>CAJZBQ010000014.1:0-600000 GCA_914767885.1 Blepharisma stoltei | reverse complement strand
AAGTTCTGTAGATATTCTTCTGAAAGGGAAGTAAAATTAACTTGATATTTATTAGATATTATGCATCTCAAAATTGCTAGATAAATAGAATTAAATGATCATTATGAAGAATAATTTTAACTAGCTATGGAAAGCAATAACCCAACTTGATATATCTAAGATTCAGCCAATCTTATAGAAGAAGAAATTGAGATATATTCTCTATTAATGAAATCCCTAAAACTTTGACCTTATAAATATAAAGCTAAAAGAAGTTTTTTTAATATAGCATATAAACAAATAAGGTTTTTGCAAGAATATTTCATAATTTTCTAAACAGCTGATGACTTCAGTATTGTAAAATGTGTATATTTTTGGAGGTGATCAATCAGGTTTGCAGATTTATTTTGAATTGAAAAGAGTTTAAGTAATGGAAAAATTAATAGTAACGAAAAAAAGGCTTATCACCGCTTCGAAAAAAATTACTCAAGAGTTTGTCTTAATAATTAAATTATTTAAAACAGTATTTGAATCTTTTTAATATTAATTATCAAGTAAAATCTGTGCTGATTCTGAGACCTTTGCATTAAAATAAAGCTGCGAAGATAAAACTAAACTTCCAAACATTGTCAATAAATTAAAAACCAAGGCAAAGGGCACTTTAAAAAATTCATCAATTAAATCGTTAAATAGGCATGCATGAAGAAATCCTGCAATAAGAGCAAAGTAAATTCTCCAATATTTTGGATATGAGCCTTTTGAAGCAGTGGCTAATAGATTTCAAATAAGAAAAATTGAATCATACATAATTTGATAAAAAGTTCTCTCTACATTTGATATGTTAAATTTTGAGACTGCTTTTAGTGTTTCATTTGAAAACCCTTTAGCATTCTCGAATAGCAGCAGAGATATTTGAGATTTACAAGCCGGACATTCTAATATTCTTCCTTGGCTATAATTATCAAAAATGCACTCTCCTTAATTACTCTTACCACAAAATTTATGTCCACAAGAAGTAGTGATTAAGTTTTCGACTCCTCCTTCGCATACAAGACAATTTTTCCTTTCAAAGTTCTCGATTTTTCTTTTTAAAAGGACTCATATCCCAAGAGCAAATAAAATCCCTTCCCATACTCCCAAATTACAAAAATTCATTTATATAATTTATTTTTCATCATCATTTTTTCAAATCTCCAAAGATATTATCAATAAGCAGCTCTTTTTATGTTTCAAGCTATAAAGATATAAGGTATTTTCTAATAATAATATGTTGACCACAATTAAGAGAAGGTTTGGAATACTCAGCAATTTCTTCGGCATATTAAACCCTTCAACCACAGGAGTGATTATTGGAGGCTATCCACCTGGCCGTGAAATCCCAGACCACCAGCCAATAACTCGAACTGATACTGCTCCAAAATTGCAATCAACTACTCTTCCTAATGGTGTTCGAATTGTTACAGAAAGCACAAGATTCCCAGGAAATGTGAGGTTTGGCGTAACTATTGATGCAGGCACTCGTGACGAGACTGCTGAAACCTCAGGAGTAGTTAATGCTTTAAGACAGACTTTCTTAAAGACCAATGTCAGGACCAATGAACAAATCAACTACTGTATGATACAAAGCTCTGGAGGAGCATTCTCTATGGAGTTCAATCAAGAGTTTATGAACTATCAAGGCCACTGTTTAGCTCACGATTTCTATGATATGAACCAAATGCTTGCTGATTGTGTTCTTGACGAAAAAACTCTTATTGATGAAGAAGCAGCTCAGTGGAGAACAGATGAAAAATTCAGGCTTGATGAATATAACTTAACCCTACCAAAGAAAATCGAAAATGTCTGGCTCAGCACTGCCTATGGGTATAAAGGATTTGGAAACCCTCTTATGGGACACCAAGCCCACTTCCAAAGCATTGGGTTTTTCATGCTGAATAATTGGAGAAAGGCAACAATCACACCTGACAGAATTGTAGTGTGGGGAGCAGGAATTGATAAGCACGAAGAATTTGTGAACACAGTTACAGACTATTATCGATTTATTGACCCTATCAAAGCTCCTAAAAGAGAACCTTCAGTTTACTTAGGAGGAGAGTTCCGTGAAATCTGTGATTCACCTTTAACTCATGTAAGTTTATCTTTCAAAGGATTTTCGAGATCACAGCCTGAGCGTCATGCTGCTTGTGTTCTTAAATATTTAATTGGCCAAAGCAACACTGGGCTATTTAATAGAGCTCACACCAATTTCCATCAAAAAAATCCTTGGCTTGTTTATGTTGATCCTCACCATGAAACTTTCCAAGACAGTGGCAATTTTAGAATCAACGTAGCAGCACCAAATGAAAAAGCAGCAGAGCTCAGTGAAGCTCTTGTCAAAGAGCTCCGTGACCTGCAAAATGTGACTGATGAAGAAGTAGTAAGAGCCAAACAAAAGCTTAAGAGGGCAACTTACAACAAATACCAAGACCCTGATGCCAGAATGATTAAACTCACCAGAGAGTTTGCACAAACAGGAGAACTTAAAGGATATGAAGATTTCGAAAAAAATATTGAGAGTGTCACAACTGACCAAGTTAGGAAAGCAGCTGCAGCAATGCTTAAGTCATACCCAACTGTAGTAGTTTTAGGTGGAAACCCTCATGGTATCCTTAGCGCTCAATCCTTCCAGGAAAAACTTAGATAAGATTATTATCTAGATAAACTCTAATAGGATTCATTATTAGAAACTTGAAGGATAAATATAAGTTGTATTAATAAAATGGTTGATAAATATCTTGTAGACAATAACAGATCAGCTCTGCGCAGCTTATTTTCTCACTACATTAATTAATTATTTAAAAGTTTATCGTCTCTATTCCATATCGCCAGTCAAGGGTCTTGTATCTAGGGCCCGCAAGTTTCTTACCCAACCTGGTTTTGCCAGGAAAACTCCTTCACCAATCTCAATATCACCTCCGATGTTCAGATCCTTAGACAGCTGCCCTTTCTGCTCGGTCTAACCAACTTGAGTCCGATCGGCACTCTTAAGGTCCCAGTCTCGCCGCCTGAGATTGGTAGCATCCTTCCAAAAATTAAATTCCTAAGGACAGTAATCCTCTGCTAGAAAAAATAGGTTCTTAATTCTCTGCCTTAGCTAGACTAAATTCGCTTGGGAGCTAAACCTAATAATTACACAATGTGTTAAAAGAAGAATTTTCGGTTGAGAGATCAGGAAATTTGAGAGACCGTTTTTTAATATTATTTTCTCATTACACATCTCCTCCTGCAGCGCAATCTCTGTCATATAATGATTTGGTCAATCTTTGTACAGCTATAAAAATTATACCAGATTTAATGAGTTCATATGACTTGAAACGAGTGGTAATGAAAACGATGAGTGCCAATTTGAATCCTGATATCAAACTTCAAATTTCTTATTTAAATTTTGAAAAAATTTTGAAAGGGATTGCTTTGGCGGCATTTAAGTGCAATTCTGAAGATGAGAGTTTTTATTTATTGATTAATCATATTGAAAAGCCATGCAAAATACTGTATAACATTGAATTTTCTTATACTAGCTCTAATATTGCAAGAAATCATGAAAATTCAAAATCATTTGTCTGTTTATATCAAAAGCAAGAAATTGCGACTTCGTTTGTAAGTCCAGTTTTTAATAATAGCGCACAAATGAATGATATGAAATCGCCACATAGCATTACACTTACTCCATCATTACAATAAAAATTATTGTACTATTTAAGAATAAATTCAATTATAGAAAATAATAATGCTTAAATAATAAATTATTTATCAAGATAAATGGGTTAGAAGAAATCCTAAATCATTTACGAGAGAATCACTAAAAAAAATCCAAAGAAACCTAACTTCCAATTTCACGAATATTAAAACAGAAGCAAACTCTCCAAGACATGCCAAAAGCAGAAGCAAAATTCATTTACGAGAAATGTATTTGCCTCAGACCCCTTCTTACAAATCACATAGAACAATGAGCAATAACAGATCATCACTTGAAAAAAATGATCCAGACTATTTGACCCCTCCTATAAACGTTACAATCCCTAGCAAATCTGAGCTAATTAAGATTGAAAAACTAAAGTGCCTCTTAAACAAATTCAAGCGTGAACAGAAACTTTCAAAATCAACTCGTAAAAATTCAATGAAACAAAAAACTTGCAACTTTGTTACAAAACTGCAAGCACGAAGATTTAAAGCTGTAATTTATATGTAGAGATTTGTCATTAAATTATCGTTTGAAGTATGGAAGTACTTTAATTAATTTAAAATTTATCTTCTTCTCGTTTAGTATGTATGTGCTCTGCTTGAGGGTTCCCCATTCGCCATAGTTTCGTGCACCACCTGGCTTCACCTCTAAATAGTCCCTAAGCTTCAGGCCTTCGGTTTCCAACAGCCTCCCTTCATGCTTGGTCTAGAAAACAAACTTAGATCCGTCAGGCACCTAATGGCCTCAGTCTCCACCGCCTGTTGTTGGTATATCTTTCCAGAAAATTCGATTTCTCTAAGGGACAGGAGTCCTAGGCTGCGCATCGCATGCGCTTGAAGCTCTGTCATATCTGGAATAAATTCGCTTGGAAAGCCAAACCTCACAATCATAAAATGCAAAAAAAGAATTTTCGGAAGGGAGATCGGAAAATTCGAGTAGCGTTATTTTATGAATTATAGAAGTGCAAAACCTTAAAAATTGTAAAATAATGTTTTAGCTTATTTTCTTCTCTTTTTCTTCATTTCTTTTTCAATTTCTTCCAATTTTTGTTTCAAATTTTTATCCCTTTGCTCGACCTGCTTTATCATATTTTCTTTAGCTTCATTTATTTTTTCAAGCAGCTTGACTCTTACAGATTCATCAAGTGAATTTAAAAGCTTGTCTTTCAAGCTTTCTTTGGTTTCTTTATTTTCTTCAGCACCTTCAGGAATTTCTTCTGATTTCTCAGGCGGTTTGATTACTCTTAATACTCCTTCACTATGCGCTGGCTTTGGTAAAGGAAGGTCTATATCTGGCTGAATCACAATGTTTTTTTGATCTCTTTTGATAGTAAATAAAAATTTTAGCATGTTATAGTGTGCGAAATAAGTTAAATCGAGATAATCTAATATTTTCTGTAGCTCTAATAAGTTAAAAACTGGACTGTATCCTGAGCAGTGAGGGACTAAGCTATTTCTTAAATAATCTCTGTCTTTTTCAATGTTAAAATCTGAAGATATTGCTGGCCTTTTTATGATATCAAATACAATATGCATCAAAACTGAGATCTGAGAATCAGTAAGTGTCATTTGTTTCTTTCCAAACACATAAGTATGAAGTAACAGCTCAGAAATAATTGCTCGAGGCTTTGAATCTTCTTCATGCATAGCTAAATCAAGACTTTTGAATGCTTCTGCTACAAGCGGACCTATTATCTTGATGGGCTCAGGGTCATCCCACAGCTTTGCAACTAGCATTTCTGGGAAATTTGAAACAAAAGGTATGATTTCTTCTTCAGACATAATTTATCCAATTTCTCAATTAAAATTTTAGTTATTGAGGGTTAGCCTGTGGAACATTCCACATGAAAATAGCTCCTTCAGCGCCAACAGTGACAATGTTTCTTTGGTCTGGACTAAAGGCTATTTTATTAATGCTTCCAGAGTGTCCAATTCCTTCATATAAAATGACACCTTCATCATAGCTCCAGAGCTTGACTCTCTGGTCTTCTCCACCAGACACGAAATAGTCGCCTTCTCTTGTAATCGCCAAGGCATTGACTTCTCCTTCTTCTGAGCCATCCAGCATTCTGATTGACTGCCCGTCAAAAGTATCCCAATATGTGATTTTTCTATCAGAGCCTGTAGTTAGCAATTGGCTTTCGTCAGGATTATAGAGGACTTGCTTAAACATGGTGCTTTCGAACAAACAAATGACTCTTGTAAATGATCTTAAGTCCCACACAATGCAAGAACCGTCAGAGCTGGCAGTTACAGCGAGGTCGTTATTTTTGTTGATTTGGATTGCCCAAACTCTTCCTCTATGCTCTTTCATTGAAGATTCCATAGTTTGAGTCTGCTTCCCAATTTTCCAAATTCTGACTTCTCCTTCAATCCCACCTGACAGAATTCTGGTTGAGTTATTTGCGGAAATGATTGCAGTAACTCCATGCCTATGGGCGTCGTTGATAACATACATTAATCTTCCAGATTGAGGCAAAAATGCTCTTATTTTCCCATCATTCCACCCACTAACTATGCTTTTCCCGTCTGGGGTAAAGCCTATGCAGTTGCATTCTAAGTTTTGGACTTGGATTCTTAGGAGCTCTTGACGGTTTCTTGCATTTCAAACGCGAATGTCGTTGATTGAGCAGGTTGCAAAAACTTCTGAATAGTTTAATGGGAAGGCAACGTCGTTGATTCTTTCATAATGGCATGTGTTTCTCAGCTCTGCTTTCAGTTCATCAGAGTCGACGAAATAGATATTTGATTGGGAAGTCCGAGAAACATGCTGTATGCCATTTAATGTATTGAAAAAGAATCGCATTTCTTCCAGGAAATTTGTTCGAAAAATTTTTATATTGAGACATTTGTTAAAATAAAACCGTTAAATTTCGATTAAACATCTTGCAAGGTAAAGAATTACGATATATCCCAGGGAAACGCACAGTTTAAAAAGTTACTATCAAAAAAGCATGAACCACGAGAAACATGTGGGTTGCGTCTGATGTCAAACTTATCGAAGTAGGGCCTCCTAGCACTTCTGCTTGGACTTTGACTTGCAGATTTTGGAATTAAAATATGGCGTCTTCGTCTGGGTATGGCCTCCCGGCCATACATACTCGACTCATATTTTAAATTATATCAGGCAAGGTTTTGCCATTCCAGAAATGGGCAACAATGCCATGGTAAGCAATTCTGCAGAGCAGAGCCTGGCCCATGCTCAATGACTAGAATGGTTTTTCTCCTCGAGAGGAAAGGGTGTCCAAGTTTGGAAAGGGTAAGCCCAGCAAGGTCTACAGGCAATGCCTAGACCATTCGGGAACTACCTAGCGTGAAACTGGGCGTTACGTCCCAGGACTTGGAATTTCCCTTCTTGCCGAAAGGTGACCAGAAATTCCATTTTTTGGAATTTCGGAAAGCCAACTCCCGTAACTCAAGCAGCTGCCGCAGGATTCCATAACTCGCCCACTCAAGACTTAAGCCGCAGACGCTGTGGGAAGGAGTAGACGTGTTTTCCCTTTGGCGATCCTTTATGGCTCGTTGGGAGTGCGTCACAAAGCAGGTGAACCCCACATCGAGGTCCTTGGTGTCTGCGTTAGCAACGCGGCAGTTGCCTCATTAATGTAATTTAAGATTAAGACTTGCAGATTTTGGCTGCCAAGCTTTGCTAATGTTCCATCTCCTGCACCAACTAATAAATCCCCATTAGGCAGTAATGCCATACATTGCACTCCCTGAGAGAAAAGCTTTCTAGCAGGTCCAGCCCTTCTGTATAAAGCAGTTTCTAGATTAAGCTCTAAAATGTCTCCAGTGCGGGTTCCTACATAAGCAAACCTGTCACTCGGATGAATGACGACATTGAGGATTTGCCTTTTGATGTTTCCTAAGTTTACAGCTTGGAAATTCAATTTTTTGCTGACATAGTCTGCGTCCCAAATTTTGACAAGCAAATTATGCACTGTAATGAGTTTTGAGTCTGAACTATTATAAAACTTCACTTCAAATCCTTGCTCATGGCCAACTGTGCTCCCACATAAGCCTTTGCCGGTCGCTACATCCCAAATCACAAGCATATTATCGTCTTGGCCGCCAAGCGAGGCTAAATAGAGTTCATTTGGCGAGAAATGAAGGGACTGGATGAGAACTTTGTGGAGTTTGATGACTTGAAGTGGCTGCTTGGTATTGAAATCCCATATTATTGCTTGAGCCTGAAATCCCATGTGAGTTTGCTGTCCACTCGCTATAAGATTGCCTGATCTAGAAATGGTGATGCACGATACTCGCTGATCATGGCCGCGAAGGAAAGTTTGAACTCGAGAAACAATATGTCGAACAACAATTGTTGAGCCTAAGGGATAGATAATATGCTCATTGTCGGGGTGAAGAATAAGTCCTTGAATCACGTTCCCTGAAAATCCAATAACTGCTGAAAGTTCGAGCTCCATATTATAAATTATTTCTAAACTAGAGGGATTATTTAGATAATTCCTGGGATGAAAGCGTACTTGACGATTTCAAGGTACTTGTCCCAGTCTTTCTTGTATTTTCTTCTGCATCTTACGATGTCTCTGCTATATCTGTGGATGATCATTCCGAAGAAAAAGAAAGGATAAAAGTAAGGAAGAATGCCTCGAAAACCGCAACTTAGACCCCACACGAATGCCATGACTATGTCAGCTGTATAGTGGATTTTTCTTGCATATTTCCACCAGCCATCAATTAAAAGCTTGTCTCCAGCTTCTGTGTCTAAGTATTTTGGATTTTCTAGAGTTCCCCAAGGCAATTGTGGGAAAGTGTTTCTAGGAGTATAAGTGCCCCTTAACTTCATTCTAAATCTATTCTTTTGGGCTTGTGCAGTGTCCCAAATATAATAAGCTCCTAATAATGCAACACAAAAAATAAGAAGCAAAGGAGCTGGGACATGTGGATTATTTTTTAGTATATAAAGCGATTGGAAACAATAAACGTAAGGAACTCCCGCGATGTTCCAATAGATCAGCATCCACCCCCATTTTTCATAAAAAATATCCCAAGTAGTGACTACACACTCTTCTCCTTTCATGCATGCATTAGAATATAAAAAGTGAGCTAACAAAATAAGGAGCATTGATCCTGAAACTCCTCCTGTTAATTCATAGTGTTTTACTGCAGCTGATAAAGTAATAATAAAAAGCTGCATCCACGAGATCCTGATTTCTGCCCACAGCTTTAAGTCGAAGTTTCCAATTCTTGGATTGAGCCATGCTCCCATAAAGAAATCATAAAAATGGTTCCCTGACATCCTTATTTGTTTTCCCTTCAAAATAGCAGTCATGTGGATAATGATTGCTAAAATGTTTGAGAATATCATTGACGTTACCATCAAGGGGCCATGAAGTTCTACAATCCTTGACAAAGGAAAAAGTCCAGTGATGTTTAGAATGGCTAAAAGTGCGAGAGTTGTATACCAGCTTGAATAGGCATTGCAATAGTATGTGTGCTGGATGTTATTTTCAGAGGGAACTGGGAGACCTTTGACGACAGGCCCTGGCATGTAGATAGCAAATAGCGTTTCAATAATGAGGAATACAGAGAGAATTGTTATTGATTCACAAGTGGGTAAGCCATGGCTTATAATCTTTCCAACATGAGTGGTGAAGAAACTAAGATTAAGATTAAAGTATCAGCCATAAGGGAGTTAATCTCCTTGGATTAGCTCCAAAAAAAGTCTTCAAATATCTTAGAGTTCAAATAAGGAAATGGAAGCCTTTTTGGATTTCCTAGGACTCTGGGAGGTACCCTAACTCTTCCAATAAGGAAGAGCGGTAGGTAATCTTTTAGCGAACGCAAGAGATAGAAACAAAATTTCCCTCTGCATCAGGCACCCCCGAATCTAAAGGCCTACTGAAAAGCAGCAAAGATGCCCATATTCAGTACGATGGAAGGGTTTACCTACCCTATAGAGAGTGCACTTTGGGATCCTTCATCTGGCAACGTTACCATTTTATTTACTTTAAAGAAACTAGGAATTTCTTGAAAAGATGATGGATAAAAAAAGCCGCCGTCATAAAATTCTAGACTGAGCCAAAAATATAGCATTATATAATGCGACCATAAGAAGAGGACAAAAGTCCCAACAGGTCCTCCAAACTCTTTGACTTGGCTTTTATCAGTATCCACAATTTTATTTTGCATAAAATTTTATTATTATTATGTTTTAATTTTTCCCATGTCCATTTCTAGTTGGCGATTGGTCATGTCTTTAAACGTCTTTTGAATTTTGAGGTCTTTTCCCCTAATAGTAACCTTTCCTTGCTTTAAAGCTTTTTCTGCTTGTTGATATGTCTCAAATTCAGCAAATGCATATCCTAAAGTCACGCCGCCAGAAGAAGTGGGGTATGTCATTTTTATCAATTTCCCAAACTGTTCTAAGCTTTGTTCTAATTCTTTGGACAATATATATGATTGAATGACATCGTTTATAAAAATAGTTCTCTTTGTTTTGTCTATTTTAAAGTTTCTTCATTGATCCTTAACCTTTTCATCACATGTTAAGTTTACTTTTAGGCGCCTTCCATTTAATTCTTTATCGTTTAATGAAAGACAATAAAGAGCTTCAGTCTCTTTTGAAAATTGGACGAAGCATGCACCCATCATTCTCCCTTTGTCATCTTTATGCATTATGATCCTGGTGATTTGACCATAGCCTTTCAATAAATTTTGAACTTCAGCTTCTGTTGTGTTTCAGTCGAGATTTCCTATGAATATTTCTCTTGATTTGGGTTCAAGTTTTCGTGGATCATCTGTATCAAATTTAAAGGAATCGATATCCAGAATTGGCCCTGCCTTAGAAGATCTGCTAGAAATAATGTCTTTAAGTGATCTTGTGCTAATGGAAAGATATCTGAAGTTAGAGGCCTTAAATAGAGACCGTCTAAAGCATTTAATAAACATCGGAAAGATTATTTTGATTATTTACCATATTAATTTTTAATGTTAACTCTCCCTCTCCGTGAACAAAACAATTGGAAAAATCTCTATTTTTTGGTAGAATCCACCCTCCGCGAACAAAAAATTTTGATATATAAAGTGATAATTAGTATAATAAATTTATATTTATATCTGTTTTATTTTAAGCATCTTGCATTTAAAAAAAAATTAAATTAATATTTGCTTCCCGATTTTTTGCAAATTTTTTTAATTTTGGTAAAAAAAATATAATTTATAAAAACTACATATAAATTTTTAACCCCCTCTTGTAAGCGAACAAAATTTTTTGTTCGCTCACTGAGGGGGAAGTAAGAGTTATTTCGAAAAGTCCATTTTCTTCATGGAAAGTCATTGCCTATAGGCTATGAGCTTTTAAGCTAAATCTATTATATTTTGGCCTTTTCTTACTGAGCAGCTATTTAGAGATTTTCTGTCAGAAACCAAATTTACTGTGGCTAGAGTAGACATATAATTTTCATAACAAAAAAAAAACAATAAAGCCTACAATTAATTTTATAATAATTAAATATTTCAGAGCGTCTACTATATTCTAATAAGTATTTATTCATCATAATTATTTTCCTCTTTCAATTCTGCTAATTTAATTCTCAATTTTCTTCCCCCATACATTGGATTTTTTATTCCAAGAGCAATTTTAGCACTTTGAGGCCTTGCAAACTCAACAAATCCATAATGCAAGTATTTCCCATCCTCATCTTTTGGAAAAGTCACCTTAACTATTTTCCCACATTTTGAAAAAAGCTCCCTGAATGAATTTTCATCTCTTAATTTATATGGCAAGTTGCTGACATATATAGTGGAACTTGTCCTACTTATTATCATTGCTTTATGCTTTTCTAGAGCTTCTTTATCGCTTGCCATATTAACTTGAAGAGTTCTCTCCATATGCACTTTTCCATTCAATTCTAAAGAAGCCAAAGCCTTCTTTTCATCTTTGTATTTGACAAAGGCTGCACCTTTTGAGTATCCAGTTTCGTTGTCTTTAAGAAAAGAAATTCAAATTGGCTTGCCATAGGGCAAAAACAGAGACTCTACATGCTCTTCTTTCGCATCCCATGAAAGGTTTCCTACAAAAACTGAAAAATATTTATCTTTTTTAGCAGGCTTATCTTCTTTGCCATCTTTTACATTTTTATTTGCTTCAGATTGGATTTCTTTAGATTCCTCCTTCATTTCAGAATTTTCTTTAGCTGATTTTTTATCTAACTCGAATTTATTATTGTTTTTTCTTTCAAATCTTCTATCTCTTTTTGAAAAGCTTTGGAAAGCGTTATCTTGTAAGGATTTAATGCTAGTTGAAGCATATCTAAAGCCAGAATACCTAAATAAAGTTCGCCTAAGAGATTTAATAAATATTGGCAAACTCATTTTTGATTATTTACCATAATAAATTTATCTTAAAGGTCTTTTAAATTTCACTTTTTGTTTTGTTTATTTCATGTTTAATTTATTATTTTATTAATCAATATCAACAGGCTGCCTATCTTTCTCGGCTTGCTTTATAACCCAATCGCAAAAGTTAGGGTCTACTTCTCCTATTTTAGTGATAATCTCATCTCTGCACTTTCTAACTGGCTGGTAAATATTGAAAACTTCAAGAAGAATCATATTTTTCGTATCATTATGAAGCACTTTTAAGGCTTCTTCCATTTCTACTCTTCTTTTTGATTTTTCGGCTCCAAATGCTTCGAAATCAGCTTCTGCTTCATAAATATCTTTAGAGTAGAATTCAGTGCATTCTTCTTTTTTTTCTTGTTTTCTTTTAACGTTTGTATTGTCTTCTAGCATTATAGGGGCTTATCTAATTATTTTTATTTATAATTTTGTAATTTAATTATTTGAATTTAATTTAATTAATTTTTCTACAATTAGCATAATATATTAAACCTAGCAATTATTTATATTAGAAATTGGATTATCATTAAAATGCACATAATAAAGCAGGTATTGGAATTTTATTCCAAAAATTAGTCTGAAAGTTCATACTCATATTCGATGCTTTTATCTGACGCTTCTTCTTCGCTGCTTTCGCCTCCATAGCTTTCATCTTCCTCTTCAGGATAATCATGATAAGGATGATTTTCTCGATTAGAATCCTCACTATCAGACTCTTCACTAAACTGTGGGCTTTCTCCATCAGAATTCAAATACAATATTCCTTCTTGATAGCTTCTATTTTCAGTTCCGACTTCTTCTATTTTATATCAATCATACTCATAATCTTCATATATCTCATCTGGATTTGGATTTAAGAGTTTCATTGCTTTGCCATTGCAGTAAACAACTCCATCCATCATTTCTCCTTCAATAGTTTTATCAATCCTGAAATTAATAGCTTTTTGAAGTCTTTCAAGCTTAGCTCGTTCTCTATGATTGGCAATATAGTTTGTTTTTATGTTTTCTAAAACAGTCCCAGCTTGATTAGGCTTAAGGAAATTTTCAGCTCTCTTCTCAAAAGAATCCTTCTGGAGTTTAAAGACTAGTCTGGTGGGATTTAACGAGAGATTAGACAACATTTCATCGACTGATTCCGATTTTATTTTTTTGGACTCTATTTCAATTATATCTGCTGGTTTCTCATCTCGCTTTCTTTTTACGCGCAAAATGATATCTGACATTTTTCGATTAAAATTAAGCGGCAAACTAGAAAGCTTATAATTAAATGCCTCATTTTCCAAACGAGATAGAATATTCAGAAAAATACAATGACGACGTGTATGAATATAGGCACGTTCATCTCCCAAAACAAACCTTCAAGAAAATGCCGAGAGGAAGACTTTTGACTGAGAGCGAGTGGAGAGCTTTAGGGGTTCAGCAAAGCAGAGGTTGGGTTCACTATGAAATTCATAGGCCAGAGCCCCATGTTCTTTTGTTTAGAAGACCTAAAGGGACTGATCCATTGACTGGATTGGCGCCAACAGCACATCAATCTCAAGCATTTATCAAGAATAATAATTAATACTTTAAAAAATATATAAATATGCAAGAAGAGTTAAATGAAATAAAATCGTCTCTCAATGCCTGGTCCATTACTCTTAACTTAGCAATAACTACCAATACAAAAGAAGATGTTGAAAAGCTTATTATTGAAGCAAAAAAGATAGAATGCGCATGCGACTTACTTATAAGCAAGCTTCAGGAGACTTTGGAATCCCTACCATCTCAATCAGGCCTATAACTTCAGATTTATAGTTTCAATATACTAGCTAATGGTTTTCTTGCCAAATTATAAAGATTTAGCTATAATTAGTAATCTATCAAATATTTCTTATTTATTCCAATGATTATTGCTTTTTGGGAATTTTTTGAGCCAAATCTATAGCTTGATCGATGGTTTTTGCTTGCTTTGAGATTCTTTGAGCATCTATAGGAGTTAGGCCAAATGATACCAAATAACTTTTAATTTCTTCTCTGCTTGGAGCATTGCCCATTGAGGGACTACTGCTATATAGTTGGTGTTGCTGTGAGTTATAACTTTGAGGACTAACAAATTGTTGGGTTCTAGCTTGAGAAAGATTTTGATATGGAGGATCCTGGTAAGATGGGCTGCTATTGACAGGGTAATCAGGTATTTCTATTGAAATTGGAATGTCAACATTTCTTTTTCGAAGCTCAGTCATAATTCCGATTGCTTGCTCAACTTGCCCATTGTTTAGCGCATCCTCAAGTTGATATCTGAATGATTCTAATTCTTTATTCATTTGATCAATGTTCATTTTATAGAAATGCTTGAAAATCAATTATTTGTTTTATTGAGTTTCAATAAAGTAAAATAGAGCCCATGCTATTTGAATTTATGAATATATATATTTAAATCATAGCTTGAGATTTTATAAAAAAAAACTCTTTCCAAAGGTATCTCTAATTTCTTGCCCAAAAATTTATAATTTTGATACAAGTAGCCTAAAAACGATTTTCATAATCGAAAATAGAATAAATATGAAGCTTTTTGCTAATCCATTAAGACTTTCAAAAAGACTTCTTATGTCTGTGCAGCCTTTTAGACTTTATTCTGCTCTTTACGGAATGACAATACAGTCAAGATTAATCTTAAGACCATTTGGGTATGTTGATAGGCAAGATGGAAGCAGCTCAGGATTAGTTAAGAAAAGAAATAATACTGATGAACTTTATGTTGGCAACTTTAATTTTGACACAACAGAGGATCAAATAAAGGAGCACTTCGAAAAATTTGGGAAAATTAAATCGATATCTATTCCAAAAGATGAAGATGGTAGGTCAAAAGGCAAAGCTTGGATTACTTATGAATCTCCCAAGAACAATACTTTGGCTCTTGAAGAAGATGGACGCATTTTCAATGGCAGGGCTCTCAAAGTTAACTTAAGCTGAAATAAGACTGGAGAAAGCAAGCGTCCAAAAGATATCATAGATAAATCCACAATTTACATAAGGCATCTTCCAGTGACCATAAAGCAAACGAACCTCAGATATTTGTTTGAAAAATTTGGTAAAATCGAGAAAATCGCTGTCAAAGACGAATCTAATCCTTTAATTAAGCCAGGAACTGCCTTCATCGAATTCAGCAAACCAGAAGTTGCTGAAAAAGCAGCAGCAGCCATGGATGGAAAGGAAGTAGGAAAAAAAACTATTTCGGTTTCTATTAAAAGCCATATATACGTTAAAATGGTGATACGAGGTTTCAGCCCATACAAAAGAAAAACTCTCTTTTTCTTGCGATTGCCTGAGGAAAGCTGGCTATTAGAATCTCACTGACTCTAATATGCTAGATCATCAAAAATAAGCCTTCCGAGGAAGTTTCCCATTTGCAATTTTGGCTCCAAGTCATATGATACATACTTTTGGTAGTGCGGCATTTTCTTGAGAAAGGAAATGGAGATCCTCCTGCACCTGCTTCTTTTAGCTTGCGTTTACAAAGCGGATAAAACGCTCATATTCGATATAGTTTAGGAGCCTTAGTTAATTTTAATTGATGATACTCTTGATTTTTAGCGATTTCGCCATTTTTTTGCTATGCCAGATAAGATCTGACAATATACAAAACAAATTTCCCGAAAATTTCAAAGCTAATTAGGCAATCAGAAATTTTAATTGCTTGAGAAATGAGAAATTGACACTATGGAAATCCATTAGACAGGATAGATATAAGTTTTGGGCATTACATTGCCAATGCAGCTAGCGTCTTTTATTAATGGAATAGCCTAATATCTATTAAATCTGACCCTTCTGAAATAGCCAAATACGGTGAAGATACAATTCACGTAGGGAATTTACCAAGCACTATAACTGAAGAAGAACTCAGATCAATCTTTTCAATATTTGGAGAAATAACAAAAATTGATGTTAAAAATTTATCTTCAGGATTTGCTTTTATTAAGTTTACAGATGCTGATGCTGCAAAACGAGCATTAAAAATTGACCAGCGCCAATTAAGAGGCTTCCCAATAGATGTTAGCCGCTTTGGTGATACTCATGCTCAAATGAATTCAATACGAAAAGTGAGTAGAAGAAATATGTGCTCTATTTTAATACCAAATCTTACTAAATCATTCAAATTAGAAGATCTGAAAGAGTTCTTCTCTCAATTCGGCCAAGTTGTAAGTGTCGCTATTCCACAAGAAAGAGAAAAAGATTTTGGCTTTGTGCAGTTTGATGATATTGAAGTTGCTCAAAATTTGATAAAAAAGGGGAGTGTTTTATATGATGGATATGAACTTCTGATCGAAAAACCGAACAAATTGAAAGAAGAAAGTAGTAAAAAATATTAATTACTATGAATAGATAATATCATATTGTTATAAATAGTTCAGTTCTTTGGGCTGTGAAGATCCCCATTTGGTAAAATCAAATGCTGGCTTGGTTAAACGAAAGCACGATTTGGTCTTGCTGATTGTGAATTTAACAGCTCAAAGATTTCGGGTTATCAAAGGTTGTTGCCTATAGTACTTAGCTAGTTTTTTACATTTTACCAAAGCTGTTTATAAAATTAGCATTTCAAGAAAAAATGGATTTGATGAAAATATTTTTTTGTTATTCTCAAACCAATTTAGTGATTATAGGTATAAATAGAATTTATTCAATATTAATAAATTTCTAAGTCTTACATAAAGGATACCAATTAATGAGACATATTGAATATTATTGATCAAAGTGTTTAGCAAAATCCAGTTTTAATCCAAAACATTTAAAAAGAATGATAGCAGTAATTAAATTTCTAATCAAACTATTTTTTTTATACAAATTGTATATTTAATATAGAAGAATGAAATGGGACGAGCAAAGCTTTAATAAATGCATCCAAAAATTAAAAAATATGCACTCACTACCGAATTTATTTATTCCTGCAAATTTTGAACTTCCAACGCTCAAATTAAAAAAAGCTGAAGTGCCAAGTGATGAAAGATATAGTGTAGCTGAAATTGAAAGTCAAATTCTTTTAGGGAAAATGACAGAAAGAGCAAATAAAGCAACTGTAAAAAGGCATAATAAATCAAAAGAAATAAAAAGCCTAAATAAAGAGGCTAGAAGAAAAGAGATGATGCAAATAACTGCAGATAATTTTGAACTATGAAAAAGATTGCACAACAGAAAATCGTCTTATGATATAAAACAGCTGAGGAAGGACCGTGAACAAAACGAGCAATATATCACACTTAGATGCGAATATCCTTATGTTATTGGCCCAGTGTTATCAAGTGATAAAACTTCAAGCACAAAGAATTTCAATCATAAAAGGATAAAATTAAGCCCTATTGATGGGGAAGAAAAGCAGCTCCTATTCAAAAAAACTGGAATGATATCAGAAAAATTTTTTTATGTTGAAGTATATAAAAAGAAATCGTAATTTTAAAATAGAAATGCTTGAATTCACGCTTATAATGGAGAAACTTTAATTTATACCCTAAAAATAAGCTTAAACGAATTGAAAAGCATTATTGGAAAATCCCGGGATTACGAAAAACTTCTAAAGCTTTTAAAACTAGAAAATGATGAGCTTATTTTGGATTCTTAATATCATAATTTTTTAAACAAATAAATATCTTAATTATCCATCAATTGTAAACTCGCTAAATGCTTACTCCCCCCCCCCCTCCGTGAGCGAACAAAACCATTAGAAAAATCGCCATTTTTTGACCAAAAACCCACCCTCCGTGAGTGAACAAAAATTTTTTTAATAGAAAAAATTTTAATGGAAAAAAATTTTGATATATAAGTGATAATTAGTATAATGAAATCTAGAGCTAATTCTGTTTAATTTTAAACAAATTGCGTTTTAAACATAAATTTTGCAAATTAAATTAATATTTGCTTCCCAATTTTTGCAAATTAGGATTTTTTTAAATTTCGAAAAAAATATTTTTATAAAATTTATATATAAATTTTTTTTAAAAAAAAAAATTAACCCCCCTCCGTGAGCGAACAAAATTTTTTTGTTCGCTCACGGAGGGGGGGGGGGGGAGTTAATAAAAAACGATAGCTCTTTAAATTCAAAAATAAATATAATGAATTATTTATCTTTTAGCATATGAAGGTATTTCTCCTATTGTATTACGAATCTCATAATAGCCTGGCCCTGGAGATGCATTAAAAGATTTCTTCTTCCATCTATCACTGCCGAATCCCCATTCAGGCACTTGGCTTGAATATTTTGCATCATAATTACCTGGACCCGGCACTTCATTTTTGGCGTATGATAATGAGTTTCTGTTCGCATGACTAACTGAGTAAGCTAAGGAAGTATCCTGCTTTTGAGGGTTATACTGGCCAGGCCCTGGCAGATAGTTTGATTTTTGGTTTTGATTTTTTCCTTTAATTGAATAAACTGGGCCATTAGGCTGAGAAGATACAGAATAGGCACCTGGGCCTGGGTTATCTGAACATTTGCTTATTGAAGTTCTTTTACCTGATCCAAAAACTGATGCAAAATTGGGTTCTGAATGGCTTGGATTATATGCGCCTGGCCCAGGTATATATTTCTTCTGCGAATTCGCAGTCCGACCTGCTTTCCCCAAGCTAAATTGTGGAGTGTCCACAATTAATTTTGGATCATATGCGCCAGGCCCAGGAGTAATTGATCGCTCTTTATTATCTGATATCCTCCCAGTGATACTGAATCCCTGACTGTCTAAAGTGCTTGAAAAGTTATAAGATCCAGGTCCTGGATTGTTATTTTTTTTATAATGGCTTCTTCTGTCATTCCCAAATCTTCAGCGTGGACCATCTGTCATAGAAAGTTTATTATCGTAAGTCCCTGGGCCAGGAATGCCATCGTTTGACCTTGCTGACAATTTTTCGCCTCTTTGTGATGATCCCATTGAATATCCTGGAGCCTTGGGGATAATTTTTTCAAAGGTATTTACGGCTAGGAGGCTTTATCCAAATTATGGTGTATGGCAATAGCAGAAATTAGATACAGTAGAAGATTAAAAGACAGGCTAGAAAAGTATATGATAAAAAACAGATGTATGAAAATATACAACTATTTCAATTTATAATTAATAGTAAATTAAGAAAAAATAATAATAATTACACAAACTCTGGAGCTTGAACTCTAGACGAAATAAGATAGAAATGAATTTTACAAGATTCATAAGCTAGGACATTAATAAATTATAAATGGTATGAACTAATTGAATTGACAACGTGCTCCAAAAATAATTAATTTTTTTGAATAAATGCCTGGATATACGCTTTTATAACTCCAAGAGATAATTTATTGAATTTCAGGGATAGGACCTTTTATAATTCACATTCTCACGGTACTGTTTATTTCAAAAAATTTGGAATATAGTGTATGACTTCTAAATATTGATGATGCCGAATAGTTATTCAATAAAATAAGTGCACAGATTTCATACAAATAGAACATAAGTTTTGCGGCAATCTTACTCAAGATAAGATAGCCTTCACAATATTTGCGATTAAAAATGCAAAATAATAATTATAAGAAACTGCACTTAATAAACTACATCAGGTTGAACTTTTGTAAATTATCATCCAAAGCATACATTTTTTTTAACTGTGAAAGCAATTTTGCAATTTATTTTGTTTTTAGCTCGCATTATTGCACTCTTAATCTATTTAAAATAGACTAATAAGTGTAATATAATAATATTGCGCACATTACTAACTACCCTCCCTCCTCTCCGTAAGCTAACAAGATCTTTTGGCCGATCATGGAAGGGTTAAATTTTTTTTTTAAACCCAAAAAACTCACACTCGTGAGCAAACAAAAATTTTATAATAGAAAAATTTCTTTATTGAAAAAATTTTTGATTTATAAGTGATAATTAGTATAATGAAATCTCTAGCTAATTCTATTTAATTTTAAACAAATTGAGTTTTAATACATAAATTTTACAAATTAAATTATTATTCGCTTTCTATTTTTTGTCGTAGTGGGGTTTTTAAAATTTCGAAAAAAAATTGTCTATAAATTTTATATATAAATTTTTTTAAAAAAAAATTTAACCCTTCCATGATCGGCCAAAAGATCTTGTTAGCTTACGGAGAGGAGGGAGGGTAGTTAGTAATGTGCGCAATATTATTATATTACACTTATTAGTCTATTTTAAATAGATTAAGAGTGCAATAATGCGAGCTAAAAACAAAATAAATTGCAAAATTGCTTTCACAGTTAAAAAAAATGTATGCTTTGGATGATAATTTACAAAAGTTCAACCTGATGTAGTTTATTAAGTGCAGTTTCTTATAATTATTATTTTGCATTTTTAATCGCAAATATTGTGAAGGCTATCTTATCTTGAGTAAGATTGCCGCAAAACTTATGTTCTATTTGTATGAAATCTGTGCACTTATTTTATTGAATAACTATTCGGCATCATCAATATTTAGAAGTCATACACTATATTCCAAATTTTTTGAAATAAACAGTACCGTGAGAATGTGAATTATAAAAGGTCCTATCCCTGAAATTCAATAAATTATCTCTTGGAGTTATAAAAGCGTATATCCAGGCATTTATTCAAAAAAATTAATTATTTTTGGAGCACGTTGTCAATTCAATTAGTTCATACCATTTATAATTTATTAATGTCCTAGCTTATGAATCTTGTAAAATTCATTTCTATCTTATTTCGTCTAGAGTTCAAGCTCCAGAGTTTGTGTAATTATTACTATTTTTTCTTAAATTACTATTAATTATAAATTGAAATAGTTGTATATCTTTCATACATCTGTTTTTTATCAAATGTTTTTCTAGCCTGTCTTTTAATCTTCTACTGTATCTAATTTCTGCTATTGCCATACACCATAATTTGGATAAAACCTCCTAGCCGGTATTTACATCATATTGACCTGGCCCTGGCAAATTTTGGCTAGAGGTTAATTTTGCTAGACGGCTTGACATTGTAATATGAGGTCCTTTACCAATAGTGATGTTGTTTTCATAAGCTCCTGGCCCTGGCGATATACTGCTATTAGAAACCAAACTTTTCCTAGAACTAGAGCCGAATTTTTGAGATACAGTTGAAAAATTTGTTTCTAAAGGATTGTAGGCTCCTGGGCCAGGAGAATTGCTATTTATTTTGGAAAAATTTGTTCTTGAGCTTGTCCCGATTTTGTAATTTGGTGAGTCGAATGAGTCTTTAGGTGAATAGGTTCCTGGACCCGGAATATCGTTAAGATTTTTCATTGATTTGCGTCCGTAAAGTGACCAGGCTGGTGCATATTGCATTGACATTTTCTTATAACTCCTAAAACAGATATTATAAAAAATTTATTAATCTTAAATAAATCCATTATTCCAGCACCAAAAAAAATATAAAAAAATTATCTAGGGATAATCTCTATCTCTTGTTTTAATCATCAAATTCCTAGCAATTCTCTGCACGATTTAGAATTTAATAATGGTTTTTAAGGTCAATTATGCAAATTTTTACATAAAATGGATATTGTAAGTCAAGAAGCCATCACAAATTACGAAGTGCTACAGTGTCTCCGATACAACGCTAAATATAGATCAGAACACCCTACTAAAGAAAATCTAGAAAAAGTGAAGCTTGAAGAAGAAATAAGAACATATCTAAACACAACCCCAGCGTACAACCAGCGACGAGAATCCTTAACATTACTTTCAGAGAACTTACAAAAATATGACCTTTCCAAAGGAGAAATATTACAAATCCTCAATCATCAGCCTAAGGAAGCAGTTGAATTATATCTCATCATAGGAAACATCGAAGAAAGAGTTAACGAACAGCAAATTCAGGAAATTCTAAGCCTAATAAAATCTTCAGTAGTGTATTTAGCCTGTGAATAAATATTCCATAACTCACTACACAAACTTACTATTAAAATTCTATGACGCCCCGATTAATAAATGGATTTCAAGCGTGTATACGTGGACTCTGAAAAGAAGCCGAAAAAATATAATTATATCCCAGCTGGCTCTGAAACAAATTTGAGAGAGTATAAGTATCATGGATCTGATACCTCAATAACTTATAACTATCTTCTTTCCCATTAGAATTATTAAAATGGCGTGATCTGACGTGGACTCCTGACAACCCGTGAGTTGATCCGGGCCAGGAAAGGTGAGCCACATGGCGATAGTTCTCCGGGGTGGGTTTTTGGCCTAAGGGATAACCTTAGATCTTTTTTCCCTACCTGCAGAAACCCCTACCGGCGCAAAGTCCCAATACTACTCCATGGGGAGCATTACCGAACCTGCAATAAGGTTCAGACAGGCCATGGAGGAGGCAAAGGCGGTTCACCCATCATCTGAGCCCTGTCAGACGTTAAGGGAGTCTTTGACTGAACTTTGGGACCAAAAAAGGTTCGACCAGATTCGGTAGGGTTTTCTCCCCGACAGACCGCTGACGTCACCATTTTTTGGTGACGTCAGAGGAAAAAGGGTGGTGTGAGGATAGCGCTTAGCGACAATGCGAAGCTATCCGTTGGACGGAGAGGGGCTGAAATAAACCCCGACGACCCGCTATAATTTTAATCTAATCTAATCTTTCCCCATTAGCTGAATTTCTCGTAAAATTCTTTCCCAAATGAATATCGTAAACTCCACTTAGACCAAACGCCATCACTGCTGCTGGCTGTGCGTGCTCGGTTTCTACTTATTTAGTTACTGTTTATATATGTGGTCGAGATACTGAATGCAGGATCCCAAATTATTGAATCCTTGTCAGCGCTGTGCTTTATTTTGGATGGCTTATTCTTGATAATATAGATGGCAAGCAGGCAAGACGCATTCAGCTTTCAAGTCCTTTAGGGATGGTTTTTGACCATCAAGTTGATGCCCTCCATGCGACGATAACTCCTGCTTTTCTCGCTCAAGCATTTTTGGCTGGAAAAGAAAGGCTCTATCTGCTCGCGTGGTTCATAGGAGGGACACCTTTCTTTTTTGCTACATGGGAAGAACTTTATGTGGGCAAAATGGAGTTCGGAGCTCTTAATGGGGCATCTGATGGCTCACTGCTTATGGGACTTATGATGTTTGCACTTGGAATTATTGGCCCCGACTATTTTTCTGGAAACTATAGTGAAGATATCAAGTACAGAGAAATTGTATTTGTGATTGTATTATCTTCAGCTGTAGCAATCAGTGTCCTGAAGTAATTCTCAATTAGTGTTTACAACGTACTGCAAGTTTCCAAGAAATTTGAGCCATATTTAAAAACCTTTTCCTTTTTTTATATTTCCCTAGCTCTATTATTGGCAATTTACCTTTCACCTTCAGACCTATGGTACAATGCTGGGAGAGAAGTAGGGCTGTGTATTGGATTTGTGTTTGCTAACTCCCCCCTTCCGTGAGTGAACAAAACCATTAAAAAAATCCCTATTTTTTGCCCAAAAAACCACCCTCTGTGAGTGAACAAACATTTTTTAAGGAAAAAAAAAATTATATATAAGTGATAACTAGTATAATGAAATCTAGAGCTAATTCTGTTTAATTTTAAACAAATTGCTTTTTAAAACATAAATTTTATAAATTAAATTAATATTTGCTTTCCAATTTTTGCGAATTAAGATTTTTTTAAATTTCGAAAAAAAAATATTTTCATAAAATTTATATATAAATTTTTTTAAACAAAAAAAATTAACCCCCCCTCCGTGAATGAACAAAATTTTTTTGTTCACTCACCGAGCGGGGGGAAGTAAAGAAATTGCCCTCATTCAAATTGCACATGTGACAAGTACAAAATATAAGCCGCTGCAATGGGCGAATTTTGTAATAATCAGTGGGATGATTTTGAATACGCTAACACATGCATATGGAATTAATATTTTTGATGAATACCGAGCTCAACTAGTACTTTCGATAGCTGCATTTTTAAATTACGCTCATTTGGCTATCTATTTGCCGTTGGAATTCGCTGAAATCCTCGAAATCCCTATTTTCAGAGTACCACGTAAAATTTACACAGGCGAAAAACAAACATAAAAATAACTAGTTCATTTTAGCTTAGATTAAATTGCTTTATTTCTTTCTGTTTAACTAAATAGGCTATAGAAATATTTTTATGTTTTCTTATACTCAGCTGCTTGCTTTATCAGCGTGTATAAAACTAGCAAAATCTTAGTTTATGTACTGATTATTTACTCAAATTAAAACTAGCTTTCGTTTGCATTATTGTTAGTAGCTTTGCCAGCTGAAGAAGTAGGCGGATGCTGCTTTGGTTTAGCCTTCATAGCTGGTTTTGCCAATGTCTGAGAAGGAGATGCAGTGAGGGATTCGCTGAGAAGTTGAATTGCTTTTGTAAGTTGACCTATAAGTGCACGCTGCTGCTCAAGCTCTTGCTCTAAAGGTGTAACTCGACTATCCAGCATTTGGGCTATTTGAGCCTTTACTCGATCCCAATCACCCTCCATCTAATTAAATTAATGCGGAATTAGTAAGATAAATATCATTCAATCAAATTCTCTAATAAACACTTTTTTTTATGTATAACGATTTCTTTTCAAATGAATTATTTGTTAATTAGTTTTTTATAAAATAGTCTTTAGGTTTTTTATTTACCAATATCAGGGCGCTGTTTTGATTACCCATATTTGGCTGATAAGATTTGCTCCAAAACGTTTTCATGTTTGATTTCAGTTCTGTTGCTCCTTCATTATTAGCTTCCCAACCAACAAACCTCCCTAGATAATATTCAATATTAGTTGTTAGCATTTTTATGAGCTCGCTCTCAGCGACTACACAACTTCTTAGCTCCTGGTATCCTCTCGCCAAGCAATCTTTTGACTCTTCGATTCTTCTTTTATTTCAAAATACATGAGCCTTTTCCAAAATTTCCGCTCCTTTAACTCTATAAAAATTGACTATTAAGCATTTATCTAATTCAATTTCATTAAGCAAAAAATCTTCATTGCAAACATTGATGCTCAAAAAGCACTGATCTATAACCTCTTCCACAGTTTGAGGGATCCTATAAGTGACAATTGCTCTTACAGGTACGATTTTATAGTTATCTGGGAATTAATTTGGCATGGCTGGAAATTAAGAGTAAAAATTGTTTCATTTTTACTTCCAGACAGCACAGGGGCATTTTAAAGCTGCTATCACAAGCTTCACTATAAATTCTCCCCAATGCAAATGGAATATCACATGCTTGAGTTTGAATTTGAACTTGAATATGGTTTGCAATAACAGAAATTAAGCTGTTTAGACAATCAGAAAAAGCTTGTGGTGTAGAATCTTCTTTCTAACTACCCTTCTTTAAATTCGAACAAAAAATTCCTGTTCTAAATTAAAGAGGGGTTAATTTATTTTAAAAACAAAACTTATATTTAAATCTCTCTATATAAAAAAGTTTTAAAAAAATTTAAGAAACATAAATTGAGTGCAATACTTAGAAATTTAATTTATTTTTATAAAAAACTGTTTAAAACAACATTCTCTGCATTTTGTCTGTATTAGGTTAAAACTAATTTTATAAAAAAATAGAATTTTCGTCATTAAAATTTCATATTGAAAACAAATTTGCTCCAATTTAAAAGGAGTTAAAATAATCAAAAAATGCAAATTTTACCGATGCTTTGCTCAAATTTAAAAGGGGAGGAGTCAATATAATAATATCTACCGTTTTTCTCTTCAGCCATAGCGGTTAAAAAATTTGCGTCATGATTTGCTCTATACGCAAATGCATGGATTATGGATTGAATATGGGCTTGAAATTTTTGGATCCTCTTCATTTAAAACTGCTCTGAAGCGGCCTAATGAGAATTCTGTATTATTTTCAGTTCCATCAGATAAAAAAATGATTTAAGTCATTAAATTAACATATCTTCTTAACGCCAAAACATTTAAGGCTAAACTGAGCCCTTTTTGAACTTCAGATTTTAATATGACACAACCTATCTGATTGATTTTTTTAATTAATATTTTTTTTCCATTTTCATTAGTGCAAGTCAAAGGACAAACTCTTGAAGCAGAATCTCCAAACATTATAAGACAAACACGATTATTTGGTCCTAATTGTGATACCATAAACTCCATTGATTTTTTAACTAAAGTTAATTTTGAGCCTGACATATTTCTGCTTATATCAACCACAAATATTATGTCAATGCCAAAACTAGCTTGCTTAGATTCTTCAATTGATTCAATATTCAGGCTGCAAGGAATCTCTTATTCGAGAACACTATTTAATTGCAAATAATTCATAGCAAATTTCATTGAGAGAATAAGACGCTTATTTTCTTGAAAATGTGCTATTTTTTCAGTTGTATTTTTTACTATCTTTGAAGAGAACTTTTTGTCGCGTGAAGATAACTGAGACAATGGTTCATCGTCATCAAATTGCAATAAAGCCCTCCATGCAGGTTTAAATCCTGATGTAGAAATATAAGGTATATTTTTTATTTTCAATTCTTCTATATAAATATTCTTTACTTGTCGAGCTGAATTATGAGATTTACTCCTTTTCGAGCCATCTTTTGATTTTAGGGCATGAGATTCTTCAAATGCCATGGTAATTTTTGATGCTTTAATAGTGGGTCTTGAAATCTTAATGCTCGCTATTTTTTTCATTTTATAAGAAAAGAATAGAAAACATTATTTATGCGGGATTTCTGTTAAGATCTTTCAATTCAATCGAAACCTCGAAAAACATATAACTAATTTCTCTCATTAGAATAAATTTTTCTGGCTCAATGCCTCATAAAAAAAGAAATTTAAAGTCCACAATTTTATTAATGATTTAATCCTCTTCCATTTCTTCTCCTCCAAAATATGCTTTTGATTTCTTAGACATTGTTTTTTGACATTTATTTTGGTAAATCGCATTTGATGGCCCTCTTTTAGCCCAATGTCCATTTGCTTTGGATTTCAGATCAGCTGCACCTCCGTGCTCCCATACTTGCCTATCAGCAAATCTACTGACGGAATTTTCAATATCCGCTATCAAAACTTGAATTAACTCATTCCCACCAACAACGCTGTTTCTTAGCTCCTGAGCACCTCTCGCTAAACAGTCTCTTGCTTCTTGCATTTTGCCCTGATCTCCAAAATCTCCGGCTTCTTTTAATATTTCAGCTCCTTTAACTCTATAAAAATTGATCATCACATCTTCATCCAACTCGATTTCATCTATTATATGGTCTTCATTAAATACATTTATTATCAAAAATGCTTGCTCTTTTACTTCTTCACCAGTTTGAGGAACTCTATAAGTAATGCTTGCTTTTATAGGCTGGATTTGGTGATTTTCTGGAACACGAATATTGCATGGTGGAAAGCTAGTTCTCCACCTCTTTGAATGAGTGGTTAAATTTCATATCAATTTTTTTATATTTATAATAATAATAATATTTTATATTTTGAAATGAAAGATACTTAAAAATAATTGAATTAGCTATTTATTTATATAACTTTATATCGAAAATTTTATACAAAATATTTTATATTTAAATTCTTTACAATTAGAAGAGAAATTGATTTCCAAAAATGTAGAATTTTTCAATTTTCTCTTACTCACAAAGATGGGGTTTAAGCACAAAAATCGCTTCTTTTTTGCTTCCAGAAAGCACTGGTGGCATCCTAAAGCTGCTGTCTCCAGTTTCACTATAAACTTTTCTTAATGCAAATGGGATATCGCAAGCCTGTGTTTGGAGTTGTACTTGAATTTGGTCAGCCACAACGGACATGAGCTCTCCTAAACAATTAGAAAACGCTTCAGGTATCGAGTCCTCTTTTTCAACAAAGTAAAATCCTCCGTTTTTTACTTCAGCCATAGCATTCATGAGGTGTGCATCATGATCAGACCCATATCCAAATGTATGAATTGAGTACTGAGTAACAACTTTTGGATCATATTCCCTTATAACAGCCCTCAATCTACCCATTGCAGTTTCTTGGTTGTTATCAATCCCATCAGTCAATAAAACAATCGAAGTTACTGAATTAAACTGTTTTCTTCCAGCTAGAATTTGAAGCCCGCATCTCAGCCCTTTAATAATTTCAGTTCCTCCAATGACACGAATTGCTTTAATTTTTTTATTTAATTTTTCTTTCCCAACGTCATTCATACAAGTTAAGGGTGAAAGTTTATAAGCGTCATCGCTAAAAGTAACGATGCTAGCACGATCATATGGGCCGAGCTGAGTTACCATAAACTCCAAGGTTTTTGTAGCCAGCTCAAGCTTGTCGCCAGACATGCTTCCACTTACATCAAGCACGCAAATTACATCAATTCCTGACCTTGCTTGCTGTTTTGATTCCTCTTCTTCTGCTTCAAGACCTTCAAGGCTTAAGCAGCATGGAACTTCTTGCACATCTGTGCTTTTCAGCTGCAAATAATTCATTGCAAATTTCATTGAAATATTTAAGCGATTAGTTTCTTTAGGGGTTGCAGTGGACTCAGAAGGAGATTTTGTTTCTTCTGAAGATTTTTTTGCTTCTTCTGCTGGCTTTACAGGTAATGGTTCGTCATCATCAAAAACTTTTCCTGGCATTTTCTCAGCTTCTTCTTCCGATAAAACAACATTTTGCATCATTTGTTTAGGCATCTTGCTTTTTGGGGCTACCTTTCTAGGTCTTTGAACTTTTGATACCGTTGGATGAATAAGAACGTTTTGAGTAGGGTTCATAGGAATTTGTTCTTTTTCTTCTTCGGTTTGTGGAAGATCCTCTTCTACTTCCCGCACCAATTTTGATGGTTTTTTAGCAGGTATTACAGGCTTTTTGGTTATCTTCTTTTTCATATTTATAACTCCCACCCTCCGTGAGCAAACAAAACCATTGGAAAATCCCTATTTTTCCCCAAAAAACCCACCCTCTGTGAGCGACCCAAAAATTTTTGATATATAAGTGATAATCAGTATAATGAAATCTCTAGCAAATTATGTTTATTTTAAACAACTTGATTTTAAAACATAAATTCAACAAATTAAATAAATATTTGCTTTCCAAATTTTTGCGAATTAAAAATGTTTTAAAAGGGGGGAGTAAGATAAGAATAGTAGGAGTTACATATACTCAAATTCTGCTGACACTCCCCCTCTGTAGGAGAACAAAGATTTTTTGTTCTCGTTGTAAATTTTATAGAATTTTTTTAAATCTAAAAAATAATTTAATTTGCAAAATTTATGTTTTTAAATGTAAGCTGTTTAAATTAAACAGAATTAGTTAGGGATTTCATAATAAATTATTACTTATAAATCAAAATTATTTTCATAAAAAATTTTTGTTCGCTCAAGGAGTGTGGGTTTTTGGGCAAAAAATAGGGATTTTTCTAATGGTTTTGCTTGCTAGGAGGGGAGTGAGAGCCTTCAAATGATAAATAATTTATTATTAATAGGAGGATAATAAGTGGAATTGGTCAGCTACTAAGATTAAAACTTATTAGAGCCAATACTGAGTATTATATAAATAATATTTATGATTGCAGCATCAACTTTTTTTTTTATCTCAGCTATGAATAATTTTTACAGTTGTTCATATACCAGGCTTATTAATCAAAATCTTAATTCCTATTTATGCTTTATTGTGCTAATTACACATATATCTTTGTCATTAATTTTTGCAGCCTTTTTCTTGCAGCAATAATTGATTCATGCTTTTCTCCTAATACTTTTACAATTTCTAATAAAGTTTTTTGACCTTCTCCTTTCAGACTTTTTTCTTTTTCAATGATTTCGATTGCCTTGTCTATTGCTTTTTGGTGGTATCCATAATTTAAATGGACCATCGCAATTTGTGTTTGTTTTGAAATATTCATTAAATCAGCTGAGGCTTCTTCTTCAAGCTTATTTAGAACTTCTGTATATTCTTGGTTATTCCTTGTTTGCTCCACAACATTTAATATATTTTCCAATTCTTTATTTGTCTTTGCTTCATCTGGATTTTTACTTCGAGCTTTAATTGCATAATCTTCAGCCTTCGCGAGCTCCCCTTTAAGAAAATGGGCATTTGCTAAATTTGAGTAAATTAAATATTCGTATTTTTCCCTATATTTTTCATTTTTCAATGCGTCTTTGTAGCTGAAAACTGCGTTATCGTATTCTTTTGCATTCAGAAAATCTTTTGCGGCTTCTAATACACTAACAAGAATATCCTCATCTGTTAACAGCCCAGCCAACATTTTTACATCACTTAAAAACTGAGCCAAGCTGTCTTCATCAGGCATCCCTTCTAACTTATTAATATAATTTCCCCCATTCATCAGTATTAGTGTCGGGACAACTTTGATCTGCAAACCTTTCATTAAATCTGGAAGTTCATCAATATTATAATTGGCTAGAGCCCATTTGCCTCTTGCTTCCAACGCATGCTTTTGAATAATTGGGACAAGCTTTCTGCATGGATTGCTCCAATCTGCATAGCAATTAAGGACAACTGGTACAGGGGACTTCATAACCTTGCTAAGTCATGCAGTATATGAGTCAATATCATATATAAAAGTCTTGTATTCTTCCATAGCTGCCATAGCTTCTTTTTTGATATCAGTGCTGAAAAATCGAAAAGTTCCTTTCAGAGCTCTCAGCATTTTTAGAAAAAATGGAATTATAATTGTGATATTTTATTAGATTACTTAGCCCTGGAAAATGAATTGCAAACATTTTGATTTTCTTCTGTATCCCAAATTGCCAGAACACCTCCAGTCCCACCTGTAGCGAGGGTGAATGGTGAATCTTTGTAGAACTCCAAACAAAACAGTGAGTCAACTTTCATATCTCTTTCTGCAATCCCTCTCAACCCTTCTCCGTGCCAAATTTTCACTGTTTTATCAACGCTTGCAGTTCCAATTAAATTAGGAACGCCTGGACTGTATGCAATTGTGCATTGCGAATTGTGTGCTTTGACCTCGTATAGTGGTTTTCCCAGATTTCTAGCATCATATGTATATAAAAATCCGTCTTCTGTCGAAAGTGAGAACTCAAGAGGATTAAAAGGATTCCAAGTGACAGCTTCGATTTCAGATGGAACTCTTATTTGCTTTGACGAGTCAGGCGAATCAACGCCCACCACAAAAGCAGAGCCATCTAGCCCACCGCTCACTAGGATTTTTTCCTCAGTTGGGTTTCATTCAATTGACTGCACCTTTCCTTCATGGTGGCTTAATGTAATTTTGCACTCGTGCTCAATTATGTCCCAGACCTTGACTTTGCAGTCTGCTGAGCCACTTGCTAAAATGTTTTTTCTGGTAGGGTGGATGTCTAAAGCCATCACAGCATCATGATGGCTTCCTTTTGTGTAGGTTTTTGTCCTTTTGCGTTTTTTTGAACTTCCTTCAGAGACTTTTTCTCGCTTGACGCCGCCTAATCTTCCAATGGGTTCAAGGACATCAATGATGTCTAAGTTCCAAAGCTCGATTTCAGGCATGAAACTTCCAACTGCCAAACAGTTTCCAGCTTCATTAGGTGTTTGTGGGTTATAAGGAAGCCACTCTAAGGCTAATGGGTAGGCTGTTAAGAAAAAATCGTGATGGACGTATAAGGCCCCTGAATTTTCCACATATATGAAGACATGGACTTCACTAAAATCGCCTTTTTGGTTTCCAGTAATAATTATAGCGTCGTCTGGGTTGATTTTGTTGTCTTCTTCCTCTTCATCTTCAATGTTTTCAAGCTGTGGTTCGTATTCAACATTGCTGAATACTGGGATGGCTTCTTCTTGATCATATGTGTCCATGTTAAGGTCCTCTCCTTCTGCAGCTTTGATATCTTCTATGTCATTCATTGTGACTTCTTCGAGAAGAGGCTCTGAGCGCGCATATCCTTTTGGAACCCATTTCAAGCATGTGATTACGCTCATTTTACAATGATTTGGTAATAGATTTATTAATAAAATAGAGATGGCATCAATATTCCTTCAATTTAGAAGTGAAAACGCATTATTTTACATGAATTAACTAAAATAAATTAGTTATGATTGAATTTTGTTTGCAATTATATTTATAAACTCCTCAGTCTTAATACAACCTTTATTTTTTCTTCTTTAGTGAGAGATTTTATTGATTTCCATATAAAAATGTCAGCTAATCTTAATAATTGTTTGCAGCAGATGAATTTGGACAGCTGCTTATGATATATAAATAGTCTTAGTTTAAATAAGAAAAATCTTGCAAGGAGCCAAAATGATAAAGAGAATAATATTAAAGGATAATGCCAATTTAATAATTTTGTTTGCAAAATAGTCATGGTAAAATTGATTTTTGTCAGCTTGCAATGTAAATGGCGCTTATAAGCGCATAAATTTGTGCTTGATAAGCTTTGCTATCTGGAACGTATTTTAGGACTAATGGTGATTCTTTCAGATGTAAGATGGAAATTTTTGATTCTGTCTGTAATTACTGCCATCTATTTTAAGATTTTAGTGTAATAAATACTTCTTTGAGAATCATTATAACTCATTCGGCGCTTTCTATATTCATTGATAGTGGCAGAAATCAAAGATTCCAATCACTAACAAAATCTAACTTTTTATTTTATTGATTATTTTTTTACTAATTAAAAAATGAGCCTTTAAAAAGAATGGAAAATATCCCTTTTAGTGTTACTTAAAGCTTCTAAAGAAGTTTCTAATGTGCAAATCTTTCCTAACAATGATAAAACAGTTATATTAAGCTAGCCAATTTGAAAAATTAACTTTATCATCAGTTTAAAAGAATAAAATCAAACGAAAGGTGAATTAATTAAGATGGCAATCGATAAGTTTCATTGGGTTATTAAATATTTATTTTCACCTTTTGAATCACATAAGCTTAGATCAGATTAAAAAATCATTCACCATTTCTAAAAGATATATTAAACTTTTTTATCGGACAAAATTTACTCGCTGCTTTTCACGAATTTTCCTTTAATGCGTAGTTTTTGCTTAGCTACTGAACTTCTCCCCGAGAAACTTCTGGATACATGCACTTTTTGCCGATACCTTTTAATTTTATCCTTGTATCTTTGAATTTTTTCTTTCCTAACAGCTGGTGAATAAATTCCTATGAGCGGCTTTTCTTCATCTTCATCTACCGCGGTGCTTGCGAGCGATTCAGAGCTGCTTACCCTTGGCATATTTTTCTTGCAGTCGCTGGCTATCGATGCTAGATAATTCTGGAGGCTGAAACTTTTGTGTTTCTCTTGCAGTAATGCTGTAGCGAGAATCATACTTTTTTGTCGTTCAGCTATAAGTTCTTGTTTAAGTTGCAACAGCAAATTGTTGCTTGTATTGAATGAATCCCAGTGCACAGCAACTGGGATTGATATCTCGTTTCCTTCTTGCGTCATCTTTATTTTAATGGAGATTATTTTCCTTAAATATGTTTTATGAACTATTTGGATAGAGCGAAAAGACGTTACGAGAACTAAGCGAATTATGTGGCTGATTGAACTTTAAAAAAGAAAGGGTGTGGAATGCTAATGATCTGTATCTATTGTTTGAAAATTTAGGGATGAAAATGGAGGATAATCAATGAAGTTTGGTCTCGTAGAAAAGTATATTTAGAATATTAGCCTTTGAAGCTGCATTTTTAATTAAAAAATAGTGAAAGGTGATAACGATGCAAAGAAAGCAAGCAACGAAATATAAAAATGGCAATTGTTGCTTGCCTTATAGCTGATTATTTACAGCTTGGCAAAATTAATAATTATCATAATACTCATTTTTCAAATAAATTATCATATTCTCTCCTCTTAAAATAACTTGTAACTATGAAGTAGAATCAAAGAAATGGCATTTTCTTTACAAGTGAGAAAGTTAAATCGAGGAATCGCTAAATACCATAAAGACTTACTACAGCTTATAAATAAAGCTCAGCCAGATGGAGATAGCGTAATAACTAATAAAGGATCCGAAACGTGTCTTCATAGACTTATCTACATATGAAGAAATGACAAAAATCACTTCAAAATTATTTGAAAAAGATTGTTTACTTAGCAACCTCTATCGTAAACAAAGTATTTATAAATCTCAAGCAGAAATTATATCTCAACTTCGAAAAGAACTAAAGGACTTGAATTTTCTTGTTCAAAGTAATTCAAAAAGAATTTCAAGAGACCTGAAAAGGGTAGGAATGATTCTAAAAGAATACAAGGAGAGGTGCAAAGAAGATTTTGTGATGTTTCTTAAGACCTTAGATGCCGATTTAAGAAAAGCGTTGCAGCCGCTTGTACCTAATCAAGTATTGATTGAACAAATCAAGTATAAGCCTGTTAATGAAAGCTTGGCAGGAACTTTAAAGTCAAGCCAGAAAAACGAAAATGAGCTAGCCCCAATGGAAAGTGAGGTTGAGGGTGCTGACAAGACAGTTGAAATGCTAAATAATCATATTCAACTCTTAGTCAATACACTTGAAGGTGTAGCAAAAACACTTATCTCAATTACACAAGGCACTGATAGAAAATATTATGAACTCGTCGACTCAAAAGAGCTGCAAACTGAGCCACCTTCTCCATTGGCGGCCCCGCTTCCTGATTATTTTTCATTTGATGTAGTAAATTTATCAGAGGAGCATAGAGAATTTAATTATATTCCGAATCCCATGATATTGGAAGAAACAACTAAGAAGAAAATAATTAAAAAGTTTGAAGATATACAAAAAAGCCCTTCAGAAGCCCTAACACCAAGAAAAGGAGAAAGATTGAAGGTAAAACTTGAAAAGCTTTTAAATAAGCAAGCAAAAGAAGCTGACATTTTAGATCTTTTTAAAGAAGAAGGAATTCCTATAAGCATGAGAGAAGAAATGGTATTTGAAATAATAAACTCAACAAGAGGAGATGACAGCTCTACAAATGCTAATGAAATTCTTGAAGTCGCCGATGTAGGCTTTCTTCGTGATCTAAATTCAATAAAACGCACTAATGTTTTTGAAGTTTCAGGCAAAAATTATTCGAAGGAGCTAAAAATAATTCAAGGAAAGGATCTTACTGATAAATTTGATGACACTTTAGCTGATTTTGGGTCACTTGATAGCTCAATAGATGAAAAAATGGTTAGGCCAACGCCAATTAAAACAAAACAAAGATCCAGCAAGTTTAACTTTTCTAGAAAAGCCTCAGAAAGCTTGGTAAAATTTTTGCCACCTGTTAGCATTAAAGCGAAAGCTGAACAGAAAGAGCTGAGGCCAAAAAAATCAGTTAAGGATATAAGAATTAGGTCAATAACTCCAGGCAAGCAGCCAAACGATGACAAGAAGATACCCGCTAAAAGATCGAAAACACCTGTGGTTAAAAAGAAAAAATAAGCTATATTATAGTATAAACAATGTTTAAATATTGTATTTATTTATTTATTTAATTTTATTATTTCACTTAAAGATTAATATTCATCGATAATAAGAGAATTTTGTAGCCTTTACTAGCTTCCCCTCATTTAAGAACTAACAAAAAATTTTGGCGGCTCTTAAATGAGGTTTAATTTTTATTTTAAAGTTAAATTTAAGAATCTAAGCTGTTTAAAATTTAGTTAAATTAAAAAGAGGAGCTTATGTAATAATTATTAAGGTATGAAAATATCCTATTATATAAAAATGTCATTTATGAAATATTTTATATTAAAATATTTTTTGACTCGCTTATTCAAAGGGGGATTCATTACCCGAAAATAGGTTATCCATGATTTTGAATTCCATTAAAGAGAAGGATAATTAAACGATAGATTAATTGATAAATAAACTCTTGGTAGCAGCAAATAATATAATAAATCTTCTTTTCTCAAAAAAAAATCCTAAGATTAAAAGATCCCTATTTTTATGCATTCGATAGCAAAATGGCAATTATTACTTTCGAAATTTCATTAACGTATCATGGATGACTCGTCAAGAATATCTTATCCATTTTCAATAGAAGAGCTCAATTTTACCTCAAATAATAAATCTCATGAGCAGTCTGAGCTAGTCACTGTGCACAATAGCATTATAAAAGCAAGCTCAGAAATATCTCGACTTCGTAAAGATGGCTCCATGTCAAATAAACGTGTATTTTTGACAGTGCGACATTTCCTGGATAAACTTTGTTCGAGGCATTAGGACTGTTAAATTTTATCTAAATAGCTATTTAAACATTTTGAACCAATTTTCTTCCATGAAATGCACACTATTAAAAGTAAAAGATCATTGAGCCTACACTCCATAAAGATCGTAAAGCATTCAATAACGCATTGAATTTTTCTCAATCCAAATGTGAAAGCTTAGAAAAGAAGGTTTTTGAGCTGCATGAAACATTGAGACAAATGAATGATGCAAATATATTGCTCAAAGGGCAATTAACTGAAATGCATCAAGAGTTGTCAAAAATAGATGAATTGAAAATTATTATGAATGAAAAAGATTTGACTATCCAAGATTTACAGTTAAAGTTATCCATATATGAAAAATATGATTTTAATAAAAGACGTGAAACTGATTTTTTGCAAAGCATTTATCAGGCAGGAAAAATCCTTAAAAGAGAATTAAAAACTGAAGAAACGCAGCCTTCGCAAACTCAGCCTAGTTCTAAGTATTACGATGAAATAAAATCTTATGGCTACGTTTTAATTGATGAAATTTACAATATGCCATCAATTTCCTTTCTATTTAAAAAATATGCAATTGATGCTGTACAATATAAAGACCTTCTTTTAAAAGAGGAGTGAGATATTGCACTATTAAAACTCTTGAAATTTACTTTTGATATCTTGAAGAGTCTAGAGTACATAGAAGAAGTAAAAAGCAAGCAGCCAATTCAATTAGATTTATTATCAGTTTAATGTCTATTGCCAGATTGCATACTGCCTCTGCTGCCTACAGCTCTGGGGTAAAATTTGCGCTATCTTCCCCCTGCCCGCCAAAGTGTAGTCACCTTGACTTTGTTACACGACGAGTACACCAGTCTTTGAAATTTGGGCTTCAATGACTCTTTTTTGAGCTCAGGTTTTCTATTCGGGTCCGTATTGCACCCTAAAGGTCACAGTTTCCACCACCTGGGTCGGTGGTGCCCTTCTGGAAAATTTGATTTCCTAAGGCTAGTAGTCTGGTAGGAAAAATCACTTCCCCAACTTAGCTGGGATAATTTTATCAGTGGAAGCTAAACTTCATAGCTAAAATATGCAAGAGATGAATTATCGGTCGGGAGACCAGCAAATTTGCGCTATTCCATATTTTAATTATAAAACCAAGCAGCCAGCTATTAAAAATAATGATACCACAAAAAGGGCGAAACTTGAGAGATTTGATATAAGTGAAGGACTTATTGAAAACTTGCAAACTCAAAGCAAAAGATTAGCGAAGCTAAACGAAGATCTTACCAAAAATATTTCAAATTTAAGAGGCTCCATTAAAATTGGTAAAAATAATCAGCACAAACGATCGTTCTCACAAGTATTTTCACCAAATTTAAGCAGCTTTAATGAACTGGATGAAAAGCTTGAAAAAGCAGAGCAGAAAATGGGCGATAATTTGAATTTTGAAACTCTTATAATTGACGATACAATAAATCTTGAGCCGAAACCTGTAATAATCCCTAACGCAGCCAATCGGTCAAGAGCTGCTTCAGTAAAAATCAACCGAGAACGAAGTAGAGCTCCTACTCATTAACTAATAATATATTTCTATGTTTACTTATAACGATTGCAAGAAAAGTCCTCCTTTCTTACAGTCATTTAACGCGCTTTCCTTTATTCCATAGTCCTTTCATAGTTTTGTTTTGATCAACAAAAGTATAAACTCCTATTCCATCCTGCTTTCCATGGTTTCAATGCCCTTTATAAACTCTTCCATCAGGCCAATAAAAATCTCCAACTCCATGCTTATTATCGTTCACAAAATCGCCACAATATTTTCTTCCATCATTTCATATAAAAGTCCCTTTGCCTTCCATTTTCCCACCAATTCAATCACCATCGTATTTGTTTCCATTGCTCCAGCAAAATTTGCCATTTCCTTCAATATAATTATTTTTGAAATCTCCTTCATAAACACTTCCATCAGTTAATATCAGTTTTCCTTTGCCTTCACGCTTCCCATTTACGAATGCGCCTTCGTAGATGTTCCCGTTAATGCATTTTTGCTTGCCAAATCCATTTGGAAGTCCATGTTTGCAAATTCCTTCATATTCTTCGCCATCTTGAGTTACTATTATTCCCTGACCTTTGGTTTCCCCTCTTTTAAATTTGCCTTGATACATAGTGCCATTAGGGTAAATAATTCGTCCGAGTCCGTACCATTTACGTTTTCTAAAGTAGCCCACATATTTTGTGCCGTTAGGCAAAATTTCGATTCCTCGGCCATGTGGTCGCAGACGGTCTAAATCTCATTCGCCTTCATAAATGTTTCCATTTTCAAGTAAAACAGCTGGCTTGAATTGGACATCGATGGAATCATAAGATTTGAAAGGGAGGGTTAGTTGGCCGTATTTAGTTTCTAGAGCTTTTACGGATGGCGCTTGCTTCGAATCAAGGTCACCTTTGAATAAAGGAAAAGGAAAAGATTTGGTCTTGGGTTTTAATTTTGCCAAATTCCTTCGGGCTATGTGGCCTCGGACTACACTTTTAATAATTATGTTTCCACAGAATGTAGGACTTGATTGAGATTCTTGAGGATATAGAGAGAATTCAAAGAGATTGAGGTCATCTGGAATATGCTCCAAGGTATTTACTCTTGTATCTGGGTAAATTTCCATTGATTTAACATCTGTAACGTTTCCTGAGATAAAGATTAACTGTCTGCCATAAGCGGTAATCACTGACCATTGCCTTGCTTCGGCTCAAAAAATCCAGTCTCCATTCAAATGTGGCAATTTTTAATTCCAATCTGAGCCATCTCTCCAAGATATTAACTACCTCGGACTTAGCAGCAGTTTGAAAGATTGCCCGCTGGCCCCGATAAGGAAAGATCTGAGTCAAGAACGAAACCACTCTCAATATCAAACTGCCTCATCTTGGTAATAAGAAATATATTAGATATTGAGTATTAGCGCTGCTAAGCTATGCAAGCATGATATTTCATATCCCTAATGCTTGCAGAATTTTTATATGGCTAGCAATTTGTCTCATATTTTCGTATTAAATCCATATTATATATATTATATTTTTATATGTAAAACAAGTTAAATAAGCAGGTTATATAGAAACCTCCTTGGAGTGGCGCTGCAAGCGCAGGCCACTCCATGCGGAATTCATGGGTTGGGTCGAACCAACGCACAGTTTTGGTTCGACCAACTCCTATGTTGGTTAAACCACACAGGGAATTCCGCATGGAGTGGCCTGCGCTTGCAGCGCCACTCCAAGAAAAAGAAGTATATCTTTTAAAACTCATTAATTAGCGCAAACGATGCTAGATCATATATGTCTTTTATACATAATTATGCTTGAATTGATCTATTTGTGTTTATTCATTTTAAAGCAAAATTACGCAGGATTCATGACTGCAAGCACTAGGGATATGAATAAAGTATTAAATATATGTGCAGACATGCTATAAATCGCGTTTAAATAGTTTAGAAACTCCAATACTCAATATCGCATATATTTCTTATTATCATGATTAGGCAGTTTTGTATTGAGGTGAGGGAAGCGAGTTCATGCTCAACCAACCATGAGATAAGCAAAGCAATCTAATCCATCTGACAAGGATAGGGAAACCTTAGGGAGAAAAAACCTCTTGTTTTGGCAGGCTTTCCCATTGAAATGGTATACTTCGCTTGCTAGGAGCATTTTCACCACCCATCATGCTGTCCACCTGCACCGTCTAATTTTAATTCTTATGTTTTCCTGATAGGCATGAACATCTGGATCCCATTTTGGAATATTATTAATGTAGCTGTCAGGAATTTTGTCAAAATAATAAAATTAAATTTATCCAAAGTGAAAATTAAAAACAGTTTTCAACAAAAAAGGAAACTATTATCATAGCACTATAAAATGACTTTATTATAAATTTTTGATATAGAATTTGAGCGCGTAGATGTATTGGGACTAGTTCTCGTTCTCGAAATGGAGCTTAAAACTGTTTTTCTAGGCTTTTTCTTTGATTTTTTCATAAACTTGGTTTGAGATGTTAAATATGGTGAAGATAAAATTGCCTGTATATCCTGGATTTGGAGTTTTCTTTTTATTCTCGGGGTTGCATCTTTTGAGTTATTAATAGGAGCAGTTGGAGGTCTTATGAATTTTCTATGTGAATAAGGAACTTCTTTGTCTGCTCCAGACACAGTGCGCCTTAATTCCTTGCTAGATAGTAGCTGATCATTTAAGGTCATAAGCTTAGCAAGCTTAACAGCTGGTGTTGAGCTGAAAGCATCCATCAGTGTTGTTGACAAATTCTATATAAATTCTACATTAAATGCTATTGATGCTTTATTTTCTGAGCATTTTATTCGCTTCAACTCTTCTGTCGCTGAATGTTCAATATTTCTTAGATTCTGATTAGAAATTACTTTTAATTCTTCAATTTCTTTCAGCATTCTCTCTTTGTATTCCGACCTATTTTCTGCTTTAAATGAGGATGCTCCTTCTACTCTTTTAGATAAACTTAGGGTAACCTCTGAAAAATACTCTGAAATCACTTGCTTTGCAGAATCATTTGTAAGCTGCTTAATTTTATTCATTTTATTCAGCTCATCTTGCCAATTCAATCCTGATTCGCAAGCTTTTGATAGTTCTTTTGAATAATCATTAAAAATAGAATTTTCTTGTGGCAAATTAATTGCATTTCTAAGATTAGAATGAAATTGGCATAGCTTTGAAATTTCCTCAAGTTTTGGAAGGCTTTTTTTATCCTGCTTTCAAGGCTTTCTTTTTCCTGCTGGGCTAGATGCTCTTCTTTTTGTAGCTCACATTTCTTGACCATCAGCCAATATTAAAGATCTTTCTACCTCAAAATCTGGGCGAACATTAATTTTTGAGGAGCATCCTTCTCAATTGCATAGATTTGGTATGCTTTTGGCTCTAGGCTTCGTAGGCGCAACAGAATTTTTAAGCTGTATTAAAATGCTTCTTACTAATTTTGAATTTTTTTCTCTAATTAGTCCAATTTTATCATCATTTAAAGCACCTACTTCTCGCTGGATTTCTTCAAGTTTATTTTTTTTTATTAACTCCCCCAATAATAAGCAAATTCTTGCTTATTCGAAGGAGTTTTTGCAAATTTTAAATAGTAAATCGATAAATTGCTTACTATTGGTGATTTTCAGATAAAAAAAAAAGATTTTAGATATTTATCCCCAAGAATAAGCAAATTTCGATTTTAATCTTCTTAATCTTAATTGCAGATTATTGGTAGCACAGTCACAAAGGACCCTCTCGAGGATTTATCTAATTTAAGATACTGTCGGCCAAGCTGGACAAGATTAATTCCCTAGCGAAAAAAGAATCTGCACCACCTTGCTCCTCCTTCTGCCCTCACACCATAGGATATCCAAAGTGTTCACTCTTCCTTCTGCGCTTCCTCCTTGACTTATAGCCTCAGTACTGAGTGAGTGGACTCTTGAGTTGCAAGAAGGTTTTCTGCTCAAAAATGGAATTTCTGGCTGGCTCTAGGAAAAGGAAAAGTTTCTAACTCCTGGTTTCACGGTAGAGACTTGCCCGATTGGTCTAAGCCTTGCTGTGCTTCCAATTTCCAGCAAGCTTTCCCTTAACTTACTCCCCACCTCCGTGAGCGAACAAAAAAATTTTGTTCGCTCAAGGGGGGAGTTAATTTTGTTTTTTTTATATAATATTTTTTACGTGAAATTTTTTTTCGAAATTTAAAAAATCCAAAATATTATTTAATTTGCAAAATTCATGTTGTAAAATGCAAGATATTTAAAATTAAGTAGAATTTCTGAGATTTCATTATGTTAATTGTCATTTATAAATAAAAAATTTTTTTTCAGAAAAAAAATTTCTATTAAATATATTTTGTTCTCTCACGGAGGGTGGGTTTTTGGGCAAAAAATAGGGATTTTTCCAATAGGTTTTTGTTCTCTCACGGAGGGGGAGTTAGAAGTCAAATCCAACTCTGAAAACGGACTTGGGCTAGGCTCCAAACACTCCTGGAATCTACTTATCTAGCATTGCTGCCCATTTCTGAGTTGGTAAAACCTTACAAATATAATTAAATATGTGCTCGAGACTTCATGCAGAGAAGGCCATGCCAGCAGAGACGCCATATATTTAATTATAAGCATATTAATATAAATTTTATTTATTATATGAAAATTTTGCACAAAACCCCCCATAAATATTTAGGAATTAGCTTATTATGGGATATTAAGATAAATATATTTTAATTCCTCTAATTCAATCTCTAACCCTCTGTTTAGATTGAGAATTTTTTTGGATCTTTTAAGGGTCTTATTTTTGCTTTTTAAAAAACATATGCAATGAAATTACCTATACTTTTTTTTCGGGTTTTAAAAGTCAATATTTGGAAAAGAAATGTCTGATTAGTTGATAAAAATTACGTTTAAAATGCGAACTTAAAAATTATAGAATTAATGGAGGCAATATCAGTTGAGAAAAAAATTTTTATTGTATTAAACTTTTTTACATTCTTAAGGATTTGCAATTCTTTTGCTTCTATTAAAGAGAAAAGATTAAGTAGTAATCACCTGTGAGTTTTCTAATTTCTATTTTAGAAAAATAAAGGCTTTCATAAATACTTGAGGTATCTAGAACAAATAATGTTTTTGAGCAAGAGCTACCATCAAGAGAATTTGATAAATGCTTAATCTGAGCTAGCTCTAGAGTGTATGCCTTTCTTTTAACGTAGCAATGAAGAATTGTTGATAAACATTCGTATGTTTCTATGATAATTGGCTTAGAAAAATCATAGTTCGCAAACTCTTCTCGTGTGTCCGCATAAATATGCAGAGTCAATGGCATTTTTGTTGATTTTCGATACTTTTCTAAAACTATCTATCAATTACATGCTCTTGACAAATAAGTGCTATTGGGAAATAAAATTTCATCACTTTCTTGATTACTTTTTGGTTGTTTTAGCATTTGATTATTTGCAAAAATGCTAGTTATTGCAGAAAACGAGTCCAAAACTTGGCAACAATCATAACCCTGATATTTTTGATTTAGATTTTCATATTCAATACTCAGAACTTCTCCAGTAAGATAAGTCGATTTAGAATTTGCTTCAAAAAATTTTTTATATTCAATTTTTTGTTTTCCTTCAAGCTCTTTTATGATATAAGATTTATTTCTTAAGCATTTCATCATGAAAATTTGACGAGCTCATAAGTACTTTTCTAAAAGTGTGCTACTCTTTTTTCTGAGGTTTACCCTTTTCATTTCAATATTCGACAATGCAATTTTTCCTCCTTTTTCAATATCTGATATTGCTGAAAATATTCATTTTCTTGATTCACTAATTGTTTTAAGAAGAATCTGCTTTGTGTATTTGTTCGAGGCTTGAGTTTCTAGTCTGCCTTTGGCGGTAAGCATGATAAGAAAGTTTTTGAACTTATTTTTTATTGATTTAGGAATTTTTCACTTTTCTCTTTCTAAAAGTGCGGACTTTCTTTCCAAAATTTGATTTTTGATCTTTCTTTATTGTTAATTATTTCAAAGTTTATCTTCTCTATTTCACGTCGTCAGTAAAGGACTGTGTTACCAGAGGTTTGAGTTTAGGACCCGTCAAGTTTCTGACCCAACCTCGTTTTTCTGAGAAAACACCTTCATCAATGTCCACGACCTCCGAAGTTCGGATCCTTAGACGGCTGCCCTTTCAGCTCGACCTAATCGGCTTGAGTCCGATTGATACTCTCAATATCCACCTGGGTTATAGCATCCTTCCAGGAGTCCTTCGTTAGAAAATATAGGCTCTCAATTTCCTGCCCTCATAATTAAAAAAATTCGAACGAATAATTTTCGGCCAAGAGGTTAGAAAATTCGAGAGGTCATTTTTTAATTATGGTTTTTGATCTTCTCAACCATCTCAAATTTTGTGCAACTAATTTTTGTCAATAGTTGATAGATTTTTGGTTTCTTTTCGATACTTTTTGAATCACAGTAATTCATGAGCTCTTCGCTTCCTAAAGCAAGCTCTAGTGCATCAAATAAATTTGTTGGAATTTTTATTATCTTAATTATTTATTCGGTGTTTAAGATGTCTGGTGACACTTCCTATTAAAAGGATTAGGCCCAACAAGTGACTTTACGGGCCATTTGCCACTTAAAATAGAACATAATATGCAGACATTCCTTGAGATGCCTCTGCCAGTTATGGCTAAACTTCTCACTCGGTGCGTTGTCATTGCTCTTGCTAACTTAGCTCCAGCGGTGCTCTGCCTAAGGGTTACCCTCCTCTCATGTGCTAATAGTAAAAACCCAAGCTTCTTGATGCGCTTAGGAGCAGTTCCTTTGGCTAAACTGCTGTTTATCATCAGAAGTTCTCGAGGTAAAACCAAGCCCCATAAATAAAATTTAATGAGAGAGAGAAAGAATGCCATTTTATTTATGGAATTTTATTATCAGTAGAAGATCTTTCTGAGTCACTTTCAAAGTCATCTAAATAGTCATTTGAGTCTGATTTTGATTCTAAGCTCATTTTTATGATTTCATTTACTTTCAAATAAATATGTAATTTTTAATTCCTTTATTTTGAATTATTTTAATAAGAATTCGTGTGGCAGAATTAGGTTAGTAATATTGAATTGCATTTATTAAATGGCAGAGGAGCGGCCAGTCCTCTCAGTGACGGTTGTCCTTAATAATATCGGACTTACTTTCTTAGATATAGGGCTTTCCCTTGAATAGCCCGATAACGGGATGAAGCCAGCCTGTTATCGGGCTATTCAAGGGAAAGCCCTATATATTAGCCCTATAATAGCTAAAAGCTTTAAATAAGGAGGCCTTAGTACTGATTTGCCAGCAAATGAATATAGATCTTATTTTCAAGTAACGCCAATCCCAGGGTGGACAGATACGGAACTGGGCAACTTACCTTCCTAGGCTGTTTTGGTCCGCGAAATCTGCTAATTCCCCTTGCGTAAGCGGACAAAAAAAAATTGTTTGCTCACGAAGGGGTTATTTTTATTTTTAAAAAAATTTATATATAAAATTTATAGAAATATTTTTTTTATCGAAATTTAAAAAAACAATTTATAAAATTGAAAAGTAAAAATTAATTTAATTTGAAAAATTTATATTTTAAAATGCAATCTGCTTAAAATTGCATAGAATTAACTCTAGATTTCATTATAATAATCACTTATATATCAATTGTTTTTAAAACAAAATTTTGTTCGCTCATGGGGGTGAGCTATTAATCAAAAAATAGGGATTTTTCCAATGATTTTGTTATCGCACGGAGCGGGGAGTAAAGAAATGCATCAAATATATTATTAATGCATTTCAAAATTACTACAGTTAAAAAATCAATAGATTTTTGATATTAAAAGAGAGTTTAGCCGAATTTCCCGATATTATGCACTTGGCCATTAAATAGTACGCATGAAACTAAATCGCCATCTTGTAAATTTCTAACTCTCTCTTCCGTTAGCGAGCAAAAAATTTGCTCATTCACGACTAATATTTTTTAGTGTTTTTTTTTTTAAATTTAAAAACTCCAATTTGCAAAATCTGGAAAGAAAAAATTAATTAATTGTAAAATTTACGCTTTTAAAATTCAACAGGATTAGCTAGAGATTTCATTATAATAGCTATCACTTATAAATAAAAATATTGTTCCTAAAATCTTTTTTATATCGCTCACAGGATAGGAATATCAAATAGTTCTACGCTCATGAAAGGGTAAGGAAAGCTGCAACGCTATTTCTTAATGCTTGCCATTTTTTCCCTTCCATTGAACCACTAAAATCCAAGTTAAGAAGGACAGCAAATCTATTTCTTCTAATTTGAAGAACTGGAGAGTTTCTTTGCTGAAACATTAAAGCACTCATATTATTAGTTTGCACGCCTACTATTCCAACTTGTCTTTGAAGCCCCACATTTACACTGATTCTTTGGAAAATTTCATTTAAGGACACATTATTTGCGTTGTAAAGATCACAATTATCTCCTCCCAAAGCACTCAAAACAGCAAGTTCTGCAAGTTCTTTATTATTTAGCTCAATACCAATAAATGCTGTCTTGCAGCGGCTCGTTGGAATCGTTCGCCCTACAAGGTAAAATATCCCTCCGAGCTCTTCTAATGAAGTTTCTGAGCTGGTGTCCTCACCATCAGTTATGACAATATGAAGGAAGTTTCATACTTCTCCAGTTCCAAGCTTGTTTAATTCTGCATTCAGCCTGAGGATTAATCCTAATCCCGTTTCAACAGAATCTCTAAGTGCAGTGCCTCCTGAAGGAGAAAGGCGACTTACTTCCTCTCTGTAAGTAGGCAATACCATTGGAAAATCCTTATTTTTGGGAAAACATCACTATGACTACCAAAGCATTTTTGAACACAAAAATCATAATTATAATAATGAAATCTTTAGCTAATTCTGTTGAATTTAAGCAGTTTGTACTCTAAAACATAAATTTGCAAATTGGATTTGTTTAAATTCAAAAAAAATTTACTATAAAAATAAAAAAAATATAACTCCCTCTCCCTAGACAAGTAAAATTATTTTGCTCTTATTAAGGTTAGTTTTTGATTTATAGTACATCGATCTGCTGGTTCAAAGCCCAAGGCACTCATAATTAGTGCAGTTGCAATAGCATTCAGCTCCATTTTATTATAGAATATTAAGGTATAAAACTAATAAACATTTCATTCTACAATTTCGGGCCCAAAAGTTTATAAATATTTTATTAATAAGTTGCTAATATGCTTCAAATTATATTTGAATTTAATATTTTCTCTAAAGCAATGCAAAGAAAGCTTAAAGAGCTAATCTTCTTAAATTTATTAATTTTGCAAAAAATTTTAATATATCTTCCTTAAGGTTTTTTTAATCATAATTTATAACATAGTTCTAAATTTAATCACAAATTAGAAATAATTAGATAAATGCTATCATTTTTAATCAAATGTTTTTAAATAAAGCGAATGTGTTAATTTCATTTTGAGCTGCAGTTACACTAAATCAATTAAAGGTTAATATTTTAATCTCATGTTATAGCACATTAACTTCAACAATTTTTACTTACTCCCCCCCCATCCTTGATCGAACGACTCGCCATCGTTCGATCAAGAATGGGGGTTAAAAAAAAATTTTTTTGGGAAAAAAAATTTTATATATAAAAAATAAAATATATATATATTTTGTTTTATTTACTTTTAAATAAGAGGGTTAAGAGTATTTAATAATTATTTTTACAGCAAAAAATTGAATTATTTTCATAAAAATACCAATTTTTAATATTTTGATTTTTTGTTTACCCCTTTAAACTGTATAATTTTTAATTTGTTCCTTATTAAATTAAATTTTTTTTTTTAAAATTTTAAAGAATCTCTTTTTATTAGATTATTGAGTTTTTAAGCCTAGGTTTATGACTAAATCACTTCAGATGGTTGATTAAAAAGCTTTCTGCCGTCTCAAAGTATCTGAAAGCAGCTTCATTATGTACATCTTCCAGGCTTTTGATAACTAATATATTTTTATATATATAAAAAATTTGCATGATATGAAAATCGTTCGATCAAGGATGGGGGGGAGTTAGAATGATCGATCTTTAATATCTTAGACTTAAAAGATTTTTAAACTCCGATACAGTAAAACTAATATAGTCACAGGCTAATATAATTTTGTATCAACAGTTAATGCAGCAAAAGATATGGACCTGCCATACTGCTGCTAAATTGTTATTTACATTTATACTTAAAGTAATTGCAACTTATCGACAAGCATTAGTAGTTTAGGGGTAGAATGTGACGTTGCCATCGTTACGACCCGGGTTCGAATCCCGGCTGATGCATTTTTTACAAAAATTTATTCTTTTACTTATATAAATATGAGACCCAAATCACAAAGACGATTACTTTTCCCATCTCCTAGCGTTTTAAGTGGTGCAGAGCGCGAGCCTCAAGTAAACGATTTTGAGTCCCTGAGCAAAAAAGCCTTAGGAGAAGGAGCTTTTGGTGAAGTTTATAAAGTCCGTCACAAAATCTCAAAAGAGCTCTATGCAATTAAGGTAGTTTCTAAACAAAAAGTTGTTTCAGCAAATTTACTCCCTCAGCTCCGTAGAGAAATAAGAATCATGTACAGTCTTAGCCATCCTCATATTGTCAAGCTATATAATCACTTTGAAGATGACAATAATTTCTACTTGGTATTAGAACTGGCCGAAGGTGGAACTTTATGGCAAAGGTTGGCAAGATTTAAAAGCTTTGATGAAGCTTCAGCAGCTCAATACATAAGGGAACTGATTTTAGCTTTAGAATATCTGCACTCAAGAGATCCACCAATTATTCATAGAGATATCAAGCCAGAAAATTTGCTATTGGACAAAGAAGGAAGAGATGGAAGAATAAAAGTTGCCGATTTCGGATGGTCGAATTTCTTCAACGCCGAAAGAACTCGTATGACTTATTGTGGCACATTAGACTATTTAGCACCTGAAATGATCAACCAGCAAGGCCACACAACAAGTTTGGATTTATGGAACTTAGGTGTTCTGCTATTTGAGCTGCTAACTGGAAGTGCTCCATTCCAAGCACCAACTCAAGCTGCTATGTTTGAAAAAATCCTCAAAGTGAGAGTCGCTTTTCCTAAGAATTTCCCGCCGTTAGCTAAAGATTTAATTTCAAGACTCCTCAGGGCTATCCCTGATGAAAGACTTTCTCTAATTGAAGTAATGAACCATCCTTGAATGCAAACACATCAGCCAATCAGACCTACAATGACTCAGACGGTCCAAAGGGAAGCCTTGCCTTGCCAACTTGAAGCAGGTGATGAAACTTCAGACATTGCTTCAGAAGACCCAATAAAACCTTTCCAAGAAACAGAATATAGAGTTTTATCAAAAATAAACAACCCAAGAGAAGAAGAAAAGAAATTAGAAGTTGTCCCGAGTCCACAAAACAAATCGCCTTCTCCTGTCAAGCAAGCCAAACAACAGGCCCCTTCAAATTTGGAAAACGAACTGAAACAAACTAGGGATGAAAATAAAAAATTCCAAGAACAAATTGATGATAAAGAAGCTGAGCTATCAAGAGTTAACACAAGGATTCAAGAACTAGAAAATATTGTAGCCAAGCTAGACGCTGAGTATGAAGATAAAAGGAAAATGGAAAAAAGCCTTAAAGACCAGCTTGCTGAAAAATCAAATAGGAATGCTGAGCTAGCCGAGCTGCAAGAAGATGAAAGCAAATTGTATACTGAATATGAAGGACTAAGAGCAAAATGCTTGGAAAAGGAAACGGAATTAAATTTGCTAAAGACAGAAATTGAGAATATGGAAAAATTGTCAAAAGAAAAAACTCAGCAAGCAAGCGATCTTGAAAGAGACGTTGATAGAGTTAAAAGTGATATCGACCAGACTAAAATGAAGTATAATAAGTCTAAATCTGAAATCCAAGAACAATTTGCAAAGATTTCAGGAGAAATAGATGAACTTCAAAGAAGCCTTGGGAATAAGGATAGAGACAGCTCAGTGGTTTCAGTTGAAGCTTTATTGGCATTCACACAAGAAAATTTGGACATTTTAAAAAATCGCGCTAGAGTTGAAAACGAGTTATTGAAGCAATATCAAGATGCGAATGAAAGGCTAATTCAACTTGATAATAAATATTCAGAAATGAGGCTGGCCTATGAAAATTATTTGAATGAACTCAAAAAACATAGCGTAAATAGAGAAGCTGAGTTTGGGAATATAAAGCCTGCAAATATTAATTCCCAAGGAGAATTAGAATCTATAAAAGACAGACTAAGAGAGTGTATTGGGAAGCAATACTCAAACAAGCTTCTTAATGAAGAATTAGTTCATTTACAATCCCTGGTTAACCAATATGAAAAATCATTAGGTCTCGCCAAGAAGCAAAGCCAAGATTTAGATTATTTAAGACAAGTTAATCAAAAGAAAAGCTCGAGCCAACAATATTATAAGAAATAACAATAATTTTATTAAGCATATGTCTTTATTTTTTGAGAACAAGAAAAATCTCGCCAAGAAAAAATTGTATCCAGGAAGGGATTTGATGTAATGAAGACTTAGAACTCCTGAAAATTTCAAAATCTTTTCTATATCTAAAGGGAATTCAGTTGAATATCCAAATCACCGAAGAATACAGTCAATGATGAATCCTAAATTTAATCAAGACATTATACAATCAAGGTTATTTTGCAAATACAGAAGCACAAAAAGCGATGCTGATCAAAAGCCTCGATATTCGAGGCCTTCGACACCAAACAAAATTCCTTATGAATTGATAAGTTTAAATAATAAACTAATTTCAATTCCGTTCACAGTAGGAAGTTTAAGGCCTCGAAGCGTTATGAAGGAGCGCCCAAAAACACCAGATAATAATAGTTCTTTTCAAATTGAAAAACCAACGGTACAAGCTAGACCAAGAAACATAATTTTAAAATACACTCTTGAGTAATTATCCTTCATTATTTAAATAATCCAAAATAGAAAAGCCAGACGATCTCTATTTTATATAAAAAATCAGCAATGATATTTAGATATATAGTATATTATTTTTCTTTAAAATTTTATATATGATGTGCTGGGCGACCTTTAATGAGATCGTCAACTCTAATAATCAGATTCAAAGGACTTTTTGCGTATGTATAATTTTGAGCACACAAGAGTTTGTAAGCATGAGAAAAAGCCTTTTTAGCCAAATCAATTGAAAAAGAGTTTCTTCCTAAATCAGTATCGACGTTTTGTGGACATTCAACACATAGATACCCAGGCTTATCTGACATATACCACTGTCTGCTTCTTTTATTGAAATAATACCCTTCTCCTTTTATTGAAATCCCGACATCATCATAATTAAAAGTATCTCCATAAAGCTGTAAAAAGTGAACTAGATAATGAGCCAATGTGTATCTTGAATAATATTTTCTGTCTTCTCTATGAGCAGGATGCATTTGCACTGAGCTAACTACCATGCAGAACAGTAAAAAACTTCCAATGCCCCCAGAGTATGTTTCATTTAAACCTCTTTGTTTTAAGAAATACTTCATGACAAAAACGATATATTTTACTTCAGGGTATCGATTGATATAATTCTTAACCACATTGATCCCTTCCACTCCATTGTCAATATTAAACGAAATATCTACCAAAATTCCAGTCGCTTTGTCCTTGATTTTCACGATAGGAACTTTCGCAGTTAAAATTCTTTCTAACTGGCTAGGTATTTTCAGCTGCAAAAGTTTGTGTGAGAAAGTGTTTATCAATTCGCTTGGCTCGTCGTCTGAATTTGTCATAATAACCATATCAATATCACTGTTAGGCATCCAGAGACCGCTGCCTAAAGAACCAAAGACTTGGACTTCGGCTCGTTCCCATAATTCTTTTGCCACATCAGTTAAGCGAGTAAGGACACTTTGTTGTGCTGCAATTTCTGATTCAGATGGCTGCATATAGTCATAGAAGTCAATAATCTCTTCGTGAAGCTGAAGTAGTGGATCTTCTAATTTTAGCGTATGGGATCGGATTCATGGAGGTGTCCGAAGTTCTTCTTTTACAGGCTTTGGAGGAGAGGAAGAGAGAAGAGGGATGAAATCTTGACTTTTTGATGGTGAGTTACTGGACGAACGTGAGCGGCTACGCTTTCTTGATTCTGTTTTAGAGGAAGAAAACCTTGAGTGCTTCTTTGGGGTATTATTCATTTTTTAATTATGAAAGCATCGGAAGAGATTCAGTTTAGCGGAATAATTTAATTAGATTTATAAAAAGCTACTTTTATGAAAAATGTTGTATCAATTATAATTTAAGCAAATAATTACAAATTAGTTTGAAAGCTAAAAATTTAATATGCAGGTCTTATATAGAAAGATTTTGAATGAATAGCAGAAAATTAGTTTGAATTTATAAATTTACTATGAGAAGAATAAAAAGAAAATTTATATCTTAATATGCATGATATAATATATTGAATTATAAAGAATTGCTTACTTAGGTTCTCAATGAAATATCTAGCAGTATAGACTGTTAAAACTAACCCCAAGGAGTAATAATATAAGAATGGAGCCAGAATCTAGCTAGCTATTGCAGATATTAGTCTGGGTTTAAGTTTAATCTTTGTAAGGAATGCTAATTTTTAAGCAATAAATTCCATACATTTGTATTGTGAGGGAGGATATCTAGCACGGGGCTTTTTTGGCTTGAAAGCAAGCCAAATAAACCCCGTGCTAGATATCCTCCCTAGCTAATATTTCCATATTATTTTTATTTCTTGCAGTGAATAAAAAACCCTCAAAAGAGTGTCAGCTATAGGGTAAATTTAATTAAGTTTTATATTTAAACTCTTGCACCACTTAGATGTTTTATTAGTTGCTTAAAGTGGCACAGGGAGCGATACTATAACCTCCTTTTCAACTTCAACGTCAAAATATATAAACCCTTTTTTTGGCGATAAAATTCCTCTTTACAAGCGTCAGGCTTTATTTCTCGTTGATAAATTTCAAGTTTCTATTATTGGATATAAATGGATAGTGATATTGACAAAGTCTTTAAATACTTCGATAAAGATTCAAGTGGCTACTTAGACGTAGCAGAGCTAGGTGATGCACTTAGATGCCTCGGTCTAAGTCCTTCCAAATCTCAGATTGATGAGTTGATGCAAAAAGCTGACCAAAATTCAGATAGAAAGTTAACGTTGAATGAATTCACTCGCATGTATCATGAAATAAAGGTCGATGCCAATGTAACTATTGAAGACCTGATCAAAGAATTCAAAGAATTTGATAGAGATAACAGCGGAACCATCAGTCTTAATGAATTAGATGAAATTCTTTGCTCGCAAGGTGAACCGTTATCCAAAGACGAAGTTAGAGAACTCTTGAATGATTTTGATAAAAACAGAGATGGAAAGGTATCAATTGTTGAGCTTGCAGCTGGGCTTTTAGCAAGATAAATAAGCCTATCTTATTTAATATAGAAATTAAAACCAAAATCAATCCTTTTCAGTTTATCAATCTCTTTTCGAATTTAAAAAAAAGTCTTGAAAATAATTTCTTAGAGTTTAAAGGCAATAATCCTTTTCTATAACTCAACATGTGAATTATGTATACATAGGATATAGGATAAAATATAAAAATAATAAAATAATAAAATATGAGAAGAGTTTATGCTTTCAACTTTGACTACTCTGGAAGGCTCTTTAGAAATTGACACATGTCTTTTACACTCTTTTCAACAATCGCATGACTTTTTCTCATTGTTCCTGCGATTTACTACAGAGGGTTTATAAGTTTTATCCTCTTTCTCAATTCAGGAAAGCTCGGATTGATTGTCGGCTTATATATCTTATGCTCAATTATCATGGCAGGATATGCTCTTTCGAAAAAATTTCTTTCATCAATTATTGGAGCTCTTAGCAATATTGATAGCAAGCTATTCTGGGACACATTTATCAATGAAAATATGCTTTTGCAGTATTATTTCATTGCTTTAGGGCAGACTAAAATAAATATTGCAGAATTGATGATTTGAGGTTTTATTAGCTTTTTCTATACCACATGCAAATCAATGCAAGGTGTTGTAAAGCTCAGGATCCAATCTAACAATGAAAAAAATCTCAAAATCCTTTTAAGCATTATTATCAGCTTGATAGCTATTTTTATGACAAATTTTATCTTAATTTTCCATTCAATTGGATTAAACCTTATACTTCTTGCAACCTATGAAGGATTTATAGTTCTTTTTGACTCAGCCTACACCCTATGCATACTTCACTATAAACTAATTCCAAATGAAATTAGAGATCTGAAACTCAAAATCCTCGAAAACTCCATCAGATGCATGCATTGGCTTCAGATAAGTTATTTATTTGGCAATTATTTTTCTTTTCACCCAATTCACCTTGTTACACTTATAAAGACTAATGGAATTGTAGCGGATATTTGCTCTTTAATTTCTAAATATTACCATTATAAAAAATCAGTTAAGACTTTTTTGAAGAAATATCCAGCTTTGCCAAAAGAGCAAATAGAAGAACTGCAAGATGAAAAATGCTGTATTTGTTTGGACACAATTTCAGTTGGAGTTTGTTGTAAAATTTCATGCAATCATGTGTTTCATTATGACTGTATAAGAAAACTTATGATGAGTACCAAAAAAAGAATTTGCCCGTTATGCAAGCGAGAATTTATGGATCCTGAAAACAGTGAGCCAAGGAGGAACTGAAGCTTATGGCCAAGATTTTTGCCGCAGTTTCATATCACTTTTAGCAGCATCTGAAATAATGAAGATGCCATAAGACAAATCAGAGAGATTCTTCCAAATGTGACCGAAGATATGATTAGAAACGAAATTAATAGGACTGGCTCAATAGAAGTTGCAATTGGAAATTTAATTGGAAATGTTTAATTATTTAGATAATTTAAATCTGAAGCATTTATTCTTTTTAAACTAGAAAAAAAAATCAGCTATTATTCACCTTTATGTATAATCCATGTAATTATGGCACGTAAGGCAAGTTTATCAAAAATATAATATTGATATGAATTTTTTCTTCATCATTTGATTCTTGAGTTCCCTTGTTTTCTCTCAACGGTTTTTCGTAATTTCAGATGTCCATCTCGATGTCCACTATAACTCTAGCTATGACACTTCTTTTCATTGCCACTCAACAAGACATGTAGAGTCCTCATATATCCCAACCCCAACAAATAATTCAAAAATTTATGGGCGATTAGGCTGTGACAGTCCCAAATCTCTACTGAAAAGTGCCCTAGAAGAAATGAGGCTTATAGATCCAAGCCCAGATTTTTTAGTCCTTCTTGGAGATTCAGTATCTCATTATGCTATGCATCTCCTTAATAATGAGAATGAAATTGACGTAAATTACAACAAATATTTGGTTCGGCAGACCATTGTGGATTTGACTAACTTGGTAGAAGAATTTTTCCCAGAGACTCAAATAATCCAAGCCATAGGGAATAATGATGGATACGAAAGATACCAAGCTCCAAGTGGGAGAGAAGGAGCAGAATATTTAGAATTTCTATATGAGCTGTGGAAGCCAAGTGCTATTGAGATTTCTGGAAGCTTTTATGATGGAGGATACTATAGGAGCTTTACAGGTTCAGGATACCATATATTAGCACTTAATACAAATTATTTGTCGTCACAGTCTGAAAGGAAAGAGGAATCTTTAGAGCAGTTAGAGTGACTGCGGGATGAGGTTGAAGAAAGTGATGGTGACGTCATTATTTTGTTGCACATTCCGCCAGGATTTTCAATGTATGATGGAGGAGAGCAAGGCTGGCACGAAGACTATTCAAAGATTTTCTTTGATATAGTTGAAAACAATGCGAGAAAAATAAAATATATTTTATCTGGCCATAGACACCTAGGCTCTTTCAAAGTGATCCCAAATGCAACAGTCCCATTTATAGTCAACCCTGCCATTTCTCCAATTTTCTTCAATAATCCAAGTTTCCGATATTTCAATGAATCAGACTATACAGACTTTATCTTCAATTTATATGATGAAGCCCCAAAATGAAAAAAGGAATATTCATTCAAGGAGTTTTTCAATTTGGAAGGACTTGACTTCATCCAAGCTTATTTAGAATTAGAAAGCGATGATGATTTATTGGAAAAATTCCTAAGTCATAGCAGAGGGCTTAGCAACGTCAAAACCCTTTCAAGAGACCAATTATGAACGATAGAGACTGGAGGAAATCACACAGAAATTCCAGATACATTAAGGAGAGTTGTACTTTGTTCAATGAAAACCTTTGATCAGGTTCATTTTAATTTATGCAAGAATAATGAGAATATATAATAATATTTATAAAAATGGCATTAAAAGCGACCCAAGAGATGTGCGCAGTTTGCTTTGATATGCTATTCGCTGCTCTTAGAAATCAGCCAACTGGATCTATTATCGAACGATTTTTTTTAACTGAAACTCAAGTTAATGCTCCATGCCCAATATTCGTTACGTGAAAAATAAACAAATCTGATGATCTAAGAGGCTGTATTGGCACTTTTGATCAAGGAACACGAATAGGTGATCTTTTGCCAAGATATGCACTTATCTCAGCTTTTAATGATACTCGTTTTGATCCAATATCTTTAAAAGAAGCTGAACATTTAAGCGTATCTGTAAGCTTACTAACAAATTTTATTCGAATAAAACATCCTTTAGATTGGGAAGTTGGAAAGCATGGAATTGAAATAAATTTTAGTGCCAAAGGCAAAAAATACTCAGCCACTTTTCTCCCTGAAGTTTCCAAAGATCAAGGATGGGACCAAGCTAGGGTTTGACCTGAAAATACCGCCATTTGGTATTTTCCGGAACTTTTTTGTCCTATTAAAAGAACGTAAAATTTCAAAAAATCTCCGTTTTTCCATGAAAATACCATATTGGAAAAAAAATTTTTCAAAAAAAAAGTTCCTGAAAATACCATATCATAAAATTTTTACCGATTGAACTACCTGAAAATACCATAACGGTGAAAAAAAAATCGATATCATGACAGCATAGTTTTAAACAGAGAAGCAGACAAATAAACCTGCATTCGAAGAGTAAATGGTCTCTTGTTTGCTGAAACGCAATAATAATTCCAACACAAATAAAGGGATTATATGCATTCCAATCATTATTGGCTAATAACCAATAAAATTTTTTTTCCTCAAAATCGCTGGAAAATACCGTCATAAAATTTTAAATTGTGACAAGCGCGATTTTAATTGTATGCTCAAAATAAGTATTAATGAGAGCCATATGCTACTAGAGCTAAGACAGCTATTATGGCAAGCAAACAAATTCAAAAGATATAACAATAGAGTGTATTTATATATATATAATATATATACATAAAATGGCGTATGGCGACCGACCCACCCTCCCAGTGGTGGTTACCCATGTATATCCGGGCATGGTTTTTGGAGCAGGGAATTAGCCCAACAACGTCCGGGACCTCGAAGCGAGAGGCCTAAGCGCGAGAACCGCTGTTTTTGCGACCAGACCCATGGGCAGTTATTCGTGACTTCTTTTTGCCAGCAGCGCTCAGCCCAGTGAGTGCCCGAAATGAGGCAGGGTGAATTACCTGCCTAAGCTGCTTTAGTGGCTCGCCCCGAATGGCGAAAGCTGTTGAGTTCTTTCTCGGATGACCGGAAAAGAGGGGAGGCGAGTTAGACATCGAGACGGGGGTCTCTCCAGTTGAAAAGGTGCCCTTCAATGGGCAGATCTGGCGGACGACGAAGCGGAGTTGGCGTAAACTTAGGCGACGATCCAAGTTGGAAATGGAGGTGGTCAGCAAAGCCGTATAAGACGGCCCTTGACAATACCTCTACCGAGAAACCGGGGGTTTCGGCCCGGGCTTGGTGAACGCTCTGCCACCACACGGGAAACCGTGGCATGCGACCTCGGACGTAGTAGGGACCTTAAATACCCAGCGTAATCTTAATCTTAATCTTAATCTTAATATATATATAAAATTATTTCAAAATTGCAGGAAAAAAACCAAAAATGTCTTTTTTTTTGTTGAAAAAATTCGCATGAAAATACCAATAGTAAATTTTTAAACGGTCCAAAATTCGCCTGAAAAACCGCTAATGGAAAAAAAAAATTTCGAAAAATCCATGAAAATACCAAATAGGAATTTATAATTAAATTCAATTAAATTTAGGCTCGACAAATTTATACGATATCATCTAAAGTCAAATTAAAGAAACTAAATTAAGTAGCATTGAAAACAATAGTTTAAAGTCGACTATATGAATAACATTACAGTAGCGTGTATCAATTTTTTCGACATAAATTAAATAGAAAATTTTTATTTTAGCTGTCTGCTAAGAACATACGAAACAGTGAGAAGTAGTTTAAGCAGCACTTGGCCAAATCAAATAAAAGGAGTGCTTTGAAGCCGCCTTTGTAAATTACCCATAGCTCAATTAATACAAGCCTATGAAAAGCATGATAAATGCATTTAATTCTGAATTGTAAAATCTATCGAGGTCAACTATAAGAATTATTGCAAAGTCAATAGTGTAAAATAAATTTAATTTCTCGATTTGGCAGCTTATATCCTCTAATAGTGAACAAAAATAATAATCTATTGAAGTGAAGGAAAAAATTCAAGTATTTAAAATGAAACCTTTAGAATTCTATTTTGAGAAACTCAAGGAGTACGCTATAGACAATAGCAGTGAAATCGATTAGTTTTTACCATTAAGATAAAACATCAAAATGTTTAGATATCAAATTCGTTTAAATAACTGCTTCATGTTTTTTATATTAAGTAATTTAATGCTTTTTATGAGGCTTATAAAATTCTATATAATAGTAAATAGCTGAACGTTTTATGCATCCTTTATATTGAAACTTTATAGATATTTTGAGATCAGAAGAAAGTGCAACAGCCTGACGAAAAAACTCATTTGATGACAATGAATGGCGATCCAAAATGGCTATTTGGTCTATATGGCAGAGGAACTTAAGATTTCAGAGTATATTATGTTGGAAGTGATAGAAGCTTGCATGGATTTATTATAAATTCAGTATGTACAGATCCAGTAAATCCAACTGAAATATTTAGTGATGGATGAGTAGCATATAATCAACTCCCTACAATTGAATATCTCCATTTAATTGTGTACCATAATCAGCTTTGGCACTGGAAGGTTCACAACCAACAATATAAAAAATTTATGAAGCAGAATAAAGAGGCTAAGGGCTTATAGAAAACGATTCCACCCAAGAAATGAAGAAGAGCTTGAAGATTGCCCTATTTTTTTACTGGCTCTTAAAGCATAGGTCTATTACTGAAAGAATTGATATTTTAATCAAAATCCTTAACTTCTAAACTCTTTAATAGTTTAAAGATTTTATTATTAAGTTTAGATATAGTAATTGCCCGAGGATGGCGCTATCTTGCGCCATCCTCGGGCAATTCCTATAGTTCAATATTAGAAATTGCCACTTGTCTATTTTTTCTTAATGGTAAAAAACTAATCGACGTCACTGCTATTGTCTATAGCGTACTCCTTGAGTTTCTCAAAATAGAATTCTAAAGGTTTCATTTTAAAGACTTGAATTTTTCCCCTTGACTTCAATGGATTTATTATTTTTCTTCACTATTAGAGGATGAAAGCTATCAAGCCGAGAAAGAAACTTCTGAAAGTTATAGCTGTACAAGACAATGTGCATTAGTTTGAAATTCAACATGCTGCTATCTACCCTTGCTATTTCTGCTTTTAGCTGTTGTCTCTCCAGTTCATATATCTGAAAGTCTTCAATAGCGTGACGCTCATCTTCGGCAGCACCACAATTTTCCTCATGTGCGCAGTGCAGCATATGAGTTGAACCCAACCCTTAGCCTATGTATTAGATAATAAATAGAACGGCTTGGCCAACTTTGTGTTGGATTTTTTGCAGCTTAAACTACTTCTCACTGTTTCGTATGTTCTTAGCAGACAGCTAAAAATAAAAATTTTCTATTTAATTTATGTCGAAAAAATTGATACACGCTACTGTAATGTTATTCATATAGTCGACTTTAAACTATTGTTTTCAATGCTACTTAATTTAGTTTCTTTAATTTGACTTTAGATGATATCGTATAAAATTTGTCGAGCCTAAATTTAATTGAATTTAATTATAAATTCCTATTTGGTATTTTCATGGATTTTTCGAAATTTTTTTTCCATTAGCGGTTTTTTCAGGCGAATTTTGGACCGTTTAAAAAATTTACTATTGGTATTTTCATGCGAATTTTTCAACAAAAAAAAAGACATTTTTGGTTTTTTCCTGCAATTTTGAAATAATTTTATATATATATAAAATACACTCTATTGTTATATCTTTTGAATTTGTTTGCTTGTCATAATAGCTGCCTTAGCTCTAGTAGCATATGGCTCTCATTAATACTTATTTTGAGCATACAATTAAAATCGCGCTTGTCACAATTTAAAATTTTATGACGGTATTTTCCAGCGATTTTGAGGAAAAAAAATTTTATTGGTTATTAGCCAATAATGATTGGAATGCATATAATCCCTTTATTTGTGTTGGAATTATTATTGCGTTTCAGCAAACAAGAGACCATTTACTCTTCGAATGCAGGTTTATTTGTCTGCTTCTCTGTTTAAAACTATGCTGTCATGATATCGATTTTTTTTCACCGTTATGGTATTTTCAGGTAGTTCAATCGGTAAAATTTTATGATATGGTATTTTCAGGAACTTTGTTTTGAAAATTTTTTTTCCAATATGGTATTTTCATGGAAAAACGGAGATTTTTGAAATTTTACGTTCTTTTAATAGGACAAAAAAGTTCCGGAAAATACCAAATGGAGGTATTTTCAGGTCAACCCATCAAGCTACTACTCTTGTTAACTTGTTTAGAAAAGCTTGCTACATGTCTTATAAACAAAGTCCTCTTGAAATTATACAAGAGATTTCTCCTACATTAAATGTAAAAACATATCAAAGCTCAAAACAATCAATGAGCTATGAAAATTATCAGGCTTATCGAAGTCTACAAACGTAATTATTAATGGAAGTTTATTTATATGTTTTTAAGAATATATTTTTGACATATAAGTTAATTTTTAATTTTTTTAAATTAAATAATGCTTATTTGCTTTAATTAAGTATATATTTCTGGGACTTTTAAATATATCCCATCATCACTCGAGTGGTCAGATTCTAAATCTTCTTCAGTTAATCTCCATATTTTGATAGTCTTATCAGTGCCACCACTAACTAGCTCAGTCTCAAAACCTCTGATTGGCGTCATACAGTTAATTGAAGACACATGACCAGCCATTTCTCCTACGCATCGCAAATTTCTTCCACCTTTCCATACACGGATTTTTCCTTCTTTTCCAGCACTATATATAAATTTCTCATTTGGCTCTGTCGCAAGACAGTTAATCCAGTCGGTATGGGCTGAGAGAATAGTTGGATATGGACTTTCACCAATAAGATCCCATCTTCTCATATTTTTATCTCTGGATCCAGATATTATTGTATTATTATAAATAGCCAAGCTTGTCACTGCATCAAAATGTGGAGGCTCATAAGTTCTCATTGAGTCATAAGTCTTCAAATTGATCCTGCCAACTCGATGGTTTCTGCTTCCATAGTATAAAATATTTTCCTTTACCAAAATCTGGAAAATATCTTGATTGTTTTCTTTCTCCTGTATAGGAGTATTATATCTTCTCAGATCCCATATAAAGATGCTTCCACTGGAATTAGATGACTTGCCAGCACTATAAAGATAATTATCTTTAACTTGCAAGCATTTTAATTCTTCATTGTGACCTTTTAATAATGAAACATTTTGTAATGAAACAGAGTCCCAAACTCCGATTTCTTTATTACACCCTGAAAAAATCAGGTTTTTCTCAGATGAATATGCAATAGATTTAATAAAAGATGGATGAGCTAATACTTCTTTTATGACGCCAAAGGTGTCTAGTGATCATATTTTGAAAGTTTTATTTGAAGCTGTGTATAAAATATTTTCATGAGCTGTCATCCCACATACCGCACCTGTATGAGCATCAATACTACGAAGGCAACTCCATTTCTGCGATAGGCTAAATAAGTTGCTTGATATTTCTGGCTGATTCGCTAGACCTACTCTTTGAGAGTTTGATTTTTGCAATCTTTTCCAAACAGACTCATCAGTAAAGTTTTCAGTGAAAGTTCTGGAGAATTTTGCTTTTAGCAGTGATCCGCCATGGAAACTTTGCCTGGGCCTTTTAAATTCTTCTTCAATTTCCAACGGGGTATCTTTCTTCATTTTTGCTTGCTCACGAGCTCTTGCTAAAGAAGTGATTGTATTTGTAGAAGACCTCGGCCTCAATTTCATTTCATCTTGAAGCTTGGTTTCAGCATTTTCTTTGAGTTCTAAAAATGTGGCTTTTAATTTTGTATATTTTACAAGTAATGTATCATATTCTTTTTTAAGCTTTGAGTAAGCTAATTGGCCTTCTTTTTCTTTGCTTTCTAGTTCACTTATTCGTGTTTCTGACATTTCAGAAGTATCTAATGACGATTTCATTTCCAGCTCTTCGATGAGCTGACTAATTCTTTCGTCATATTCTCGCCGGATTTTGATAATGATTTGTTCGTGATGTTTTTTCATTATTTCTTTATCATGGATATTTTCTGATAAACTTTTTGTCACTTTCTCGATTTCTTCTTTTTTGCTATCAAGGATTTTGGAGACCTTTTTAGCTTGTGAGGCTTTGTTTATAATATCATCAAATAGAGCTTCAATTAAATAGTTTGCGTCTTCTATTGAGTGAAGTGTAAGGGACCGTGATTTAATTGCTTCGACTTCAGAATTTGCAAGTTTCTCTGATATTCCTAAAATTTTTTCTTGTTTGAATCTTAATTTTACTTCGAGGTTTTCGAGTTGTTCTCCAAAATCATTTAAATCGCTTTTACTCTCTTGGATTTGGTATTGCAAATCTAATTCATCATTCGCTGAATCAGGATCTTCAATAATCATTTCAAGTTTTTCAATTTTAAGCTTTGTTAAAGCATATTGCCGGTTTAAATTTTTTATTTCTTCTTCTATTTTCTCTTTTTCAGTGCTATCAGCCTGCAATTCAGCCCTAAGCTCTCTTTCTTCTACACAAGCATCGGCAAACTCAGCAACCCAATTTATCAAAGTTTCTTTATCCTCCTTAAAATGGGTGTTTTTTCTTCTTAAAGCAATTTCTCTTTGCCTTTTTTGTAGCGCTGAAAGTTCTTCACTTTTTCTTTTCGCCACAATTTCTTTTTTTCTATTATCACTCTGAAGCTTGAGAATCTCTTGGTCTTTTTTTAAGTTAATCCTCTTTAGCTGTAAAAGTTCTTTTTGTCGGCTTGTTTTCCACTTTTGATGAGCTTCTGAGTCCTCCTTAATTTTCCTTAATAAAGAGACTCTTTGTTGCTTTGCTTTTGTGATTTCATCAGCAAGTTTTGTTAATTCCTTTTTTTGTGTTTCTACAACTTTTGATAACGAAGCTTGCTCTTTCTCTTTTGAACGGTTTTCTCTTACTCCCCCCCCTTCCGTGAGTGAACAAAAAAATTTTGTTCACTCACGGGGGGTTAATTTATTATTTTTAAAAAACATTATAAAAAGTTTATAGAAAATATTTTTTTTTGAAATTTAAAAAAATCCTAATTCGCAAAAATTGGAAAGCAAATATTAATTTAATTTAGAAAATTTATGTTTTAAAACGCAATTTGTTTAAAATTAAACAGAATTAGCTCTAAATTTCATTATACTAATTATCACTTATATATCAAATTTTTTTTCCATAAAAAATTTTTCTATTAAAAAAAATTTTTGTTCACTCACTGAGGGGGAGTTAGCTTTTCTTCAAGCTCTTCTATTTTTAGTTTGAATTTCTCTTCAGCGTTTTGCCTGTCTAACGCAGATGCATTTTTCATTTTTTCTGAAACTCTGGCTCTTTCATTTTGGGTTGTTTGAAGCTCGCCTTCTAACTCTTCGATTTTCATATAATATTGCTGGGACATTTCGCTGACGAGTTTTCCTTGTAGTGAACGAAATACATCTTCAATGCTTTTAAGCATTTCTTCTTTCTCTTTGAGACTTTTGTCAACTTGCAACAATTCTTCATGCTCGACTTCATTTCCAGGCTCAGGGCTTTCAGCATTTTCAGTATTCTCTCCTTCTATGATTTCTTCATTTGCTGTGGATGGAGTATCTGGGTTATCTAGCTTTGCAAAAAGTGATTCCGCAAAGAGCTTTCCATAATTATCAACGTTTTTCATCATAAGCTCTTCTACATTTTCTATAACTATTGGAACAGTTCCTTTCTGTCTTCTTAATTTTTCTAACTCTTCAGTTTTAACAGCAAGTAGCTCTTCATCTTTTTCGTATTGCTTTGTTAAAGTATCGAACTCTATCCTCAGGTCCCTTAATCTCCTGTCCTTTTCGTTTATTGCAGTTCTTAAGTTTTCAATTTCCAATGAGTATTCTTCAAGCAAAGTTGGAAGACCTGTTTCTTCTGGAATTTCTATCTGGTTTTTCCTTAATATTTCAGTATAGTTTTCCAATCGAAATTTGTAAATGTCCCTTTCCTTTTTATATTGCATAATTTCTATAATATTGCTATTTGTTGAAGATTTTGCGTTTTCCAATTCATTTGTTAATTGTTTTACCTTTCTTTCTAATTCTTCGCATTTCAGCTTGATCTTTCTTTCATCATCATTATTTTCTTGGAAATTCCCTGATTTCATACTCATTAGTTCTTTCTTAATTTCTTCGTTATCGTTTAGACTCAAAAGCCTTTGGTAATTTTTAATTTCTTGTTTTGCAGATAAAAGCTCTTGCTTAAGCTGTGCTATAAGTGCAGACTGAGGGTCTCTATTGACAACTGGCTTATTTTTGATATGCCTTGCTCGGCTTGCGTATTTTAATGTGTTTAATGTTTCATCGAAGTTTATTTCGGCTGGCGAAATACAAGCGATCATGAAGGTTTTTGCATTTCCTCCAAGTGAGTCTTGGAGGATCCTAGTTAATTTAGAATCTCTATAATATAAGTTTAAATATTAAGATTTTACACGGCAATAAGTGGGCATCCCACTAGCTGGATTACTGACTCCATGAAAGGCGGCTTAGGCTGGACGCATATAATCTGAGTGCAAATGGTGTGAGCCAAACCAAAATTCCGCCATCTTGAATTTTCTGGCGAGTCTCGCTTAACCTGAGGATTAGCTCCCTAGGTTAGGGCCACCCTCTGTAGTGTGCCCGATAGTCCCAATTGATGAAGTCTATGTGAGAGGCAAAACCTGTCTAGCTCATATGGCAGGGACAAGGAAATCCTTTGGGGTAGAAATAAAACTTCCCTCTGAAGGCCTACTTCAAAAGGGACAGAGGCCCTGCTTTCAGTTTCATCATGATCGGCCCTACCTGCTCCATAGGGAGTGCACCTCGGAATATGCTTATTCTTTTTGCTTTCTTCAGTTAAAGCGCTGATAACATTCCCAAGACATAATAGTCCTTTATTGATATTAATACCTTCCTTTAATGTTGCGCCTACAGCCCCAGTTCTTTTGGCTCTTTCACTGCCTGCGAGATCCACAAAATGGAATTTGGCGCATTTATGGTCTTCATCACTACCCTCGTCAGCATTTTCCTCACTCCCCCTCCTTAAGTGAGCAAAACCATTGGAAAAATCCCTATTTTTGCTTTAAAAACCCTATGAGCGAACAAAAAATTTTTATGAAAAAAATTTGATATATAAGTGACAATTAGCATAATGAAATCTCTATAATTTTAAACAGCTTGCATTTTAAAACATGAATTTTACAATTTAAATAATATTTTGCTTTCCAATTTTTACGAATTGATTTTTTTTAAATTCCGAAAAAAATTACTATATAATTTATAGATAAATTTTTAATACAAAAATTAATCTCTCTCATGATCGAAAAAAAAAATTTTTGTGTCGCTCATAGATGGGGAAGTCAGAAATTCCAGTTTGCTCAATATTTATTGTAAAAATAGCATGTGATCTGCTGCTTTGAGCATTCATGAGTGTACTTGAAGTGCATCTTTGCATGCTTCCTTGATTTAAGCATGTAATCATTTCATCGAAATTTGTGACAGTTTCTTCATGAAGTCCTGTCAAGATAATACTTCCTTTATCTTCTCTTATAGAGACAGTTTTTTCAGGAACCATACTATTAGCACCTAATAAGTCATGTATCTCTTCATTATAAATTTCTAAGAAGCTCACTTTTATTACAAATTCTACCTTTGTTTTTCTGACATCGACTTCTTCAAATATCTGATGGATAACTCTAGGGATGATCCCAAGCTCCTCTTCTAGCATATTATGGCTTTGGCCAGTTCCCATAGTATGAGTTTTCCCGCTTCCAGTTTGCCCATAAGCCAATATTGTTGCATTATAGCCTTCAAAGCAAGAAAGAACTAAATCTTTTGCACATGAGCTAAATACTTCTATTTGTTTTGAATCCATCCCAAAAATTCTATCAAATACAAATTCACGATCTTTGCCCATTATTATGGTATTACGGTCATGATCACAAGTAATACAAATTTGGGGCGAATTAATTCTTTCCGTAGCATTCAGGGGACGAACACGGACTGCAACATTTACAGAACTAGAACTCTCCGGATCATTGTTACCAGAGTTTTGATCCATATTTAAATTGGTAAGAAAATTAATAGGTGAATAATTGATTATGATTTAGTGAGATATAGAGATATTAAAATTCTTCAAAAAATCAAAAATCGAACCTTTTTAATATAAAATTGCACAATTATTTAATTATCCCTGTACATTATTTGTCTTCATATGCAGGTCTCTTCTTGAATTTATTCTGGAGCTTTTTTATAGCATTAATTGCTTTAAATTTTAAATTTTCTGCTTTATCTGCTACAGAGTGAGCTACTTGTGCAGCTTTTTCCTTCATAATTTCTCCTTTGCTCTCCTTTATTTTGTTTCCATTGTTTCCATTAAAAATCATATCACTGCTGATAGCTTTTGCGTTTGCATATAGCGCGAGTCTTTCTTTTCCTCTATTATTTTCCCTTTTATCCTCAAAATCATCTGAAGAAAAAGCTTTTTTCTCAATCTGCTTCTTTTCAGCTTTGACACAAACTGGCTGAATCATGTTTTCATTTGAATCTATAATTTGTTTTGCTGGAGCTATTAGTGGTAGAGGGTCAGAAAATAGTTCTTGCTGCTCCTGAGACTTAAATACAACAGGCTTGAAAATAAAATCTGAATGAATTTCTTCATTTTTTATTTTTTTAAATTTATGATTTGAAGTATTTTGTGGCAGCGCTGGCTTAAAGATGATTGGCTTGATGTCTTGTTTTTTCTCTTCATTATTATTAGTAATGATTATAGCTGTATTGGTATTGTCACTTTGGGTAATTTTAAGAGGATGCACACTATTAACTTCTTTAGCAAGCTCATTTTTTCATGATGTTGCAATATTTGATGTATAGTCTATTTTATTTTCATTGTTCATTATATTGAAGTAGTCTCTGGCTTTTTTGTTTCCGCCATACTCAATATAGCATAATTCTCTGGGCGTCCATAAGTCAATATCAATAGATTTTAAATTTGTCTGGATTGGAAGTTTTTTATGATCAGAAGCACAAGAAGTGCATAAAAATATGCCAAAAATAGTTGAAAACCATTGAGGATTTTTAATATTACAGTCAAAGCAACGTTGGTTTTCGAGAAGTTGCTTGTATCTTGAAATTATAATGTCTGAATACGATTTATCGAGCTGAGTATCAGGATCCATCTTTTAAATTATATTAGATCAGTATGGCAATTAAATAAAGCCTAGTTTCGAAATAGAAAGTTCTATTCTTATATCAAATAAGTTATGATGAAAAATAATTAAGAAATGCTTGCAGATTTAATGAGATTATAAAAAATAGGAATTCTGCTTCTTAAAATTGCAATTAATAAATCTGGATGATTTATTTGAAAACTGCAGAAATTTTTATGAAAAATTAATAATCAAAATAATTTTCTAGATAGAACAGTAAAATCGTTTTATATTTAATTTGAAATGTTTAGATTAAAAGAATGAAGTTCTGAAAGTTCAATATATTAAATTAAAGTTTATCATATGACATCATAATTATTCCTATTTCCTATTATTAATCGCACTCTATTAATTCACAAATTTTTAAAACTGTTCTTAGAGAATATACTGGAATGGTTGGGTTTTGCTAATTATTTGCATCTCATTTTAAAATTTTCTTTTACTTGGATCTCAAAATTAAAATAATTAAGCAAAAAAATATGAGATTTAAAAATTGAGCCAAAGATATATAAGTATTCATCCAGTAAAAATAAAAATGCTATTTATGAATAAATGTTAATCTAACGATATGGTAATTAGATATTCATACGGCCTTAATGATTGTTATAATAATAAAGATGTCATATAGGTTCGGTTGGCTAAGAGAAAGGTCTCGCTCACCCATTCGAAGACCTCAAAATCACTCAAATAACCTCCCAGCCACATTTCCAACACAAAAATTTCACAATGACTTACCAGAATCCAAGTTATTCAAAGAAATCAGATCCACAGAATCCAAAGATTCTCCCTTTCAAGCTCCATGCAAGCAACTCTTAGAGATGAGAAATCACCAAGAAGTTAACCTCCCAGCCAAGCAGCTATGCTATGAAGAATGGAGAATACCAACGGCTTGCCCTTCCCCTTCTCAATCCACAGATACAGCTTGCCATTCCCCTTCTCAATCCTTAGATTGTGAAGATAATTTAATATGGTCCGGCTTTTTATCCCGTTCAAAGAAATATAAAGTAGGAGTAGACGCTAACTTACTTAAAGGCTGCTTTGAACTCCCTTCCTCAGTGTATCATTTAGATATACCTTTTAGATCACCTTTCCCAGTAAACAAAAAACCTATTGCTTTGCTAAGACTTGAATCTTCTAATAATACACAAGACGATTTATTTAAAACTTACATTGAATATTTTTCTAATAAACATCGCGCTGGTTATGCTCCTCTCGGGAAGCAAGGTATTTATATTATTCCTTATGGAAATTTCGCTAAGTCTTTATATCCTAATATAGAGCAGAATCAGATGCTTGGATTTGTTGTTGACGCGTCCACTATGGAAGATGTAGAGTAATGAGTATATAATTCTAACTATGTTTTAATTAACCGTGCTTTTAGTGTATTGAATATTTTAAAAATGATAATAAAAATACTGATTTCTTCTTTTCTCCTTATTTAAATTTAATCGCTTTTAGCTAAATCTAATTTTTGTTTGAAGCTGGGCAACCTATAACTATATTAAATAAGATTGGATGAATTAATATAATAATTTCATCTCTTAACTTATGCCAAATAATATTAAGGCTGTATGAAACTGGAGACCTGCTGTTGGCATTAATTATTATAGAGAAGTCCCCTGGCTAAATTTGACTGGGTCTACCTGACTCTACTGGCAGTTTGGCTCTTCTTGACAGTCTGGCTCTCATCTCAGTTTGGCAGTCCTGCTTACTGGCAGTCTGGTCTACTGGCAGTCTGGCCTACTGGCAGTCTGGTCTACTGGCAGTTCGGCTATAACTGGCTCTCCGCGGTTTCAAATCCTACAGATTTTCGAGGACGGGCCTGCTCTCCATGTCACTTTTTGTATCACTAGAGACCTACCAAAAGTGACAGATATTTATATTCGCCATCTCATATCTATGCATCGCAGGAAGACACTCTTGCCTAGAAGGCTGGTTCATGGTTAAATCTGATGTTAATGACGATCTTAATTTTTCAGGAACTTGGCTTGGAGCTATGGACTCAACTTACTTATTTTGTTACGCTATAGGGAATTATATAAGCGGAGTCCTCGGAGATTTATTTCCTATCCATATCGTTGTTCCTAGTGGAATGATCTTAGGAAGCCTATGCTACTTCATTATAGTATTTCTAGGATATGCAAATTATGGCAATCCATATATCTTTGTCATTTTATTTGGAATGATAGGTTTCTCTTTATCTACAGTTTGGCCTTGCACAGTTTCTTTAATGGGTCATTGATTCTCAAGAAAAAACACAGGAAAAATTTTAGGCTTATGGAGCTCAAATTCTCAGGTTGGGAATATTTTGGGTGCTCAAATGGCAACTATTATTTTATCTCTATTAAACTCTTCATGGGAAATTGTTATAATTGTAACTACAATTTTTCTGCTATCTATTGGGGTTATATTTTTCTTCACTGTAAAAGAAAGACCTGATTCAAAATGGCTGCAAAATCAACAAGTTTTGTTAGATGAAGAAAAAGATAATAGCAGTCAGGAGCAGCCTTCACTTTCTTTTATTCAAGCATGGATGCTCCCAAGAGTTGCAGTATATGCATTGACTTATGCTTGTGTAAAATTGCTTAACTATTCTATGCTTATGTGATTGCCTTTTATATTAGACAAACACATCAATGTCAACAAGAACTTAATAGGGGCCATGGCAAATTTATACGACATCGGAGGCTTGGTAGGTGGCTTTATATTTGGATGAATCACAGATAGACTTGGCTATAGAGCTCCGACTATATGCTCAATGCTTTTAGGAGCCCTGCCTATTTTTGGGATAATTCAGCTGATGACTCCAAGCACTTGGTGGATGTTCTTTTTCATAACGTTTTTATTGGGATGCCTTGTAAGTGCTTCTGATAATTTAATTTCAGGAGCAGTTGCTATTGATCTTGGAAGAGGAGAAAGTATCCAACTAATGCTGAGAATCACAATATAAGGAATTATTATTTTAAAAATTTATTCAAAGATAAATAGCATAGTATTGGAAAAGATGAAAACGCTGTTGCTAAAGTTACAGGAATTATCGATGGCACTGGGGCGCTAGGTGCAGCGAGTGGGCAGATTTTTATTGGATACTTATCGGATATAGATTGAAGCTTTTTATTTGCTTTTATGCTTTTAGTAAACATCTGCGCAGTCAGTTTACTAGTTAAATATGCCATAACAGACACAAGAAGACTGAGAGAGAGAGAGAGAGAGATTAGTTAGAGAGGTTAAGCGGGATTATTTCAGCCCCTAGCCAGTCGGACTTCAGCTTCGTGCTTCATGTGGCACTAAGCACTAAAGCCACCTAACGCTCTTTTTCTTCGGAGCCATCAAAAATGGTGACGTCCTCAGTCTGTCGGGAGAGACTCACCCGACCCTGCTGGATCAAAAATTTCGGCAAGGACTCTCTTAACCCCTGGTGGTGCTCAAGGTATGAGAGGATCGTCCATTGTCTTCTTCTGGAACCACCTGTGCCATTCGCAGGCACCATAATGCTCCTCCAGAAGTGCTTGATTGATGTTGCGCCGTCGGTATCTTGTCTGTGGGTCGAGGGGAAGCCCAGTCAGCCCAAGCCTGCACCCCACCCCGGAGAATTGCCATCTGCGACCCCTTGGCCTTCCGGCCGTTTTATTTTTTTTTTTGCACGGCCGAATTCTGGGATTTTTTTTGCTGTCGCCGAGCCAAAATGGATTTCCATCTTGCAAGATGGAAATTCTAAGAAGACTGAAGAAAGAAAGAAAAAATAGTAGTTAAATTCACATAATAATTCTCTAATAAAATCAGCTTTGAATAGTCCATAAAATGACTTCAATAAAAGTTGAAAATCTGAGAAGAGACCCACTGTACACTGCTCAGCAATATCCAAATTTTATGAAAAGAAAATCATTGTTAAGAAAAACCTGAAACAAGCCAAGATCTCTTAATTGCTCTTTTGATATCAATTCAGCCCCTTACCCATCTCAATCTGAAACACCGCAACAATTGATTATTGAAAGCAACGGGAGAGTTATAAAAAAGCCAAATTTGCTGCTTGATTATCTATGGGAGCAATCTTCTGCTTATGACGATTCTATTGACAGGCAATCAAAGTTCATGAATTTATTACCACCAGATGCCATGATGACAAATGGGAGTTATCACCAATCAGCTTTTCCTCGCTCACCTTTAAGTGGAGACTGAATTGATAGGAACTCAAATCGACGCTATAAATGCCTGTCACCAATAAAAACGAAAGTAAGATCCAAAAAAATAACTTCTGGTGAGGATATCAAAGGAAAAAGATACTCCAATTTGCAGCTATTTTTGAACCAAGAAGAAGCAAAAGTTGTTTGCAATAAGTGCGGAAACTCAAAGTGCCAATGCAAAGTTATAGACGAAGTCTGTGAAAAAAATTCAGAATTTCTTACTAAAAGAATGAAAAAATTCGAGGAATTGAGAAAAGAAATAAAGACATCAATTGTTTTGTATAATGTGCAGGCGCCAATTAAAGAGGAAGAGAGGGCGCAAACGGTGTCTTTGAAAAAGAAAATTGATAATTATGCAAAAACAAGACACTTGTTTGAGACAGTGAAAATCCCGCGATATGAAGAGGGAACTGTATTTGGGACTACTTTGACACTCCATAAGAAAAATAAAAGCGAAAGCACCTAAATAATTAAAGTAACAATTTTGCATTAAACTAAACAGCAGCTCTTGTCAAAACTATGAACTGTTTTGCCAATAAAAGTGAAAATCATATATTTTTCGCCATTTAACAATAAACTTGACTATTAATTCCACAAGAGTGACTATGAATAAAAAAGAGCTTTGAGTCCTTGCTCCATTAACTGTTGCTATAGTTGCTGTGAGCTCAGCAGCTGCAGCATTTGACGAAATAACTTCAGTTTCTGCATTTATGAAAGCCTCCTGGAGGTTGCAAGTTACAGCTACATTTCAGCTTATCCCTTTATCTTATGAGTGCTATAAGAATTGATACGGAGTTCTTGATATGTGAAAAGCTAATTGGCGTTTAATTGCTTTGTCAGGTCTCTCTTTATCCCTTCATTTTACTCTATGGTGCTGGAGTTTGGAATTGACATCAATGGCTCATTCACTTTTATTCGTATGCACTTCGCCTTTGATTATTGTCGTGGTATATTTGATTTTATGCAAGCCAATTCATATCAAAGAAATCATCGGTGTCATCGTTGGCTTTGTCGGACTTGCTTTGACTATACTTGAAACTACACAAGGTGGGGATGCTACATGATATGGAGATTTAATAGCTATTGTTTCTGCTATGGCTGTGACACTTTATTTCTTTATAGGAAAAGCAATGATGAAGCAAACAATCTCTATTTGAGTTTATTTAACACCAGTCAATTTCCAGGCTGCAATTTGGTCGTATGCTCTTGCGCTGCTAATAAATAATGAAGACCCAGGGCGCTTTGTCCAATGGATTTATACAAGTGATTGAGTGTGGGCTTTGTATTTAGGAATTGTTCCTGGGATAATTGGTCATGGGATACTTAACACTTTATTAAAGCATGTTTCTGTGCTTATTATAACGGTTTTTGTAAATTTCGAGCCAGTTATTGGAACATTTATTGGGTGACTTGCAGGATTGCAAGGACCTCCTGGAATTTTTACTTATATTGGAGGCGTAATAGTGGTAATTGGAAATATTATTGTTACCCTTGCAGGACAAAATAAAGAAAGTGTGGAAGATGAAACAGAAAACCAACAAATTGCTTCTTCTGAGAGAGAAGAAGTATAGACCTTATTTAATTTTAAAAATAAGCATATGATGACATTATTTTAGGAAATGAGATAATTCTCACTTCCTTATAAGGATAAAAACTCAATATGCGCTACATAATTTTCTCGCGATGATACGAATCCATTATTTTTATTTAATTCTTTTAACTATTATCTGTGATGAATAAAAGATACATGATTTTTTATGATTTTTCATATTTAATATAATTAAATAATATAGATTCCATGTGGGCAAAAGAAATATTTTTGGGGACAAAAGACAGCCTGAATTATTTTCAAGCAGCAAAAATACTAATGCGCTCAAAAGATATCCACAAGCCATTAATCTTATCAATCTGCTGAACTGGTTTTGTATTCCTCGGATCATTGCTTTGTTTCAGCTTAATTTTAGATCCCCTCTTGCAGATCTATCCAAGAATTGAAAGGCTTTTTACAATTTTTTACTATATTTTATGGCTGTTTCCTTTATACTTCATTTGCTTTATCCTTAACACATTTTGCTATGCCGATATAGCCCTTTCTGCTTTTCAGCAAATTCATGGTCAGCCTAAAGCTACAGCTTTATCAATATCAAGAAGAATTGCATATGAAGCTCATAGAGGATTAATTATAGGGATTTATGTAATGGAAGTCACATTTATATCATTGCTTCCTTTTTCAGAGATTTTAGATTTATTCTTACTGAGTTGGCTTTATTCATTTTATTGCTTTGAATATAGATGGGCGCTTGAAGGAAAAACGATCAACCGTGAAATTTCGATAATCGAGCATAATTCCTTTTATTATTTTGGATTTGGTCTACCTTTTGCACTGATAACGTTCTGATTTCCAGGTCTGATGGGTAATGGATTATGGCTTTTGATTTTCCCAGTGTTTATGGTAACAGCACTCATATCTAAGCCGCCATCTGAAAAGCACACTGTAAGAATTCCACTTTTTAAATTCGCACATAGGGTATCAAGTACATTGGAGGTATTTTTGTTAAAAAAATAATAAAATAAGATAAATTGAAAATAAAATCTCCTCAATCCACCAAATTAATAAGCAAATTCTTGCCTATTCGTTTAGAGTTTTCGCACAATATTTTTAAACAGTAAATTTTATATGAATAGATCGAAATTACTTATTATTGGGTGATTTTTAGGTAACTTCAAAATACAAATTTTTGGCATTTAACCCCAATAATAGTCAAATTTTGATCTATTCATATAAAATTTACTATTTGAAAATTTTATGCTAAAACCGCCACGAATAATAAGCAAGGATTTGCTTATTTCTCAGGAGGGAGTCAGTAGAAATTATTTTTAATCATTATTAATAATAATAAATTTCAGATTGATAAACTAAATTAAATTAACTGTCTTGTTTAAAGTAGGCCTAAGATTTACACCTCTATAAAATCACCCGTCGTAAAAGATGCCCACCTGGCACCGAATGGCTCGCTCCAGCTTTGCCAACCTGACTTGATTCCAGGGCTTCCTATTTCTAAGGACGTAGAGACCCTGGACGCAACTCCCAGTATCGCATTAGGCATATGCTGTCTTCAGAGTCCCTAATTCGAGTAGGGATAATACCTAATCTTAGGGACGATGGCCAGCTGTACCTTTTCCAATCCCATGCCAGAGGGAAAAAACTCCATGTCCTAAGTATCATACACTGTGGCATGAAGTAAACCTCTACCCGAATTCATTAAGGACCTTTTCCTCGACTTGGTTCCTCCACCTAGGCTTTAATGCATATATTGATAAGTTAATTAATTACATTTGAAGGAGAAAAATAATGTGGAATTGTACATTCGCTTTCTACTTTATCAATATCGTTCAGGCATCGATTAAGAGCTTCAGGATCACTATAGAAGCAGTCCAACATAGGAGATCCAAATACTTTTGCCGGGTTCGAGTAATTGCTCCATGGAGATTTATTTTTCTTACTCCCTAATAAGCGAACAAAATAAATTTTTTCGATAATGAAGCTAATTTTTTAAAAAAATCCTAATTTGCGTATTGGAAACCTAAAATTAATTTATTTCTTAAATTTATTTTTAAAAATGAAAACTGCTTAAAATCCAACGAATTTGCTCAATATTTCATTATTTATAAAAAAGTTTTGGTTCGCTTACGAAGGTTGGCTTTACCCTAATACCTAGGGATTTTTTCAATAGTTTTGTTGAGGGGGAGAGTTAATGGGTCAAGGAGAGCTTGGCCTTTTCCTCAAATGCTTCAAAAGGATATTTCTTATGTTTATGCAGTATTCTAAGTCACAAGCTCCATTAATTGAGGATAATGTTACCGTTCCTCTTTTTTCTGATGCTAAAACAGCATTAGGCTTTTCTACGCACTGCTTATACCATCCATTGAGAAGACCATGGACATAGTAAGAAGAATATTTCTTCTTATGGGTTGTTTTATTTACCTCTTCAGTTAAACTTTTAGAGACTTCGCAAGGATGGATCGTTATTAAATCAGACTCAAATGATTCGTATTTATTTTCTTTGTAAAAGGTTTGAGTATAAGCAATTAGATGAATCATATCAGCAATTCCTGCACCGATTCATCGAGTTGGTAATTCAATCCTTAGTTTATCACGAATTTTTAAGAGTTGCCTTCTTGCAGAGTCCAGCTCATAAATGTCCTCGCGCAATAAATCAAGAATATTAAGACTGAATCTCTGTTGAAGCTCTAAAAGCTGATTTTTGACAGATTTTGACTCATTTCCCCAAATGTAGTCTAAAGCTTGCTCAGAAGTCAGCACCCGAATTGGCATATGCAAAGAAGTTTTGCTCAAACAATATTTGATTTTATCAATAGTAATTGCAAGGTTTTGAAGTCTTGCGTCAAGAGCAATTTTCTTTTCAATTTCACTGCCCAACAAGTTTATTTCGAGATCAATGTCTCTTACTGTTAAAGAAATCCAGACCTTTAATCATTCAGGAGATTTGTTTAGGATCGCGCTTCGAATATGATATTTGCTGCAGATTTCTAAATCTTCTTTAGAAAACTGCCCATAGGATGCTTTAATAATTGAACTTTTTCTGTGGAGAAAAGAAAAAGAATACCCAGAATTGGAAGAATTTTGAGCAAATGCCAAATAGTAGCCTCGACATATAGATGAGGAGCATAAGCATACGCTTTGTAGGTGCTCTTCTTTGCTTTCGGTGAAAGAATTATAGTCAAAAGTAAGCTCATCTAGGTATGAAATATTGTTTAAAGCATATATCCCTATAGTGTATTTTCCTTCAGAAATCATTGTCACAGTTCCGCAATTTGGAGAGCAAGAATGACTTAGTCTGCTTCCAAAACTCCCTTTTACGATTGGATCGATAATTAACACATCATATCCTTCAGGGTCATCATAGTGCCGCTCTAGCATAATATTATAGAAATCCGGAACGCTTTCAGTTGCATTCACACTATTTTTCATTGAATTATTGAAATGCTTTATGACGTCTTGTTTTTCAAATCACAAAGCGGGTGAATAGAGCTCTCCTACATATTCTACTATCAAAGAATTTCTTGAGATCCCTTCCTTTCTGAGGCAGAAAACGCCGGTTCCTTTAGGATGGATTTTAAATACTGATAATGCTGCTTCGCTTCCTATTATTTCTGAAATGCTGCTTATAGCATTAAGAAGCCCTTGGGAATATCTTTTATGCCTAAGTGTAAAAATGTTGTCTCTGTCATTTATGATAAGTTTCAATGATTCTCTTATATCTCAGTTATTTGATGCAACTGAGTTTATAGCTTTGGGAAGAATTGTACCAATAAAATAATAAGAGTCTGCCGTGATAGGATGCATAATATACCCTAGAATACTTCTATACGTGTAAACATCGAACCCCCAAGAGGGTTTTTCCACCACATCTAAACCTAGTTTCGGTCCTTGGGATTTTGATAGCTGCCTATTGAGGCAATGATCAGGCGAGCATGCACAATCATTGCTACATTCAACTTTTTCTTTACGATCAGAATTTTCTGATATTCATGTTCCTGATCTTAAATCATAAGGCCCAAGATTATCAAATGAATCACAATCAATCCCATTGCAATGACCTTTCTTAGATGTTGCCAATCTTTTATAAGTTTCTCCATTATCTAATGTTACATAATCCTCTATAATCTCATATTTTCTGCTTGCGTATTCCCCTTTGAACCATGGTCCATTTACCTTTGCTGCTAGGTAATTTACTTTTATGGCTTCATTTCAATCAAGAAGCACAGATGCTCTTATTTTTATATCAGATTCTTCCAACACTTTCTTAGCCTCTTTTCAAAATGCCCTAATATAAATTCTTTCACAATCTGACTGTGTATGTAGCATCTTATTTTTGATCAAGGTTTCTAAATCTTTCTTTACTTGACTAGCTGAGTAGTATTTATTAGTAATAACATTATGCCTATAAGGATCCCCCCCCTCATTTGTCCAATTTTCTAGTCTTTTATCATTTGTCCATTTTTCTAGTTTTTTTTATAGGAAAAAAAAAATTTTTTTTGGACCTCATTTGTCCAATTTTCTAGTCAAAATTTTGATAGAGAAAAAAAAATTTTCAGGACCTCAATTGTCTCATTTTCTAGTTTTTTTTAAAGTAAAAAACTAGAATTTAGGGCATTCGAAAAAATCCAAAAAGACTAGAAAATTGGACAAATCATTTTTGACTAGATTTTGGGACAAATGAGGTCCTGAAAAAAAAAAATTCTTATAAAAAAAAGACTAGAAAATTCGACTAATGAGGGGGGGGGATCCTTATATATAATCTAAGCTCGTGATTTTATTTTCATCGTACTCTTCAAGATCAGTTACAAATTCTGGCTCATTTTCTTCAATAATATCATAGCACTCTTCAAAAAACACTTCTTTATATGAGAGCCTGAGTTTTTTCATAGGAATTCCAAGATCATTTTTATTTATAATAATAGCCAATGGATTGTCTTCAGCAGTATCTTCACAAGTCATGGTTTTTTTATTTACAATCTCCTTGATTATTTTCTGGTAGTTTTTTTGTGGCATGTCTCGGAAATATCCAACAGAATCGTCAATTTTTGCCACTTCTTTGAACATTTGCTCGATCTCACCGTATGAAGATGGCGCCCTAACTGCTGGCAAACTGAATGTTGGAAGTGGCTTATTGCGCTTCTGACTCTTTTTAATGCAATTGGGCTTAAATCCGGCTTGGTTCGGCAGATTGTGGGAATTGCCTTCACATGAATTTCTTGCAATTTCCAACATATTTATATATATAAATGAACGAGATAATATTAAAAAACCCTGGTAATTTGAAATCATGAAGTATTTCAAGTTTTAGAGAAAATTAACCATAATTTTTATTATTATGGTGAGTTTGTTTTAGATTTTATGTTTCTTGCACTTGGATAATTAACTATTAATTTGGGATAGAGAAACATCTCAAATATTATATTTTGTCTAATCCTGATGGCTTATAATGAATTAATATATTTTTGTGATTTTCTGATTATTACTATGAGTAGTGGATTTATCATTATTATAAAAAATTTTAGTAAAACTGATAAATTTAATTCTATACATGAGATATCTGGTTTTTTTTAGAAAAAAATACTCATTTCTTGTTTTAAATGCTATTATCTTTACTTGCAATGAAAAGTTAGAACTATTTCCAAGCTTTTATAATTTAATAAAAGAGAGCTACAGAAAGGTCATTCCTCTGAAACTCTAAAATTATATTCTATCTCTCCTCTATTTATACGCAATCGAAAAGAATAAAATACCTTATAAATAGTTTCAATTAGATGCTATAGCCCATTCCCGGCTATAGATCGGGCTATGCACGATTTTTGCCGGGAAACTCGGGGGGTTGTCTGGGTCACTTCGACGTGACAAGTCAACTCCCCGAGTTGGCAAATAGCCACCATTAAGTGATTTGCCAATAATTTCTTCGGGACAAAATGGCGTTTTTCGCGCCAAAGTGAAAGGAGTTATCCTGAGTTGCTTTGAGAAAAAGCAAACAGTAAAGGTGAGGAAATATGCGTCAGCATAAATTCTTGCAGTGATGAATTATTTTTTGGGCTTGAAAAGTTGCAGATGTGTAGTTTTTCTAATGGCCGATTATGGAGGAATGCAAATCGGTGATTCATTGGGATAAAACTCGGCCTCTGTAACCTTGAAAAGTCCTTCTGTTGTTTTTTTATTGAAATTGAAGTTGAAGTTGGTGTTGAAGTTGATGTTGATGTCGATGTTGATGCTGATGTTGGCATGTGCTGATGCTGGTGTTGATGTTTGATGTTGACGTTTGATGTTGATGCTGAAGTTATGAAGTTTACAAAGTTTATGAAGTTTATGAAGTTTTAGAAGTAATTGTTCTCTTATGAGGCGATAACCGTTAAGTATTAGTATTAATAAGTGATTTGCCAACTCGGGGAGTTGACTCATCACCTTGAAGTGACGCTGACAACCCCCCGAGTTTCCCGGCAAAGATCGGGTATAGCCCGATCTATAGCCGGGAACGGGCTATATATAGACAGAGCCTCCTTTAGATAGATATCCAAAAGAAAATCCAAAACAATCCCTGCTATACACCATTTTATTTATTGAATGAAAAATGCTTATTTATCTCTGAAATAAATAAAGCCTTATAGTTATATATCTATTAATTAAGAATGATGCTCTAATGTTTTTTCAACGCTAGGTGGAGTAAGAACTTTATTTTTGCTGTATTATCTACTATTTATAATAATTTCGCTAAATGTTTTATCAATACATAAATATAAAATATGTACAAAGCATCTTAAAAATGCAAGCAACGTAGGCGTTTTCCTAGGGTAGGCATGAAAATACCATAGTGGTTTTCATCACATTCGTGCCCTATAAAATAATTGTAAATTTCAGAATTTTTGAATAAAAGGAAAAACCGCAGAAGGATTTTTTTGGGAAAAAAGCGCATGAAAATTTCAAATAGTAAATCTCACCTATAAATTGCGCCAATGCAATAAAGCCATTATTATAAAATTTTAAATAAATATAAAAATATACACATTTTTATAATGAATAGAAGCATTCTATTAATTCTTTAAAGGCATATATAAATATTTGATAATTTTGATTTGCCTGGCCTCTTGTGAGATAGATAATTTATTGGACTGGCAATAAAAATTGATTCCTGATAGCATACCCCAGCATAACTCATGAATGATAATAGATTGTCCAGAGCTGAGGAAATGATGGATAGCTTCCCAAATTGGCTCTCAGACTCAAATTGAATAAAAAACTCGAAGAGTTGACAGAAAAGCCCTAATTAGGGCATTGCCAATTTCTGATTTTACCTATCAACTCAGGTTGGGAAAACCAGCTCAGAGAGTTTTCAAGCATTTTCCTAGCCATTATCGTTCCTAAGCTATCAGTTTCCTGTAATAAAATGGCTTTTATTTCTCACTTTGTGAGCTTCATCAATAAACCTGAATAGACTATTTATGTCATTTTTATTGGAAAGAAAATACCATTAAAATACCACTATATGGTAATTTTTCATGTATATCCGTTTCCTACTATTCTGACCAGCCATTCTAGGAAGGAAATTATTTTACTATGTCATGGTAGAGAACTTTTGATGGCTTAAAGGTATCAAGCCTAATGTTTTCAATGAAGGAATTAACTTTTTAATGGCATTCATCCAGAGACTTTTTTTTTCTCGATAAGGACGACTACAAAGACAACAAACTCTAAAACAGAAACTAAAGATCTCCAAATGGTTAATATTGGTCTCAGATTTTTATATAAATCAGACAATGAGCGTATTTTACAATCAATTAGTAATGAAATTAAGAATCCATAGTAGTTCAATACAACACAGAGCTGCTATTAACTCAAAGGGAGCAAGTCTCAAGAGATATAACACATAAAGAGCTAACGAATTTTGCATAATCCTTGATGGAATCGCTATAGCACATATAAAATTTTGGAAGATTTTACTGCTGCTTGTGAATAAAAGTATGCCTAAGCAAGATAATGAAAGAGAAAAGTTATAAAAAGAGAACAATAAAGGAATGCTGCAATTATATGAGACTGAATATACAAAGCTTGTATCTGAGTCACTAAAAACATACAGTAGTGGGCTGCTAGAAGTCAGGAGAATTGATGTAGCAAAGAATATTGCAAAATGGTTATCAGAATCAGAAAACTTCACTTATCTCCCAGGCGGGGACCTGAATCTGCTTAATATAAAAATGAGTTAAGTTCGATTTAATTTATTGAAATAATTATAATGAATAATGCCATTTGATAATGATTGGAAAGACCGAGAATCAAGGTTCGACTTTGTAGTTATCAGTATTTTAGTATCAGAATTTGGAATTGTCTTCTTATTCTTAGCCGGGTGCATTGTAAAACTTAAACAAACAGGTGGGTGAAAGATGAGGAAAATTATGCTACTAATTTATCTCGGAATGACAACATGCCTATTAACTCCCCTATCCATGATTGAACATAAAAATTTTTGTTCAGGGTAATTTTAAAAAAATTATATAGTAAAATTTTTTTCCAAAGCTTAAAAAACACTTTTTAAAAAAATTGAACTAAAATAATTTAATATATATATCAAAAATAAAAAATTCATATCGACAAAATTTTTTTATTCACTCGTGAAAAGTGGCTTTACCCAAAATAAGGGTTTTTCTAATGGTTTTGTTCTCACATGGAGGGATGAGGATTAAGGATTTTACTTATGCTTGATTTTTGGCTTTATTACTCACAGATGATATCAGATATATTGCTCTTTTTAGCTCCAACTCCTTTATTTAGCTGTGGCTGCGTTCTTGTTCTTATGTGGTAATTTTTATATAGAGTTGAACTTTTTCTTGTCATGTCCTGCAACTACGAAATCCCATTCAAGCTTTTTGTCTACTCTAAATGCAAAATAATGTTGATTTTTGTGAACATTTTAGCTTATGGCTCAATAATAATTTTTGCTATTTTAGGCTACACAATGTCTGGCTTTAATTTTGGGACATCAATGAGGCTTCTTCACGCAAGTATTTCTTTGTTTTTATTAACCTCCACTCTGTGAGAGAACAAAAAAATTTTGTTCGTTAACGGAGGGGGTTAATTTTTTTTTTAAAAATTTATATATAAATTTTATAGTAATTTTTTATCTCGAAATATTAGAAAGTAAATATTAATTTAATTTGGAAAATTTTATTTCTTAAAAAGCAAGCTGTTTAAAATTAAACACAATTAGCTAGAGATTCCATAATACTATGTATCACTTATATATCAAATATATTTTTTCATAAAAAATTTTTATATAATAAAATGTTTATTGGATCGTGGTGGAGGGTGGGTTTTAGGCAAAAAATAGGGATTTTTCAAATGATTTTGTTTACTCACAGAGGGGGAGTAAGTGGTTTTATTATATCTGGGGTTATTTTGGCAGGAAGGGTAAAGCAAATGACACTGGAGCGGCCCTATAAGCTAATAAAATGAATCGGAGTTGCTGTGCTTGCTTGCAGTTTCAGATGTGCTTCATATGGAGTTATGGCAGTTGATGGAAGCATGTGGGGATTGCTAAACACAACATATGGATGAGGTATAAGTGTCTTAATCGACTTTAACCTTGTTGAGATATGTCCTATACTTGTGTTCCTGAAAGCTTGAAGAATAGCCGAGTACTATTCTAGCGCCACAAGCAGTGAAATTGATATGGACAACGATCTATCATCCTTAAAACGGTTTGTATCTGGTGAATTCTCTGATTTTTCCAATACAATTGATGTTAAAGAATATAGAGGTTTCCTCTATATAGCGCTGAAAGCGCAGACATTTTCCCAGAGCTTTCCAAGTTCGTCGGACCAAATCGCTTTTTGGTCCGACCAAGGCATTGATTTGGTGCAACCAACCGATAAATTCCGATCAGAATTTATCGGCCTTACAGCGCGCCAAACATAGGAAACTTCTATATTAATTAATATAAATAACTAGGGGCCTTATAAATAATGTCTAACTCCCCCTTTAAATTAGAACAAAATATCAGTAAATTTTGATATTTTTAGGTACTTTAACCCCTTAAATTGGAACAATTTTTTTAATAGGAAAATTTTATCGATGAAAGCTTTAAAAATTGCTTTTAATCTAATTTAATAGACAAAATGCAAGTGTATTATTATTTAAATGGTCTCTCACGCTAAATGAATTGATTTTTTAAATTAATTCTTCATAAAAATTTTAAATTACTTTATTCAATTTATATTTTTTAAAAATAAATATTAAAGCTAAAATGCAAATTTTTATGAACCGAATTTAATAAGACAAAATGCAAATAGATTTTGTTTTAAACATTTTTATATCTGAATTAATTTTTTATTTAATTCTTCATAAAATCAAATTAAAATTCAAATTATTGGGCTCAATTATATTTTTTAAAAGAAAAACATTATGATAAAAAAAACTAATAATTATAATTAGCTTTGATTTAATTTAATATATCAAATGCAAGTAGAATGTTATCTAAACAGTTTTATACTGAATCATTAATTGATTTATATAAAATATTTAAAAATTCAAAATGTTTTGCTCTATTTAATACCTTTACCAAGAAACCGGGCTTAAGCTGCCTTGAGGAAGTCCACTACAGGCATTCACCTGCGTAGCGCATAGCGTTTCAGGAAGAGGGAACTATAAATGCCTTGCATAATCTAATCTAGTCTAAATTAGCTCAATTTATATTTTTTAAAAATATAAAAAATGTTTTAAAAATAATTAATATTGAAAATACTAATTTTTTATCACTTTTTAGATTTTTTAAACAAAATTAACCTGCTTAAAATTGAAATAGGATTTTTTGTTCCAATTTAAATGGGGGAGTAAGTCAGCAAGCCACCAAAATGGAGAATTTGAAGTTGAAGCAATTATTGACTCTAACTCCACCCCTCCTCCAAGAGAAAGCCAATTTTCTTGCTCTCTTAAGGCGAATTTTAAAAATAACGACTTTTAAAGTAAATGTAATTTAATTATATCTCTTACCAAGAAAACTCGCTAAGAAGCATTTCTGGTCACCATTTTTAAATTTGGAGCCCAAAAAATATGGGATGCTAACAAATTTTGCACGCCAGCTATTGTCTGGTTAGGTAAAAATTCTTCTTACTCTCCCTCCTTCCATAAGCGAACAAAAGTATTGAAAAAATATCTAATTTTTGGATAAAGCCTATCGTCCTGAGTGAACAAAATTTTTTAATATAATTTTTCGATATATAAGTGATAATTATTATAACGAAATCTCTAGCTAATTCTGTTTACTTTTAAACAACTTGCATTTTAAAACATAAATTTTACAAATTAAATTAAATTATTTTTTTCATTTTGCAGATTGTGATTTTTTTTTCGGAAATTTTTTTATGATCGCTCATGCAGGAAGGGAGAGTTAGAAAGTAATTTTTAAAATTTATGTTTTAAAATGCAAGCTATTTAATTTTTAATAGATTTACCTATAGATTCCATTATAATGTCAATTATTGATTGTCAAAGTCTTTATATAAAAAATTCTTTATACTACGAGCTAACTACCTAAAAAAAATAGATTTTTTGCAATGGTTTTGCTTGTTCGGAGTAAGCTTAAAAAGGATGGCTCAAAACTTTATTTTGTGAAATGAAAAGGCTATCCTGAAGAAGAATCAACTTGGGAGCCCATAGATCATTTACTCCCCACCTTTAAAGTGGAACAAAAAATTTTGTTCCGATTTTAAGGGGGTTATTTTTTTTTAACAAAAAATTAAAATTTTTTCTCTATAAAATTATTTTTAAAATCTTAAAAAATATTATTATTTATTATTAATCTATCTATCGCTGCTAAGCAGCATTTCTCTCTTTTTCTCATAATCGTAAAATCTTAAAAATAATTAAGCACAATACTTTAAATTTTGATTTATTTTTATGAAGAACTAAATAAAAAAAATTAATCGATTCTTTGTGAAAATTGTTTAAATAACATCCTACTTTCATTTTGCCTATTAAATTATGTCAAAAACTAATCATATAAAAATTAATACTTTCATCAATAAAATTTTTCCTTTGAATTTTTTTTTTAAAATTTAAAGGGGGTAAAGTATCGAAAAAATACAAATTTTACCGATATATTGTTCGAATTTAAATGGGGAGTTAGAGCATTGCAAAAAAGCAATTGCGGAATATGAAAAAAATCACAGGGCGAAGAAAACTGCAAGAATTATAGAAAAAAGGCAAGGAAGCTTAGAAAAAGATGATAAAATCAAAAGTTTGGTGCAGATTATATACGATCCGGAAAGAAACGAGGCAATGGTGGAAGTGGAATGAGAAGACCCAAATCTATATAATGGATTTTATCCTGTTGTGGAGATGCATAAATATTGCCCGAAAGAAATGTGCGAGCTGTATTTAAAAAATCTGTCATTTACTTATCAAATAAATTCTTAATTGTAAGGTTTAATTTATTAGTCACAATTAAAAATGGAATGTATGAGTTAGGGGTTTCTGTCCCCTATACTTATCCTAGTGAGGGAAATTCATTCTTTCTGAAGGAAATTAGCGTTGGAACTGCTTCGGCAGCCCCAAGAGTACTTGAAGCACATTCAAGGAATGAAGAGAGACTCGTCCGGGCCATAGGCAACTGTAACGGTTCGACGGTTAGGCCGATTCCACCTACCGTTGTTCAGAGCTGTTAGCTAGTGGATGGAATTTATGGAGGAAGAGCTTGTTTTGATAGTTCCTAAGCTAAGAGGGGGTCTACAAAGAGTTATCGTAATCTTAATCTTAATCTTTAATCTTAATTTATTAGTAATTCTTTATAATTTCCAATATTTCATAATTTTCTTAGGCTTTAGTTAAAACATAACAAAGGATGCTACGAGAGCTCTATAGAACTAATCTGTCATTGTAGAAATAAAAGAAGAGTTCACTGGTTTTCTGAATTAATTAGGATTTAATTTAACTTAATGCTATTATTTTATAATTTTCTGAGAACTGAATCTAATTGTGTTATAAAAGCTTTGTGTTCCTCTTTGAAAGAAAATTTATTCTTGATAGCAGTTAGGAACTCATTTTGCAGAAGCTTTACAATCTTAGCATATTGTTTCCCATACTTTTCTTTCATAAAAGGTCCAGTTACTTTTAAGAATCCTTCTAATGTAGCCATATAGCTTCTGTCAATATATTCAAAAGGAATATTCAGCACAAACGAAAGCCACCTTCAGCAGTCCTGAATATTACAATGAGATGCTGGATGGGTAAAATAAGTGCCTAATAAAATCCCAAAAGCTCTCGACGTATCCATAGCTACTGAATATTGGTCAGCAGTCACATCTTTAAGTTGGGAGCGGCTCAATATGTCTTGAGTTGTCCATGACCCATATGTTGGTATCATAATCTTCAGTTTCGAAACAATTGCATAATAAAAGTTTCTGTGCAAAGATGGATATTGTTGAGCTAGTGAAAAGATGAAGTCTGTGACATTTAAGGTGAAAAGTGGCCCTGAATCAATATCAGCACCAATATCTTTGTTTCTTGCTATTAGCTTTTCGCTTAAAGTAATTAACGTAAATTCTTGTGAATCTGCACTAATTCTATTTAGCAAGCTTAAAGCTGCATTTATTCTGTTTTTCAAAGACTCTTGGTCCCCTCGATGAGTGTCCATCTGATTAGTCAAGCAGTTAAGCTCATCTAGCAAGTCTCTGGGAAGTTTACGCTTCCCTTCTTCTACTTTTTTATTATATTCAATAATTTGTGCATTGATATATTGCTTAAATCTTTCATCAGTTGGGTTGATTGGAGGAATGTCTCGGTTTTGGATTGGAGAGACTGGGTTGGTTGCTTCATCTTGCATCACTAAATTTGTGTCGTTGTCATTTTCTGCATCAATCCAATACTTTTCTCCATAATTTTTTAATTGCCCTTTAAGCTTATCTTGTTCAGATTTCTTTTTTAATTCGAGTTCTTTTTCAAACTGATCTCTGCTTTGCTTTTCCTTAAGATTTTTTTCTTTTTCTTGCTGCTCTTTTAGTTTTCTATCATTTTCTTCCTTTTGCCTAATTTGCTCTTCTCTCAGCTGTTTTTCCTTCATTTCTTTCATTTGCTGCTTTTCCAAAGATTTAGATATTGCTATAGAAATTTCTTCAATCAAACCATAAAGCTGCATTTCTCTTTCTTTTGATAGAGTAGGTGCTTGTCCTGTAGTTTTTCTTGTAGCAAGCATGCTTCTAAGGCTCTCTAATTCTCTTTTATTTTCTACTTTTGCCCATCCACCTTTAATTTTTTTATTAATCTCTTTATACTCATCAATGTAGCTACTAATATTTTCTTCTTTTGGTAAAATAGTTAAGCTTTTAGACATTGGCATAGGAACAATTATAGGATTGAAATTTGGTAAAACTTTAGGTTTGCTGCTATGAATAGGGAATTTTATTTCGCTTTCTAAATCATTAAGGAAAGAGCCATAAGAAATTTGAGATTCTTCTTTAATGGTTTCTTCTTCTAGATTACTCTTATTGAGTTTCACTTCTGGGGTTGAGTCATGCTGAGACGCATTTTTGGTATATTTTTTGACAGGACTGCTTTTATTGAATAGGAGGTATATGAATGATAGAATATAAACAAGCACTTCAAAGACTGCAGGAATTTGAGCTGTTGTGGCACTTAAGAAAAATCTGTTTATTAAACACAACATTGGCATCACATAAGCAATTATCATTTTATTATAAATAGGGGATTTGGAAAAGTCCCTATAATGATTTTAAAGAAATAATGAGAGCAGATTTATATTTTTTTAAATGCAATAAAGAACTTATAATAGCTAAATTTAATTAAATTGTTATATGCAAGCCAAAATGGTTTTTGATGTTAAATGCAGTATTTAAATAGGCTGATCTTGCAATTCCAATCCAAAGCTCTTCTCTTTATATATCATTTTACATTTTCCTATTTTTCTGTATTAAATTTATGCAAAGGTTTGGTTTCAAGCTGGTGGAATATAGATATTCCTACTCCCATTTGCTCAATAAACTAAGCTCATATGTAAATCTCAAAAGCAACACATTTTTACTGCACGATGCGAATGAATTTCCAGCTGAAATTTTATCTCATCATTTTCAACACAATCAGATCACCCCTGCTCTCGCATTTTCCAAGTCAAAAGATCGATTTGAAGTTATAAAAGCTTTTGTTAGAATTGACCAAGGTGAGCAGCTTAATTTACAAAAACTTGGCCACCATCAGGTCAAGACTTTAATAGAGTTAATAAAGGTCCCACAATACCAAAATAAGCTTAAGAAGGAGATTATAAGCACAGCTGACAGTCTTACATACGGTCAAACAGCTATTGCTGCTTCAGTTTTTCCAACTGAAACTATTTTTGCCAATAGGCTCAAGCTAAAAAACATGGGCTTTGACAACTTCGAAGAAATGCTTTATATGATTAAGTGACTTCTTTCAAAAAATTTCAGAAATAAAATGATGGTGTTTACAGAAGTCGGACTCAAGGCCCACTCCTTATAGAACAGGCTTTCAGGTTTGAGGATGTATTACCAAAGAGGGAAATTTTAATTCTCCTGGGAGGTTTCCTGCCACTATCAGATGATCTTGGAAGGGTTTTGCTTACCACATGATCTTTTCTCTCATCGGAATCATTGGGGAGCTCTACAGGTGATGGTTCTAGGGAGCTGATCCTTGGGCAGGTGGTTTAGGTCAGAAATCCATAATGGCGACATTTTAGAGCCAAGATGGGCAACTGCTTGTGGGTTTAACCACTTATGGCTAGCATAATCGTTTAATTTAATTTTCAAACAATTTGCATGATAAAGAGATGGAAAATTGAATTATTCTGCAAATAAGCCAGCTCATCCAAACAAAAAATATCGATCTAGACTCAATTGTGGAGACCTATTTAGTCTTAAGTTCAGAGTATCCGAAAGCAATTGAAATTTGGGAGAAGTTTGATAAACTCGTTTTTTCACATTTGTATGCGGCAATGCCTGACCAATTCGAAAGGATTTTAGCAAGCTTGATTTATACTGATAAAGAAAATCCTAGAGATGATGCAGTTTACTATAAAATCGCAGAAATTGCACATGGGATAGAATATAAATTTTTAGGATTTGAGCATAATTTGTCTATATGTATATTGCTGTCACAATTGGGAATCCAGCCTCCAGATAAGATAATTCAGCATTTAGCTAAAGATTATGAAAACCAAACAGAAAGCGACAAAGCAAATTTCAAGCGCCTATATGAAAATTTAAAATTAGACCCAAAATTTGATGATAATTTAAGTTAATAGCATTAATAGCCTTAAAAATACAATATATTCTAGGATTAATAGATCTATTAGCATTTTCTGTATACCATGTAATTTCATCTTATGAAGATATAGAGTTATATTGGGATAATCAACATTAATTAACTTAAAGCTTTGCAGCTTTATCATTGTCTTCAGCTTTTCCTTTACTCTTACTTATTAAAATGCAAACTTCAAAAGCACATACTAGCATGACACATGCAAAAATCATGAACAGAAGGCTCTTAATATCTGTGAATGTGAGTGTTGGGTAAATCGGTTCATCAATCATTGTTACAACAAAATTCAAAAGTCCGTATAGTAACATTAACACTATAGGATAAAGCAAGTTTTGGCGCTTAAATTGAATTTTGTTATAAGAAAAGTCGAACATTAGAAAGAGGAACTGTAAGATATGAACTGAGATGTTGTATATGAGAGGAGGTCTCTGCTCAAGTGTGTAGCTCGGGAAAACGAAACTCCAGTATGTGAATGTGAGGGTAGCTTCAATTGGTATTATCGGTTCAATAAATTTCTTTTATCTATTTGCAGAAAACTGAAGCCTGACGAAAGTTTATATATTTTTATGTGTAATAATTTTTTGGGGACGCAGGTGAATATAGACCAGTAACGATTTTGGATTGTCCTAGCTCCCCTCCAATATTTTCAAAATTTTGCATATTATTTGGATTTTTAGCATAAGTATTACCAATAGTAAATTTATATGAGTAATTCGAAATTGGCTTGCGATTAGAGAGTTTTTTCCTATAAAAGTTAATTTAACCCAAAAGATAGTCATTTTTATTTACTCAATAAAATTTACCATTTATAATTCTTAATTCTTAAATCCTCTAATAATATGCAAATTTTTGTATATTTATGGAAGGAGTAAGCTTGAAAATCCCTATTAACTCCCGAGTTGGCTAATCTAGCTTAAGTTTGCAACTATTTTGGGTAGTTGACTTGAATTTCTCAAGCTCAGGACAATCCAAAATCGTTCCTAGACCTTATTAGAAAATTATATGGCAAATAATAATACAATTTGGAAAATTAAGTTAGCTTGATGGTGCTTATTTGCTATTTTGAGCATGAAATAAGTAAGAGTCAAGGTGACTCCCCAATGAGTCAGCCACTGCAAGTATCTGTAAGATGTTGCAGCAATCCCTATTAGGAAAAAGGCTAAGGTGTATAATCCCATAAAAATTCTGAAGTGTCGGTGGTGGATGGTGTTCAGAGATTCCATTGGGAATTATTATTACCATTTTAATCTTTCGCCCAATTTATGTCGATATGCATAGAATTGAAATATAAATTTTTTAAAATTATGGACTTAATTTTACTGTACAAACCTGAGTTTCTTTTATATTAAAGATAAATTTTGCATAATAGGTATTGCCTATTATAAAATCAATGCATTTTTTATTTCTAATATCAAAGACTATTACGAAATTAGCGGAAAATACATGCCATGAAAAGATTATTATTTAAATAGCCATTAGACTTGAAAAAATTAAAAGGCTTAAGGATAATAATAATAATTGAGCTAGCTTCCTTAAAATACTTGATTGAACTAATGAAATGAATTCAACAATACTCCATATTTCGTTATACATTTGGTCAAGCACAGATGCCAACCCCCCACCCCCACCCCCACCCCCCCCAATGCATGGATCCCACCCCCACCCCCTAGTATATATGGATCCCACCCCCCCACCCTATGTTAATAGATCCCACCCCCCACCCTCCACCCCCCACCCCCTCTATCATATAGGTAAACATATAAGTATAAAATCTTACAAATAAGACATACAATAAAATTTTAGTTAATTCATAAATGGATTCATAAATAGATTCATAAATAAATATTAATGATTATAAGTACATTTAGCGTAGACTGATATAGCCAATATATTAGTAATACATTTAAAATAAAATAATTGCAAAAAACTTGTTACATAGAAAGGAATCAATAAATGACTCAAAAAATATTTTGATATCTCTATAAAGTCTTTTACTCCCCCCATTTAATAACGAACACTTTTTTAGTTCGTTATTAAATGGGTCTAACTTATAAAATTCTTGGGGAAAAAAATATATAAAATTTATATTAAATATCTATGATTTTTTATATAAAAAATTTCAATAGAGGGTTAATAATAAAAAAGTCAAATGATGGCAACATAAAGAGAAAGCGCCTAAATTCATGCGAAAAAATAACTATTGCTAACTCCTCCCCTCCGTGAGCGAACAAAACCATTAGAAAAGTCCCTCACTCTTCGTGAGCAAACAAAAATTTTTTTAATAGAAAAATGTTTTATGGAAAAAAAAATGACTGTTTTGTTCGTTATTAAATGGCGGGGGGAGCTAGCCTGCATTCTTTGGAAATTTTTTGACCTTTATATGATTTAAAACACGAGGTATGTGCTTGAAGGTTCATTGAAAATATGCTTCCTCGTTAGCAAACTGTATCCGTTTTTTTTTTTTTCATCCCTATGACTTTGAATTTTTTATGCTGTGAGCAATTAATACGTTTTATTTGCCTTTAATACAGTTTACATTATATAGGGGGGGTGGAGGGTGGGGGTGGCATCTATTAATGGAATGGGGGTGTGGGTGGGATCCATAGATGCAAGGGGGGTGGGGGTGTGATCCATACATACTATCTGAGGGGGTGGGGGTGTGATCCATACAGGGGTGGGGGTGTGATGTATACATCCAAACTGGGGGTGTGGGGGTAGGGGGGGTTGGCATCTGTGCTTGGCCATACATTAAAATGAAGCCCGCCCTCTTAACACCTGCAAACGACAGGCTCATTGGGAGGACGGAGACCTTGTGGAAGGGAGGATGAGCTAGGGAACGTGCATCAGCTGGGTTTTTTTCTAAAGCTGTAGGCATAATCGCGCTAGCCGACTGAATGCTCACATTCAAACCAGCTTTAACCTTGGGAGAAGAAATTCAAAGTTGGAAAGGGATATACCAGCAAAGCCCAGTAGTTAGCTTCTTGGCCAATCGGGAGCATTCCTTGCGCAATACCGGGGATGCGTCCTAGGCTTTAAGGTTCCATCTTGTTTTCAGGTGAATCGAAATTTTGATTTTTCTTATTTTCTGCTAATCACTTTGACGCTGGGCATGGTAAACAGTTTCTCTCACTCTCGGGTAGCGAGTGCAAGCCCTTGCCGTTAGGAGCAAGCCAGTGGAAGGTCGAGTCAGAACTTGCAAGCAAGTGGTAAAACGAAATGGAGGTGATTAGTGGCCTGCGGGACTGCAGGAGACTTTCTATAAGCAAATTTATTTAATTAAAGCTTCATATTTCATTTACGTTTACTTTTACACTTACTTAGAATTATAGAAAAGTTCACTGTAATTACCGAATGACTGGCAATAAAGAGGCTCATGAAGAGATGCTGAAGCTAAGACCTGGAGAGAAGCCAAAGGAGCAGACCAGGCCAAGGTTGTTGCACCAGGCAAGACTCAATCGATACCTCGGGCAAGTCCAGAAGAAGATCTAGGTAGATTCTGCCATTTTTTTTCCAAAATTCAATTCTCAAGGTCAATTTTCTGGCCTTTTAAAAAAAATTCACCAAGGACGACTCCTTCTTTAACTCTGCTTGTATTTTAGCATTTCACGACATAGCGAAGGTTACTCCTACCGGACTAGGGCCTAAATTCACTTCCTGTAGTCTGATGAGTTGTCTCATCATACCGCATGTCAAGATGGGTTGCTCGCCATTGAAAATTCAATAAGGTTGACTCTCGACAAAAAAATAAATTCAAAGCCCAGGGCATAACACCTGGTTTCCGGATGAGAAATGCTCCCGATCGGCTAAGAAATTATTCTGGATTCTGGAACTACTGGAAGATCTCTTTCAAATCACGTTCCATTACTCTATGAGGAAACCTGCCACCAGATTATGTTGGGCTGGTCAATCAGCGTTGTTGCTCCGCTTGTGACAGGAAAACCCTTTCCGGATACACTTCATCGAACGCTAGTCTCCCTTCCTCTAGGTCCCCATCACCTGCCATACTCGAGTTTAGGGGGTGGGTTGATACTCAATACCATTTTTTATTATATGATGATTCATATTTCATTAGAGAAAATTTTTTATTTAATTAAATTTAATAATCATAGGAACTTTAAAAGATTGCTTTAAAATAAATTATCCGCTTATAATGCTTCACTAATTATTTTTCTTTTAAATATAAAAAATAAAACTTAAATGCGATTTTAAGGTCTAAGATTCTATTTTCTTCAATAAATAGCTGCTCTTTCAACTGCCACATAATTAGTTTTCCTAACTTCCATATTTTTCTGCATATCTTTTTATCAGCATAATTCCATTTATATTTTTACCATTTTATATTTTTCAAAGAGTAATTCTAAACAGAAATCATCTTTTTTAAAAAAATCTAAGTCTTCGTATTTGGTAGTAATCGGCATGCGCTTTAAAAATTCTTCTTTGTAAAATAGCATAGCTTAAAAAAGAACCATAAAGTTTTTTATAGTGTTTTTAGTATAAGCAATGAATTAAATTAAAATTATTAATTATCGCCTTCGGTTCTTTAACGCTTGTCTTGCCCTTATATTGAGGTTTCATTTTATAAATGGCTTTATATTTAAGTTACTGAGGCACAAGACAATAAAAATAAAAGAATTTTCCTTGTAATGAGAAGACACTTCATTAACGACTATATTAGAAAACTGAATATGACCGTTTTCATTTTCAGCTGCTTCATGAGTTCCTCTCAGAATGGATTTCCCACTTAAATTTTTATCCAGAACAATTGGAGGTTCATTATGAGTGACTAAAAATATATTAAATTTTGCATTTCTTTGCGTTTTAATTGCTTGGTTCCCGTTATTTTCTAAGTGGAAACTAAGTTTGAATCCTCTTTCCTTGCATATTTTTGATGGGAAAGTTTTATCAAGTTCAAGCCGAATAGGAAAATCATAATTTTCTTTGACCATAAGAAGTGCTCTTCTGACTATCAAATTTTGGTCTGGCAAAATTTGCTCATCCACCGATATCGAATCACGGATTTGAGAGCAAATTTGCTTTAAGGAATTAATCTCGTTCATGATCTTTAAATGGTTATCGCATAAGTTCGAGATCGCCATACTGTTTCTGCTCATTGCTTCGAGAACCATAAAATTCATGCTGCTTACTGAGTTCTCTTGTAAGGAGTAATGTAGGTGGCATTCATAGTGGTTACAGATTTCGTCATTTCTTTTGAGAATACACATAGTATTTTTAATCGCCATATTAAAAATTCAATACTGACCTTCAATGGTAATAAGATAAATCAAATTTAAATTTAATAATTAAATATTATTTCATATTAGGAAAAATTATGCTTTATCCAACTCTAACTTTATTGTAATGCATAAAATTTAACGAATACCTTATTTTAATTCGATTTTGCTCTTAATGGTGAATATTTTAGTGCTTTTGATGAGAGATATCCAACTGAAAAGTCCTCATGTTTTTGGAAAAATAAGATTCTCTGTTTTTATATAATTAATTGCTAATAAATTGAATATCTTCAGCTATTTATTTAATTTTAAGAATTATTCTAAAACAACAACTTATAAGTAAACTAAATTTTTCTTTTGTTTAAAACCTAATATAATTTCTATATTAATTTTTTAAAAAAGTAATTCTCGATATGAGTAGCTAAAATTCTTGCAATCTAACAAAATGATTTATCAAATTCTTGTCCATGATTTTGTTTAATTATCAATAAATTAAGCTGTATCTCATCTATTGTCTAAATCCCTAGAATATTTACTATCTTTATGTTTTCAGGTATGAATATTTATCTCAATGATGAGAGATCGAAAACACTAGGTAGAATTTTCAATGAAATTTTTAATTATATGTTGATCATTAGGCAGAAACACATACACATTACTTAATTTAAAGGGATTGTCCTCTGATTCAAGCCCATACAACATCGCTTGTATTGGTTTCCGTCTCTGCTTTGGGGTTCCCCGCTCCACACCATCACGTTGTGCACCGCCTGGGTTGGCTGCTGAATTGTCCCTAGGCTCCGGGCGTTCGTATTTCAACGGGTTTGTACTTCCAGCTTTCTGGCTTTGACGCAGGCTGCCTGCACAAAAATTTCAAAAAAATGGAATTTCTGGCCTACTCTCAGCAGAAGGTCCAACTCGAAACCCAAGGTGTAACTCTTGGTTTTGCATTAGGAGTTGCCCCGAAGGGTCAAAAGACGCTACTGAGCTTTCTTCCAACTCTAAGGCTTCTCTTCCCTCAAGGTAAAACCCTATGCTGCTGGAATTGCTTACCTGATATTACTGTAAATTTCTGGTTGGCAAAACTTTGCCAGATATAATTAATATATGCTTGAGGCTGCATGGCTGGAAGATCATGCTTGAATCGAGACTCCATGCTTAGTTATCATTAGCCAGAAACGCAGAACTTTAAATCTCCATCACACTCTAATCCAAATTTGCATAGCTCACTTTCACAAGGCTCATATATATTTCGAGGAATATTATAGCATCTTCCAAGCTCGCAGCTTAAGTTCTCTCCGCATGGATATTCTCGACTACAAGGTTCAAATAATTCCCTCGGCGATCCATAGCAAACTCCCCAATCACAAACCTCGCCTTCTCCACAATCAGAATACACTTTACAGCAAAAAGCCAAAGCAATCAAAGCGCAAAATAAAACCTTTTTCATTTTTGATAAGCCTATTTAAATATCTCTTTTATTTATGCAATCTTAAAAATAATGCACTCAAATCATAAATAATTGAAATGCAAACGATAATTTCGCATTTTTTGAATAATTACTTTTCAATTTCTATCAGATTTTTTATGATTATAAAACCCAAATCAATATCCAATTTTCTAGAATATTTGTTAATAAACTGAAATCAATGAAAAGGAAAAGCATTATTTTTAAATAATGGCTTCTGAAGAGGAATTGACTGCAATCGCAAATGGATTGGCCCCATTCTGCTGCAAAGATTTACACTCTGGCAGCTGTTCAATTCACGTGCTCAAATATTTCATAAAATCAATGCTGATTGCTCTTAAGTTTTATCTTCCTCTTAATGTTGTACAGCTCTTGCTGAAGCACAAATCTCTTAGAAGGAATCCACAAAGAACGTTATATCTTGCAGGGAAATCAATGACAAGATCAAGCTTAATGCTTAGCGCTATGGTCGCATTCAGTAAACTCATCTCTTGTATTTTTGTGCGGCTTTATAATAGAGCTCATTGGACCTGCGTACTTTGGTGTGGAATTGCGACAATGCCAGCAGCTTTGATAGAAACCCCTGATAGGATTTGTGAGATGACTTTATACATTCTCCCTCGCTTTTTTGATGCTTTATGGAAGTTTTTGAAGAGGAGACAGTTGGTAATTTCTCTGCCCTTCGCACATGTTTTGATGTTTTCGCTATCTTTAGGAGCAATTTCATGGGGTGGAAAAACTGGCAATGTAAAACCAATGCTGAAAAACGCTTTAGATATGGGATTTCCCCAGGGATGGCGCTATTTCGGCCTTGATTTTCCCACTGGAAAATTTTTTGGTTTGACCAAACTATATGGTACTGGTCGAACCAAAAAAATTTTCCAGTGGGAAAATCAAGGCCAAAATAGCGCCATCCACAGGAAATTGCAATAAATTCTTTGGAATAAACTAAAGGAATCATTGCTAAATGATTGAGAGATTATTATATTAAAAAATTCATTAGATTATGTCTTATTTTTAGGAGTTGGGTCGAGAGTTAAATAAAATTCATTGAATCTTAAAGGTGTCCCAGCATTTTTAGATCTATCTAAAAACTCTTTTATCGCTTGAGTGCTGATTTTTGAATTTTTGCTTTGCTCAAAAGCCTGAACGATAAGAACCCTCATAGCATGCGAATTTGAATAAATTTTAAAAACTGGATAATCCGGATATAGCGCTTTCCCGAGGATGGCGCGGAATGGCGCCATCCTCGGGAAAGCCAGGAAGGCATCCACACGGGAACTGGGAGTTCCACGTGTGGATGCCATTTTGACATGTGGAAGTTTGGATCCCACATGTCAAAAATGGCATCCACACGTGGAACTCCCAGTTCCCGTGTGGATGCTTAGTTGACTTTCCCGAGGATGGCGCCATTCCGCGCCATCCTCGGGAAAGTGCTATATGTAGGCTGGCTGTCTTCTTTCTTTTCGAAAATATAATCGTATAATTCTTTAGGCTTATTTGCCTTTTCCAAGTTTTGTTTAATGATTTCACAAGTTTTATGGTATTCACTCAATTGTGAAATATATGCTTTGCATTGCTCACTCCCCCCCCCCCTCCGTGAGCGAACAAAACCATTAGAAAAATCGCCATTTTTTGACCAAAAACCCACCCTCCGTGAGTGAACAAAAATTTTTTTAATAGAAAAAATTTTAATAGAAAAAAATTTTGATATATAAGTGATAATTAGTATAATGAAATCTAGAGCTAATTCTGTTTAATTTTAAACAAATTGCGTTTTAAAACATAAATTTTGCAAATTAAATTAATATTTGCTTCCCAATTTTTGCAAATTAGGATTTTTTTAAATTTCGAAAAAAATATTTTTTATAAAATTTATATATAAATTTTTTTTTTTAAAAAAAAAAATAACCCCCCTCCGTGAGCGAACAAAATTTTTTTGTTCGCTCACGGAGGGGGGGGGGGGAGTCAGTATAATATTTTTTGATATATTCTTCTCTTATTTGAGTTGAAATTTTCCCTTTAAGTTTTTGATTTTTTGATTTAAACGATTTCTTTGTCTCGACAATACTTGCATTTTTTTCTCACATCAATCGCAAAACTGTAAATCTTGCTCGCTTTATATCTAGAAACTGCCTTATTTTTCTTTGTATTTTCAATTGTTTCAGTCTGAACCTAGCCATCAGCTCAAACATGTAGTTGCAAAGTAGCGCTCGCTCAATAGAATAGTCAACAGTTATTCTAAAGGTTTCCTTTCTTTTGTAGAATCATCGCAATATAGTTTTAAAATTTTTTTTTAATGCTTTTGCAAGCTTCGATCGTCTATAATTTAATACTCGAAGTCTAATTTTCCCAATAAACCTGAACAATCAATAAAGGAAAAATAGATGATGCTTTGATCTATACCGAAGAATCTAAATAATAATTACTTTTCTATGTCTTTTCTTATATCGGAGAATTGACAGAACAGAAAAAATTCCAGCCAAAATTATTCATGAGCCTGCAATTTTAGTCATTTCAGGCTTCTTCATCCTTCAGTCTAATTTTGTTAGCTTTGTTAAATAATTTTGCTCTCTTTCTGACTTTTCATTTTCCAATAACAATTCTTTAGTCCTTTTTTGGATCTGGAGTCTAATTTCATTAACTCTTGCTTTTGACTGTAAGGCCACAATTTTATTTTCAGGAGAAAACTGAGATAAATCTTTATTTCTGAAAGAAACTTCTGTTGGCTTTTCAGAGACTGCTCTCTTATGAGAAAAAAAATTATCAACTTTTCCTTGAAAATCATATTCAAATCTAGGGCCTGATGATATAATTCCTCCTACAAGCTTATCGGTTTTATCAAATGAATATGATCCAGGGCCTAAATGATGAGTAGAAATAGCCCCTACCACAAAATTGGGAGGTTCTGTAGGGAGCAGCGATTTGGGAATTCTATAAGATCTATTTGGAGAAATCTCTTCTTTTTTCTTCCTTTCAGTGCTTGATTTTTTGTAACTTTTCGATAGTTTTTTTCTCTTTTTAGGAAGCCGTAGAGGAGGAAACTTTGATTTTACATTTTCAAACTCAGAAAATTTGGAATCAAGTTCTTCTAGTTCAGTTATAAGAAGAGTTTTGCGGTCCCTAAAAGAGTACTCTTTTGACGTTGATTTGTCGTATTTAGGGGTGTTAAAAACACTAATAACATTGTAAAAATTATCAGGCGAAACTTGGCTTGTTGTTGAAGGATTATACTTATGTTGGTATTGATAATCTTCACTCATAGTTAGCAAGCTAATTTATTTTAATTTATAATTAATTAACTATTAAAGGCATTATCTATTTTTTGAGTCTGAGCAATCAGACTTTCCAATTCTTGAATATTTGCACTTAAAAACGTCCTCATAACTGTTTCAAATCGATATATTTTTTCTTTTTTAAACCTTGGTATTTCATGGCTAAACAACTGAGACGATATTATTCTCGTTATGCTATAAATTGCTTGAAGTTCATTTTCAAGTTCAGCTATGTCACTTGAAAGCTTTTCAACAACAGCATCTTTTGGCTTGTTTGTAATTATCATTGCTAAAGATTTATTCCCCTGCTGGATTTTCTGTAGTTTTTTCCTTTCATTTTCTAGCCTTTCTTCAGCCTTCGTTGTTATCCTATCATACGCTTTTTTTTTATGTATGGCTTCTATAATAGCTTTTAAGTCCATGATTTCGCTTTTTAAATAATCTAGAAGCATAAAATACGGGTTCGTATAGATTTCTCGAGTTAGCACTCTAAACTCTTTGCAGCCTAATAGCACATATAAACTATTTACATCTTTTAACCCATTCATAAGTGGTGTTAAGTGCTCTTCATACTCTGCAAAAGTTTCTAAGCTCCTCAGACAAGCTGCAAAAACTAATTCCATCTCGTATAAAGCTTTTTTAAAATAATTATAAGATTCATCAATTGTTGCAATTTCCTCTGGCGTTACTCTAGGAGAGTCTGCAAAGACTGACAAATAGGTTTGTGATAGCTGAATCAGTGAAATTCTCCGGAATTCTGATGTTGTCTTATGATATTCGTTAGGGCCTCTTATAAACATGTGAAATTCTTGGGAATGGTAAAGATAAGAAATCGATACGATTTTGTTTAAAAAAAGTTCAAGAAGTTTGCGCCTCTGTTCTATGAAATTTGATTGCAAATTTCCCTATGTGTTATTTACCAGCATTTTCTTTGGAGGAATATGTGGGATGAAACACCCAGGCCAATGCTGCACAAGCAAAGTCCTCAACCGGATAAAATCTTTGTATCTTCGATACGCTTCAAAAGTACCTTGCAAATCGAGCCCTGATATCGTATAAATGACATATTTTCTGAACCCTTCTTTTATTGTAGGGTTAAAAATTGAAATTGAAACATTATCATCGCTTGTGGTCAAGTATAGACCCACCCCCACCCCACATCAATACCAAACTACCTAGTCATGATAATATTAAAATAAGAGAGTTTCATCTTAAACAATTAAAGCGCAATTCGTAGCATGCTTACACATATATTTTAATATTTTGTTTCATATCTATGCTATAAACAAAATTTTTAAATGGTAAAATTTTTAGACTAATAAATAAAAGATTAAATAGAGAAATAAGCTGAATATTACTTAACTATTGCATTTTAAGAATAAATCAAGTTGAATTCTGCTGTAAAATGGAAATCAATCCAAGATAATTATATATCATAGGCACATACAATATGTAGCTTTAATTTTACTAAATTAATGCGTTTTAACAAATTAAATATGCTTAAATAGCTAATTTTACATATTAAATATAATATATCTCATTTAAATTTAATACAAGCTAAATTTGCTAGCCATATAAAAATTTTGTTTATAGTATAGATATGAAATAAAGCGTTAAATATATATTTGAAAGCATGCTATAAATCGCGTTTAATAGTGTAGAAGTGAAAAAACTGCAATATCTCTTATATTTTCTATTATCAAGACTAGGTAGTTTGGAATTTATGTGGGGTTGGGGGTGGAGTTATGCTTAGCCACGCTTGGAGGCGTTCTCCTTTCGAAATTTCCATTTGTATAATCGGCTTTGGAGGTGATATAATTGTTCTCCTTTAAGCTTGACGAATAAAAAGGGTTTTCCATTTGTTAATATTATTAGTTCACTATTAATTGATCCTTTTATCCTCTTCCTCTTTCTCTTTTTTATCATTTTCTATACTGTTTTCCTCTATTTTTGAGATGTCTTGAATCTTTAGCCTGACTCGCTTGTCGCCAATATTTGTCCCAAAGCAAAACTCGTAAAGCGCATTTTGAATAACGAAGTAAATGGATTTATTATATGGAAAAATATACGACATGAGATATCCGTAATTAATACGTGATTTTGCTAATATTGTCCATTCTGAAGCTGAACACTCGTGGCTTTCATAAATAAACCCAAGGGCATCGATAATGAATATTCTATTACTATTAACAGTAACAATCTTTGCTGAATTTTGGGTTAGATTTGGAATACTTGGATATTCTTCTGAACTTCTGAAAGCGTAATGACAATCATTAGATATCGAATAAATATACAAATTTGTATGTAGATATCCTGAATATACGATATTGTCTCCAAATAAAGCACACGAGCATGTGTGAGACTCAGCTTCCATAGAGCTTAACTCAGTTCAATTTTCGCTTCTTAATGAATATTTAAAAGCACTTTTTGAAAGCACTCCTCCAAATATGTAAACTGAGTCAGTTTCTTGGTAAAAAATTCCTCTAGCTCCATAGGAAATGCGCTGACTATCAGGCCTTCTTTCTATATTTCTATTCACATAGTCAATAATAAAAATCTGTCCAGGCTGCTCTCCGTTTATTCTAGTGCTATAGCAAAAGGCTCTATTGTCATTAAGTAAGCATAGAGAATTTAACTCTTCAGACAAACTACCTATGTTTTCAAGTTCTGGAATAACTAATTTTCTACTTTCAAGATTTCTGACGTTTGTTACTATGCATTGCTTGGATTTAGGTACAAAGGTAATCAGGGTGCTCTCTTTTTCTATCATCATAAATCAAAAAATAATAAATATTGAATTCTATAATATTTTTTAGGTTTTATGTAATTAAACTATGGACTATTCCAAATTGAACAAATCATATTCATTTTCAAGGCCGCAAGTTATCAGCCCTTTGAGTAGCTCATCAATCTCATATGTTGCCAATTTTAAAAAAAACTTAAAATGCAAGCTACCTTCGTTACAAGCAGCGACCGAATCAACAACAGAATCGATTATGACAAGAATAAAATTAAGAAAAAATAGAAACCCAGCATACAATATTCCACCTGAAACCGCTGCACTTGTAATTAAGCAATATCTGCTTCCTATGTTTGATAAAACGAAGCCTAAAAACTTCCCAGAATCAAAGTCAATGCATGATGGTCTTAATATATCACTAAATAAAGAAAAGCTAGAAAATTTAGACAGCACGTTTGATAATACTGTTTATGGAGAACTAAAGCTTAGCGTAAAACTTGCTAATGAGTTAGAGCAAGCACGAGAAGACTTAAGAACTGCTAATGAAAGTGTAAAACTAATTGAGCAATCGAAGATTTTGATAGAAAAAGAATTCAACGAGCTTAAAAATAAATATGACGATCTTTATATGAATTTTGAGCTTCTAAAATTCCAAACGACGCAGTCAATTAAAAATTCGCAAAAATATGAGCTTCAGTTAAAGTTGGTAACTCCCCAGCTTGAAGAATACAAATTGCAGTGCCAAAATAATGATAATTTATCAACCAGGGTAGATACAGAACAAAGTAATGCAACCTCAGGCAAAGATTATGAATTTTTCGATAATTTTGATTCTGACTCTAAAGGGAAAGCTCTTGAACTTTCACATGTAAATGATTTGATCGCAACAGAAAATCTTGTGATAGGGGAGCGACTTCGCGGCTTGTATAATAGTTTTTCAGAGCTCACTAAAGAAAAAAGCATGTCGGAACTATTGCAAAATCAATTATCCATAGCAGCTAAAATTGTCAAAACAATTAGTGAAGATTATAAAAGTCAAATAAAAACAGCTGAAACTTTATTATATGAAAGAAATGAGCTTAGAGAAGAAATTATTGATATGGCTAAAATCACAGATAAAACACTAAAAGATCGAGATAAAATCCTTGCTAAATTTAAAGAAAAAATTAGTTCATTTAACACAAATTTAAAAAACGCTGTTGAAGAAAAAGATAAATATAAACTCAAATTCCAAGACTCTGATTGCAAGCTTGTCCTTCTATCTGAAGAATATGAAAGATTGAGATTAAAATTGAAAAAATACAATGCAAAGAATCATGATACAGATGAAACTGAAGAAAAACTATGCAATAAATGCAAAAAAGTGTATATGGAAAAAGATAATTTTAATTGATCATGCAAAAACCACATAAGCTTATATTCTGGAGAAATCTGGTGATGCTGCGGCCAAACTGGGGTTCAAGCTCCAGGCTGCCAACTCTCAAAGCATGTTTCTAAATCAGACGAAGAAGAAAAAGTTATGCAGCGAGAAATAAGCAGGATCAAAAGCTCAGTCACTTGCCCCGTAACTTTAACATAGTGCTGCAATGGTATCGGACACTCTTTTTCGGAATGCCCCAAAGACCCAAATATAAAAACAGTAGAAGAGGTTGATGAGGAAATCGATAGGCTTTTGCAAATCAAAAACGACAAAAAAGCTCTTCAAGGCAGAGGATTTGACCTTAGCCATCAGGTAAAACAAATGCTAAAAAACAAGCTAGGAGACAGCGCGAAATCTTTGAATTCATTATCGAGTGATAGAAAGGAAAGGCTGATGCTAGGCAAAGGAAACGGCGATTCAACTTTCTTCGCTGATATTATTGATATCAAAAAGAGTGTGGGATTTAGCAAAGATACTGTAAGCTTTATATAGAATATTGTGTATTCGATGGTTCTTGAAAATTCGCTGGTTGCAAGACAAAGGAGGAGAAGTACTGTGATTGCTGATAAAAGAAGGCATAGTGATTCTATGCATGAACTGAGAAAATCACGAACTGATGTAAATAATAAGCGTGGCCGTGACCGCTCGTTCATTAATCAATTAATATAGTAGATTTGTATAATTTAAACTCACATAGGGCTATATAAGATGAGATAATTGGATGGCTGGATCATAGATCTAAAATAAAATTATTTATTTTTAAAGAACATGTTCCATGCCAATCTCAACTTTCTTTAATTTTGGCATTTCTGCAGGTTTTGATGACGGAACATGGAAGTACTTAAAATCAGTCATGATATGAAAGCTCGTTCCTAAGCCAAACATAATATCTCTGTATTTTGATGAAATGATATCTTTTAGCGAGTTTTGTTTAAATAATTTGAACCTGCACTCGTTTTTTATAGGCATTTTTTTCATTTCTAACTTTTCTCTTCTTCTAGCTTCATTCACGTGATTTGCATACTCTTTGTATACTTCACTGAATTGCTTTTCATACTCTCTAAAATCATCTTCCCGCTTAAAATCCCTCTTTTTCTTAATAAGAAATCCTTTATCTTTTGCATAGACATAAAAATAATTAATAAAATCATTCCATTCATTAAGTTTTTCATCATTTTTTAGGGTCTTTTCTTTTGGAATATTCTTTGCTGAAACATTGGGTTTTGGTAAAAATTTTGGAATCATAGAAAACCTGTCTGAGGAAAAATTGAAATTATTGTCGTTTCGAGATTTTGGCTGTTCTATGACTTGTCTGCGTAAATTTTCTATAGCAGCGTTGCTTTTGGACATTGTAAATCTTAAGAGACGCACCTCAAGAATTGGGTTTGATATTATAGTCTCCTTTCATGCGAAGCAGACACATTGGCAATGGTAAAGATCTTCGCCTTCAAGGTAGTCGAGGATCAGCATAAAAATGTTTTTATTTCCAAATATTGGACTATCAAGCCTCATCCGAGCAAGATATTTGTTGAATAAGCTTAGCATTTATAAATATCAGAAAAATAAGGTGATCATATAAAGGATAAAGGTTATAGTCGAGTAGAAATTGTTGAGATTATTCGAAATCTTCCTCTAAATTCAACAAAATTTGTTTGCTTAATGAAATTTGATAAAATTAAAGATTTTTGCGATTTAAAAGAAATTAACTGAGTACATATAAAGTTTATTTTTAATGAGCAATTGCAAAATCTACTTAAATAGAAATATATTTTAATAAACAGCTATCAGCTTGGATATTTTTAGACAAATTAGCAATTAAACACTTAAATAATATTTTAAAATATGGAATGAAACTTTTGACTTATCTTATGAGGTCTGATTATTGCTTCTCTTGCTTGATTTATAATTGTAAAAGTTTCTGGACGAAATCTTTCATTGCGAGACCACAAGCCCTCAACAGTTCCAGGAGACCATCAGTGGGTTTCAATATCTCAAACCTCATTATCGACTTGCATCGTAAAATTTATTTTAGTTTTGCAATAAAAATTTAGATGGCTGATTCCAATTAAATGGAGTTCAATGTCAAGTTTGCCAAGTTTCATCTCATCTTTTATGCTCCAGAAATCTCAAAGGTTGTAAGCAAGTTAGTGAAAACACTTTTACCGATTTCTTCTATCATCAATGGCAAGAAATTTATTTACCTCTAACTGCGAAATGTATAAGGTGCAATTCTTTGTGTGGGAGTGCATATGAAATAAAAAGTTTCCAATGCTTATGATGCCAAAAAACGGTTCATCAAAAATGCTGTGAATTTGCTGATAAAATTTGTAGCCCTCCCAGCTATGCTATTTTGCCTGCTTTTGTTCAGATGAATCCTTTGAAGATTAAAAAATTGAACCCAAAGGCAACTCCTGTAGTGGTTGTTATAAATCCGAAATCAGGAGGGCAAGTTGGACATATGGCATTAAGGTCATTTTATTCGTTTTTGAATCCTATTCAAGTATTAAATGTTTATCAAGGAGGATTAGAAAGATTGAAAGCTTTTCAAGGAATCAAAAATCTTACTCCCCCTCCTTAAGCTATAGCGCTTTCCCGAGGATGGCGCGGAATGGCGCCATCCTCGGGAAAGCCAGGAAGGCATCCACACGGGAACTGGGAGTTCCACGTGTGGATGCCATTTTGACATGTGGAAGTTTGGATCCCACATGTCAAAAATGGCATCCACACGTGGAACTCCCAGTTCCCGTGTGTGGATGCTTAGTTGACTTTCCCGAGGATGGCGCCATTCCGCGCCATCCTCGGGGAAAGCACTATAGCAAATCATTGAAAAAATCCCTATTTTTGGTAAAAAACCCACCCTCCGTTGTTGAATAAAATTTTTTATGGAAAAAATATTTTGATATATAATTGATAATCAGCATAATGAAATGCCTAGCTAATTCTGTTAAATTTTAAACATTAGCATTTTAAACATAAATTTGACAAATTAAATTAATCTTGACTATTTTAAATTAAAAAAAATGATTATAAAATTTATATATAAATCTTTAAACAACAATATTAAACCTCGAATTAAAAATAATTTTTTTCAATTATGGGGGAGTTAGAATTTTAGCAGCAGGAGGAGATGGGACTGTTTCGAGGTTGTTAAGCTTTTTATATGATGAATCAAATTGGGAACAAGAAATTCCTCCTGTGGGGATTTTCCCCCTTGGTACAGGAAACGATCTTGCATTTACACTAAACTGGGGTAAAGGAGTTAGCTCCAGAGAATCCAAAAATTTTGAATCTATGAAAGAAGTTTCTAAAATTTCCTTAAAATCACTATTCAGTGCCTATTCAACTTATTTACTCCCCCAAACAAAAATTCTGCTCCAGTTAAAAAGGATTTAATTATTTTTTAGAAAATTGTAGTTATAAAAAGTTTTATCGATTCAAAGTCCTAAAATTCTTTAAATAGAATTTTACTTGCTTTTCCCCATTTAAAATAGATAATTTAAAGGCAATTTTTGATTTTTTCAAAATTAAATCAGATAGCTATTTATATAATAAATATTGATTTCCAATAAAAAATTAAATTTTTAATCCATTTTAAATGCTAAATAGAAAAATGGATTTTTACCGACATTTTATTCCAATTGAAAGGCGAAGAGTCAGATCGTTGAAATATTTCCATATGCACCTCAAAGTCAAAAAAATCTCAAATCATGTGCAACTATCTCGGCTTAGGTGTCGATGCAAAAATTGCACACGATTTTCATTCGCTCAGAGAAAGTAGGCCTTATCTCTTTCAAAGCCGAAGCGGAAATCGATTAATTTATAGCCAACTTGGAGGGAAAGAGTTTTTCAATAGAATGTGCAAGAATTTTAGCAGTAGACTGACTGTCAAATGTGACAGAGCTAAGCTAAAGCTGCCAAATTTAGAAGGAATCATTTTTCTAAATATTGAAAGCTATGGAGGTGGGGTAGATATGTGGGGAGACTCTGAGATGCTGTCAGAATCTAGTGCCAGTGAATCTGTGACAAGCCCTGGCAAAAAAGAATATGCTGTATGGAGAAAGCAGTTTAGAAATGATAATATGATCGAGCTTATAGGAGTCACCAGTGCATTTCATCTAGGAGAATGCCAAGTTGGACTATCACAAACCATTAAATTAGCTCAAGGAAGGAGCTTCACAATTGAAATAAAAGGAAGAGGGAAGATTCCCATACAAATTGATGGGGAGCCTGAGATATTCAAAGGGCCGGCTACGATTGAAATTGAGAGAAAGGATCAAGTCCACATGCTGTCAAGAACAACAGAAAGGTTTCATAAGGTCGCAAGAAAAGTTCAAGATGTGCTGAACTGGGCTGAGGAGACACACATTTTGGATAGCAACCAAAAAATGCTTTTACTGCAAGAATTTTCGAAAAGAAGCAGAATTTAATTATATTAATAAATTTACACTCTAAATGAATAATTAATTCTTACCTTTGCTTTTACAAGTCTTCTCATCAATAATCAGTTTTAATTATTTAATAAATATTAAATGAACCAACAAGAGCTCAACCTTCAGCAAAGAAAAGCAGCGATCGAGCAACGATTAATTGAGACTGGAGAAAAAGAAAGACTTCTTGAATACTTACGACAAAAACTTGTTGAAAGCGGCTGGAAAGATGAACTAAAAAATTACTGCAAAGGTAACTGCTAAGTAGAGCTAATAAGAAACAAAGGCTTGGACAGAATCACTGTTGCAGACTTAGTTGAAGAACTCAAGCCAAGAGCTCGTGCAACAGTTCCTCCTAAAGCGAAAGAAGAACTCTTAGCGAGGATTAAAAACTTTATAGAGAATAACCCTTAATCTATTATTCAAATAAGAAAAATAATCTTACAATCTTTTAAACTTTCTTCCAATAATTGGGAGATTTTGATCTAAGGTCCAGTCACTTCTATTTACATTTCTTAATATCTGTGGTAGTTTGCCACTTTTCGCTATTTTTGGGTGCATTTTCAAATGTCGAAAAATGCTTTGTTCAATTTTTGAATTTATAAAACTTTTAGACCTAGGGATCATTTCATTTCTATTTGAGCTTGAAACTAAATTATCCAAAAAATCAGGTTTATCAATAGACTTCATTCGATAATTTCTCTGTGTAAAAGGCCGACTTTTCAATTTTGAATTTTCTTCGAAATTATTATGAATTGGCCTTAAAACTTCTCTTTCCGATAAAAGCGGTCCTTTGCGGTGTTTTACGATAATATTTCGATTTTCAAACACTCCTTTATTTTCCCATTCAAAAAATGTAAAATTAAACCCTTCTTTTCCCTTCATAATATTAACGACAAATTTCAATTAAATTTTAACTTATTAAGCTTCTTCTTTTTGTTCTAGAGTTGATTCTGTAATCTGCGTAGTTCCATCAGCCATTTCCCAATATTTTTTTACTTTTTTCACTGTTTTTCCAGCTTCAGTTTCAGTCCTAACCTCGCAGGTCAGCTTAACAGCTCCATCAAGCCATTCATCGACCTCAGCGACAGGCTTAAGCTCTCCTTCAGCGATTTCTACCTGTTCTAGCTCATCTTTATCTTTAAATCCTCCAGCCAAGACAACGCTAATGACAGTTTTATATTCTGTATGAGGTGCTGCACCAATTCCTACTTTATTAAATCGAGGGTTAAGAAGGGCATTTCTATGAGGACGCGTGGAAAGACCGTCATCTATCAAGAAAGTGCTGACTGTCTCAAAAGCATCAACTGAGCCGTAGTCAAGAGCTTCAGCTATACACTCACTCCAGCGGCCAAAATATTCTAACCGATCTTGAAGGGTATTTTCTTTTGAGCCAATGTGGCCTACAATTCCAAGGGAGCCAGTGTCATTGCAATGAGCTTGGGAAGCTCTGCCAAGACCTTCTGACCAAGTTAATGCCTGTATAGGCTCTGAAGAGCGCAAGGCTTGAATTGCTTCTTTTGCTGCGCCAACTCCTTCACGAGTCACAATTGGTACTGCACCTGGTCGATGTTTGGCATTGTTAGATTTGTATTGCGAAAGAGTACTCTCCAAGCGGTCTGCAAATTCATGTGGATTTGTGCGGGCTTGATTGACTTCATGGAAAATTTCTTGAATAAACTCTGCGTAGGTTGGCATTACAATGGTTGGATTAAATTATAGTTTAAATCAGGGGGCATAGAATTTAAAAATATTTTCTAATAGAAAAATAATTTAATAAAATAATTAATTAATAGGAGGAGGATATTGGCAATAAAACACACTATACTGATTGGTGGAGTAAACATGGCTCATACTTATCAAATCATGTTTAGGCGCGTTTGTGAGATAGTCTTAATTTGTTTCTGAGATTGTTTTTAAAAGCTTCTTGTAAATTAATTATATTAACTTCCCCTTCCGTGAGCAAACCAAATGTTTTTGTTCGCTCATAGAGGGATAGTAAAATTATTTTTTCAAAATTTAAAAAATCTAAATTCACAAAAATTAGAAATCAAATATTTGTTTAATTTGTAAAATTTATGTTTTAAAATGCAATTAAACAGAATTCGCTAGAGAATTCATTATACTAATAAAATTAAAACATTTTTTTCCAAATAAAATTTTGTATTAAAAAAATTTTTGTTTGCTCACGTAGGGTGGGTTCTTACCCAAAAAATAGTGATTTTTCCAATGGTTTTATTCGCTCACGGAGGGGGAAGGGAGTAAATATTCAATTATATAAAATAAAACATAAAGTTATTGACAAAAATTCACACAAATAAAATGGCGACGACACCGACCCGTCCTCTCTCGGAACTGAGGCGAGATTGGGGACCTTGCTGCGGCCTGAAGCCAATCACCCAGGGAAAGTTCTGGAATGGGTACTGGCAGTTTGTGTCCGGCTAGGTTTCCCTCCCAGTCCAGCAACGACGATCCTAGGGTCGTCCCGATAGGACACGGGGCAAAAAGGGTTTTTCCTCTTGGGACTGCTAGTGCCAATTTGGAGGGCATGGCAGGAGCCGACAAGAGCTAAGGAGTTAATCCTTAGCTCTAACCCTAGTCTGACGACGTGAAGCACGGTGACCCAGTCCGCCTACTTCCGGAATAGCATGACCAAGCCCCATCACCGGAAGTAGCTGAGTGGTAGCCTGTGGCACTTAGGTGCACACTGGAAGCAGGGCAAGGAAAGCAAGCGAGGCGTCCAAAAGGCGGAAGAAAAGGACCTTCGGTCCCGGCCAGGAGCTACTTTATAAATTTAACTAAGATTAACTAAGACTATTGACAAAAATTCAAATTCATTTGGAGAATACACTTCATTTATATTATTCATTATCCATAATTAGAAGAGGCATCAGGCAAAAACCCCCAGGTAGGTTTTTCTTGCTGAATTTTTACCGTCAAAAATAATGAAGAGTTTTTCTATTTTTTTTCCAGGAAAAACTGCAATGGCTTTCAAAAAATTTAACAGAAAAAACCTCCTTTATTTTCCAGGAAAAAAACACTAGATCATTTTTAGTAGTATTTTTTTAAAACCATTTGCTTTTTTATAAAAAAAAAAAGTTAAAAACACTCCATTACTTTGACCGTAAAAAGGCAGCAGGAAAAAGCTACCTAATTTTTTTTTGGACAACCTAAATTAGAATATAGCCGTTTTGATTTAAATATTGAAGCTCACAGATGAATTCGAATAATACGCTGCATGAATTCTGCTTGCTTCTATATTTAAAAATCTCTCTTGAAGCTTCAATATTTTGAGAATTATAAAATGGATTATCTCAGTGATCTTGAAAGCAATCTTGCAAATTTTACTGGAAAGCTATATCAAGGAATAAACGAAATTCAACAACAAGCTGCAAAGCTTGAGCCTTCTGAAAGAGCAAAATTAGTCAGTTCATATAGTGCCCAGCTTGTAGAAGCTCACCAAGGGATAATAAGTTCTATCAGCAAACTCCCAGATGAACTTTTCAGCCAGACTAAAGAACAGCAAGAAGGCGAAATAAAAACACTGCAATTACAATATGAGCAAGCTGTTGAAAGACTAGAAAAACTTCAAAAAAAGGCAAAAATTGTCAACGAATGCGTTCAGGAATCACTTGATGCCCTATAAATATTTTTAATATAACAAAGAGCTATCATATAAGTTAGCGCAACTTTTTTAACCTTTAGCTTACTTAAAAATTAGATCTATTATATAATTCATGCTTTTTATGTACTTTGGCTAACCTTGATAGCGTCTTGACTTTTCAAAATTTCTTTGGCAATAATGCTCAGCTTTCAAGATAAGTATAACTGCTCTATCTTCTTAAATTCCGCATATATTTATTCATTGTTTGTTAAAAGACATATACATAATATTAGTGATAAAAATATATGGAATTTCATTATAAATCATCTAATCAAATACAAAGCAAAATACGCCCATCATTTGATTTAAAGGCTAAGAAAAATATGGCAAAAAGCTATGATTATTCAATTATCAAGCCAGCTTTCAATAAAGAAATACAAATTACTGGGCAAACTATTTTTTTAGTCTCAGGAATCTTAATGGAGGTAATTGTAGTCATCAACATCATTTGGTCCTGTGTCAGTACTTTTGATTGCTCTATATTTTGGCCTACAGTTAGTTATCTAGCTTGTTTTAGAGGCCATGATAGATTGTTTAACTTCACTATGGCCTTTTATGCATTCATCACAGGACTATTTTTTATCACTGCACATGTCCACTTTTTTAAAATTTACACACCTAGACTCAAACTATTTTATACGCTTTTAAGTGCTGGAATTGTGCTGGCTTTCCCATTTATATCAATGATTGATGAAGGAAATAGCTCGCATGTGGTCCCTTTGGAAAAAATTCATTATTGGATTATGATTGGTTTTATTTGTGGGGTTTTAGCTTGGATTTACATGTCCTTGCTTTGCATCAATGCAATTTCTATCCCTAAAGAAAATTTGATATGGAAGGATTTTTTACTGAAATATTTGGCTATTGGATTTGCTATCCTTTTGGTTAATTTATACGAATACAAGTATGCATACACAGAACAAGCGAATTGGTTTACAAATCAAAATGTAGAAGCAGCTTGTGAATGAATGGTGATTTCTATGACGGTATTTTTGCCGTTTATTTATAGCTTAGTTTTCCCTAGTGTTAGATTAAGAGTCAAGGTTGGATAGCTTATTAAATAAACTTATAGTATAACGATAATTAAAATAAAAATTATTAAAATAGCAGGTTTAAGAGATATCTTCGTAATCAAAAATGAAGCTTTCTATGGGACTGCAGTTTAATGTCGATACCCTTTCACTTTGGAATCCATTCATAATAAAATCTGTAGAGTTTTTGATTTTCCCAGTGCTTCTCAGCTCCTCACCTTTCAGATTCCCTCGCCTCCCTTTTTTCTCTTGGGTTTTATTTTTTGAAATATGCAAAAACAGAGGATTTTTTAAAAATTCATCAGCAATATGCAAAATCCCAGAATCGCCTTCATCGCTTTGTGAAAAGTTTACTTGAACTGGGTATCTCGGAGTTTGGAAATCAGCCAAGTTAGCACCTTCATTATGGCTTTCAGGCTTTTTTATATTTGTAAAAGTGTCATCTAAAGCTGTGTATTGCGAAAGGTTATCAAAGTTCCCTTTGTTGTCTGCTATAGAAATAGAAGATATAGAACTTTCTCTTCAATAGCGCGAAAAGACGTGCATCTTAGTTTGACTAAAAGGTCTTTGGACCATGAAAATTAGCTTTTCCTTCTCCATAAGAGAGGCAAATAGTAAAAGTGAAAAGTTCTGCCGATCCAGTCTAGAGAACTTGAAGGAATTTTTTTGGTCTGAATTATGAATACCTGAGCTATTGTCGAATTTTGATTTCTTGCAAATTTTTTTAATTTCAATGTATTTTGGTTTGTCAAATAGTTTTGACGAGTCAATTCTGGTTAGTACTTGAAATAAATAATAAAAAATTGCCATTATTTTTTAATTTTCTGATGTTAAGGATGATCAGAAAGTTGACAAAATCAAGATGGCGGCTTAAACGAACAAAAATTGTTCAAAAATAAATTTGTGCTCGAGTCCAGAAAGTGGAAAATAGAGATGTCAAATAGCTTATTTTGTTTCTCAAATATCAAGTCTACAATAAAACCGCAAGTGTGGCTTAAGAGTTTTAATTTTTTTATTGAGCGTACAAAATCAAGATGGCGGCTTAAACGAGCAAAAATTGTTCAAAAATGAATTTGTGCTCGAGTCCAGAAAGTGGAGAATAAAGGCACCAAATAGCTGTTTTGACACTTTAAATACCAAGTTCTCAATGAAAACCGCAAGTGGTGACTTAAGAGTTTTAATATTTTATATAGCGAGCAAAATCAAGATGGCAGCTTAAACGAACAAAAAATGTTCAAAAATGAATTTGTGCTCGAGTCCAGAAAGCGGAAAATAAAGGTGTCAAATAGTTGTTTTGATACTTTAAATACCAAGTTCTCAATGAAACCGCAAGTGGTGACTTAAGAGTTTTAATATTTCTATAGCGAGCAAAATCAAGATGGCTGCTTTAACGAACAAAAATTGTTCAAAAATGAATTTGTGCTCGAGTCAAAAAAGCGGAAAATAAAGGCATCAAATAACTTATTTTAGTTCTCAAATATCAAGTTTGGAATGAAACCGCAAGTGGTGACTTAAGAGTTTTAATTTTTTATATAGTGTACAAAATCAAGATGGCGGCTTAAACGAGCAAAAAATGCTAAACAATGAATTTGTGCTCGAGTCCAGAAAGCGGAAAATAGAGATGTCAACTAGCTTATTTTAAATCTCAAATATCAAGTTCTCAATAAAACCGCAAGTGGTGACTTAAGAGTTTTAATATTTTATATAGCGTACAAAATCAAGATGGCGGCTTAAACGAACAAAAAATGTTCAAAAATGAATTTGTGCTCGAGTCCAAAAAGCGGAAAATAAAGGCACCAAATAGCTTATTTTAAATCTCAAATATCATACTATCAATGAAACCGCAAATGGTGACTTAAGAGTTTTAATTTTTTTATATAGCGTGCAAATCAAGATGGCACTTAAACGAACAAAAAATTGTTCAAAAATGAATTTGTGCTCGAGTCCAAGAAGCGGAAAATAAAGATACCAAGAAGCTTATTTAGTTTTTCAAATATCAAGTTTTGAATGAAACCGCAAGTGGTGACTTAAGAGTTTGCATTTTTTTATATAGCGGTCAAATCAAGATGGCTGCTTAAACGAACAAAAATTCTTCAAAAATAAATTTGTGCTCGAGTCCAGAAAGTGGAAAATAAAGGCACCAAATAGCTTATTTTAAATCTCAAATATCATACTTTCAATGAAACCGCAAGTGGTGACTTAAGAGTTTTAATTTTTTTATATAGCGTGCAAATCAAGATGGCGGCTTAAACGAACAAAAAGTGTTCAAAAATGAATTTGTGCTCGAGTCCAGAAAGCGGAAAATAAAGGTGTCAAATAGTTGTTTTGATACTTTAAATACCAAGTTCTCAATGAAACCGCAAGTGGTGACTTAAGAGTTTTAATTTTTTGCATAGTGTACAAAATCAAAATGGCGGCTTAAACGAGCAAAAATGTCTAAAAATGAATTTGTGCTCGAGTCCAGAAAGCGGAAAATAAAGGCACCAAATAGCTTATTTTAAATCTCAAATATCATACTTTCAATGAAACCGCAAGTGGTGACTTAAGAGTTTTAATATTTTTATATAGCGAGCAAAATCAAGATGACACTTAAACGAACAAAAAATGTTCAAAAATGAATTTGGGTTCAAATTCAGAAAGAGAAAACAATGGCATCAAATAGCGAAATTTAAATAAAAAAATTAATTTGAGAAATATAAAAGTTATTTATTAGAATTCTTATTATTTTATTAGCAAATATCTGGGCGTCTTATAGCTAGAAAAATATATGCTTGCTTTCACTAATCTTTAATCTCGTTTTTTTGATCCTGTGCCATTTATTAAAAAAATTTCTGATCATCCTTAAAATCAGAAAATTAAAAACATTATGGCAATCAATTATTTTTTTTATTTCACGTGCCTGCCAGAATTAACTCGTCAAAACCATTTGACGAACCAAAATACATTAAAAATTAAAAATTTTGTAGGAAATCAAAATCCCACAATAACTCAGGTATTCTTAATTTAGGACAAAATAATCCCTTCCAGTTCTCGAAACTGGATTGGACAAAAATCTTCATTTTCACTATTTTCCTCTCTTATGGAGAAGGAATAGCAGATTTTCATTGTCCAAAGACCTTTTAGTTAAACCAGGATGCACGTCTTTTCGCGCTATTGAAGAGAAAGTTCTATAGCTCTGGCTTAAAATATTTTCTTAAATTTGATTCTTCAATGCGGCTGTGTTCTGCTTGGGTAATTCTGCTGGTACATAGGAGTTCCTCAAGCGTAGGAGAAGGTTGTTTGCTTCTGCTATGAGGATATGTTTCACCTATTCTGATTTTCTGCTTTGCACTTTCATAGTTAATTTCGCTTTTATTTGCATATTTCTTCAGATTTTCCTTATTTAAATTATTTTCCTTTTCATGATCTTTGCTTTTGCTTTTAGATAAATCAGTTGTTTGTGCTTTAAATCTCGGGGTGGATTCGATTAGTAATGGTTTTGGAGCTTGCTTTTTGTGAATTGGCTTGGGAGGCTTAAGAGTTTTACTCGGTCTTTGCCTTAGATTTTCGCTTGAACTTCTCTTGGAATTGTCCTTTGATTTTTCAGATTCACGGTTAAATTTTTCTAATTCGTCTTTAATAGTTGAAAGTTTGGCTTTTATTTCAGGAATCTTATTTTTTTCAGATTCAAATGATTGTTTCGCTATTAAACTCAATTGCTCTAATGAAACGAATCCAGTTAATTTACTTTGAACTGCATTTATCCCTATAACTAATGTGTATTCCACACATTTCCCTCATTGATTTCTCGGATATAAAAATAGAAAATCCCTTATCAATTGGTTGTCGCTTATGGAATCCAACATATTTAACGATTCCTGATTTTATAATTAATTTAATCCTATTTTTAAAAATTGAAGATTTTCTCTATTTGGCTGCTTTATTAGCCTAGTTTTATGATGCTAATATTTTATAGGATCAAATATTAATTAAAATGATAAAGCTCATAATGTAGTGATTTTTTATTGAAAATAAGCTATCAGCAGAGTAATTGATGCTAAAATAATTTTTAAAATGCAAATATAAATTCCTTGAAATCACAAATCAATTGAACTTACCATCATTCATCACCCATTATAATCCATATAAATGCCCAAAAAACTCCGAGCAAAGAAAGCGAAATCCCAAACGCCTCTCGGAGGAAAAACAATTCACCGTGAAAACTACACAAAACACCATTCAAATTCTTCCACAAATCCAGACCGTGTTATCAAAGGACGAAAACCTCACTCCTATAGGTCAAAATCCACCATCAACCGTCTCAACCTTTACAACCAGAAGCCAGATGAACAGCGCCGAGCTCTTCGCCCTGATCTGCCTGCAATGATAGAGCCAGATCGTCGTTGGTTTGGTAACACCAGAACGATCAAACAAGATGAGCTTGAGCTTTTCAGAAATGAAGTCAGAGAAGCTACCTCAGACCCATACTCCATGCTTATCAAGCCCAATAAACTCCCTATGGCTCTCATTTCAGAGCCCAGTGATAAGGCTAAACGTCCTCCTCTCCTAGATGTCGAGTCCTTTGAAGAGACCTTTGGATCCAAGGCTAGGCGAAAAAGACCAAAACTGCAAAATTATGACTTGTCAGCCATGGTCGAAGAAATTAAAAATAAAGAAGAAGAGTATGACGAAGAAAAAGACACCAACATTGTGAACGAGTATGGAGAGAAAGGAGAATTAAAGGACAGAAGATTGGAAAAAGGGCAATCCAAAAGAATCTGGGAAGAGCTTTATAAGGTTTTGGACAGTTCTGATGTAATTTGCCAGGTGCTTGATGTTAGGGACCCTATGGGAACAAGATGCCCACATGTGGAAAAGCAACTGAAAAAGAAGCCAAACAAGCATTTGTTCTTTGTGCTCAACAAATGTGATCTGGTGCCTACATGGGTCACAACTTCTTGGGTTAAGCATTTATCGAAAGAATATCCTACAATTGCTTTTCATGCATCAGTCACAAATCCCTTTGGAAAAGCTGCCTTAATCCAGCTCTTAAGGCAATTTGATACTTTCCACAAAGACAAAAAGAATATTAGTGTTGGGTTTATCGGATATCCAAACGTAGGCAAATCTTCAGTTATTAATACTTTAAGATCGAAAGAAGTGTGTAAAGTGGCTCCAATTCCAGGAGAAACTAAAGTTTGGCAATATATCACCTTGACTAAAAGAATTTATTTGATAGACTGTCCTGGAGTGGTCTATGATGTTGGAGATTCTGATGCTGATTTAGTGCTAAAAGGTGTAATCAGGCCAGAGAAAATTGAAGATCCAAGCATTTATATATCAAGTATGCTACCAAGGGTGAATAAAGAGCACTTACAAGGATTATATGGGGTTCAAGAGTGGCAAGATGCAGAAGATTTCATGACACAGATGGCTCAGCAGTCTGGAAGATTATTAAAAGGAGGAGAGCCAGATTTGAACACAATTGCAAAGATGTTACTTCATGATTGGCAAAGAGGGAAAATCCCATTTTTTGCTGAACCACCTTCTAAAGAAGAAGCTGCTCTTGAGAAAAAATAATTAAGATTTTTCTATCATAATTATAAATTATGAATTTAATTTGCATTTAGATTTCTCATAGCCTTATAATTCTCATAATCCATCACTAATATTGGGTGAAATTTCTAATTTTTAAAGTTAGAAGCATTTCATTGTTTGAACTCCATAAAACAAAAATTCTTACTTTCTAATTTTAAAATGTTTATTATTCTATATCTTCTTCGAACAAAAATGAAACCTCTAAAATTCCATCTTTAAATGAAATTTGTTCTTACCTAGTAAATAGAGCGCTAAGAAATTGGTTTTAATTTCAGTTCACGGTTAAGTCGATTATTACTTCCACTTTTTATTCATCTCTGTTTCCAGGTGAAGAATATTATCAAAGAGAATTAAATGGTATGAAATTATATTTAGAAAATATTGCTGCAGCGAGAAATGCAATTTTAGACCGATAGTGGCAAACAATTTATAATTGCTATGCGATTCTATTCTTATTATAAAAATTCTTATTTATTTGGCGATTTTAGGAATTTTTGAAAGTTCAACCTCAAAAAGCATAAATATAATAATATCTGTAAATGTAAAATATCCATATCATGTTTTTTTAATACACTAAATAATAAAATGAAGGTCACCGAAGCAGAAGAGAGCAATCCGCTTGAAGGTCCAACTCCACAAGCTCCACAGGGTAAAGGAAGCATCAAGGATCTATACAAGTATGCCACCTGCTTAGACTATTTCCTTATTTTGGTTGGTTTCATCTCCGCTACTGCCTTAGGAGCGATCCAGCCTTCTTTCTTCTTATTCATGGGAGATTTCTTTGGGAGCATGGATGCGAACACCTCAAAGGACTCATTTTATGAATCAGCAAAAATTGTCTGTTATGAGCTTATCGGATCTGCCTTTGTTTTTACTATTGCTGGAACAGTTTCAGTTATGTGCTTTGTGAATGTTGGTGCTAGACAAGCTTTCCACTTCCGAAATCACTATTTCAAAGCGATAATCAATAGAGATCCATCATGATTTGACCTCAGACATGTTGCAGAACTTCCCCAATCCTTAGCAACAGAAACTTTAATGATCGAAAGAGCCACAGGGGACAAACTGATTGTTTTAATTATGGGCACAAGCATGATAATATCTTCTTTCATTATTGCCTTTATCATGGGCCTCCAGCTAGCATTATTTTGCTTATTTCAGCTAAAATGATTTTTGGCCGCTCAGAAGTGGGGTAATTTATTTTTTTGAAGTTAAAAACTACTTATTTATCATAGAATGATTCTATTAAAATTAGAATTAGCTAGATATTTCATATTAGTAAGAGTTAGTTTTCATGCCGACGGTTACATATGGATTCATGTTGACTCATAAGGGACTTGAACAAAGTTCCAAAATAGCTGATACTTCTTATAAACTTGCAGGAGGTATCGCTGAAGAAGCTTTGCAAGAAATCAAAACTGTATCCTCGCTAAATGGGCAGAAACATGAAGCCAAAAAATATACAGAATCTATAAAAGATTCACAAAAATCCATGCTTTTTAGTGGATTGAAGGTTGGTGGAGGTACTGCATTAGGCGTGAGCTCTTTTATGATTATGAATGGAGTTATTTATATTGTTGGAGCTTGGCTCATAGATAAGGGAGAGGACAATTGGGCTGGTGGGGAGGAATATGATTTAACAAGAGTCATCACAGTTATGTGGGTGAGTCTTATGGCCTTTAATAATATTTCGCTGTGCGTTCCTAGTCTAAAACTTATCAGTATGGGGAGAGTGGCTGTTTATAATATTACAGAAATTATTAAAGGTAAATCAAAACTTACCCAAGGAACCCGAAAAAGCGATATTGAAGGTGCCGTTTCATTTAAAGATGTTAGGTTCTCTTATCCATCAGCGCCTAACTCAGAAATTCTTAAAGGACTTAGCTTTGATTTAGAACCAGGACAGAGGCTTGGAGTTGCTGGAAGTACTGGATCAGGAAAAAGTACTATAATTCAGCTTCTACTTACTCACCCCCTCCATGAGCGAACAAAAAAATTTTGTTCTCTCACGGAGGGGTTAATTTGTTTTTTTAAAAAAATTTATATTAATTTTTAAAACAAAATTGTTTTCGGGATTTAAAAAAATCCCACTTCTCGAAAATTGGGAGGCAAATATTAATTCAATTTATAAAATTTATGCTTTAAAACGAAATTTGTTCAAAATTAAACAAAATTAGCTCGAGATTTCATGATACTAGTTATCACTTATATATCGAAATTTTTCCCATAAAAAATTTCTGTTTGTTCAAGGAGGGGGAGTTAGATATTATGAACCTTCTTCTGGAACTATTACAATAGATGGATACAACATCATGGACTATTCAATAAGTTTTTTAAGAGAATATATTGGGCTTGTGAGCCAAGAACCATTACTTTTTAAGATTAAGTAAGCCGTGCGTTCTAGATATGGCTGGAGATTTCCACCTCAGCATGCTTATCATCCCGAAGGACCACAGCAGGCACTCTTTCTCGCTACCACAGACGAGGATTCGTACAATCGATCTTGACTTCCACCTATGGGCCCATCGCGTGAGTCGAAACTCAGAGATTCTCGTTAGGCAGTTGTCGCCTCTCTGCTCGAGGGATTTATCGTCCTCTCTTGCCATTTCCAATAATAGTCTTGGAGGCAAAAATTCAGAATCCCAGGGACTAGCTCCCTAAGGCTCAAGAAAACCTTAACCCGATATGCACAAACGATTGCCGGCCTCTTTCTGCCACACTTGTCTGCTGGTGTTGAAGAAAAGTGCCAGAAGGTCGAGCGGTCAGCCGCCACCAATTTTATGTATATACCATTTCTTTTTAATGCCAGCATTTTTGATAATATTAGGTATGGAAAATTAAATGCCACTGAAGAAGAAATAGAATTTGCAGCGCGAGAAGCAGGAGTGCATGACTTTATTTCAGCCTTACCCGATAAATATAAGACTCCTGCAGGAGCTAAAGGGTCTCAGCTGTCCGGAGGGCAGAAGCAAAGAATTGCTATTGCAAGAGCTATCATTAGAAACCCAAAAATTCTCTTATTAGACGAAGCAACAAGTGCTTTAGACAGGCGAACTGAGCAAGCTGTCGTTGAAGCCATAGATAAAGCCATGCCAAAAAGCACAAGAATTACGATTTCTCAGAATTTACTCACAATAAAAGAATCAAATTTTATTATCGTGATTGACCAAGGAGTTGTATCGTTATTTGCAGATTTTTTGAACATTATCACCTAAATGTGGAGTTTTTCCGCGTTTGAAAAGATGATTCCACATTTAGATGGTAATGTTCAAAAATCTGCAAATAAGGATACTGGAATTTGGCAATCATAAGCAATTAATGAAAAACAAATCGAAATACTACCATCTCGTCAAAATGCAAAAAATTCAGCAAAAAAATGAGGATGATGAACAAGCTCAAGCAAAAGTAATTGATCTCGAAGTAAATAAAACGAAAGAAGATGAGCAAGTTAAAAATGAGTACGATGCAGGAAACGTCAAGAAAAAAATGATGCTTATGAGCAAAAGTGAAAGGGGGTGGCTTTACTTACTCCCCCCCTCCGTGAGTGAACAAAACCATTAGAAAAATCGAGATTTTTTGACCCTAAGTGAGTGAACAAAATCTTTTTTATGAAAAAAAGTTTGATATATAAGTGATAATTATTATAATGAAGTCTCAAGCTAATACTGTTTAATTTTAAACAAATTGCTATTTTAAAACATAAATTTTACAAATTAAATGAATATTTGCTTTCCAATTTTTATAGAAGTGAGATTTTTTTAAATTTCGAAAAAAAAAATTTATAAAAAATGTATATATAAATATTTTTAAAAATAAAAATTAACCCCGTGAACAAAATTTTTTGTTCACTCATGGAGGGGGGGAGTTAGGAATGGCTGGATCAATACTGGTTGGGGCTGGATATCCTATTGTAGGAATGTTCTGTGGAAAAGAGACCTTTGTACTAGCTTATAAGGATAGCAACATGATTACCAAAAGTTCTGAATATGCAGGCTATATCTTCTTATTAGCATTTTTTGTATCACTTGGACTGATTTTCGAATCAGTCAGTTATCCAAAAATGAGTGCAAATATCACGGCGAAAATGAGAAAAGCAGGCTTTAAAGCACTTCTTAAATATGAAGCAGCATTTTTTGATCTTCCTGAAAATAACTGCAGTGCACTTTCCGCAAGACTTTGCAATGATTGTGAAAAAGTTAATGGATTGGGTGGGCACATTGTTGGCATCATTCTTGGGATTCTTATATCGCTCACAGTGGCCCATGGAATTGCTGCAGGATATTCATGGAGAATATGCTTACTCTCCCATCCTATAGCAAATAAAGCAAATAAAAATATTTAAAATTCTTATTATATTGTTTTGTAAAGATAAGAATACTTTTATGATACGCTTTAAATTAATGAGAAGCTAGTTTTCTTAGCTATTGTCCCAATCATTATTTTTGCTACAGCGGCATGTTTTATGGCTCAATCCGTTGGAGTCGTAAAATTCAACTATGAGTCTTGCACAGCTCAAGCTGCTGATGCAATTATGAACTATAGAACTGTCAAAGCTTTTAACTTGGAAAAAGTCATGCACGATAAATATTTAGAGCCCGCAGCTCAAGAGTTTGCTAGCATTCGCAAAAAAGCACTAATTTCAGGTATTGCATATGGCTTAGGTTTTGGATTAATTTGGTGTGCTTATGCATTGATTTTCTGGTGGGGCGGAAATATCGTAGTTAAAAATCTTGACACCTATGAAGATATGACTATTGCTATGATAACTTGTATGTTTGGCTCAAATGCATTTTACTTAGCTGGAATATATGCACCAGATGTTAAAAATGGAGTTGAGGCTGCAAAACGGCTATTTAAAGTTTTAGAATATCAGCCAAAAATAAATGTTAACAGCAAAGATGGGGAGAAAAGAGAAGTTGAAGGGAAAATAGAGTTTAGAGATGTAGTATTTTGCTACCCAAATCGAAATTACATGGCTGTTAAATCTTTAAGCTTTACGATAGAGCCAGGGACTCATTTTGCAATAATTGGGAGAACAGGTTCAGGGAAATCGACAGTAAACCAGCTTGTTTTAAGACTTTATGACCCATTAAGTGGTTCGGTCTTAATAGATGGCATTGACATTAAAGACTATAACCTCAAACATTTAAGAAGCCAAATTGGACTTGTAGGACAAGAGCCTGTTCTTTTTACTGGGACTATCGCAGAAAATATTGCATATGGTATAAAAGCTTCTCAAGAAGAAATAGAAGAAGCAGCGAAAAAAGCTCAAGCAATTGAATTTATAACAGATCCAAAGTACTCAGAAGGTTTTGAACGCCAAGTCGGCATAAAAGGAAGCATGCTGAGTGGTGGACAAAAGCAGCGTATTGCAATCGCAAGAACAATTATCAGGAATCCTAAGATCTTGATATTTGATGAAGCAACAAGCGCCTTGGACTCAAAAACAGAGTTATTGTTGCTAGCTGCTATTAGAGAAGTAATGGCTGGAAAAACCGTAATCATGATCGCCCATCGACTCAAGACAATTTCTGAAGCACATCAAGTTATGGTGCTCGAAAGTGGGAAAATTCTGGAAATTGGGACGAGGGAAGATTTGATGAATCAGGGAGGCTACTTCTATAACATGATTAGCAATCTTTAAAAAGTTATAATATTTAATAGCTTTTTACCATTTCAGTGTTAATTTTTTTGATAATAATATTTAAAGTAAGCAAAGTTCCTTATTCTTTTAATGGATTAGTTTATAATTTCAAATTTATCGCGAAATTGCTTCGTGTTTATATAGCTTAGTAAATAGAAAACTGAAAAAGAAAATACTCTAGAAATTATTGAAGTATTCAAGCAATGTCAAAATTCTATGGGCAAAATTTCAAAAAATACTTAGCAACCATATAACTCACGTAATTATTGCAGCTGAAGGCCTTGAACAGTTTTACACTAATCAGATTCATTAAAAATATTTTCCGATTCTTGAAACTCCAGATCAAGATATCTACCAATGCAGAAGATTTCATGACACAGATGGCTCAGCAGTCTGGAAGATTATTAAAAGGAGGAGAGCCAGATTTAAACACAATCGCAAAGATGCTTCTTCATGATAGGCAAAGAGGGAAAATCCCATTTTTTGCTGAGCCACCTTCTAAAGAAGAAGCTGCTCTTGAGAAAAAATAATTAAGATTTTTCTATCATAATTATAAATTATGAGCAAATTTTGCATTTACGTTTCTCATAATCTTATACATCTCCTAATCCATCGCTAATGTTAGGTGAAAATTTCTAATTTTAAAGTTAGAAGCATTTCATTTGTTTGAATTCCATAAAACAAAAATTCTTATTTCTAATACTAAAATGTTTAATATTCTATATACTTCTTTTCTTGGAGTGGCGCTGCAAGCGCAGGCCACTCCATGCGGAATTCCTGTGTTGGTTTAACCAACATAGGAGTTGGTCGAACCAAAACTGTGCGTTGGTTCGACCAACCCATGAATTCCGCATGGAGTGGCCTGCGCTTGCAGCGCCACTCCAAGAAAGTTTCTATATCTTCTTCGAACAAAAATGACAGTCTCTAAAATTCCATTTTTAAATGAAATCTGTTCTTGCCTGATAAATAGAGCGCCTAGAAAGTTGTTTTAATTTCAGTTCACGGTTAAGCCGATTATTACTTCCACTTTTTGTTCATCTCTGTTTCCAGGTGAAAGTATTATCAAAGAGAATTAATTGGGTATGAAATTATTTTTAGAAAATATTGCTGCAGCGAGAAACGAGAAGTGCAATTTTAGACCGATAGCGGGAAACGCTTTATAATTGCTATGCGAGGCTATTCTTACTATAAAAATTCTTATCTATTTGGCAATTTTAGGATTTTTTGAGAGTCCAGCCTTCAAAAAGTATAAATAAAATAATTCCTGGTAAATTGTGGTGAATAAATTCATATCATGTTTGTTTAATGACCTAATTTTATAATAAAATGAAGGTCACTGAAGCAGAAGAGAACAGTCCGCTTGAAGGTCCAGCTCCACAAGCTCCACAGGGTAAAGGAAGCATTAAGGATCTATACAAGTATGCCACCTGCTTAGATTATTTCCTTATTGTGGTTGGCTTCATCTCTGCTGCTGCCTTAGGAGCGATCCAGCCCCTTTTCTTCTTATTTATGGGAGATTTCTTTGGGAGCATGGATGCGAACACCTCAAAGGACTCATTTTATGACTCGGCAAAAATTGTCTGCTATGAGCTTATCGGATGTGCCTTTGTGTTTACTGTTGCCGGAACACTTGCAGTTATGTGCTTTGTGAACGTTGGCGCGAGACAAGCTTTCCACTTCCGAAATCACTATTTCAAAGCGATAATCAATGGAGATCCATCATGATTTGACCTCAGACATGTTGCCGAACTTCCCCAATCCTTAGCAACGGAAACTTTAATGATCGAAAGAGCCACAGGGGACAAACTGATTGTTTTAATTATGGGCACAAGCATGATAGTATCTTCTCTCATTATTGCTATTATCATGGGCCTTCAGTTAGCATTATTTTGCTTAGTTTTCATGCCAGCTGTCACATTGGGATTCATGCTAACTCATAAGGGACTTGAGCAAAGTGCCAAAATAGCTGATACTTCTTATAAACTTGCAGGAGGTATCGCTGAAGAAGCTTTGCAAGAAATCAAAACTGTATCCTCGCTAAATGGGCAGAGACATGAAGCCAAAAAATATACTGAGTCTATAAAAGATTCACAAAAATCCATGCTTCTTAGTGGACTGAAGGTTGGAGGAGGCACTGCGTTGGGCATGTGTTCTTTTATGGTCATGAATGGGGTTACTTATATTGTTGGAGCTTGGTTTATAGATAAAGGAGAGGACAATTGGGCTGGCGGGGAGGAATATGATTTAACAAGAGTCATCACAGTTATGTGGGTGAGTCTTATGGCCTTCAATAACATTTCTCTTTGTGTTCCTAGCCTCAAACTTATCAGTATGGGGAGAGTGGCCGTTTATAATATTTCAGAAATTATTAACGGAAAATCAAAACTTACCCAAGGAACCCGAAAAAGCGATATTGAAGGTGCCGTTTCATTTAAAGATGTTAGGTTCTCTTATCCATCAGCGCCTAACTCAGAAATTCTTAAAGGACTTAGCTTTGATTTAGAACCAGGACAGAGGCTTGGAGTTGTTGGAAGTACTGGATCAGGAAAAAGTACTATAATTCAGCTTCTACTTAGATATTATGAACCTTCTTCTGGAACTATTACAATAGATGGATACAATATCATGGACTATTCAATTAGTTTTTTAAGAGAACATATTGGGCTTGTGAGCCAAGAGCCATTACTTTTTAATGCTAGCATTTTTGATAATATTAGGTATGGAAAATTAAATGCCACTGAAGAAGAAATAGAATTTGCAGCGCGAGAAGCAGGGGCGCATGACTTTATTTCAGCCTTACCAGATAAATATAAGACTCCTGCAGGAACTAAAGGGTCTCAGCTGTCTGGAGGGCAGAAGCAAAGAATTGCTATTGCAAGAGCTATAATTAGAAACCCAAAAATTCTCTTATTAGACGAAGCAACAAGTGCTTTAGACAGGCAAACTGAGCAAGCTGTCGTTGAAGCCATCGATAAAGCTATGCCAAAAAGCACAAGAATTACGATTGCTCAGAATTTACTCACAATAAAAGAATCAAATTTTATTATCATGATTGACCAAGGAGTTGTACTGGAATTTGGCAATCATAAGCAGTTAATGAAAAATAAATCGAAATACTACCATCTCATCAAAATGCAAAAAATTCAGCAAAAAAATGAAGATGATGAACAAGCTCAAGCAAAAGCAACTGATCTCGAAGTAAAAAAAACTAAAGAAGAGGAACAAGCTAAAAAAGAGTATGATGCAGGAAATGTCAAGAAAAAAATGATGCTTATGAGCAAAAGTGAAAGGGGATGGCTTTATTTAGGAATGGCTGGATCAATGCTGGTGGGAGCTGGATATCCTCTTGTAGGAATGTTTAGTGGAAAAGAGATGTTTGTGCTTGCTCTTAAGGATAGCGACATGATTGCCAAAAGTTCTGAATATGCAGGCTACATCTTCTTATTAGCATTTTTTGTATCACTTGGACTGATTTTCGAATCAGTCAGTTATCCAAAAATGAGTGCAAATATCACGGCGAAAATGAGAGAAGCAAGCTTTAAAGCACTTCTTAAATATGAAGCAGCATTTTTTGATCTTCCTGAAAACAACTGCAGTGCGCTTTCCGCAAGACTTTGCAATGATTGTGAAAAAGTTAATGGATTGGGTGGGCATATTGTTGGCATCATGCTTGGGATTCTTACATCGCTCGCAGTGGCCCATGGAGTTGCTGCAGGATATTCATGGAGAATGTGTTTAGTTTTCTTACTCCCCCCCTCCGTGAGTGAACAAAAAAATTTTGTACACTCACTAAGGGGTTTAATTTTTTTTTAAAAATTTTATTTTTCGAAATTTTAAAAAATCCTAATTTGCATAAAATTTATGTTTTAAAGGGTTCCTTCACACGACGACTATTTCATAACGACTATTTTTTTTTGGCCTATTTTTTTTGGCCTATTTTTTTTTGGCCCTATTTTTTTTTGGCCTATTTTTTTTGGCCTATTTTTTTTAGCCTATTTTTTTTACCTAGCCTCTTTCATGAAGCTGCTGAGAGGACTAGAACCTTATTGAGAAACAGAGACTTTTTCTTACGCGATTAATATTGAGTAAATTAAGTGAAAAACTCCTAATTAAATCTAAAATTTTCGAAATTTAAAAACAATGAATTAGTATTCATGGAGTACGAAATCTGTTAAGGGTGCATTTTTTGTTGGTTAAATCGTTTAAAAAACACATTAAAAATTATATTAAAACAATTAGTATGGAATTGTGCCCCAAATATTAGTAAAAAATAGTTAAAAAATTGTCAAAAAATCGGCCAAAAAAATAGGCCAAAAAAAAATAGGCCAAAAAAAATAGGCCAAAAAAAAATAGGCCAAAAAAAATAGGCCAAAAAAAATAGGCCAAAAAAAAATAGGCAAAAAAAAATAGGCCAAAAAAAAATAGGCCAAAAAAAAATAGGCGTTATGAAATAGTCGTCGTGTGAAGATACGGTTTTAAAAGCGCAATTTGTTTAAAATTAAACAGAATTAGCTCTATATTTCATTATATCAATTATTACTTATATATCAAAAATTTTTTTCTATTAAAAAAAATTTTTTTCACTCACGGAGGGTGGGTTTTTGTGCAAAAAATAAGGATTTTTTCAATAGTTTTGTTCACTCACGGAGGGGAGAAGAGTTAGCTATCATCCCAATCATCATTTTTGCTACAGCAGCATCTTTTATGGCTCAATCTGTTGGAGTAGTAAAATTCAACTACGAGTCCTGCACAGCTCAAGCTGCTGATGCTATTATGAACTATAGAACTGTCAAAGCTTTTAACTTGGAAAATGTCATGCACGATAAATATTTAGAACCCGCAGCTCAAGAGTTTGCTAGCATTCGCAAAAAAGCAGTAAACTCAGGCATTGCATATGGCTTAGGTTTTGGATTGATTTGGTGTGCTTATGCATTGCTTTTCTGGTGGGGTGGAAATATCGTAGTTAAAGATCTTGACAATTACGAAGATATGACCATTGCTATGATGACTTGCATGTTTGGCTCAAATGCATTTTTCTTAGCTGGAATATATGCTCCAGATGTTAAAAATGGAGTTGAGGCTGCAAAAAGGCTGTTTAAAGTTTTAGAATACCAGCCAAAAATAAATGTTAACAGCAAAGATGGGGAGAAAAGAGAAGTTGAAGGGAAAATAGAGTTTAGAGACGTAGTATTTTGCTACCCAAATCGAAATTACATGGCTGTTAAATCTTTAAGCTTTACGATAGAGCCAGGGACTCATTTTGCAATAATTGGGAGAACAGGTTCAGGGAAATCGACAGTAACCCAGCTTGTTTTAAGACTTTATGACCCATTAAGTGGTTCGGTCTTAATAGATGGCATTGATATTAAAGACTATAACCTCAAACATTTAAGAAGCCAAATTGGACTTGTAGGACAAGAGCCTGTTCTTTTTACTGGGACTATCGCAGAAAATATTGCATATGGTATAAAAGCTTCTCAAGAAGAAATAGAAGAAGCAGCGAAAAAAGCTCAAGCAATTGAATTTATAACAGATCCAAAGTACTCAGAAGGTTTTGAACGCCAAGTCGGCATAAAAGGAAGCATGCTGAGTGGTGGACAAAAGCAGCGTATTGCAATCGCAAGAGCAATTATCAGGAATCCTAAGATCTTGATATTCGATGAAGCAACAAGCGCCTTGGACTCAAAAACAGAGTTATTGTTGCTAGCTGCTATTAGAGAAGTAATGGCTGGAAAAACCGTAATCATGATCGCCCATCGACTCAAGACAATTTCTGAAGCACATCAAGTTATGGTGCTCGAAAGTGGGAAAATTCTGGAAATTGGGACGAGGGAAGATTTGATGAATCAGGGAGGCTACTTCTATAACATGATTAGCAATCTTTAAAAAGTTATAATATTTAATAGCTTTTTACCATTTCAGTGTTAATTTTTTTGATAATAATATTTAAAGTAAGCAAAGTTCCTTATTCTTTTAATGGATTAGTTTATAATTTCAAATTTATCACGAAATTGATTCATGTTGCATATAGCTTAGTAGATAGAAACTGAAAAAGAAAATACTCTAGATATTATTGAAGTATTCAAACAATGCCAATATTGTCTATGGGCAAAACTTCAAAAATTACATAAGTCAAACCTGGCATTTTGCTTGATGAAATTTCGTAAAAGATAAATGATAGGTGAAAATTATAAAACGATATCCTAGTTAAAATTAAATCAATTGTAAATTGCTAATAGCTTAATAATGAGCATGAGAAACAACTCTGAAATGCTTTTCTTTTACTCTCCTTTAGTTAGCCAACATTATTTTATGAAAGTAGTTAGAGCATGTCTACGCTTTGGACTATCTTTAAAGCTCATTCAAAATTACCAGTAGGTTTAAGGTATTAGCTTTTGCATCAAGAGGGCAGTCTGATATGGAGAAAATTAGTGTGATTTTTGGAACTTTTATATAAATTTTTTTTTCGATTTTAAAAAGTAGGTTTTTATAAAAAATAATAAAATTAGAGAAAAATTTATATTTATAAATATTCTTTAAAACAAATAACACAAAAATATACTACTCATAAGTGACGAGAGATTAAAGTATTATTTTAGGATATATAAAATAAAGTAATCCCATTCCATTATAGAGCAAAAATAATTTGCTCGCTTGCAGCGGGGAAGCCAGAGCTCATAATAAATTTTTTATCATTCATATAGTTGAAATAAGTTCGAAATAATAGTTAATGTTTATTATCTTTTTGATGATGCAAAGTGAATTTTGGCTAATATTATGAACAACAATTAGGATATGTGAATCTTAATGTTTCTTCCATTTTCATTGGGAATATTGGAAAGATAATAACTTTAATTCAAGTGGTCAAAGAGCTCTAGGGCTAGAATTAATTACTTTTGGACGTTCAAGATAAAATTAATCTGACTCCTCGAAGAAATAAGTTAATGCTGGGGTTCAGAATAAAAAAGAAAATTCTTCATATAGATTCATATTAAATGGAAAATCAAAATGATCTTCTTGGTTTAAGCATTAAGAATCAAATATAGCTCGAACCTGCTATAACTCTGCATAGAGTTATGAGTGAAAAAGCATCACAGAGAGTTTGACTAGCAAACTCAGGCTACGAGTCAATTCTCAAAGTCACCAATCTGTGCATAGTTCGATGCACCATTTTGAGAGCTGGCTCGCTAACTTTAGTTAAAGAATCAACTCTCTGGGTTTCTTTATCACTTTACTCCTATCTAGGGTATAGCAGGGAGCGAGTTATAATTTATATTTAAAGATAATTAAACCTTATTAGAAATAACTCTTGAAAAGAGCATTTTTTATCCTTTAATTTTCAAATTTATTTTCTCTACATTTTATTCTTAAAATAATTCAAGTTAAATCCTTTTGAAATTAATTTGAAAATGGGAAAAACTGAACACATGGAAGAGGCTGATTGACTTAATTCAAAAGATACTAAGCCTGGCCCTAATCAAAAGAGTTCTTTCAGAGGGCTTTATACCTATGCTAGACCTTTTGATTATTTTTTGATAGCTATAGGCTGCTTTTCATCTTTAACAATGGGCGCCGTCCAGCCTCTTTTCTATATTTTCATGGGAAGCTTTTTTGGTGGTATGGAAGGAGATAAGTCAGTTCAAGAGTTTTATGATAATGCAAAAATTGTTTGCTACGAGCTTGTCGCTTGTGCAATAATTTTTGCTGTGACAGGCTATTTATCAGTCATGTGTTTTGTTAACGTTGGAGCCAAGCAGGCTTTCTATTTTCGTCAGCAATATTTCAAGTCGATCATGAATTCCGATCCTTCATGGTTTGATCTCAGGCAGGTCGCTGAAATTCCTCAATCCTTAGCTCATGAAACTTTGATGATTGAGCGGGCTACAGGTGATAAATTAGTTATATTATTGTATACTTTTGGAATGATTCTTTCAGCATTTATTATTGCTATCATTGAAGGAACTCAAATGACCTTATTTTGCCTCCTTTTTTGTCCAACTATTATTGGTGGATTTTTTTTGACAAATAATGGCCTTGAGCAAAATGCGAAAATTGTAGACACTTCCTATAAAAAGGCAAGTGGGATCGCAGAAGAAGCCTTAGAAGAAATAAAAACAGTAACAACCCTTAATGGCCAAAAGCACGAAAGACAAAAATATTTGGAGGCAATTAAAGAATCACAGAAATCAATGTTTAGTGCTGGATTAAGAACAGGCCTTGGGACAGCACTTGGAATGTGCTCATTCGTAGTGATGAATGGAGTAGCATTTATAATTGGAGCATGGTTTATTAATAAAAATGAATATGATTGGGTGTTAAATGAGCCATATGATGTCACTAAAACTATTACTGTAATGTGGGTAAGTCTGATGGCTTTTGATAACATTTCGTTGTGTGTACCATGCATCATGCTAATTACTCATAGTCACAATTCTGGTCGTTAAAATTTTCTGTTCTTTCTAGCAGAAATTCCACCTTTGGCCAATTTTGATCATGCGAATTTTAATCCAGCAATGATGGTAACCTCGGACACCATAGCTTAGGGAAATGGAATATTCGAGAAGTGTTTAACCAACACCATTAGTAGAGGCTGGAGCCTTTAGCGTGCTTGACGGATGCAAATTGATTTTGTCTAAGAGAGCCAGGTTTATTTTTGTTTCAAAAATTTATTCCCTTATGTCTCCCAACAATGTTTGAAGAGATGTTTAATTCCAAATAGATTTTTTGGCCAATAAAGGTCTTTAAACTACTAATGAATAAGAATTGGAAAGACACCCGTCAAAAATTTAGATCAAGACCAGGCTGTGCGCAAAGCAAGTGGACAGAGCAATCTAAAGCAAGAGAGGAGCTTGCACAGTTGATGTGGCAGTGGATGTTAAGGCTTAGGAATTAGAAATAATTAAGGATAAGATAAGGCATATCAAGAATTACTCAAGGAAGGATTGCAGCATTTCGTATATTAGAAATAGTAAATACTAATAGTATGCTTATTCAGGGTTCAAGAGACTCTGAAATTTGTGGGAAAATTGTTTTTAAAAATGTAAAGTTCAGCTATCCTTCAACTCCGAACTCAGAAATACTAAAAGGACTGAGTTTTGAGCTTAAGCCGGGACAAAAATTAGGAGTTGTAGGAAGCACTGGTTCAGGGAAAAGTACAATAATTCAACTATTATTAAGATTTTACGAACCAACTTCTGGCAGTATCATGATTGACGACCATGATATTAGAGAATATTCAATCAGCTACTTAAGAGAGCATATTGGAATTGTAAGTCAAGAACCATTATTATTTAACACTACCATTTATGAAAATATAAGATATGGAAAATTAAGCGCAAAAGAGGAAGAAATTCATATTGCTGCTCAAAAGGCTGGTGCTCATAATTTTATTAAAAAATTGCCTTTGAAATACCAAACTCCAGCTGGATCAAAAGGCTCACAGCTTTCTGGAGGCCAAAAGCAAAGAATAGCAATTGCCAGAGCTATTGTGAGGAATCCGAAAATTCTTTTATTAGATGAAGCTACAAGTGCATTAGATCGGCAAACAGAGCAAGCTGTTGTAGAAGATATTGATAAAGCCTTACCAAAAAGCACAAAAATTACAATAGCGCAAAATTTAGCCACAATAAAAGACTCAACTTATATTATTATGATAGACCAAGGTGTTTCTTCAGAGTTTGGAACACATAAAGAACTTATGAAGAATAAATCAAAGTACTATCATCTTGTAAAAATGCAAAAAATTCAACGGAAAAATAGAGACGATGAGCAAAATAAAGAAGTATCTAATGGCTTCGATGGAAATAGATTGATCAAAGGAGAGGAAGGAAAAGTCACGCCGGAAGAGACTGAAAATATAAGGAAGAAAATGCTACATTTTTCGCAAAGTGAAAAACGGTGGCTTTATTTTGGCATTTTAGGGTCTCTTTTTGTTGCATCATCTTATCCAATTTCAGGTATGCTAAATGGGAAACAAATTTTTGTTTTATCTGAGGAAAATGATGACATGCTAGCTCCTCCCTTTAGATACTTTTAGCATTCTATCTTAACAAAAATTATTAAAATTGTTTTTCAGATTTTTTTAAAAAAACAAAATTAAGATATATTTTAAAATGTAGGTGATTAACAATCTAATATATAAAATTAATTTATATGGAAAAATATTCATATAAAAAATTTTTGCTCGCCCTAGGGTTAATTTTTAAAGATAGAATTTTCCAATAGTTTGTTTTGCTCTTTAAGAAGGGTAAGCAAAAGTGCAGAATATGGAGGATGGATTTGCTTCCTTGCCTTATTTGTGGCTATAGGATTAATTATGCAAAGCATCAATTACCCAAAAATGAGTTCAAATATTACCGCTAAAATGAGAGAAGAAAGCTTTAAAGCACTGCTTAAATATGAAGCAGCATTTTTTGATTTACCTGAAAATAATTGTAGCGCTCTTTCCGCAAGACTTTGCAATGATTGTGAAAAAGTTAATGGATTGAGCGGAAGCATGATAGGAATTATAATAAGTATAGTTGCTGCTTTATTAGTTGCACATGGAGTTGCTGCTGCTTACTCATGAAGAATGAGCTTAATTTTTCTATCAGTGCTTCCCGTTATTTCTATCGCAATTTTCGCATCCTATTTTGCACAAGAAGTAGGTGTCGTTAAATACAACTATGAACCATGCACTGCTATAGCTGCAGACGCTATCATGAACTATAGAACAGCAAAAGCATTTAATTTGGAAAAAGTCATGCTGGAAAAATATCTAGAGCCTGCTAAAGCTGAATTTGCAAGCTTACAGCAAAAAGCCCAGGTATCAGGCTTTACATATGGGCTAGGATTCGGGGCTCTTTTTTGTGTTTATGCACTGCTTTACTGATACGGAGCCAAGCTCGTCCTTGACGGAGTCGATACATATAAAGACATGATTATTTCGCTTATTACTTGTCAATTTGGCTCAGATTCTTTTCTTATTGCAGGAGTTTATATGCCAGATATTAAAAATGGAATTGAGGCTGCAAAAAGACTGTTTAAAATTCTGGAATATCAACCTACAATAAATGTAAACAGCAAAGATGGAGAAAAGAAAGAAATTAAGGGTAAAATTGAGTTTAAAGATGTTACTTTTTGCTATCCCAATCGAAATTATATGGCTTTGAAATCCCTGAGTTTTGAGATCAAAACTGGAACTCACTTTGCTGTGATTGGGAGGACAGGATCAGGGAAATCAACTGTTATCCAACTAATAATGAGGCTATATGATCCTTTGAGTGGAGCAGTGCTAATTGATGATTTAGATATTAAATCCTATAACCTTAAGCATTTAAGAAGGCAGATAGGATATGTTGGCCAAGAGCCAGTGCTCTTTACTGGATCTATTTCAGAAAATATTTCTTATGGTATAAAATCTGAACAAAATCAAGTCGAAGAAGCTGCAAAAAAAGCACAGGCCATCGAATTTATTAACGATCCTAAATATCCTGAAGCATTTGCTCGTCAAGTAGGATTGAAAGGAAGTATGCTAAGCGGGGGGCAAAAACAACGTATTGTTATTGCAAGAGCTATTATAAGAGATCCTAAGATTTTAATATTTGATGAAGCAACAAGTGCGCTTGACCCTAAAACTGAAGATGCACTTCTTTCCACAATTAAAGAAGTGATGGCTGGAAAAACTTGCATAATGATTGCCCATCGTCTTAAAACAATATCTGAAGCTCATCAAGTTATGGTACTAGAAAGTGGAAAGATCCTGGAAATAGGAGCCAGAAAAGATTTGATGACTAAAGGAGGCTACTTCTATAATATGATTAGCAATCTTTAAAAAACTTATTCTATTATTTAACTTAATAGATCAAAAATAAGCTTATCTGGATATTTAAACCCTCTTTATATTAGAGTTAAAAATTTGATAGCCTATTAATAGCAACTAAAAAGCATTTGCTGTTAAATGGAAAATAGCAGTGAAAATATGGATAGAATTAAGTCTCAGGGATATTAACAAGTATAGCACTAACTCTCCCCTCCGTGAGTGAACAAAACCATTGAAAAAATCCCTATTTTTTTGCCCAAAATCCCACCATCTGTGACAGAACAAAAATTTTTTATGAAAAAAAAATTGATATATAAGTGATAATTATTATAATGAAATCTCGAGCTAATTCTGTTTAATTTTAAACAAATTGCGTATTAAAAAATTAAATTAACATTTGCTTCCTAATTTTGCAAATTAGGATTTTTTAAAAATTTCAACAAAAAAAAATTTCTTTAAAAAAAAAATTAAACCTCCGTGAGCGAACAAAATTTTTTTTGTTCACTCACGGAAGGAGTAAGTATTTAAGACAGCAATAATAGTATGCTGGCCAAGAATCTGTTCTCTTTCTGGACCAACTGGTGAAGATATTTCCGATGACATGAATAGAAAAATCTGCAAAGTAGCTCAGGCTTTGAGTTTATTATATTATAGATCCAAAATATTCAGAAGCATTGGTCCGTCAATTTTGAACAAACAGAACATACTAAGCAACTTCTTCAACATAATAGGTAATCTTTAAGCATCACTATCCTTATGATATAGCCAGATTCCTGCTTTTGATCGGGCTTGTCTGAAATCTCCTACACCAAATGGGGAGCTGACGAGCCAATATTTACTAGCAAAGTCAACTTACGCATGTAAATCCTCTTGTTATTGGAGATTTGTCATCTGGGGAGTTGACTTTGCCAGCAAACATTGGCTCTTTAACTCTCATCTGACGTCTACCAGCGTCTGTACAGTCCGATCCAAGGAGGGATCGGGCTATATCAAACATTTAAAACTAATTTTTAATTAATCAATGTAATGGATTATCCAATTTGTGCTGAAATTCTTCCTGGCCTTTTCATAGGAGAATATAGGATCGCTCAAGATATGTCACTTCTCTTTAGTAACCATATAACTCACGTCATTATTGCAGCTGAGGGCCTTGAGCAGCTTTACACTAATCAAATTCATTACAAATATCTTCCGATTCTTGACACTCCTGATCAAGACATCTACCAATATAATCAAGGAACCTCTTTAGATAGTCCTGGGTAGGAGGATGCTTGGTAGCTTCCCGAGTTGGTTATCCAACTCAAATTGATGAATCAACTCGAGGAGTTGACAAATAAGCCCAATGCGAGGATAGCCAGCTCATGGAGTTGCCTACCCCTTTGCTAAAGGAGGAGTTAATTTTTTTTTAAAAACAAATTATAAATAAATTTTTATAGTAAATCATTTTTTTAAAATTTCAAAAAATCCAATTAATTTAATTTGTAAAATTTACTTTTTAAAATGCAAGTTGTTTATTAAACAGAATTAGCTAGAGATTTCATTATATTAATTATCACTAATATATCAAATATTTTTCATAAAAACCTTTATTGTAAAAAATTTTTTTGTGCTATCACGGAAGGTGGGTTTTTGCGCAAAAATAGGGATTTCCCCAACGATTTTGTTTGCTGTCGAAGTGGGAGGTTAGTATTCTCTAAGTACAGAACTATCTAAAGGGTTTTTTGGGCTATATTTTGAAGAATCCATCGAATTCATAGAAAATGCCATTTCACAAGGTGGAAAAGTTCTAGTTCATTGGTAATTTTTATCTAGTCTCAGCGGAATTTCTCGAAGTGCTGCAATAGTTACAGCCTACGTGATAAAACACAAAAATATCAAAACTGCAGAAGCTTTACAATTCATACAATCTTTGTATCCTCTAGCATGCCCAAACGATTCATTTATGAATCAACTTGTAAGATTCGAAACATTTTTAGGGCTGCTTGCAGAAGTACCTTATTCTTGCAAAATTTGCCATACACAGCTTTTCACAAAAGCAGATTTAGAAGAGCACACATCACAAACATCCAAAAAATTCAAAAAAGGTAGCAGAGGAAATGATATTTGCACTTCAATATTTGTAAGGAAAATGAACTGAATGCAAAACACAGAAGAAATTGATGGGAAAATCGAGTGCCCACATTGCATGAATAAGTTGGGAGAGTTTAATTGGTCTGGGAGACAGTGCTCGTGTGGAAGATTTGTGGCGCCAGCTTTCCAGGTGCATAATTCAGCAGTTGAAGCGAAGAGATCAAATTTAGATCATTACATAGCAGGCCCAAAGGTTTGGAGTAAATAGATTTCTTAATATTAAGCATTAGCATTATATCACAATTGAAATTATTAATTTAGGCATTTTTCATCATTTCTTGTATTGAAATTTTTGACTTTCCTTTTGTTTCAGTCAAATCTTTCTTAAAATATATGGCAGCTAAAAAGCAGACACCTGAATAAATGAAAAAAACTGTTGATATCCCTAATAAACTTGATAGAGAAGGAAATAAAAATACGACCATAATATTGAAAGTCCAATTAGAGCTCACACATGCACTCATAGGCTTTGCATCTAAAATTTCTCCACAGTATACCCATGTAATTGGTCCAGCAGATGCTTCATAAAATATCAAAAATAGAGCAATAAAAATTATTGGAGGGACAACTCCCCCATCAATGATCTCTGAAAAGAGTCCCATAAGCAATAAGCACACAGCCATTCCTATATTGCCAAAATATAATAGCGGCTTTCTCCCAAGTCTATCAACAAATAATAATGCAAAAACCACTCCTATCATACTTATAAGCTTAATTGCAAGCGTTAAGATTCTTGCGAAAAACTCACCTTTTCCAAATGAACTAAATATCCCAGTCGAATAAAATTGGATTGCGTTGATACCGCATCACTGTTGGAAAAAGTGTAGCATAATTCCTAATCTCATTACTTTGGAATACTCCCTTTTGCATGTAAAAAGATCCCAATAACTAGGATCTGAGTCTTTATTATTACTTGGCAATGCTTTATTATATTTTAAATTGTCAAAAATTTCTTTCGCGCTATTTTTGGTATAAATTTCTTACAAAGACTTCAATGCTTCTTCATTTTTATTGAATTTTAGTAGCCAATAGGGTGTTTCATGGCGAAGCCAAACAAAAAATAGCAATAATTGCAGTAATGCAAAGAGTCCTTGCAAGGAAAGCATGAATAGTCACCATCAATTAAATGAGTTTTTATCGAAATCCTCTGTCGGTAATAGTAATGCGATTGCAAATGCAAATAATACCCCTAAATTTATCATGATTTGAACTAAGCTTCCAATTTTCCCGCTTATTTTTGTTGGCGAGAATTCACTGATATATACAGGACAAATGACTGAAAACATCCCAGAAGTGAATCCAGTGAAGAATCTTCCAACCCCAAGGGTTGTGGTAGATGGAAAAATAAAAATTAAGGATCCTATAATAACTAAAATATCTGAAAAAATCATAGATTTACGTCTTCCCAGTTTTTCTGCTGCTTGACCTCCATAAATAGCTCCGAAAAGAGCTCCGAAAGGCATCAAAGTTGAAATAATAGAAATATATAGTTCATACCCCTTTATAGATTTCTTTATCGAGCAAAATGTACTGGATTATTGAACGACCAAAACAGACTCTCTCAAAGAGATGAGCTCAATCTCTATATCAGGAAGTGTTAGAAAATGCCATGTCAAAAAATGGTGACAAGTGTGAAAAAAGTTGACAAGTAAACGCCGATTTTAAAAATGGTTTATTATTAAATTTAAAATTTAAGATATCTAATTAGATTAGGATTTATTAATAATTAGAAAAGCTTATATTAAAGGTCTTATGAATTAATCATATTTTTATTATGATAATAGATAGATAGATAAATAATATAAATTATAATTGATTTAATATTTTTGATTATTATTTATGTATTTAGTGTATTAGTATGATGACAATCAATGCTACTCTAAAAGTCAAAGTTCCCATTGAAGGCTGATGATTACTTGCAAAGTTGCAAATGACTCATGTCATGCATTTTTTAATTTTTCAAAAAAAAATATTTTAAATTTAATTGTTTTTAAAACATATAAAAATATTTTTAAAATATTTTTTAATTTAAAAATTTTTTATTTTTAAATATAAAAAAATTTTTATTTTATATCTTTAATTAATAAATGGGGCTTAATATTAGTTTCATTTTTTTAAAAATTGCGCGTTTACTTGTCAACTTTTTTTACACTTGTCACCATTTTTTGACATGGCATTTTCTAGCACTTCCTGATATAGAGATTAAGGTCATCTCTTTGAGAGAGTCTTTTTGGTCGTTCAATAATCTAGTACATTTTGCTCGATAAAGAAATCTATAAAGGGGTATGAGCTATATAACTTTTCATCTCCTCCTCAATCCAAGGAGGCTGAGACATTAGGCTGCATTGAATTAAAAACACCTATATTATACCCAAATAGAAATGATCCTATACTAGCAGTAAATGAAATTCCAATCACTTTTTTAAGCTCATATTCTTGTCCATCCAGCAAATTTTCCTTCATATTTTAAACAATCTATATGGGAAAAATTATGTATAGATCAAATTATAATTAAAGAAATTAAGAAATTTTATGATTTACATAATACACAATTTAAAAATATTTTTTCTTACAAAAATGCATTAATGATATCTTTTTAATTAAAAATGCATAGATTTATAAAATTTTTAATTAAAGAAATTTACTCTAAATTTGGTCATCATTTCTCAAAATAAAAAATAATTTTTTATTGTGAATTTATATAGTGCCTTGCCCAAATTTTGGGAGGCCTCTGACATGTTGAGATATCCTCCACATGCCAGAAATACTTCCACATGTGAAATCACAGAAATATAGTGGCTTCACATGTGGAAATATTTCTGACATGTGGAGGATATCTCAACATGTCAAAGGCCTCCAAAATTTGGGCAAGGCACTATATCATTTTTATTCATTTTTCTATTCCTTAAATATTATTAATATAAAAAATTTCACGTATTCTGGTCCCCATCTAATTTTCGTATTAAATCTCGGTTATTTTCCAATTTTCTGAATTTCTTCTAAATGAATGAGAGCCGATTTCAAAGCAATAAATAAATGGAAGCTTCATATTCAAGTCAGCTAAAGCATAAATCAACCACATCATTAACCCAAAGTGAAGAACACACAAGAAGCACACAAATGTCTCATCCTTCTCTCCTAATTCAGAAAAGCCCAGCTTATGTTGGCCTTTCAAGCCTGTCAACACGCATTTCTAAGTTTCAGTCTTTTAGCACTGATCCTCTGTATAAATTTTCAGTAATTTCTCCCTCCAAGCCTGATATTTCTGTTGTTCTTGACAGAAATGAGTTTATATCAGCCGATTTGGTCAATTTAAAAGCTACCTTAGCTCATCTTCATGAAAAAAGCCCTTTTCGAAGAGGAAACGTCCAAGATGTAGTCAATCCTTTAGACTATTAGGATTAAATTCAGGTGATAGCATATTGCAGCGCACTCACCAAAGATCTTCCGTACAGGAGGCTCTACCGCTTTTCAACTCCTGATCAGATGCTCTGTGTCACTTCCGGTGCCTTCTGTCTCCTTCTTGCCTTAAGGCTTCCGTCTTGAGTGGGAGGCTTATGGATTTCTGCTGCTACGGGTGATTGGAGTAGCTTGATTCCAAGGATCAACTCCTTGGAGTCTGTCGGGTGCCGAAGTTCCTTCCTTCGACAGCTACAGGAAAAAAACTACTCCCTGTGGCCTGGTTTGAAACCCCAGTTTCTCATAGAGGAATGCTAATGGGTCCTCGGATCCAAAGGACTTTGTTGAGCATCTCCATTTCCAGCAGAAAAGCAGCCAAAACCTACCCGGATACCCATGTCTTGAGCCAGAACTCAATTTCGGGCTTGGAGTCTGTTCCAGTTCTCTGCAGCCATAAGGTCTGGACTGCTGCGCCAAGAGGTCAGGTTGACACATGCCGCAAATTTAATATATATAGTCAACCCTTTAGACACAGATCAAAGTTCAGTTCACGGCGTTCCTAAGAACTCTCTTAATTTAAGCAGTACTTATTCACAAGCACTTATGAGCCGAGGTTCCCTACAAAGTGAAGTAATGCCTTTTAACCTGGCAGAAGAAATGGCTAAAGATCAAGACTCTTTTTCAATGGAGAGCTCTTTTCGTTCATCAGCGGCTTTTAGCGATCTTCCTGATAAACCTGACATTTCTTATAATTCAAAAGCACTTATACTACAAATTCAGAGAGATTTCCAATGTAGACAAGAAGATGATTTACATTTGCATTCAATTACCCCAGCAAGCTCATTGGTTAATTCTGACGAAAGTGGAGAAATGACCCCAGTAAGTTTAAGAAGCAGCAAACCTATGTTTGATGAGAATAGCAGTGTCTCATATAGCCATCAAGGAGAAGAATTTTTATCCTCCAATAGGCTGAATCATATACTAGCCTGATAGGTTGATTGTAAAATCTAAATAATAAAAATTGAAAGACCTTTTTCAATTTTAGTCAATCAATATGGCTTAGCATATATAATTCAACAAATTTGGAATTAAGTATGATGGAATGAGAAGAAAAAAGGAAAAGCAAAACAATCAGTGAAGAAAGTTTAGAAATACCAAATCTCAACGAAAATTATATGGCAAGAACTAACACTGATGCAAGCTGCATAGCTGAATTAGTCCCAGAGCAAGAAAATGAAAACAGCACTTTTTTATTTAAAAGCATCGAAGCGCTAAGAAAAGCAAAAATAGCAAGATTTTCAATTGCAGAAAGCGAAATAAGCTCTCCTCCAGAAGATGAAGGATCAATCAGAATAAGCGTAGCTAACAGGTTATTTTTAAATGGACAAACTGCAAGTAAAGCAAAAATGCGAACAGTCTACGATTCTCCACAGCACGAGTTCAGACAATTGCAGCCTAAGATCCTAACTGACTCTATGTCTTTTGCAATGAGCACTTTTCCTCCTGAGTCTCAGCGATCAGTCATACCATTCCCAGACGTTAATTCGCCTCTCATAAAAAAGCTTGTGGTATGTGAAGAAAACCCTAACTCCAACTCTGAGATAAAGAACAACAAAGAAATAATCCCTGTCACCATACAATATTCGTTTGCTGCTTGTGGATATGCTACAGTGCCCCTGCTTGAATTTTCTAAATCTGAAGGGAAAAGTAAAGGCTTCATTTTATATGACGATTCTAAGCAGCTATTAAACTGTATGCTTCCTACTAAAATTTTGAAAGAGCTCAGCCATAATCCTGTGAAGTGGATTTCTTGTGGATTTGAGCATTGCGCAGCTATAACATGTGATGGGAAAGTCCTCACATGGGGATATGGAGCTTCAGGCTGCTTAGGCCATGGAGACACAAATACTTATTTATCGCCTACAATTGTGAATTCTTTATTCCAAGAAAATATCGTCTATCTGGAATGTGGTGGCTACCATAATGCAGCTATTACAGAAGATGGCGATGTCTGGGTATGGGGTCGAAATGACGTGCATCAGTTAGGCCTTAGCTTTTCAAAAATCGCTAAAGATGATATTGGGCATGTCGCTTTACGACCAATTAAGGTTAAAGGATTGCAAGAAGTTTGTATAAAAGGGATCGCTTGCGGAGAAGCTCACACTCTTGCATTAGACTCAGATGGAGTAATTCATACTTTTGGATGGGCTGAAGATGGACAGTTGGGAATTTATCCTTCAGAATTAAAAGATGGGATGATGACCACTGATATTAAAGAAGTCTCATCAATAAAGCAAAAGGTGGTTAAAGTTTCTGCAGGGTCAATTTTTTCTGCTTGTATAACAGAAGTTGGAGAAGTCTATGTATGGGGAAATGGAGAGCAAGGGCAACTCGGCCTTGGGAATAATATAAAAAGGGTCGATTTCCCAACTGTTATAAATACTTTGAGGAATGAAAATATTATTGATTTAGAATGCGGAGAAAGCCATGTAATTTGCTTGACACAAAGCGGAAGAATTTATGGATGGGGTCAAGGCATTGTTGGAGATTTTGGGAATGATAAAATGTTTCCAAGAGGGTCTGATATAATTTGTTCAGTTCCAAGGGTGCTTAGTAATGTAGATATTGCCCATAGATACATCATGAAGAAAAAAGTAAACCCATTAGATGATTTAGCAGCCCAGTTGACTGCAAAACTTATGAAACTTCAACAATGCTAATGTAAGTAAATTTTTATTATTATATATTTCATAATTAAGTTCTATTTCTATAATAAATAGCATATAGACCTGAAAATATAAAATGCTGCAAGCGTATATACTTAGGATTATTTATTTTAAAATCGCATAATATGATAATATACAGAAATTTTCATTAAAATGATGTGTGTTAATGCAATAATTAAATATGGAAGCTGAAAATAAGCTATTTACAGTTGAAGATCCTGAAGATGATCCAAGCCCACCAAGTGACTTTCACGATACAGAACTTGAGTCACTTCGTCAGGACCAGAATGAATCCAACGAAAAAGCTCAAGAAAACCTAGAAAATTTGCAAAAGCTTGATTTGGATGTCAAAGAAGTAATAAATGCGATATCAAATGAAGAAAGCTACCATACTCGAGAATCATTTGGGCCTTGCCAATCTCAAGATCACGAAGCTGAAAAGCTCCTAGAAGACTTGCAGACTAATATTGATAGAAGAGATGTGCTAAAGCAGCAGTTGAGATTAATACAAGATCGCCATCACAACGAAGTCAAACAATGAGAAATCATAAGTGATCGAACTCGAGAAGAAATTGAAATCTTATTAAGCCGCAACCAAGAACTCAAAGAGTGTATTGCATCAAAAGATAGCGATTTAGAGCGCCTAAGAGAAGATTTAAATGATTTACGATTAGAGATTAAAGAGCATAAGCAGCAAGAAAGCCACTTTAAAAAATTGGTACAAAAAATTGAGGAACAAATTGTAAAAAATAAGTAGATTGTCAAAGACCAGACCATTCAGGAACAAGCAAATACGATTGAAGAATTATTGAAAAAGAAATCGATGAAACAGCCAAGGACTTCCAAAGGATCAACATCTCCACTTCCCAAAGGACCAGGGAAATATCAATCTGACTATATATTAAAAAGTAAATTGAGACAAGCAAATAAACAAAACACATCTCCTGCCGTTACAGGAGATATTTATAGTACTCCTGAGAGACCAAAAAGTCCCATGTATAGTAGCCTTGGAAGTAAGTCTCCTAAGCTGAGGCCTCAACCAATGAAGCAAGATGCGACTATTGTTTTGACTAAAATGGGTTAAATAATAAATAAAAGAAATTTACAGTATAATTTATTATGCAGCTTTAATTATATGACTCTGCTGTGCTTGTTTCTGATCTGCTTCATTATTTTTTCAGCAAAAAATGAAGTATCTTTCAGTACTTCTAAGGAAATCTCTTTATAATTTTCATCATTAATTATGCTTTGCTTTAATTTTTTGGCTTGACCGTCAATTAAAGGATCTTTTTTGCTTTTTTCCCGAATATTTTCAACAAGTGATTCATAATTCATTATGTCTCTTACTCCCCCCCTCCGTGAGTAAGCAAAACCATTAGAAAAATCCCTATTTTTTGCCCAAAAACCCACCCTCCATAGATAGTGAACAAAAATTTTTTAATAGAAAAAATTTTTTATGGAAAAAAAATTTTGATATATAAATGATAATTAGTATAATAAAATCTAGAGCTAATTCTGTTTAATTTTAAACAAATTGCTTTTTAAAACATAAATTTTATAAATTAAATTAATATTTGCTTTCAAATTTTTGTGAATTAGGATTTTTTTAAATTTCGAAAAAAATGTTTCTTATAAAATTTATATATAATTTTTTTTTTAAAAAAAAAAAAAATTAACCCCCTCCGTGAGTGAACAAAATTTTTTTGTTCACTCACGGAGGGGGGGGAGTTAGTACCTTTTCTTCTCTAGCTGTAGGTCTTTTGCTTCTATCATTAGAATTTAGAACTTTTCTAGCAATTCTGAACCTTGATGTTCTATGGCTTACCGAAGAAACCCTATAACTTGGTATGCTTCTCTCAGTATTATTTTCAGCTACAGATTTTATATCTGAGATCTCTGAATTTCTTGATTCAAGTATTGGCTCTGAATGGGCTTCATTGTTTATTGGGTGGATTTCAATAAATTTATTTTTATTTCTCTCTTTTCATATAGCTTGACTTTCAATTAATTTTTCGATATCAGATTTATCCTCATTTGGGGTTTTTATGGTTTCATTTGATTTCTTATTATTATTTATAGGGTAATTCCCATCTTTAAATGGAGATTTAATAACTCTGATGTCTGGAGTTTTAAGCACAATTCAGTTTGAGCTTTTTGTTTTCAATAATTTAATAGAAATTTTATGTTTCAAACTATCTTCTTTTAGTAGTTTTACCGATAAATTTCTTTCTTCTTTGGCAAGCAGGTTAGGCTCAGGACTCACGCTTGATATAAATGCTCTTTTGGCAGGGATTGTATTTTTAGAAGTTTTATTAGTACGGTCTATACTTTTTAAACATTTTGAGCTTCTTGCCCTTTTTACTGCTAATTTTTTATTATCTGAACCTTTTTCATTTTTCAAGTGATTGGACTGAGACTGTGAGGTGGATCTTGGAATTCTTAGTAGTGAGTGATTTGAATCACTGTTTATTGCTTTAATCCCAGAAATTAGAGTATCTTTGGATCGGTTCACCAAGCTGAAATCATTTCGTCTGTTGCTATCTAAACATATTTTTCTCTGAAGATAGAACTTTGACTTCTCAATTATTGATCCACAAGTGTTCGAAAGTAGCAAAGATGTGTCGAATGCCATGGATGATGTCTCAAGTGAGCTAATTTTGTTTTTCATTACAATTATAAAATGGAGATAAAGAGGGAAAGATATCTTTGCATTCCAGTACACAAATGTAGATTAAGTAAAAATTATGATTATAATTGATTATGAAAATTAAATTATATTAATAATAATTTATTCTACATTAAAAATGATGAAATTAAAGCAAAAGGATAATTTGGAAGAGAGATCAATCATTTATGATTATTATGAAAGCAACTATTTATATTTTCTTAAAGAAGAAAACTATCACAAGCTCATATATATTTTTGATATAGAAAATTACACAACTCGGAGCAAATATTTTAGAGCCTCGAAATATTTAAATTGCAGTGCTTCAGCTGTAAGAATGCCTAATAATGAGTTATTCCTATATGGAAGCGAAGTTTTAAAAGGAAGAAATTGAACAGTATCTGGGTCTGCATGCATTTATGATATCTCGTCATGCTCTGTTAAAAAAGTTCTTCCAAATGGTAAGCCGTGCTTTGAGACCGGGGGGATTTACTATCAAAGCTCAGTTTATTTTTTTGGAGGCTCTGACCCAACTCAAATGCTAAATCTTGCTGTGAAATTTGATTTAACTAAAAATCGATGATTTAGCCTTTGCGCACTTCCTACTGCAACTATGAAATGCTCGTGCGCTATTTTTAAGCAATATATTTTGATAATTGGCTTTACTCCTTCAGATCTGATTCTATATGATATTGATATAAATTCCTACTCATCAATTCTGCATTTTGATCAATGACCTCCAAAATCCAAGTTTTTAATAAATGCAAATGAAATAATTTACATATTTGAAATAGATGGGAAAATTTTAGAAAGTGAATATGAAAATATTTACGTGTGAAAACAAATTGGAAATTCAGATTTCAATAGGAGTTCTCCGAAGGATTATTTAATTTATGAAAATACTGTATTTATTGTGGCTCTCCAGATAAATTGCTCACTTTATTTCAGTTTTAATTTGGACGAGAAGAAGCTAAGAAAAATAAAGTTAAGTTTGGTAGACTAGTAAACATCTATTTTTATTGTATCAAATAATATTATTTTTCATTTTTACTAATAAATATCTCTTTAGATCATAACTAACTATTATTATTTCATCTATTACTCTAATCTATTTATAAATAAAATTAATTATTCAGATATTTATAGACCTGAATTAAATTCAAGGATAATCCGAACAATTTCCAGTTTCAAATATCATTCAAGCCGTCTTTAAAAGCTATGAACATTTGTGTTATTAAAAAATATTCTGCATTTATCGTTTTTATGGTTGGCTATATAAGCTGTGGGAGCCCGGAACTACAGTCGAAAATAGCTGTAATTTTTGCATTTTAAGTTTCTCTGAATTGAGAAAAGGTCAATAATAAATAAAGTACATTAATACAGAAATACTAGAGTAGAAAATTGTTACTATGAAAATCAAATCTAATTGATGAGTAATTTTATTTTTTGAATCTCGATTTGATAATAAAAAATCAGTCATGATATCTTTTTCTATAGATTTTATATAGTCTTCATAGGTATTAATATCGAGAGCTTGTTTTTCTGATGTCGCAACATTATAGGACTCATAAATTATGATTTCGATAGCAGTTACAGTGCCATATTTTAAAATATTTTTATTTGAGTTTGTATGCTCATAAAGTCTTACCTTTAGCTCATCTGATATCAAATCCTGCATAGAATTATCAGAAATTCTCTCATTTATTTGTTTTAATTGATCTGCTGCATCATAAATCTCACTTAATAAATTTTGAAAATCATAACTAGATTCAAAATTTTCAATTAAATTTGGAATGTGGCATTCCTTTGCAAAAAAACTCATTCTCGTAGTCAGTATAAGCCTTGCACCAAAATTTTCCAATAATTTTGGACGATTATTCATATACACTTTGCAGTCGCTATATAGTCAAAACTCGATAATCATATAAAAAACAAATGAAAGAAATAAAAAAACTGACAATGTTTTGTAAAAACGCAAATAAATTCTGGTATTGAGCTTTTTTATATTATTTTTTGATTTATTTTGAATTTTTATATCTTCGAAACTCAAGTCGTCATTATTATGGATTAATAAAAGTCTATCAATGCAAGCTTGTACAAATTCAACATATGCTAAATGAGATTCTCGTTTTACTGCGTTTCATGCTGAATTATTTTTATTATTTAAAGACCAGATGTATCATATTAGGCCAGCTAAGCAGAGCATTAATATACCGATGGAAATGAATGTCATGACGCTAACCCATAAGCCTTGTTCATAAATTCTATTTGACTCGCATAAAGTCAAAGCATTTAATGCAGAAATTGTATATTGATAAGTAAAGGTCAAGCTATTTATTTGCAGAAATTTTAGTTCATCACTATAAGACTCACTTTTAGAAGCTTTTTCTAAGAATTTAGTTGTCTGAATAAGCGTTACATAAGTTATAAATAAAGAGATCACATCATATAAATTGCTTTTCACTAGAAATGGGCTTGGGCTAATCATTCATACGGGAATTTCCGATTCAGTGACAATTTTTGAAGCAGGGCAATAGTCCCAATCAGATAGTTCCTTCAACAGTTTATTTTGTATAACCAATAATCCTCCCAAGATTAAAGTTAAATCTTCAATTTCATTCTCCGCACTCTCATTTCTTTGCACATGATATTCGAATGAAATTAATGTATCAGCAATAGAGCTTAAATCGTATACCATTTGCCCTCCATTTTCAAATATTTGCAAAGAAGCTGTGTGATCGACTTCTTTATAAATATAAATTAAGATTCCAATATTTGTCCCAGCGATAGCAATTATCTAATTTGAATTTACCATAATAAATAAAATTTTCTGAAAAATGTTTATAGCTTTCTCATACTCTTGGATGACTCTTCTGACAAAGTCTACTTAAATTTTACGCTTAGTGCTGACAGATTGACTGCTAGTTTGTGGATTAGAATCTATTCTTTCATCATTTGGGCTATTTTTATTATCAATATTGTTTATACCTGTTTCATCCAATCGCTTTTTCGGTTCAGTTTTAAATAGAGGTACTCCAACCTCAAAACAAATACTATTTTGTGTTTCATTAATCCTTAAGGTGTTGTGCTCATTCTTATAATTTTCCATTTCTTCAGATGAGGTATCTTGACTATCAGAATCACACTTTTCTGGGTGATAACCAGATTTTCATAAATTAATTTCTTCATCATCTTCTATCAATAAAATTTCAAAGAATTTCGAGTTTCTCCATTGTCTTGCTGAATAGACAAGAAAGATTTCTTTTTTCTTTAATATGACACTTATAATTTTAAATGGAGGAATGCTTGATAAATCTAAATGAGGAATAAGATTTGATAGAAATTGGCCTTTTACTGATGACAAGTTATAGCCTAGATGTACTGCAAATTCCTGAGTGTGGTTGTAAATGAATCCTTCCTCTGATATAAAAGCCATCTCTCGATGAAACTTTTTAGGCCGAAGTGACAATAAAATATAAATTGAGTCTTTGAAAGCAGCAAGTCTTGCAAACATATTACACTCCACTAAATAGCCCTTTCGGGACATCAGAAAAAAATCCATTGGCAATCCAATATTCACATTGTCACAATTTTTCAGGAATTTTTTGATACGCTCATTATGATTTATGTTAAAAGGCTCAGGGATGAAATCAGAAAGATAAGCTTCAAGCCCATCTGTAATAGTAGTCTCAAGGAGTTTAGCAGCTTTTTCGTTAATATAAAAAATTGATCCAAATGATTCTGAGTTTAGAGAAATTAAAATCATACCATTATCCTCATCATACATAGCAAGCCTTTTTTCTTCATCTAAAAATGGGTCGATTGATTTAACAGTTTCTTTTCTTCTTCTCATCAAATTCGCCTGATCTGAATTTTGCATTATAGTTTGAAGAAAAGATGCATAAAGTTCATAAGCATAGGCATGCTTGCAGTTCGTTGTTATTTTTTTATATAGAGAATCGAGATCATTGATGCTGTCTGATAAAATTGAAATTTTTTTGTACAAAGCATTAACATTTGAGCTTCTAGAAGTTATTTCGTTAACAGTTCCAAAGAGAATGTAGCAAAGCCTTTCATCTCTGATCTTTATTTTATTCAGATCTAATAAATACTCTAAAAACTTCAATTCTTGAGGTGTGCTATTTTTATTTTTATCAAAATCTTGGTAAATCCTTCATTCTTGAATTTCTCCTTCTAGACTTCAACTATATTCCTTAATTTTTGACAGCTTTACTCGAGCAAGGCTTTCATCTTTTACAATATGAAAGCAATAATTTGTTTGCCAAACTATAAAAAGCCTATCAAAGGAAAATGAATAGTTGTTTTGGTAAAAAGAAAATTGATGAACGATATCAATTTTATTTTCATAACTTTTATTACCTAAAATATGTCGCATTTTTAGCTCAAAATCATATTGGTTCAACACTTGAATCTCTTTGGTTTTGAAAGATAATGCACGAGAGCGAATTAACAGTGCAGTGCAGGTAAGTATTACAGGCTGTAAAATTATATTCAAGATTGTTATCATCAGCGCATCGTCAAGTAAGGTCCCAAAATCAAAAACAATCATAACCCACGCAACACTTAGAAGTTTGCAACCATGCATAACATTTCCTATGTAATTATAGCAAGGCAAATTTTTGTAAATATTGATAAAAATAGCGACCATATGCAAAAACAAAACAAGCCTGAATTCAAATATTAAATCGACCCCTACAATGGTATAGCAGAAGACCGAAAGTGCTGATAAGTAATATCCATGTATAATCAAACTTGAACTTGCTTTTGATCTAATATTTCTACTTGCTGTGTGGTGCTTTATATCGCTTGTCAATATTTCATTTATTATTGCAATACTCATCAATAAAATCACAAATAGGATTGATAAAAAAGCCCCGAAAGCTCCATAATTGATCGAATCTGAACTTGCATTGCCAGTGTACTCTGTAATTACACCTATATCAAATGTGGAATATTTAAATACAACAAAAAGTATTGAGTTTGATGGAATGAATAGTATTGTTGTTAAGCCACTGACAATTCACCGAGTAAAATTTACTATTAAAATTGGAATATCGTGCTTAAAATACTGGAAAAACGCGATAAGAATTAAGCAGCCCAGACAAAGAAGTATTGCCGATATTGTTCCATAAAAACAATAGTTTATTCATCCATTATTCCCACATATAGAGTCAAAGTTAAAATAGCCCGCAATGATCCACAGCCCTGAACAGGAATTTCACCCGGATATTCCCATCGATGGAAATCATGCGAAAAATATCAATTGAAGAGAAATAATCACTGAGATAATAACTTCAATAAATATTTGCGTTTTAACTTCTATGCTGCCTTGGTATTTTACTTTAAATAACACACCAAGATAGCTAAAAATTGCCAGCTTTAATTTTTCTCTGAGAGGAATTTTAGTTGTGTTTTCAAAAGTTTCGATTTCTTGTGTTAATCCTTCATCATTCTTTATGCGCATATTTTACAATAAACCTGTTTATAATGGATATCAGAAAGAATATGATAAATGAAGAAGAAAGCAATCTGAAGTACAATTTAATTGAATATAAAATTATATTGAAAGCAATAAATCATAAGAAAAATTCCAGTAATTTAAATTAAGCTGAAAATTAAATCCATATTTTAACAAAGACGAAAATGAATAAATAAATACAATTGAATTTATTTAGCCAGCGAATGACTTTGCTCGTCATTAAAATCAAATTACACACGAAGACAATTATGATTCATTTTAGCTTTCAGATTAAAATATAAAGATATCTTTTATCTGCTTAAATTGAGAATTCTGAATAATTTTATATCCATTATTCTTGCTTAGATTTCTTGCATTTTATTTTTATTCTCTCCATATTCTAAAATTGCAATAATGGCTTTATTATAGATTTCTTTAACAAAATAATAATGAAAAATAGTCAAAATCTGTTCTGTTTGGACATGAGAAGCATAAGTCCTCACAGTAGAAAGTACATGTATGCGAAGTCAGTATCACCTATCGGGAGAAAAAGAGAAACTGATACGTCATTATTTGGGAGCCCAATTTTTAATAGCTCAAAAAAGATTATTGTCAACGGTGACGATTTAATTGATCTAAAGTACTTATTAGAAAAAAGTTTACTTGATATTTCAGCTTCGAAAGGCATTGATAGCGCGAGAATGCTGTACTGCCAAAAGAAGGAGAAAGAATTGATTTCAGATATGAAAAAGAGAAATAAACATTTGCATCGAAAAATTCAAAAATCCTCAGCTTTAGCTGTTTCTAGTAAGCCATCTTCCTCAAATACTTATTTAATAAACCCTCTGGGTTTTCCTATCCTTCCTCGAAGATTGAAAATAGATGCTTGGCTATTATAAAGAATGCTATATTTTATATAAATTATTATACTTCTCAATTAGAGACATAATTATTTTTCTTTCTCACTATTCCCTAATTTATATTAAATAAATTACTGTATATCTTAAATGCAATTTTTTAATTGTAATAAGTTATCTTTGTTGAAAAGGAATAAATTTATGATTACCCCTATTTGTATAATAAATGTGGGAAAAGTAAGAGAAAGTCAAGCATTTTCTTGAGACGCTTTTCAAATCCAAAAAATCCACAGCCAATTCAATTTGAAAAATCCATCAGCATCAATAAGATTTGCTCACACCAAAATAGGCCATCTTTGAAAAAGGAGACCTCAAAAACTCCCAGCTGCATATAAATTGATCGTAACATTTTCATGAAAATTTTGGCAAATTTCTTGATAGAGGCACTTATGATAAAAACTGTTAAATTTGATTAAATATCTTACAAGGAAAAAATTCTATCAAATTTTCTTGAGGCGACACTAAAAACGAGCATGCACCGAAAAAAAACAACTCCTGATCCATCACAAGAAAAAACACAAATAAATGTAAAGTTTAGCAGCTCAAGAAGATCAATTTATCTATCTCGCAAGAAGTCTCATAGAAGTGACTCAAGCGAATCATCAACTGATTTTGATGCAGATAAAAGTTTGACACCCAGAAATATATCTATAACTAATTAATATCATTAATCATCCATATTTTTGCCATAAACTAGATCTTCCAGCCTTTGAATTTCATTCCACATGTTTGAATTGTCTCTTTTAAGCCTTGCATATTCATTTTCCAATAAAGAAGCTTCTTTTGACAGAAGTTCAGCCTGAGAAGTAGCAGAAATATGGTTGGATTTTAGCCGCTTCAGCTCCATTTGTTGGGCTTCGATTACTCTCTGTGAAGATCTCATGGTGTCTCTTAAAGAAAGGATATCTTTTGCTGCTGTTTCCTTTAGGCTTAATATATGATTCCTAAGCTCGATTATTTCATATTCCAAGTTTTGAATTAATTTATCTTTGGCTTCAAGTCTTGGAAGCAGCTCATTATAAGAAGAAGAGGATTGAGCCTTTATTTTTTCCAAATTTAAGATGTGCTGCTGATTTTCACAAGAAATTTCTTTATTGATATCTTCAACTTCTTTTTTTGACGTAACTTCTAAGAGTTCCTTATGGTAATCAATGCTTTCAACAATTTCTTCAACTTCTTTCTTTAAGTTTTCAATTTGATCTTCAATATTCATTCTTGAATGCTCATATTCGTACTCATATTCATCAAATTGTCTTTGATTTACAGATAAAATTTCTTCATATTTCTCAATTTCTCGTCTTAGGCGACTTGCAGATTCATGTCTATCTTTGTCGATATTTTCTAGTCTTATCTCATATTCTTCTTTTATTTTGTCTAATTCTCTCCCTTGGAGTTCTTCGTTAAGCTCGAGCTGCTGCTTTAAACTACTCAATTGACCTGCTAATGCATTTTTTATCTTTTCATAGCTTTTCCCTTGAGATTCGATTTTTTTGAGATTATATTTTTGTGCTTTATTTTGGTGGGTTTCGATATCTTTTATATATTCTTTTGAGTATGTAGAATTGCTTAGCCTGCTAAGAGATGGACTCCCATCCAATTTAGCAAAATTTGTTTCAGTCACTGAGCTGATGATTGGACCACCGAAGATATAAGAGTTTTGGTTTATGATATCAGGAGACTCCTTTCCATATAAGATTTTGGATTCAGTGCCTGAAAAATCCATTTAAGTTAAAATTAAGAATTAATAGCAACTATTGATATAAATCTAGGAACAAGGGTTATAATTCAATATCCGCATAAATAAATTCGCATTATTGTCATATTATATAACAAATTTGAGATTTAAGAAAGCTTGCTTCACCATTTGATCCTCACATAAATACTTTTCTTTTAATTTAATTAATCTTTGAATATTCTTTAAAATGTTTAATTGCTTCTTGATAGATAATTCTTTTCATTTTTAGCTTAACTTATATATCTCTTTTATTATCTGTTCTTCCATCGTGAATTCTTTGTACAAAAGCATGCTGAGCATCATTATATTTGTGCTTTAATTCATCAAGAGCTTGTCGTCAAGATACAATAAGTTGGCCTTGGATAAGTGGGTCTTTTTCTTCACGAGCTGCCTCGAATTCTGCCCTAATAGATGTTTTAATAATTTTGGATCTAGCTATAAATTACCAAGGAGTCCCATCTGTATGACATCATGTTAAGCAACTAGCAAATTTTAAGTATTCTCTAAAGAGCAGTAAAGCTTCTCTATTAGGAGGAGGTATGTTAGATCTTAAAAGGTTTTCGACAGGCTTTTCAAGGATTTTTTCTAAAATCCCCATTTCTTTTATTATATTTTCATTTAACTCTCCTCCATGTTAGGAAGATTATTTTTCTCACTGACCAATGGCTTTTTATAAAATTTTATTTTTAAAAATTTTTCGCCCTTTTATTCGTAAAGTTTTGCAATTAAAAACCTAATTTAGGTATGCTTAGAATGCAAGATATTTAGAATTAACTGAAGATTTTTTATCAAAATATTAATTATATATCGAATCAAATATTCTATACCAAAAAGTTTATGTTAAAAACTTTTAACTCACAACGAAGGTGATTAATTTTCCCCTGATGAAAATTTCTAATGGTTTGCTTTTAAATCAATCGGATGTAAGTCTTGCTCTTGCGAAAAATTCAAGAAGTTTCAAGAATGCATCATTGTATAAAACAATTATTAGTTGTGTAATTACTTATTGATAAATATAAATGGAGTATTTAGCTTAAGCAATAGCCTAATTGAAGCTTCTTGGCTCTATCAGATATTTGATCAGTGAAATTGAGGCAAAACCATACTAAAATATCATGAACAATAATATTATAAATATAAATGTCATTAGTAATCTCACATTTGAATATTACAGGGAAAAAGCTGCAGCATCGGTTAAGTTTAAAAAGCAACAAACTAAAAAAGTCATTTAACTCCTTAAGCACCAATAACTCGCCACTCCCTTTGTGCTCTCATAATCATGGATCTTTGCAGAATAGTCCAAAAACTGTAATAAATAGCCCTGAAAAGACAGAAAATAAAATTCAAAAAAAATGGAAGGCAACGGAATCTCACACATATAAGCATGAAAAACTATTACCTGCTAAGCTGGAAATGTTTTTAAAAGACAACATGAATAAGCCTCGACAAGAATGAAATGAAAAATCATTAAAAAATTCTCGAAAAATGATAAGGCTAAAACGGAAAACATCAGATTTAACAGGGTCTAAATTAAGAAAGCAATTATCTATCCCTGAGAGATCAGACACAATTAATGAACTGTCAGTTACAAAGCCAAAGCTCTCGAATTGGGAATTTTATCCTGCAAATTCAAATCAAGCTACAAGTAAAAACACAATAATCCCTTCGAAAGATACATTTTATAAAACTCACTCCTCAACCGAAAACTCTTTGCTATGCACTTCAAATTCTATTTATTCACCTTTAAACGAGATTAAGTGTCTTCAAGCCTCAACTAGTTTAAACGTTTTAGCTTCTGAAGATCCAAAATCAAATATAAGTGATATAGAAAAGATTCTCGAAGATAATTCATGAATCATCAAAAAGAAAAAATCAATAGCCAGCAGTCCTGTAAACCCGCAAATTACTACAAAAACCATCGATTCTGCTAAAGATGAGACAATTTCGTTTCCTACTATAAGGAAATTATATCATCACCAATCAACTAATATGAGACCTGAGCTAAGACAGAGCATGACATCAGTCTATCCTAAATTCGAAATGTCCCCATTTGGCCATCACAAGAGCTTGAAAGAATTTGATGACATAAAAAGTTCTTTTATGAATTTAAATAGCGAAGAAACGACAGAAATAAGAAGGATCAAAAGTAAAAGGTATAAGCAAACTCGAAAAATAACAAGGTCAGCAAGCCCGAATGATTACAAATTTATGTCTTTATATATTGAATGATATGAAAAAAACCTAATTAATTAACAATTTAATTAACTCTTGGTGTCAGAGATCTTAATTGGGTGCATAGCTGGTTTATGAACTCAGTTATTGCTTTAGCTTCACCTTTTGGCCTTAATGATGCATAGGCATAAGCTGAAGCCAAATATACATGGACGTCTACTTTGCAGAAATGAAAATAGAGATCTAATGAGTTATACATCATTTCACTCACTCTGTGGTTTGCCTTTATAATGGTAGAGCTTTCACTTTGCAATGCAGAGTATAAAGTAGCTTCAGTTTCATTTGGAAGCTCTTCAGGCTTTCAATTATGCTTGAAAACAGGCACAAACTTATCAGGAATTGTTGATGTTAGTGAGCTGTTTTTCCTTTTGCACCTATAGCCTCCTTCTTGTCAATTTAATAAGACTTCATTTTCTCTTTTATCTAGCAATAAAGCAATATAATGTATTTTCAACTCTGCACATTTGGATTGTACTTTTCGTCTACATATAATTTACCTGTTATAATATTCTTCGTTTTCCAATAAATTACCATCAGAAAGCGTTCTTTCGAAATATAGCGTTGCCTTACCAATCAGCCCATGGAGCATTTTGACAAGATATCTGTAGAGAAGATTATAATCATCTGATGAATTACTGTGGGAAATTGGGGAATACTTCTTGTCGCGGAATATTTTTTCTCATTGCTGAATGCTTGAATGAGCTTTAGTTAATGCAATAATAGTCTGCAAAAAATTAAATTTCGATAAGCTTGTAAAAGCAGTGACCAAGTTTTTGATAGAAGTCAGTTCACATACCATTGTTTCTTGAAAAGGTCTTAAGTCGTAATGGTCGCACTCACTGGTTTCTTTCAGATAGCTTTCGCATAAAGACGTGATATTTTCTGGTATCTGATAATCTGATTGAGAAAGGAGTTTGTAAATTTGGCAAGTTTTCAGCTGGATTTGAATGAGATGGAGAATTTCAATAAAGAAAGAATCATCTGAAGTGGTCAATCCAGCTCTTACTTCTTCGTATATGTCTCTTATTGCATGATCTCGATTTGGATCTTGAAGAGACGCCGGAGTGAAATTGTAGTATTGCATTTCGAAAACAATTAAGCCTTGCAAGCTTTTCATCATCTTGTGGGAGCATTGATAACTGTTTAGTAGACCATAACATTCTTCATAATTTTGCTCAGCAAGCTGGCAAGTAAATCTATCTTTAAATAATTCATCCATGTAATTATTCCATATTATAAAAATTAATTGTTATGTATTGATAGTGCTATAAGTAATGCTTTTAAGAGTACAAAGAATTTAAAATTAGATATACCTGTTTCATTAATAAAATTTTGAACCATAAAGAAATTTGAATTTAGCTATTATATAAACTTAACCCAATTATTGTTTTTTCATAATAATTAGCTTTCAAATAAATTTTCTACTTAATTCATCAAGCTAATTTTTTTATAAAAAGTATATATAATTTGCACTTTGTTCCCAAAATATCCCTATCTTATCTCCTTAATTTTTTAAATAAACAAAGTTATAAAAAATTTATCTTTAGCCAGTATTTTCTAATTAAAATGGAATTTGAAACACAAAGAAATTGCTCAGTCAACGACTTCGAACTCTTAAAAGTAATTGGAAAAGGCCGATATGGAAAAGTCCTTTTAGTCAAGAAAATAATAACAGGCGAATTATTTGCAATGAAGATTCTAAAAAAAAAATATATCGCAGAATGCAGACAAATCGAGCATACAAGAACAGAACGAAAAATTCTTGCAAGTGTCGACCATCCGTATATTGTAAAATTCTTCTACGCTTTTCAAAGTAACGAAAGGCTTTATTTAATCCTTGAATATTGTTCGGGTGGTGAATTGTTTTTCCATCTTAACCGAGCTCGTCGTTTTGATGAGCAAAGAGTTAAATTTTATAGTGCTTGTCTTGTCCTTGCGATTGAACATTTACACAGCAAAAATATCATTTATAGAGAGTAATTCTTATGTAGCTTGAAGCCGGAAAACGTTTTAATTGATGAAGATGGGTTCCCTAAAATCACTGATTTCGGCTTGTCAAAAGAAAATTGTACTGATGGAAGATCTGCAAGAAGCTTCTGCGGAACTGCTGAGTATTTGGCACCAGAAGTGATAATTAAGCAAGGGTATGGAAAAGCTGTTGATTGGTGGTCACTTGGATGCATAATATATGAAATGTTGATTGGGCTGCCTCCATTTTATCATGAGAACAAAAAGTATGTATACATGAAAATCCTTTCAGAGGAGCCACTTTTGCCTGATTTTTTGTCACTTCCAGTAAAGAATTTGTTGACTAGCTTGCTTCATAAAGATCCGAATCGAAGACTAGGGGCTAGAGGGGCTGAAGAAATTAAAACAAACATTTGGTTCTTTGATGTTGACTGGGCCGCTTTAGGAGCAAAAAGAGTCATGCCTTCTTTTGTTCCTAATATTTCTGACCCTGCCAATAGTCGATATTTCAGTGAAGAATTCACTAGCTCAGCTATAAGCGCTGCATCACCTAATTCATTATCACCAAGAAACTCCAGTCCAACTTATGACGGGTTTTCATATTCCTGTAGTCCTTCAGAGTCCAAATGTGTTTTTGACAATGAATTCACAATAAGAGAGGAAGAAGGACAGCCAATTGTTTAACTTTTGGGATATTTAGACACAGGTTTAAATATATTTACAATATGAGGTACCAAAATTTCATTTTAAATTAATTGTCTCTCAAATTATAAAATCATACTAATAAAAATGATATTTTTTATATGCTTATTAGCAACCGTATTTTCTCAAATGAGCCATGAAGAGTCTATTACAATGAAAATACAAAATAAAACAGAATTACCTCTAATCAGCCTGACTGACAAAGAGCTTTCTCATCTTTTAGACACTCATGCAGATAATTGACTCATTTTATTTTATGATTCAGGAATAAAAACTGCACAAAACCTCATCAACACTTGGAAGAGAAGCGCTCATGCTTTGCACCAAGAAAATTATATGGATAATATAGGGACTGTAGATTTACGAAAAAATTACACAAGAAATTTCATGAGGCTTGATCTTTATATATACCCAAAAGCAATCTATATTAATAAAGGATTTTATTATAATTATACTGGGCCAATTGATGCTAATGGTGTGCAAGATCTCATTAAAAAGAAAACTTATTTGAATCACACAAGAATAAAAATTCCTCCGCCTGCAACTTTTGCAAGCTTGATACTAAATGCAGCAAAGCAAATCCATGAAGGCAACCCAAAGGTTTTAAAAATCTTAGGGGCAATGATGGCAATCATTTTGGTTTTTCCGATAGTTTTTTGTATCAAGCAATGCCAAAAGCCTGAAAAAGAAAAGGAGGAATAATTATTATGATAATTAAACAAATTATTTATATTTAGATATTGGATGAAGGCTTGCTTTTTGGTAGTCACTCAGTGCATCATTATAGCATTGCTGAATTAAATTATTGTTCGGATCTAAATCTAAAGCCACAGTAAGTAGTAATAATGCTTGCTTTACTTGGTTATGGCCTGGCTCATTATCCATTATTCCTTTTGCCTCTTCATAAAGTGCGCTTGAATTTTTGGGATTTCTCCCTGATATTCTATGCTTGTTTATTTCTTTCAAATTTGTATTAATTTTCCCATAAATTTCATTAAAAAAATAATCTGAATCAGTCAAATTATAAACTCTTATCATTTTTTTCGATTCTTCCAATAGCGATTCATACCTTTTCTTACAATATTTTTCTATTTCTTTTGCAATACTCTCATTAGTATCTTTATACTGATTCTGTAAAGCAATAAATCCTTCAGTTTCATTTAGAATGCAGTCTAAATCTCTCGTTTTGGTGGCTAATTCCCAATAATTTGGTTCAATTTTAACTTCAGGTTTATCTTGTTCCTCATTTACCTTATTTTCTTCAGCTTCCAGCTGGTCTGGCTCAAACTCATCTTCACTGATTTCTCTCAAAATTTCATATTCTTCTATTGTTATGTCCTCTTCTTTTTTATCTTCTTCATGAATAGGAGCAGCAGGTAATCTTGGCAAAAGTGCTTCAATTTTCGGCGGGTACAAAGATTGAATATAAGGCATTTCTTTTAGTTGCTGAAAAGATGGCCTCCTTTCATGGTCATAAGTCAGCATTATTTTTATAAAATCTTTGACTTCTTGAGAAAGCTCACAGTTAGCAGGAAATTTCACTTCTTCCCTCTGCATTCTTTGAAGCTGAGCAATACTTCTACAGTTAAAAGCAGAAATTCCAGTTAAAATTTCATAAGAAAGGACGCCTAAGCTTCAGACATCAGCTTTATAGCTATAATGGTCATCATTAAAAATTTCTGGGGCCATAAAAATCGGAGTTCCAAGCTGAGTTGTCGCTAAATCTTAACTTAACTTAATATTTACAGGCGTCTGCCGTAGTGCTAACGCAGTCACCAAGGACCCAGTATTAGGGTTCACCTGCTTTGTGGCATAGTCCAAACTGGCCATATAAACCAGTCACCAGGACATACACCTCCCTCCTTCCCACGGTTTCCCGTGGCTTAGTGTTGAGTGGGCGGGCTATGGGCTTCTGCGGCTGCTGCTTGAGTTTACGAGAGTTGGCTCTCCGAAATTCCAAAAAATGGAATTTTCTGGTCGCCTTTCGGCAAAAAGGGAAATTCTAAGTCCTGGGACGTAAACGCCCAGTTTCACGCTAGGTAGTTGCTCGAATGGTCTAGGCGTTGCCTGTAGACTCTGCTGGGCCTACCCTTTCCAAACCCGGACTCCCTTTCCCCCGAGGAGAAAAACCATTCTGGTCATCGAGCATGGGCCAGGCTCTGCACTGCAGAATTGCTTACCATGGCATTGTTGCTCATGTCTGGAATGGCAAAACCTTGCCGGATATAATTAAAATATGAGTCGAGTATGTATGGCCGTGAGGCCATACCCAGACGAAGACGCCATATTTTAATTATGAGTTGTCGCTAAATCGTTCTGAAGGATTTTTGCAAAGCCAAAATCAGCCACTCGGATGCTAGCATCGTCTGATTTGGTAGTTAATAAAATATTTGCCAATTTTAAGTCTCTGTGCATGATATTGTTGCACTGCAGGTTTATGAATGCTTCTATTATTTGGCTGATTCACTTTTTCGCAAGAGGTTCTTTAACCTTTTGAAAGTCTTTGACATATTTTTCAAGATCGCCTCCTCCACAATATTCCATCATCAAGTATATGTTGTTTTGCGTTCTGAGGACGTCATAGAGTTTGACGACGTAAGGACTGTCAGCTTTCCGAAGAGCTTTTATTTCGAGTTCTATTTGCTTATAAAGCTTTTCGTTCAGATTTTTTACTGGGATCACTTTTACTGCGATGGCTTGATTGCTTTCAACTTGTTTTCCGATGTAGACGACACCGTAATTTCCTTCGCCAAGCCTGGACTCAAGAATGTAGTTTCCTACTCGTTTCACCATTTATCAGAAAATTATAAGCACTCGCAATTTTTGCAATGTTTAATAGACAAATGGAAATTTTAAGAAAAAGAATTTAAAAAATAAGTAAAAATAATGGTTTATGCTACATAAAATTGCAAATTATATTTGACTTCTATAGATTTAATCTAATTCTAGCAAAAAGATATTCAATTTTGCAGAATATTCATTTTTATATTTGAATTAAATTCTGATTAAATTCCCCAAGCTTTTATCCTTCATTAATGGCGACAATAAATCGAATTTGTACATTAGAAGCTGATGGAAAAAAAAAAGATTATTAATTTGATAATGTGTGATTAAATCTTTTTCCCATTTTTAATAATTAATTAACTCATTCTACAGTAAGAGCCTTCAAGCTATCCATAGCATGCTTTCACACTCTAATAATTTTTTTTTGAATTTTGAAAAGAATTGATAAAAAATTCTTAACAGATTTTGAATATAATATATAAAATCTATGGAGGCCCTTTTCACAAAAGAGGAAATGAACAAGTTCATATCTGGCGGTGCTGCTGGAGCGGTAGCTAAATGTGTTATAGCTCCACTAGATCGTGTCAAAGTGTTATTCCAAGCTACTACACGAAGATTTACTGTCAATAATGCCTTGCTTGAAATGATTAGAATTTCCAGAGAGGAAGGCATTAGAGCTTTTTGGAAAGGAAATTATGCGATGATGCTTCGAATAATTCCTTATTCCGCAATAGTAATTTCTAATTAGCAATTCACAACATATGACTACTACAAAAAACAAATTTTTGAATCTGACAGAAGCTTCTCAAAAACAAAATTAATGCTCTTTAATTTCATGCCAGGTGCTTTGGCAGGCGCAACTGCAGTTTTAATGACTTATCCTTTTGAAGTCACAAGAACTCGCCTTGCCATCCAAACGACTTCACAAGTTTACAAAGGAGTCTCGCATGCTTTTTGGACTATTGGCAAGGCTGAAGGCATGAAAGGTCTTTTCAACGGGTTTTACCCTACCATTTGTGGAATTGCCATATACAGCGGGGTTTCGTTTTCGTTGTATTTTACTTCCAAAGAAGTAATCGGCCACAGTGGGAATTTGGAGCATTTTCTGTTTGGAGCTGCTGCAGGAATAATTGGCCAGCTTTCTGCATATCCATTTGATGTTGTCAGAAAGCGTATGCAAGCTCATGGCTTTATAGAAAAAGTCTCAAGCTTTAGAGCTACACACAATGAAGAAGAGCTTAAAAGCATGCTGAGCTATTGGAAAATGATAGTCAGGGGAGAAGGACTTCGAGGACTTTTCAAAGGGTTCTCCATGAATATCGTCAAGTCTCCAATAGCCTCAGGCATTGTACATACTACAAATGAGGTGATGAACCACTATTTCGAAGATTACTCAGAAAAAGAGAAATCATACTTATAAGAAATAATGTGTTTAACTAATCAAATTATTCGGTCTTGACCTTTTTATCATCTTTTTTCGATTTAAGCACGTAGAGCAAGATTTCTGCATAAAGACTGATGACAGTCACGATTAGCCCGACAATCATGCTTCCTTGAAAATCGTACTCTAAATAATATTTCCCAAGATAATATCCAGAGAGCATTCCTAGAAAGAGCACTGATATAAATGACATGCCGAAGCTCAAGCTTTCTTTGTATTCTTTGGCAGTTCCTGTTAAGGGCTTTTTATATACGTTTCCAACCATCTGCTGGTATTCTCTTTCTTTCCGCTTTTCTTCGAGCTTCTTAATGAAATCTGATCTTTTGGGTTCAGGATCTTTTTCAAATACAAAGCTGCAGCCTTTTAAGAGCTCAGCAATTTTTTCGTTGTTTCCAATTAAGATTTCTCTAATTTCTGAGTAGTTTACAATATCACCACTTATATGCTTCTTATTTGCTGTCAAAAAATCTTTGAGAGCTTGAGTAATCCTCAATTGAACCATAATTTACATTAGAAAAAATTAGTTAAGAGATTTATTTTATATTGCAAAGAAAACACAAAGACAAGAAATCACTTAAAGGATAGAGAAACACATTATTAAATATGACTTCTAAAATAGAAGAATATCGTCAAAGTCCTCGTAGACACACTGATGTTCTCAGCCAATCCTTTCGCAAGGCAAGTCTAAGTACAACTTTAGACACTCCTGAAAGCAGCAGAGATGCCCCATCTAAATTAAAGGCATTGCAAAGAGTATTCCCACTTCAAAGAGTTCTAACATTCAAAGAAGATGAGCTTGACGACTTGGTGGTGACTGCAGAAAAATTCGTCCCCCTCTCAAAGTCTCCAGATTCCCCTAACCAAGCCAAAACATTTCAAACTCAATTACAGAATGCTTCTCCTCCAGCAAAAGAAAACACCAAACAAACTTTTGTTTCTTCTAAAAAGTCACCTGTGAGGAAACGGCCTAAAACTGAGGAAAAAGATTTATCTACAGTTAAAGCAAGCCACTTAGAAGTAATAAGATGCTTAAAACGGTTCAGAAATCTGCAATTGCCCTTTCCATTTGCAGATCCTCTACCTCAAGCAGCAATACGTAAGCCATAGTCAGCCTATTCAAGTATGGATGAATCTCTTAAAAAGAGAATTCGCGACAGAAAACGCCAAGTCGAGTATTTATTACCTCAAAAACCCAAAGAAATGAGCAATTTACTGAAAAATTTAAAGGAGACAGAAAGAGTGCTAAGACAAGAACCTTATTTTTTAAAGAAATTAAGGGACTTAAAGCCTGAAATTGAGCTTGAAAAAACAGACAAAGGAAAAAGAAAAGATTTTTTAAGCAGAAGCTTTCATGTCAGAAGAAAGAATAAAGACGAAGGCTTTTCTTTAGATGACATAAGGCATTTGAGCGTCCCAAAATCAGGACTCATCATCAATGACACTCTTTTTTCTAATTGGCTTTAGGTATCTATTTAATAAGTAATGTAAACCTATGTATTGATAAAAATGAAATGGCCGAAGTTCAATATAGCACAGATAGGTGAAGATGGTAGAAGTAATCAAATCAAATACGTTAGGATTTTCCTTCTTTTTAATGCAATTGTATGTGGAGGAATCGCGTGGAAGCAGTATGAGCCAGCAAAAGAAAGTCCTGAGCATGATATCAATAAATTGGAAGAAGAAGGCGAAATGTTGAGTGCTTTGAACCAAGAAAATAACGAAAGCTTGAAAAAATAATAAAATTATTATCTTTATTGCTTGAAAACTATCAAAAAATATATAATGCATTTCATATTTTGCTAACTCTCCATCCTTTCTTGAATCCACCGTAATCGCTCGATCAAGGATGGGAAGAGTATAGCCCAGGAACCAATATGGATGGTCATGGGTTGGAGCAATGCTGAGCCAATCCTAGAGCTGCTCAGGGAGCTGGCAAGTACGTTCAGCATTAAGCATTTACACACTTTCTAGATGGTTTGCTAATTTGAGTTAGAGAGCCAACTTGAGAAGTGAAACAGCATATCCCAGCACAAGACCATCTATATAGGTTTCTGGTCTATAATTGCACAATTTTCCTTGGCTTGAGATTTCATATAAAATCTTACAGATCAAAACATCTCAGTAAAATATTAAAGGAACTACATAATATATTAAACTGCTGGCCTCGCTCCTACATCATCAGCAGATTTCATTACTTTCCCAAGACTTATAACTTCAGAGAAATCTTTCGTAAGAGATTGCACTACCAGTCCTCCAACTCCGACTACAGAAGAATGCTTCGTTTTGCTTTTTTCTTCCCACATCGCCTGGTTTTGAGTTAATTGATCTAGCACTGTTTTATTTATAAGTTCTGATTTAAGAAATTGGCATCATACTTCAAACAGCGGAATGCAAATATTCTTTATAAACCCAGCCTGGCTTTTGGGTATATAGGCTGAGCCTCCTTTTGGCTCGGGTTATACCGACGTTGGATGGGGAGTTGGCTTGCCAACATTTTTTAGTAGAGCCAACTCCCCAGATGACAAATCTGCTCTATATCGGGGATTTTCCATATGGTGAGTTGGTTTTATCAGCAAATTGGTAAATTTAACTTCCTTTCCAACATCGGGAGACACCGTATCGCCCAAGCCAAAAGGAGGCTCAGACTATATCAGCATTCTCTCTATCGCAGTACATCGAAATCGGCTGATTTCGAGATCTCTCCACGTCTCCCTGCTTAAAAAATTCTTCACAAACAAGCCTTGTCCATTTTTCGTGTAAAATTGGAATTTTTGCGCTATGTCCGATGTCAGCACATTTTAATCCCATGGATAGCACCAAAACTTTGTCATCTTGGACTTCCATATTTAAATCAGAGAAATTTAAACATCTTGTCCTGAATCTCCCCAAAATTTCGAAGTGTCTAGACATGTCAGTCTCTAAGACCATCTCAATTATAAGCTTTCTCGCCTTTATCCAGTCATCTGAGCTCAGATGTTCGAAAATATTGCAGCCGTGCTTCCCCATAATACTATAAATTTCAGAACAATGCATGTTTTCTAAAACTGAGTTATCATTGTATTTCAAAGCTATTTCATGGCGGTTGTTCACTAAATTAGGTTAAAATTTATGCTCGTAGGTGGGTAAATCTAATAGCTGCCACTCATCTTGGCACAAAAGGCTGCCTTAGCGGGTTTCCGACCTGAATCAGTTGCCAATGTGATTAACTCCGTAAGGTAGAGCCACTATCTTCGAGATACCCCAATTGCCCTATGAGAATAGACCATGTGGTATAGCCCGTCTGGCAGAGTTAGGTTAGGTTATTAAAGACGGGCGTTAGCCATGTTGGTGACGCAGTCACCAAAGACCTCCCATCCGGGGGTTCTACCCATATTTTGACTCCAGAGGGTCTATCCCCCAATAATGGGTGCCACTTCCAGTACCTTCTGTCTCATCTATGCCTTGCAGCTTCAGTCTTGAGTGGGTGGTTTATGGATTTTGCTGCTACGGGAGATTGGAGTAGCTTAAATCCAAGGATCAACTTCTTGAAGTCTGCAGGATGCTGAAGTGCCTTCCTTCGGCAGCTACAGAAAAAAGAATTCTCCCCTCAGTTTCTCGGATGAGGAATATCCATGGGTCATCAGTAAAAAGGACTTTTGCTAATCATCTCCATTTCCCAACTACAGGAAAGCAGCCAAAACCTATCTGGATACACATTTCTTGAGCCTGAATGTTATTTCTTGACTCGGAGTCCGTTCCAATTCGCCGTGGCAGTAAGGTCTGGACTGTTTAACCAAGAGGCAAGTTGCATATGTCGCCATTTTAATGTATATATACCTGTTTAGCAGGGCAGAAAAACTTTTTGGAGAGAAATAGAATTTCCCTTTTCGGCAAATCTTCTTCAAAACTGAAGGCCTACTCTAAATATGACGTGATCATCAGAATTAGTCCTACCTGCTCCATAGGAGTTCCCCTTGAAGTCCGATTTCCCATTTTCATTTCTGGCTGTTCACTAGGAATCTGTTCGTTACACCTGGGTGGCCCACATCGTGACCTGTTGCAGCAACGATTGATGCCAGAGTATCAATTGTATTTAGATTTTTTAAAAAATCACTTTGGAAATAAAAATACAATAAAGTGTGCAGGACGTCAGCTCCATGACATGCATTGTGGTAAGGGTTATTTTGATAAGTCTAAATAAACATTACTTTTTCCACTGTTTGGAAAAATTTATCTGAAGTCTCTTCACTAATGCTATAGGATTCCCCTAACCCTCATTTCTGTAATAAATACTTACTCCCTCCTCCATGAGTGAACAAAAAAAAATTTGTGTTTACTCACGATTACTTTTTTTTTTATATTTTAATTTTATAGTAAATTTTGTTTTAAAAATTTTAAAAAACTCCAAATCGCAAAAATTGGAAAGCAAATACTAATTTAATTTGTATATAAAATTAAAAAGAGATTTCATTATTATATTAAATTTTTTTTTTGCTTACAGAGAATGGGTTTTTTACCCAAAAAAATAAGGATTTTTTAAATGATTTTGTTCGTTCACAGGGGGGAAGTTTAGCGACTATGTGGATACTATGCCCTGTTGCATCATATATAAACCACACGTCAAAATTCCAATTTTTTCCAACTGAATATAGCACGCCTTCAAGCTCAGCAACTCCATAATTGCTAAATGGGAATGGAGGCTCTTTTTCGTCAATATCTGACATAGTTGTTCTTCTTGCACCTCGGTTTATTACAGTCGTGCTTTCATGAGTCACTTCCATAAAATTTTCTTTGATAAACGCTTTATCCTGTTCATCTATGTTTGAGTCCGCCTCAATTTTCACCTCCATTAAAAATGATCCATGGCCAATTCTTTTCTTAACTCTTTCCAGTGCATACTGAGCCCTTTTCAGCCTTTCTTTTACGTCATTAAACATGATCACTGAATGCGCATACTTAATGTCCTGCTTGATATCATCACAAATATGAACAAGTACTTCAATTTCGGTTTTTATTTTAACTTTACTGTTGCTTTCTTGCTCGTTTTCCTTTTTTTCAAATGCTTTTTCTTCTCTGGTTTTCCTCCAAAAAAGTTGCCGAGTTCGGAAATCCGTTTGCTGTGATTCAAATATTTGCAAAACGAGAAAAACAAATAAAATCGAAAACTCGAACAGTGTCGAATAAACGGATAAAGAAGAATAGCCTAGATTTAGGGACAGGAATAAAATCAGCGAAAGTATACTGAGGAGCGTAATGTAATAAAAGCATTCTGCTAATAAATTCCTCATCATAACTATAAAGCAAGAAATAATTGCAATTGTAGGAAACCTTGACTCCTTATAGTCTGTATCCAGAATTTCACTCAAGACCCGGTCGTCACCAATTATCAGATAGATAATAGTGACAATACCTAGCACAAAATAATAATGCCGATTTCTCATAAGAATTCAATGACTTTTCAAGGTGGACAGCAAAAGCATGTAGGCAAAAGTTAGAAGGCACGCACAGCAGCTGATATGGTAGAATAATTGCTGATCAGAGTATTTTCCATCAGAATGCAGGAGCAAGGAAAATGTAAGGATTACGACCAGATACAAGGTATAGAATAAGTAGAAGAATAGAAGAGTATTTTTGAAGTCTGGAGACACTAAAAGGCTATCATCGCTATGGCAGTAGATAGTTTTTAAATATTTGCTGTTGAGCTCTTTGTCACGAAATGTTAAGAGATTGGGGCTTATAGGCAAATGGCTGTTTTCGTGCTCTTCATGCTCCAGAACGATATAAGTTAGTGATTTGCTTTGCTTGGAAATTCCTTGATCATCAAACCTGTTAGATTTCGTGTGCTGTATCATTTATAAAACTACTTTATATTCTATTGCTCTTTAAATTATCTTTAAATTGGTTAATAATGATTCCTTTGGTATGAAATATTAACAGATTTCTGATTAACTGATGGAAATATTAAATGGAAAATACACATTGGTTAATTAATCATTTCATAGTAAAAAAATGAAGTTTTCTTAAAGGATTTAAGATTAAAATTTATAATATTCAATTTTTAAATAAAAAATCTTATAGAAATACTCTAACTCCCCCCCCCTCCGTGAGTGAACAAAACCGTTAGAAAAATCGCTATTTTTTGACCAAAAACCCACCCTCCTACCTAAACAAAAATTTTTAATAGAAAAATTTTTTATGGAAAAAAAATTTGATATATAAGTGATAATTAGTATAATGAAATCTAGAGCTAATTCTGTTTCATTTTAAACAAATTGCGTTTTAAAAATAAATTTTATAAATTAAATTAATATTTGCTTCCCAATTTGTGCAAATTAGGATTTTTTTAAATTTCGAAAAAAAATATTTTTTTATAAAATTTATATATATAAATTTTTTTAAAAAAAAAAACAATTAAAACCCCCCTCCGTGAGTGAACAAAATTTTTTTGTTCACTCACGGAGGGGGGGGAGTAAGCTTAAACGCGATTTGCATATTTTAAAACCTCATCAAAGCTATTTTTAATCTTTCAAAATCTGCATTTTAGAGTTTACTTATTGTTGATTATGTAAATTAAATAGTTTAATTGCAAAATCTAGAATATAAGTCTTTGTAAAGTCTATGCCAAATTCTCAATGACATTTTCATCACAAACACATAATTCTGGGTTATATTCCATGCTTATTGAGGTATCTTCGCACTTCCCTTCATAAGAATCAGCTCGATATATATTTATGATCTAAATTGATTTTACCTTTGCGAATTTTTTTACCCCGCTTTCAATTACAGGAAAAGTTTTTAAGCCTTTACCTTCTTCTATTGATAAATCATCATCTTCTGATATATAAGCCCAAAACTCAAAAGTAACCCCCTCACTTTCGATTACTGTAAATTGTACTTTCATCAGCAAATTCGCATTTAAAGTTCTGCTATAAATCACGTACTTCAGTTTATCTAAAGAAAGCTTTTTGCATAAGAGTCCTTTTCTGTGGCTATTTGAGGCATAAGTGCTCAAATTTATTTCATCCAAAGCCTCAGTTACTACTCTAAGAATTAGTTTATTTCATCCTTCATCTATTTCTTGTGCTAAATCAAGCTGTTTCATAACGTTGCTTCCGCAGTATCATGGAGAAATTTTTGCATCTTTGCATGTTCTTGTATTTGGGATTTCTTCAGTGATTAAATTATAATAATTTTGACTGCGCTTGCTTTCTAACTCGACCCTTAAAAGCGAGCAAACCTTTGGAGCAATGTCAATTTAATGGAAAAGCCCCCTTTAAGAGCAAACAAAAAATTGCTTAAATATAAATGTTTTTAAATAAAGTTTTTACAAATAAAGCTTTTATAACGGAGTCTTTTAAATTTTAGATAATAATATTCTTAAGCATAAATTTTATATATATAAAATTAGCCCAACTTACAGGTTGGGATTTTTTAAAACCCAAAAAACATTTTATATATATATAATTTACTCCCCCCCCCTCCGTGAGTGAACAAAACCATTACTCCCCCCCCCCCTCCGTGAGCGAACAAAAAAATTTTGTTCGCTCACGGAGGGGGGTTAATTTTTTTTTTTTAAAAAAAATTTATATATAAATTTTATAAAAAATATTTTTTTCGAAATTTAAAAAAAATCCTAATTTGCAAAAATTGGGAAGCAAATATTAATTTAATTTGCAAAATTTATGTTTTAAAACGCAATTTGTTTAAAATTAAACAGAATTAGCTCTAGATTTCATTATACTAATTATCACTTATATATCAAAATTTTTTTCCATTAAAATTTTTTCTATTAAAAAAATTTTTGTTCACTCACGGAGGGTGGGTTTTTGGTCAAAAAATGGCGATTTTTCTAATGGTTTTGTTCGCTCACGGAGGGGGGGGGGGGGGGAGTTAGAAAAATCGCTATTTTTTGCCCAAAAACCCACCCTCCGTGAGTGAACAAAAATTTTTTTAATAGAAAAATTTTTTATGGAAAAAAAAATTGATATATAAATGATAATTATTATAATGAAATCTAGAGCTAATTCTGTTTATTTTTAAACGAATTGCTTTTTAAAAACATAAATTTTGCAAATTGAATTAATATTTGCTTTCCAATTTTTGCGAATTAGGATTTTTTTAAATTTCGAAAAAAAATATTTTTTATAAAATTTATATATAAATTTTTTAAAAAAAAGAAAAAATTAACCCCCCTCCGTGAGTGAACAAAATTTTTTTGTTCACTCACGGAGGGGGGGGGGGGAGTTAGTAATATTTTTATTTTTTTACAAAATTTAACCCTATTTTAAGAGCGAACAAAAAATATTGCCCATTCTTAAAGGGAGTTAAATTATATTGAAGCTCTGCCAGTTTAATCGTTAAACTTCTCAAATCAGGTTTTGTTGTTAATCTAAAAGTGTTATGCTCCAATATAGCATATGAATTCTCAATTGAATCCAAATATTTTCTGCTCGACATAAAGAAAAAGGCTGGAAGTCTATGCTCTTGGGTAGCATTTGTATTACTTTTGTAATTAATATATCTCATCCCATGATCTCCTGCTAATAAAATCACGACTTCATGGCTTTCGCTAAAAATTTCTGTTAAATTTCGAATATAATTTCTTAAGTCTTCATCTAATGTGCTTGCATGCTGTCCAGTGCTCTCGTGAGCAGCTGTGAAATGATTGTAAATTCATAAATTGGCCCGCAAATAAATATGGGCAAAATTGATGGAATAGTCCATTAAATATCAGTGAGACATGTGGGGGCCAATGCATCTCTGGGAATTTTTATGTCCTTTGTGAGAAGAATAATTTGTAAACTTGTGAGCTGCGCAGTAAAAAGGCTGCACAACACTGTCTGCGTCTGGCTGACTGCCAATTGAACTTACTAAACCATATGGGCACCCTTCATAGCCGAAGAGTGTCATAAATCCTAGCTCTTTTAGCTTTCTTCATATTGCATGCTTTCCAAATCTACTCAAACTGGAATTTTCTTTGATTTTTTTCCCTAGGCCTCAATAGTTTGCTTGATTATCAGAAGTTCTTGCCCCTATTATATTATGGAATTTAAAGTCAAATACTTTCCAATCCTTAGAGTTTTCATATCTATTCAGCAATTCAACTGTTTTTGGCAGTTTTCTGAAGAAATGTCTCCTAGAAAAGCTGTCTAGCGTCAGCATAGCTATTAAAATAGGTTTTTTATTTGTGCCTGATGCTGTCTGCAAATCATCGATTTTTTGCTTTGTTTCTATATAAGCTGCCAAATTTAATTTAGGTTTCATTGCAAACATATCAAAATCAGTTGAGTTTTTCTTACAAGTTGCCATTGCAAACTCATGGTTATTTCACAGTGGCCGTGTGAAATTTTGGTATTGCTGAATCTCTCAATATGGCTGTGAATATTTTGGATTTGTAAAGTAGTTGTAAAAAGGCGGTCCCAGAATATATGTCCCTTCTTCACATTCAAGACTAAATGAATTTCCAATTGTGTTGAAGTTAAGTTTATAATTTGTATCATTATAAATATCTTCACATCTTGGATATTGGTAAGCAGGAAATAAACTATTAGCCTCTTTTTCTGTATATCCAAACGAAGATGGAATGGCAGGAATTAGAGATGTCATGCTTTTCATAAGATCTGTGTCATCTATTGAAAAATTATGAGGAACGAATTGCTTTTTGTATTCATCATTCGAAAGCGAAGTGGAAAATACTGTAAAATCTGTTGGTAATAGATGTGCTTTTTCTTCAATATGAGTGCGTTGAGAATGGAAAAAGATTTTTGATACTGAAATATAACTTGCAAAAAGGAGGATAGCTAGAATAACAGCTTGAGCCGCCTGCAATATTTTCATATTAAGAGTTAAAAGAATTATTCTAATTAGTCTGCTCTCTGATTTCATAGAAAACTTCAAGTAGAGTCCCTACACTTGAAGCTTGGGCGTCACATGAAAACGCACAATGATGCCCTCTATCATTTGTAAAAGCTGGCAGTGACATCCATGTGGATTTTTCTATATAATCTCTATGGTCTTTTAAGCTTTGTATTATTTCTAGTGGGGTTTTGCAGTTGAATGTTTTAGCTGCTATCAAGTAATACCCAAATGGCCACAACCACTCTGGCCCATTATGCAGACTAAATCCATGGGCAATGTTAAATTCATTTGAATCATTATGAAAATCGACAAAATGCGCATATCTCGGGTCGCTTTCATTAAGAGTCTTAATTCCAAGCTGTCCTTTCCCTAGCAGAGGTAGTAAATCTGTTTCAATTTGGCCCAAAGCTTCAATAGCATGATCTTTATTAAATAGCTCTGGAGCAAAAGCCATCGCAATGCACACATTTGGTCGAATTTGAGTCTCAAGCTCAGGGACTTGGCTTTTTACAGTGTCCTTATAGAAGCCATTTGAGTAATAAAAGTTTTCAAAGGAATATTCAATATTTCTCTTCCATATTGCAAAAGTTAAGGATTTTCCTTTAGAAAGCTTTACTTCAGAGTACGGGTAAATCCCCTGCTCATTTAATTTTAGCAGTGAGGAAATGACTGAATAAAGAAGAGCAGTCAATTCAATAGGAGCTCCATCACGAGGAGAAGCAGGGGTAAATCGATTATCAGCTTTATCTGAAGACCCTAAAATGTCCATCCAAGTTCCACAGTTCCATCGATTTCCTCCATAGATAAAGCCTGTATTTGGGTCTAAATTAATTTCAATGTTAAACCCTTCATCTTTCATTCGGCTATCAAGCTCAGGTCCTGCCCCTTCTTCTATGAAAAACATGCCAGATGCGTGGGCTTGTAAAATGTATTGGATGATTTCTTGGATTTTTTGGGTTTGGCTTGCTGAAGGATATTTTAATTGGACTTCTTCATTAAGAATTGTTTTTCCATCAGGAACGATGCTTATATAATCAATAATTCTTTGCAAAAATAGTCAAGTTGTGTCTCTTGAGTTATATCTCGTTCTTGACTGATTAGCAATGTTTGGAATCAGCCCATTCTTCACTAGAGATGCAAAATAAAGCAGAATGTCTTTTGCTTGCTTATACATGGATGTGCATAAAAATAGTCCTTTTAGGGCGATTAAAGTGTCTCTTCCGAAGATTCTGTTGTCTTCTGAAGCTAAAAACGGGAGACCTGCAGCCAAAGTACATTTATGAGGGTCATTTGAAATTGATCCCCAGAACTGAGAAATTGATAGGCAGAGTTTTTCAAGCAAACTATCCTTTTCAAAGCTTAGAGGGCTTCTATTTAAAATTGATTTCAAAGTATGAAGTTTCACGTTTCTAAATAGAAGCTTTGAGAATTTCATCAAATGCTGAGGCTTTATTGAGTGTGGAAGCTTTTTAATATAGTCATAGCCTCCACACAGAAAGTTTGCGAGTTTTTCTGGAAGTGGATAGCTTTTTGTTCTTGTAATAAAATAGTCAATAAGTCAATCACCACTTCGTATGTTGTCATATACCAAATTATCAAGCTCTCTTACATTCATCAATTCGCCTACAATTCCTCCAATTCCAGCAAAGTTTAAAGGCTTATACTTTGCAACAGTATACACTTGGCGCTGATGATGGGAAATTGCGAGCTCTTCTGAGTTGCATCGCCATAATAAATGATTTACATCTTCCAATGATAAGTCTTCAAGGATATCCTTGCAGTTTTCATAATCATTTAAAGTTCTATAAATCTCATGGAGTCTTGATATAGGATCATTATCCAGCAATTTAGTTTTAATTATTGCAATAAAGCCTTGAGGGACATTATGCATACTTAAACAGTCAATTTTTTCGTTTTCTCTTCGATTTATAGTGAAAAAACGAAGATAATTGCTTTCAACTTCAAGAACAGCTTTTAAGCCGTCTATGTGAACCGGGTCTGGGATATATTCTTTATTAGAGGGATTTTGGAAAGCCAATAAACAGATTTTATCAATTATTCCAGGTAATTTTACTTCTCCCAAAGTAATAGAGTTTGGGTTGTTCCAATAAGCAGATCTTCCAATAATAACATAAGATTTTAAGTTTGAAGGGTTTTGCCTCATGATTAAATGCACATCTTCTTCAGATTCCTTTACACAATTAAAATGGCGAGCCATCCGACCCGTCCTTCTCCTGTACCCTCAGGGACTACGGGGTTAAGAAGTAAACGGGGCCTGGATATTGCGTCCAGGGTGGGTTTTTTACCTTGGTCGGGACACCACGACAAGGTTTTTTGCCTTTCACAAAGACGAGAAGACCAGAGCCGCAGAATCAGGAGTCACACTTCAGGACTAGAAGGAAGTGAGGAAGCTTGTAGTGGAGCTTGGGGACCTGAAGAAGACTCCGGAAGGCTACTTTTCCCCCTCTCCAGAAAGGACGGCGCCGGGTCACTAGACCCTGATCAAAGGAGTACCTGGGTGAGTCTCCCTGTCAGATGGCGACGTCACCATTTTTTGGTGACGTCGACAGAAAATGGAGTGAGCAACAGAGCCGGTGCATAGGGCGCAAGCCTGAAGCTGGCAGCGCTGGGTAGAGGCTGAAATAAACCTCCGTGACCCGCTAAAAACTAATTAATCTAATCTAATCTAATCTAATCAGATTCCTTTTGAATAAACATTTCTGAGTATCCTTTTTTAGCTATAGAAATTTTCCTATAGATGGCGCAGTTTGCCCTTGATTTGCCCACTGTGAAAATTTTTTGGTTCGACCAGTACCATATGGTTTGGCCAAACCAAAAAAATTTTTCAGTGGGCAAATCAAGGGCAAACAGCGCCATCTATGGGAAAATTCTATAGTTTTGTATGGAGTTTATTAATAATTTCTCTTGCTGGCCACATATTTTCGTAAAAAGTTGCATAGCATTGGCTTTGGTCTACATTGATTTCATTATTTGTAATCCCATCTAGAGTAATACATTTTTGTTTAGGATCATAGATTCAATTTGTCTCATCAATAATAAATTTAAATTGGTAAGATTTCCCTAAGTCGCTCTTTCTAAAAATTAAAGTTGCAGAAAACCTATTGAGATCGATTTTCAAGAGTCTAATTGGATTCTTCCAATCATCCCAGCCTCCTTTAATATCAACTGAAGTGCAATTTTCTAAAATTGGGTTGTCTCTGATTTCTATCCTGATACTTATCCCATCTCCTTCTCCAATCTTGATTTTTGGCTCTTGAATTCCTTCATTTCCAGGCAACTTGTATATTCTATGTTCATTAGCTACAGAAAGGGTTTTTGGAACATACTCATCATATCCTCTAGTAGAAGCCAATGCACAATTAGTCATCGCGACAAGAGCTGCATTAGGCAAGGAGTCCTGTAAGGTTCTTTTTTGTGCAGGAGTCTCATTATCATGTGTACAATCATATAAAAATACTGATACTGGACTTGAAGTTAGTTTAACAGGGCCCACTTTTGATTGAGAAATTCCAAGCAAGCTTTTATTTTCAAGCTCAGATTCTTCAATTTTGCCAACAGGAGACAATGCTCCTTCTCCATATTCATATAGCAAATTGCCGAAATGACTAGGATTATGAGCATTCATAGCTTCTCTGACTAATGCATTAAGCCCAAGTCTATTTACAAAGTATGTATCCATCCTTACGTTCCCTGTAAACAGTTCGCCAATTACAAGCAAATTTGGGTTGACTTCTCTAGCTTTGTTCAGCATATATTCAGAGACGTTTATTGGAGTGCCATGGGCATTGTCAAGTCGAATTCCTTTGAATATTCTTGCCATTGAGGTGACATACGTTTCCATCCTGTCCCATAGTATAGGACAGTCTTCCCTGGAAGCTCCATAACGAAGTTTAACGCAATCTCCCCATATATGGACATTTCTCCTAAAATAATGCCATCCATCTTTTTCAGCGAAATCTTTAAGAATTTTATCATATCCCATAATCCACCCATTGAAAAGAACAACTTCTCCATTATGCAGTTGCATAAAGTACTCTCTTATCAGAGGATTGTTCCATTTGATCACATTATTTTTTTGATGGAGAATCCTAAACTTAATTTCGCTCTCAATATTTCCATAAATATCTTCCAAGTGTTTTTCATAGCGGCTTAATAAGTTCGAGTTTACTTCAGTCAAGCTTTGCTTGACTTTTTCCAATGCTACTTCATTGCTCCAGTTCTGGCTTTTGCAGTATTTTCATACTAATTGGTTGTCAACTTTTGTGGAGAAAATCCCTTCTCCTTCTCCAAATAATGAATAATTTTCAATAAAGCTTGACAAATTTTCATAATATTCTCTTCGGTAGTCGTCTGCATTTAAAAATCCTTCGCTTTCATTTTCAATAAATTTAAGATAGGCATCTTCTACATCAATTTGAAAATATTGGAATAATAAAAGTCCTGGAACGATGTCAACTTTGAGAATCTTCATGATATTTTTCAAGTCTTCTTCAGTCTCCACCTTGTTTTCATTCATATATCCTCTTAAAGCTTTTCTGCTGATATCATTGGATAGCTTTACCAGTGCTTTATCAAGCTCATAAGCAACCCTCATTCAGGGAGAATTGGTTAAGTTGTAAGCAGCTTCTGGGTGTTCTTCAATAAAAGGACTCCCATTTGCACAATGGTTTAAAACAATATCAACAACACAGCCAATTCCATTTTCCTTATCCAAAGATTCCAATACACTACAAAGAGCAGCATATTTTTCTTCTTCGTCTTCCATCCCAGGGAATAGTTCAGGACTCAGCCGTGTAGGGTCACTTATACTATAATGACTTAGAGATCCTCCTAGCTCTTGAATAGGACATAAGTGGAAAATATTGAATCCCAGGCTACGCTGATGCTTCAATATTTCTGACCAATTAGAAATTGGTCCTAAGCATCGGCTCAGCAAGCTCTGCAAGCATAAGCCATTAAATGGGATCGTTTCACTTCCTAAAGTGATGATTGGGTCAACTATAATTCAATTGATTTCAGTCTTGATGGATTGGTTTAAATTATTTGTGTACTCAAGACAAAAGTTGAAATTACCTGGGCTTGAAAATTCGACTTCAGCAGTCCAATGCCCAAAAGAATTGGTCGTTCCTGAAATTTGTCTTGGGTGAAGATCTTGGTATTTATCAAGATCTATCAATAGAGAAGTAGTAGGTGTAATAATAGGAGATCCTGACTCAAGCTGAAATTGAATTCGGGTTGATTGGGAGACTCTATAAACGTTCTTTGGGACAGATGGAGTTGGCAAAAGTCCTGTGTTTCGGTCTAGCCTGCAAATTAGGACTTCCACCATTTATACCAGTTTCTGAATGTGAAGTTAAGAGAATCTATGGTGATTAATAATAAATAATATCAAAGGTACTGATAGAAAGAATTATGAAAGTATAAACTGAAAATATTAATTTAAAATTTAAATTATAGTTTTAACATCAAAATCGATTAATTATAACTAAGTATCATTAAAATAAAGGGCTTTAGATTCATAAGCGGATGCTCAAAATAATGATGATTTAGAATTTATTAAGCAATACATATTCATTTTGAAAAATTTTATTAAAAACTTCTAAATCATTGAATCTCTCAAATCAGCTTATTATGTAATGACTTTGGGAATGCTTTAAAGTTTACTTCAAGTCCAGAAATCAATAATGATTTAACATCAATTTTAACTTTATAAAATTATAGCCTTCATTAACAAAAACAACGCTAGTTTAACTGCTTAGAGTTGCTTCAAGCTTTAAGTTTGTCTAAATATTTAAATTTTGATTTATACCTTTTAGATTTTTCGATGTTTTAAATTATTTTCTTACTCCCCCCCTCCGTGAGTGAACAAAACCATTAGAAAAATCGCTATTTTTTGCCAAAAAACCCACCCTCCGTGAGTGAGCAAAAATTTTTTTACAAAAAAAATTAATATTTGCTTTCCAATTTTTGCAAATTAGATTTTTTTTAAATTTCGAAAAAAAAAAAATTTATATATAAATTTTTTTAAAAAAAAAAAAATTAACCCCCCTCCGTGAGTGAACAAAATTTTTTTGTTCACTCACGGAGGGGGGGAGTTAGAAATTATGAACAGCAAAGAATGGCTAAGCATCCCACAATTTTTGTTTTACTAATACTAAAGCCAAAGGACAATTATACCTGAAATTAAAACTGCAATCTTCTAAATATCGTCTTTGCTGACATTTTAATGGCATGGTTTTAATAATAAAATTTATCATTAAATTTAATATTAAAGTGATATATCCTTATTTAAATAAAATATATATTTTTAGAAACGATAACGCGATAAAGAGCGCACCAAAATGCAAAGAAAAGTGATCTGAGCATTTAGGAAATTTAAAAAAAATTTAATTTGTGTTGAGCTTTAATTGGATAATATGAGTCCAAATATAAAAGTTAAATGAAAAGAAAGAGAACGCTTTCAAAACCTTCAAGCTTCTTAAAGAAGGTCTTTGATATGTTAAAAAATGATGAAATTCAAGAGATAGTTTCCTGAAATAAGGACGGGCAAGCATTTACTATAAAGAATTCGGAAGAATTCAGTAGGGTGATTTTGCCTCTGTACTTCAAACATAAGAACTTTTCAAGCTTCACTCGTCAGCTGAATATGTATGACTTCCATAAGTATAAGATTGAGGAGAATACCCATACATTTAAGCATCCTTTATTTATTCAAGGTCGAAAGGACCTAATTAAAGAGATCATGAGAAAATCGAATTTCTCCCAAAATTCTGAATCCTCAGCTAACGAACCGCACAAAACAGAGCTTACACCATTGCTGCAAAAAATGCATGAACTCTATACGGACAATCAAAACTCAGAACAGCACATCAAAACTTTAGAAGAAAAGATCGAGAACATTCGAGAACTAAATTCTGACCTTTTGACCCAACTTAAGGAGTCAAAGGTAAGGATTAGAAATTTTAAAAAGATGCTGTTAAGTACTTCTAACATGATGGGAACTACTGAAGACGATTTGGACTCCCTCCTCAAGCTAGAAACCCCAAGTTCCGAAGACCATAGAGAAAGTCCTGCTTCAAATATGGCCATAGATCCAGGAGTTAAAAGGGATAGCAAATCCGTTGGGTCCAGCGAATCAGGCGAAGAAAGAAATCTAAATAAAAGTGATGATGACACCAGCATCTATCTGCAAACTGACACCTAGTAAGTTTGAAGATAATCTTAAATTTAAGAAATGAAAGAATTGGAATTTTGTACAGTTAGGATCTTAACATAATTTCAAGCAATTTGATTTATTATCTTTGTGCAATAACCTAATTAAACAACTTATTAGCTTCTTTTAAACTGCCGCATAAAAATTTAAAAACTTTATTTTTTGGAAAATTTCCTAAATTGTAACTTAAGGTAAGTCTTTAATTCTGGTAAGAAACCGATATGCTAAGACCTCTATTTATTCAGTTTTCTAATCATAGGTGCGCTTCTTTCGTTTAACCTTCAAAGTTTCACCATTTTATTAAACCTCGAAATTGCCAGTAATGACGGCCTACGGGTTGACTAAGAATCAAATAAAAATACTTAGGCAATAAAAAATCCTAAATATAGTAAAATATATAAAAATGAGAAAAGTTAATATTTTGCAAAATATATTTTGTTAAAATGATGAGTTTTTTCTAAAGAAAAACTAAGAATAATCGCAAACAACTGATCTGTTTAAGCAGTTCAGAAATCATATTGCATAGCAAATCCAAATTCAAAGCTAGCTAAGCAAAAGCAATGCAAATAAAAATTTTAAGAAAACTTAAAAATCTTTTATTGAAAAATTGAAGATTTAGCTCAATGCATCCTTCTTTAGATAGAAGAACTGAGCAGTCAAAGAGAGCCTAATTGAGGAATCCTTGTGTATGGTGCTTCTAAATGAGCTTTCATTTAAATATTATAATTTCCTTCTTCATTATTAATCTTGCATATGATTCTTATTATAGTAATACTATCAAAAGCTTCAAATAATTTCTGAGTAAATGAGCTAGCTTTTAAAGTAAAAAGATTAACAATCAATAGATTTACTTCTTCTTTTATCCCAAATAATTAAAATTCTTAAAAAGTTTGACTATTCTTCAAATGTGCGAGCAAATATTTAATAATTATGTATGTTGCAGACTTGCTGAAGCTGTATAGGCTTCTTAGTTTTGACAATTACAGAAATTTAGAAATTATAAACGAGAATTGCGATTTGAGGTTTTTAATTTGCTTAAATTACCAAAATCTGTCCTTTTGCTTAGCTTTCAATGCTTTTGCCATTCTTTCGGTTCATTATTACCATCATTCTTTATCAAACTTTGATTAAACTTTGACTTGATTCTAAGCTCATGCTTAATTTTTAATTATTATAAAGGTCAACTTAATTTTCATTTTTCAAGAGCGATACTATTTGCTCTGATAAATTATTCAAAAAATTATGAAAATCCTAAATTAAAGTTTTTCTATTTAAAACTATTGGTAATAGTGATGATTACTTTTTCTGCTTCATTTATAATTGCCCTAACGATTTCAGCTTTTTCTACCTTTATCTTCATAAAAGTGCTTGAGACAGAAATTCCTTCAATTTCATCAATCAAATTATTTTTGATTTCTGTCTCATTTTGAGATTTTTCTGCCTCTTCATTAATTAAAAATTCACTAATATTTCGCTTGATATCTGAAATCATTTGCACAAATTCATTTACGAATTCCATAAAAATTAGTTTTAGATCATTTGCAGGGGGTTCTGATTTTCCTTTCTTTTTCTTTGCTGGACTGTTAGGCAAGCTTAAATTTCCTAATTTTAAAAGAAGAATTGAAAAGAATCCCACAGTAGCAATAATAAAGGCTGTTTTTTTAAGCTCTTCTGGTGAAGAAAAATTTAAAAACCCTTCTGATTTAAATCGATTAACGAATTCCATCAGCTTGCTGATGCTTTCCTTCAACGGATCAAAGCCTGCTTTGATGTTTGAAACAGCTTCAGACAATAAATAAAGAAAAGTATAACCCTCATTGAGAATGGGGCTTTGAGCTAGAGATTCTACTTTAGACTTCAGCTTAAGCAATTCTTCATCTGCACTAGCTCCTTCATTATTTTGAAACTTATAAGCAAACTTTAATATCATTTGCTCAATTTCAACATAGTCAAAATTAGATCATCTGCCAAAAAGCTGTCCTTTTTCTTCGATACTGTGCAAGATTTTGTATTCGCTGAGCACTTTTGTATCAGAATTGTCTATAAGATTGCCTCTTTCAAGAAATGCGTCAAATATTCCGACCCCACTTTTGAGCGTATTCCAAGGATCATTGATGCTACTTTGTATTTTCAAAATGAGATTTGTTAATTTAATAAGCTGGAAATAGAGAGAATTTGTTATTCTGTTTCTGAAACTGTAAAAATCAACGATCTGTTCGATTGTGTGATTTCTATATGCCTGCTGGGTGGACTCCGCAATATCGATCATTGAGTATCTATGGAAATTTAGCATGCTTACACACTCCTCGCTAAACTCATTTGAAAAAAATTTCCAATCGTTCATTTCTTCAAATGCTAAGTGGCCTAATGACTCATGCTGAACTGATTTTATATCTAAAGTATTGTAAGTGTTAACAATTGACTTGGCAGCTCCAACCTTTTTATAAAGGTCTATTAATTCAAGCTTAAAAAAGTAGTTGAATGGACTTTTAGATAATCCAAACTCCAAAATAGCGATGCTTGATACCAAAGAAGTGTCTGCCTGCTGAAGAATTCTGGAGATAATTATTACTAGTGGATCTATAATCCGATGCTCGCCTTTTTTAGGATCTGATTCAATGCTCAAGGATGTTTTGTAAATTCTAATAAGTTCTGGAAGATTTTGTTGAGTGCATAGATTGAGCCTGTATTTCAACTTCCAATATGTGGCTATTGAGCGTAATTGGTTTACGTTTTCTATAGCTTCATGGTTTAAAGGTAAAATCAAATTGAGCAGCTCCTCATATCAGTCTATAGGCAATATTTCTAAAAATAGCTTAATATCTTCAATAGTGGAAGGAATATCGTTGAATTTCCTTATATATTTGTGTAGCCTTGGAAATAGCAGCTGCTTCTTATTATTTTCTTCAAGGATTCTTTTTTCTAAAAGGACCTTAATCATTTGAAGCTCAGCAAGCCTTGACGTTCTTTTTACATTCCTAACAATGCTTGAGGTTCCATTGATTTCTTTTCTTGTGTATTTTAAGTTTGCATAACAAGTTTTAATTATCATTTCTTTACTCAGCTCTCTCATTGAGCTAAAAAGTTCTGCAGGCCTTTCAATTTCCAAATCTGCTGCTTCAACCGATAATTCTCCAGCCAACTCTACCACAAAGTTAATATATTTTATATATAGAACTTTTTCTTCAATAGCGCGATAAGGCGCATTCCTAGGTTTTACCGGAGGGTCTTGGACATATGAAAACGTGCTATTCCTTATTCATGGAGAGACAAAACAGCCTAAATAAAGAATTGTGCCTGATTAATCTCGAGAACTTGAAGAGAGGCTGTGTGGAAAATTTACATTTTGGTTCGTCAAATGGATCTGACGAGCCAATTCTGGCCAGTACTTGAAATAAAAAATGATAGTTGCCAGAATTTTATTAATTTTCTGATGAAGAGCATGATCAGAATTTTAATAAATGGCACAGGATCAAGTAATTAATTAAGTCACTATGAAAAATTTCAAATTAGAAAAACATTACTGGCATCGTCTCCCTAAGGCAGTAAAGAGTATTCATTACCTTTACTTTATGCTTTAATTATCTCTTTAAATCTTCTATTAAAAGTTTGAATTTTTAAAAAATTAAAAATTTATTAAGATGGTTAAAGTTACTATGACAAAAGTCAAAATTTAAAAATCATTACTGGCATCGTCTCCCTAAGGCAGTAAAGAGTACTCATTACCTTTACTTTATGCTTTAATTATCTCTTTAAATCTTCTATTAAAAGTTTGAATTTTTAAAAAAATTAAAAAATTATTAAGATGGTTAAGTTACTATGACAAAAGTCAAAATTTAAAAATCATTACTGGCATCGTCTCCCTAAGGCAGTTAAGAGTACTCATTACCTTTACTTTATGCTTTAATTATCTCTTTAAATCTTCTATTAAAAGTTTGGATTTTTAAAAAATTAAAAAATTATTAAGATGGTTAAGTCGATATGAAAAAAAAGACAAAATTTAAAAAATCATTGCTGGCATCGTCTCCCTAAGGCAGTAAAGAGTACTCATTACCTTTACTTTATGCTTTAATTATCTCTTTAAATCTTCTATTAAAAGTTTGGATTTCTAAAAAATTAAAAAATTATTAAGATGGTTAAGTCAATATGAAAAATTCAAATTATAAAAAGCATTACTGGCACCGTCTCCCTAAGGCAGTTAAGAGTACTCATTACCTTTACTTTATGCTTTTAAATTATCTCTTTAAATCTTCTATTAAATGTTTGGATTTTTAAAAAATTATTAAGATGGCTAAGTCAATATGAAAAAAGTCAAAATTTAAAAATCATTACTGGCATCGTCTCCCTAAGGCAGTTAAGAGTACTCATTACCTTTACTTTATGCTTTAATTATCTCTTTAAATCTTCTATTAAAAGTTTGGATTTTTAAAAAATTAAAAAATTATTAAGATGGTTAAGTTACTATGACAAAAGTCAAAATTTAAAAATCATTACTGGCATCGTCTCCCTAAGGCAGTAAAGAGTACTCATTTCCTTTATTTTATGCTTTAATTATCTCTTTAAATCTTCTATTAAAAGTTTGGATTTTTAAAAAATTATTAAGATGGTTAAGTCACTATGAAAAAAGTCAAAGTTTAAAAATCATTACTGGCATCGTCTCCCTAAGGCAGTAAAGAGTATTTATTACGTTATTTTAACGATTTGATTATCTCTTCAAATTTTCTATTAAAAGTTTGATTTTGAATTTTATTGTCAAAAGGAATTATTAAAATTCTGATCATACTCTTCATCAGAAAATTAATAAAATTCTGGCAATTATCATTTTTTATTTCAAGTACTGGCCAGAATTGGCTCGTCAGATCCATTTGACGAACCAAAATGTAAATTTTCCACACAGCCTCTCTTCAAGTTCTCGAGATTAATCAGGCACAATTCTTTATTTAGGTTGTTTGTCTCCCCCATGAATAAGGAATAGCACGTTTTCATATGTCCAAGACCCTCCGGTAAAACCTAGGAATGCGCCTTATCGCGCTATTGAAGAGAAAGTTCTATAGCTTTCCCAGTTCATTAAAGCTGTCCCTTCATTCAAGTTTAGCTTCAGCAGCTCATGATAGCAGTCAATGGCTGCGAATTTATCACTTTCAGCGAGGATCTTAGCCTTTCTCATCAGCCTTTCTCCGGGGTCAAGAAAAGCAGAAAATTCATCAAGTAATTGTAATGATTTCCCTCCACCTTTTAATTCTTCCATAAATAGCTCTAATTTGAGCATGGGAGGACCCATAATGAATTCTGGGTTCGTTCTGACTTTTTGAAAAAATAACGTAGCGATATCTAATAGTTTTTTCTGGGCAGGATCCAAATAGGCCTGAATGCACATACTTGTGACGGCGATTAGTCCATAATAAACGTCCCCAAAAAGCTTGAAAAGCTTCAAAGCTACGGCTTGCTGCTGAGGAAAGTTAAAGGCCGATGCATAAGCATTGAATAAAAGTGCTCCTACTTCTTTTCTTGGCTGTGTATTGAACATTTCGCTATACAAGTAAGCACTCCTGTCACTCCTGCCAAGACATTTATAAGTCAAGCACATGATGTCGAGTAATGATAAATCATTAGGCTTTTCTGCAGCTAATTCTTCCAATATTTGAAGACTTTCCTCATCTTCACCTGATCTTTGAAGAACTAAGGCTTTTACTGCTTGAAGCATGGGATGAGGAGTTTTTTGGATGTGTGAATTGACGAGCTTCAAAGCTTTTTTAAATTGTTTGTTGTCAAGGAGGTCGTAAACCTGCCTAATCTTCCTTTCTATGACAGCTGAGCTCATATCGAATATGGAACCCTGATATTATGAAACATTCATTAAGACTTAGAGTTAATTTTGGCTTTTATGAACAAGATTGAACTTTTAATGATCATCAAGCATAGATTTGCTTGGCTTTGCAAATTTGACAATAATTGCCATAAAAAAAATTTGGGCTCAAATTCGATAAATTAAGATATAGTAAATTAAGATTAATTTTTAACTCCTCCCCTCCGTGAGGAACAAAAAAATCTTTGTTCGCTTACGAAGGTAGTTAATTATGTTTTTTTAAAAATTTATACTGTAATTTATGTTTCAAAAAACAGTCCTAATTCGAAAAAATTGAGAAGCAAAGATTAATTTAATTTGCAAAATTTATGTTTTAAAATGAAAGTTGTTTAAATTAAACAGAATTAGCTAGAGATTTCATTAATAATTATAACTTATATATCAAAATATTTTTCGTAAAACTTTATATTAAAGACATTTTTCTCGCTTAAGGAGGGTGGATTTTTAACCCAAAAATAGGGATTTTTTCAATGGTCAATTCGCTCACGGGGAGGGAGGAAGCATCAAATGAGTGCATTTGAATAATGAAGCTTTATAGATTATGAGATTTGTCTATACTCTTTATAAATATGGAAAGCATAGCTGTAATTGGAGTCTCATGCCTATTTCCTTCATTAAAGTTTACAATTGGAACTAAAAGGAAAATAGTCTTTTTGTTTACAATTCTCTTTGCGATTTTGCTACTTAGCCTCTATTTTTTTCAGCGAGCACCTACATATTATGATCTTCTAAAAGTAAAAAGAGATATCTCTTATTACCAAGCCAAAGATCTCAGCAGAAAAGCAACAGAAGAGACCAGAGAAATGTGGAAAATAATTAGTGATCCTCTTTTACGCTTAGACTATGAACTTTACGGTACAGATACCGAAGTAGCAAGTCACATTCATCTTGAATCATCAATAATGTTCTACCTTTCATGAATTATTACTATCAACATACTCTCTTTCAATACAAAATCAGGAAACGTATGGACACGCTTAGTCATTCCTTTAGCTATTATTGGGGCTTTTGAATTTGATTTAAAACTTCGAAAAACTGTGAGATTTCCGCTAGAAATACTACCACTAACATTATTGGAGCAAGTAAAGTTACTACAAACTCTTTATGCAGCATATGCTTTGTTTGCTATTTTGAATTCCCAAGTAAATGATCAGGCTAAAGACAAGGAAGATGAAGAAAAATGGAAAGCACTTAAAGAAAGCAACAAAGAACTTAAACAAATATCTGAAAAAATAAATGGAGAAAGCATGGAAGAAATCAAAGAATATTTAGCTGCAATTGTATTGCCAAGAAATCTGGAACAAAACCAGCAAGAAAGCCCGCTGATGAAAATAGGGAAGAAGATAGGAATGATGATTCTCGTTTATATAATAATTAATAAGATTGGCTAATTTTTAATTTTAAATTAATAACAATAATTATTTTTTTGATTTTTTAATTTTTCTATTATGTCATGAATCGTATTATTTCTATTATTAAGTCTTTATTGAGCAAATACTTAATTTTAAATATAATTTTAGGATTTTAAATTTGCAGCTAGGGCATATGATCCTTATTTAGTATAGCATTTTTTGCACATTTGCTTAAAAGCCCAGAGAACTGATTTAAAGGATAAGCCTATTTCGATAAAGTCAAAACAAGCTAAGAGCGAATTATGTCATGCCAGCATTGCAGAGATCCCGTAGCTCCAATAAAATTAGCATTGAACATTAAAGCGTAAATTAAACATATAATAGGGATTAAACATTTTATGAGCTTTGAAAAGATTTAAATTTAATATTTAGTCAATTTATTATTCTCTTTGCTTCGGCTAAATATGTAAATCATGTGTTGGCTCAATTTTAAACCTAAATATTTTGGCACGTAGCTGGCAACACGCTTATTCATGAAAAATAAATAAATAAAAGCATCAATCTTTATAAGACGATTAATTTTATATCATTATGATTCTAATATGCGATTTGTCGTTATGCGATTGATAGCTCTTCGTGTCCAATTTTCAATTAGTCCAAGATTAAAAATCTCCAGTATAATCTTGACTTATTTCAATTTTTAGAATAAAGAGGAGAAGGCATGAGGAAATGGAAAAAATAAAATCTCATGAGGAGACTCACCTATAAGGCAACCGATAGTTCTTGATGTGGCAGTACTCAAATAGGTACACCATTAGATATCTCTAACAATCTTGACTTATTTTAGTTTTTAAAGACATGACATATGGAAATGGAAAATACAAATTGGGAGAGGGAACTCGGAGATAAGGTAACTGATAGCTCTTCATATGGCAGTAATCCAATAAATGCACAATTAATAATCTCTAGCTTAATCTTGACTTATTTTATTTTTAGAATTAAAGACAAAGTTCAATATGACAAAAATTGCTTTCAAAAAATAAATTTTATCAATAAAGTTTAATAAAACAGCCCCAAAATTATTTTCTTGTTAATTTTGGCTTGATATGACAAAATATTTGGTTCGCGAAAAATATTAAAATAGAGCCAATATACCAAATTAAAACAAGCGAAAGCCAATCAGATCCCATTTGAATTTTCAGGTCTACTGATTATGACATTCACCAAAAACACTCTAATGAAGGCAAAGCATTGAACATGAACAAAGAAATTAGAACCTTTATAAGAAAATGCTGCTTATGACTTTTAAAAAAGATTTTAATAGAGGAATTTAATGCCTTTCATTTTTTTTAATACCAGAAATTTATATTATGGTTGTAAATCTGAGCTCTATGCTAAATCTCATTTCTTTCAAAGCAAAAATGCAAAAAATGGTATAATAGCTCAATATATATTAAAATGGCGAGAGCGAACCAGCCCTTTTTCTCAAAACCTGTAGCCTGCATTCCGGGGGATCTTGTGGAAGGGAAATAGGCGCTCGGAATGTGTATCCGGCTAGGTTTTTCCTTGGCACGTTAGAACGCAACGTCGAACTAGGTTGACCACAGCTCATCCTGACACCAGGGTTTTTACCTCAGGGGAAATGGATTTCCAAGTTGGAAAGGGGAAACTCAGCAGCACCAAGGATGCATACTTACTCCCCCCCCCTCCGTGAGTGAACAAAAAAATTTTGTTCACTCACGGAGGGGGGTTAATTTTTTTTTTAAAAAAATTTATATATAAATTTTATAAAAATTATTTTTTTTCGAAATTTAAAAAAATTCTAATTCGCAAAAATTGGAAAGCAAATATTAATTTAATTTATAAAATTTATGTTTTAAAAAGCAATTTGTTTAAAATTAAACAGAATTAGCATTAGATTTCGTATTACTAATTATCATTTATATATCAAATTTTTTTTCCATAAAAAATTTTTCTATTAAAAAAATTTTTGTTCACTCACGGAGGGTGGGTTTTTGGGCAAAAAATGACGATTTTTCTAATGGTTTTGTTCACTCACGGAGGGGGGGAGTTAGCCCATCGGGCGACTACCTAGGGTGTAGCCGGGTGTTACATCCCAGGCTTTGGATTTTCATGTTGGCCGACAGTCCACCAGAAAATTTTTTTTCAAGTTTTCGGAATGGGCACCATTGTTGACATACTGCTGGGTAGCGTAACACATCCAACTACGGGTAGCGAGTGCACATCTTTGTCTAGTAGGAGCAACATCAAGAAGGTCGTGATCGATCGGCGGTGAACAACCAGGTGAAGCGATAAGGGTGAAGGTAGACCGATGGAAGCCTTAGGTATTACGAAGGTCTTTAATAATATAGTTAATGTTAATGCTAATAATATAATCGCTCAGCCGGAGTCTTATTATATTAGCTATTCTCTATAGTAATTTCTAAACATAAAAATAATAATGCCCTAAATAATTAATTAATTATATTAATAAGCACCTTATAAGCTGATTCACACTGTCATAGAACATATTTTTAAATTAATTATTTTCTGCTCTATAAAATGGGATTTTTTCTGAGAGAACACTCTCATGAATTTTCCCAGATGATACAGATGCGATATTCCTGACATCTGCCATCTCATACTCTAATCTCCTGTTTGCCCTCTTCATTTTCCGATAAAAATAAAGAGAGCCCATAAGTGAAGCTCAGAGTAGAACACATACAGCCCAGAAAATATAAATTGCAACTCCTTCCCCTTCTAGTCCTGACTCAATATAAATTTCAGTTGGGTCATAAGAGACATATTTTGAATATATGCGCTCTTGTGAAGGATTTATAGCTAAAATATTGATAAAGCCGCGCTTTTCTTTTACAAGAAACCTTATTTCATTTTTCCCTGTGACATATCCACTATGCTGAGCTTTTGAAAATTTGTGTGAAGTTTGCATGTCACAAGTGGTTTCAATTAAATTTGGAGAGATTTTGGAGTAATAAACGTGATACTCAATATTGTTAGGATTTTCGATTGGGCTTCCATCTTGATATTCTATGCTGTCAAAGGATACTACTACAAGATATTTATCAGGCCTTTCCCACTTGATTAAGCCATTATTTCCTGGCACAATATACTTTGGAGCGCTTTGGCCTTGCTTTGTAAATACAGTTGAGAGCTGGTAGTTTTGTGTGCTATCTACGTTTTTACTCAAAGCAGAAACTGTTATGAAATATCTCCCCTTTGCGTTGTTTATCATCCCAATTATTTTTCCATCCATTTTTCGCTCAACGATTACCTCTGGATCCTCATCGCTTGCAATCGTCCAGTTTGATGAAATTTCTAATTTCAAGTCCTCAGCACAAGGAACTAAAAACACTTCAAGTCTTCCCAATTCATTTAGATTAACTTCATACCTTTTGCTTAAAATTCCTAACTCCCCCTCATGAACGAACAAAACCATTAGAAAAATCCCTATTTTAACCCAAAAACAAAAATTTTTTAATAGAAATTTTTTTTTTATGGGAAAAAATTGATATATAAATGATAATTATTATAAGAAATCTCTATCTAATTCTGATGAATTTTAAACAGCTTGCATTCTAAAATATAAATTTAACAAGTTAAATTAATTTTTGCTTCTCAATTGGAAATTTTTTAAAACATATATTAACACCCTTGTGAGCGAATAAATTTTTTTTTGGCTCATGGAGGAGGGGAGTAAGTCAATAGAATCATAATTTTCTGAGCCTACTGCCAGCATGGTCGGAATAATGCTTTCTGAACAATAAAATTCAAAGTCCCCACTTTCTTCTTGGCTATATCTTTCTGATGCAGAGCCAGATATCATAAAATTTAGCTTCCCAGGGATGCCAGTTTCACGGAAAATCATTGATAAAGAATTAAAAGCAAAATCATAGTTATTTTTTTGGAATTTGAAGTTTGATTTTTCTTCTGAAGGAGGAGGCCTAGGTTTATCATAACGCTGAAAGTCTACATAAGCTTGAGGGAAAAAATCTTTTGAAAGAGAAGTTAATTGGCAATGAACTGGGCCTGAGAAATTACGAGAAATACCTGATTCGAAATCAATATATTAAAATGTGTGGTGAGCAAACCCACCTCTTAACACCTGGAGCTGGGAACCAAGGATTTTGTGGAATAGAGGATAGCGCTCTGATGTATATCTGACCAGGTTTTACTTGGTTTGGATGGAGCGCAAGGTTGAATTAGGCATTCCGCAGCTCATTCGGATCAAGGTTTTGCCTCTTGGCAGAGACGGGTTCGGCATTGGAAAGGGAAAGTCTACAAAGTCTACGTGACTAATTGGACAATTTCTAGTGCGATACTAGGCGTTGTGCTCTGGGCGATGAATTTCAACTTGATCGATAGCTTGACTAGAAATTCATTTTTGAATTTTCTGGAGTATGACGTATGGCATGGTGATCCAGCCCACTTCACTCGATGTTAGACCAGAGCTTCAGGCGATGAGGAATTTATCCCTAGAGGTGGCAGCAGGCCGTTCAAAAACGAATAAAGGTTGAGAAGCGCACCCCGTGGGTTAACTAACCTGATTCGAAATCAAAGTATATATGATCAAATGGACTATACTGAAGCCTATAAACCATAGGTCTGCCATCCATCAGCCTTGCATAACTATTTCTTAAATGAGCAGTAATTGTGTAGATTCCGTCTTCTACACCTTTTACATAAATATAAAAAGTTCCAATCTTGAACTTTTTGTCATCTGAGCGAATTCTTACCCTTTCCTAAGAGAAAACCTGTTTATTTTAGGAATTCTCTCTTAAGTAATTTTATTTATGCATTATTTCATTAATTAATTTCTTAATCTTAATAAATTGAAGCTTTTCAAAGTTCAAAAGTATATAAAATGCGAAAATTAATATTATATCCTTATCAGGCAATAAAATCTTGCTAGATTACAGAAGAAGTTAGATGATCAATTTTGTCATGAGAAAGTGCAGTCCAGTTGAAATTTTTATCGCTTGTATTTTTCACAGTACCAATATAAATGTCTGTATCACCCATATATGAAGTTATAGAGAAATCAATATCTGATGAAGATGAAACAAGGAAAGTATAAACCTGGATTTCATCTTTTTGACAAGAATTTTTATATGGAATACCATTTGGTAGAATTATCGTATCTTGACTATTTGTAACAGTTATGGTGAATGATGACGAAGAATTTTGACTTGTACTTGCTTCTATAATAAAGACGCAATTAATACAGAAATTTGGATCATTTTTTGAAATTTGTATGCTATATTTATCTGGGCTTGAATTTGAGGACCAAATATAATTTTTGAGTTTATCTATTACAGTGCCAACATCATCAGCCCCAGAATAAGTGTATACAAGAATTGCTGGATTGCCATAATATGGAGCTAAACTTATAGAAATATCGCTTTTTACTTCACTGTTAAATAAATAATAAGTTTTTGATCCTTTATTTAGACTTCCATATTGTGGCGTTCCACTATGCAGTCATGTCAGATTTTGATTTCCACTATGAATGATAATTGAAAAAGATGAGGCAGTTTCTCCATAAATTGCTATAAAGAATGTCCCAGTCATGCCTCTTCTTAATTTGGGGTCGTTTGATGAAATTCTTAAAATGCTTTCTTGGTCTTTTTTCGCAATTCAATCATAGACACTCATAGTTGGCATGGCCCCTCTAGATACATACATATTAGGGAACTCTTCTGAAAATGAAGTTAATGTTATCATTAGCTCAGAAGCATTATTGCTGCAATAGAATGAAAAAACTTTGTAACTATCCTTCTCAACAAATCCATAAGTAGGGGTATTTTCGCTTACTCTCCCCCCCCATTTAATAACGAACTTTTTTTTGTTCGTTATTAAATGGGGTATAATTTATATAAAATTTTTGGTAAAAAAAATATATAAAATTTACATTAAATATCTATGATTTTTATATAAGATTTTCAATCAAAGGATTAATAATAAAAGGAGTCAAATGATGACAACAGAAAGAGAAATCGCCTAAATGCAGGCGAAAAGATAACTATTGCTAACTCCCCCATACTCAGTGGTCTAATAAAATCATTAGAAAAATCGCTCACCTTCTATGAGCGAACAAAAATTTTTATGGAAAAATTCTGATATATAAGCGATAATTATTATAATGAAATCTAGAGCTAATTCTGTTTAATTTTAAACAAATTGCGTTTTAAAACATAAATTTTATAAATTAAATTAATATTTGCTTCCCAATTTTTTGCAACTTAGTTTTTTTTTTAAAATTCCGAAAATTTATTATGGAAAAAATTTTGATATATAAACGGTAATTATTATAATGAAAATCTCTGGCTAATTCTGTTTAATTTTAAATAAACTGCGTTTTAAAATATAAATTTTATAAATTAAATTAATATTTGCTTTCCAATTTCTGCAAATTAGGATTTTTTTAAAATTTCGAAAAAAAAACAAATTTTCTATAAAATTTATATATAAATTTTTTTATAAAAAAAAATAAACCCCCCTCCGTGAGCGAACAAAATTTTTTTTATTCGCTCACGGAGAGGGGGAGTAAGAGCCAGCTTAAGATTAAGCCACTAGTAGCTTATTAGCTCTTATTTATTATTCTTTGCTCGATTATACTTGTCCTTATCTTACTCTAACTACTTAAAATTAGTAAACTGTAGAGACTAAATTAGCTTATATAATGCTATAGTAAATTTTGTTCGTTATTAAATGGGGCCTAAGAAAAAATTTTTAGGAAAAAAAAATGACGGTTTTGTTCGTTATTAAATGGGGGGGGGAATTAAAGGTGCTATGTCATCCTGCTGAGTTATTATAGAATATAACTCATGCATCTTAATAGATCTCTATACCCCAGCAGAATACCGACCAGAAAAAATATGGTACAGGGCACCTGCCTTATACAGTATAAGTCTGATTAGGTACCTTAAAACCATAAAAGGAGACTTGTCATTTTCGTTTTTACTTTTTAAAAAAAGCTGACAAGTACAAATTAATTTTGGAAATTAAAATGGATAGCCAATAATGATCTAAAATATTTCAGGGGCTATACTTGCAAGTATCAGAAAAACAATTGACAGTAATGATGGCGATGCAATTCGTGTTGCTGCAGGTTTTTACATATTGGCTTGGAATCAATGAGATTTCATCAGTCATTATTGAAGATAAAGACTGGAAAGTGCTATTTGTTCTTGATGGCACTGGCCATTGAGAGACTTCTGTATCAAATGACCCTGAACTATAGATATTAGCAAATATATCAGCGTCGCCAATAGAAGATTGTATAGTAATTTTTAAAGGCTTAGAAGAATCAAAAATTACAAAATAATAATCATCTTCAGTTTTATTCAAATAGCTCGTCTCTGGGCTTGACAACATCAGCTGCCTAACTGCTGAATTTTTTGTATGGACCCTTATTGTATATCGAGAAGAAGTCGACCCGTAAACCCCAATATAAATGGAGCAATGCGTTTGGTTGCCATGCTTATAATCATCAGGAAGACTAGGACATAATCTTTTTAAATCATTATTCCAGGATAAAGTTATAGTGCCTTGCCCAAATTTTGGGAAATCTCTGCCATGTGGAGATATCCTCCACATGCCAGAAATACTTCCACATGTGAAATCACAGAAATATAGTGGCTTCACATGTGGAAATATTTCTGACATGTGGAGGATATCTCAACATGTCAGAGGCCTCCAAAAATTTGGGCAATGCGCTATACAATTTCACTTCCATAATATTGTGACTCAAAATTCTTGTTTTCTTTCGTAGGCTTTTTATTGTTTTCATCAGCTGAAATATACAAATCAGGATCTCCAGACATCGCATTTAGAGAAATAGTTACATCTTCATGGGATAAATAAATGGGAAAAGTGTAATATTTGTAATGCTTCTCTTTAACTTCGCCATCAATAGGGATATTTTCTGTTAATAAAACTGGCGAATTTTCTGTTGTAAATAGAATTGAATAAATCGGTGATTCGTCTTTTGGAATTTCAGTTGCCATTACTAAGACATAATAAATAGATGACAAGAGATAGTTTTCATCGTCTTTATCAATTGATATAGAAGATATTTGGTTTGAGGTACTTCAGCCAGTTTTTCAGCTGTATTGTGTCTCGATATCCCTTCAATCTGTAACTGGGCCTTTATTTTTGATGTAGATTGTATATTTCCCAGTAATTGGCGTTAAATAAATCCCTAGAGATTCTTTATTTTCATTTGAAAAATTAATTGTGAAGTAGTAAATACAATAATCGCGACTTGACAAATTATTTCTTTGTGGAATACCAGACACGAGCTGGACAAAAGATTCAGTATTTTTAATGTCTTCTTTAACTAAAATCGTAAAAGTTGACGATCTTTTGGAATAGACAGCAATGTGGTATGTCCCAGATAAATCCTCACCATCTTGACTTCCTTTTGTATAGCTGACTTGGTCAACTTCATGCTTCTTTTTATTCGATGATTTTTCGTAGTCAAAAATGCTTGGTTTTGACAGTTTTGATAAATATAAATCTGGATTGCCTGCAATTGGAGTCAAAGAAATTTTTAATTCCTCTGCATTTGGATTAATGAGTTCATATTTAAAATACTGATATCCCTGGCTAGGAATTGATGACTGCAAAGGCTGTCCATCTAATAATAAAGTTTCTGAATCAATAAAATTGGCAATCAAGCTAAAATAATTATTTCCTAGTGTGCTCCCTATAACTCCAACAAGATATTTTGTTGTAATTCCAGAAACATTTTCAGTAGAAATATCAATAACTTGGACACTTCCATTATGCTTGGATTTAATAAGAGATTTATCATTGCTATTGATTTGCTCAAGCGTTATTTCGCATGACTGTGTACTACACAATTTTGCATATAAATCCGCACTTCCTATTGTAGGCGTCAAATGAATTGAGAAATCAGCTGCTTTATCGGTCGAAAATTCAATATAAAAATAACTGATTTTTTGATATTCAACTGCTCCAATACTAGGAATCCCCATAGCTAATTTGGTGGTACTATTTTGGTTCATTGATGCACAAAGAGAATATGAAGAGTGAATAGCTGAACAAATCCCAATATAATAAAACCCAATAGGCTGATTCTTCCTTTCTCTATCAGCTTTTGTAATCTTCAGCTCGTGGGTGTTTAAAGACTTCATAAAATAGTCATACTCTATTGTGCTTGGCTTTTTCCCAACTTTAACAAATATATCAGGAAGCCCATAAAATGGAGTGAGATTGATTACTAGTGTTTCTTCTCCATGATCTACAAAAATTGAATAGTAGTTGCATTGATTTTCCCCTTCTAGCATTCCTAAAACAGATACAGAAGCTCTCAGCTGCATCACGGAATCTTTTCCTACACTTGAAATTATGGTATATTCAGTGTTATTTAAAGCAACGATCGCAATTTTGTAGATTGCTCCAGCTTTGAAATTTTCGACAAAAAAGCTTTTTCCCATATGAGAATTATCATCAACTATCAGCGTATTTTCAGGTCCAGGCTCTATATCGCCTTCGCTTACAAACATATCAAATTTTCCAAATCCAACTGAAGCGGTGATTTCAACCTCTTTAAACTCTTCCCTTGTTTCAAACTTATAAAGAACCTGATACCCAGCTTCCAGATAATTAGTTTGTGGTATCCCAGGGACCAAATTTATTTCTTTAGTATAGGAAAGAGTGATGACATATCTGCAGAAATGTTGGCATGAAACTAAAATAAAATAATCAGAATTACTTGATAATTGCTTATCTGGGATCACCAAAGACTCAGTTCCACTAGTGGCACTTTCCCAGTCATAGTCTGACTTTGTAGGCTTTTTTCCTTTTTTGACGTAAATATCGGGATCAGATCAGTCAGAAAAAGTCGTCAACACAATGCTGAGATTTTTTGATGTTTTCGCACCTATATGGAATTGGTAAAAAAGCTCTCCGCCATTAGGGTTTTGTATATGTCCTTCAATAGATTGGCCATCTTCTAGTACTTGTTGAGCATTCAATAAAGCTAAAAAGGTGAGAATCCACAACAGCACCATTTACAATTATTTCAACGAATAAGAATTTAATTTAATTATGGAAGCTTTTAAACGTGATACAACTGCCGATGACTTACAATCTTTCGATCCCCAAGACTGGCCAAATATCCCACGTCCTATTATCATTACATTTGCCTTAATCAGGAAAGCCCTTTTAAATCATGAAAATGGCATTTCAAAACTAAAACAATCAATTCATCATGTGGATGTTAAAGGAGAAACTCATTATAATGAGCTTGTAAAAACAATTTCAAATACAAATGATATGATAGTAAGCTCTGAAGAAATTTGCAAAGATTTTACAGAACAAAAATATGAAAAAGTGAAAAAGAAATTTGAGAAGCTTCAAGGGAAAATTCAAAAAGAAAATGAATACAGAGCAAAATCATTGGAAGATTATAAGTGAAGTCTAAATGAGCAGTTGGGAAATATTAATAAGATTAAGATTAAGATTAAGATTACGCTGGGTATTTAAGGTCCCTACTACGTCCGAGGTCGCATGCCACGGTTTCCCGTGTGGTGGCAGAGCGTTCACCAAGCCCGGCCGCCGAAACCCCCGGTTTCTCGGTAGAGGTATTGTCAAGGGCCGTCTCATACCGGCTTTGCTGACCACCTCCATTTCCAACTTGGATCGTCGCCTAAGTTTACGCCAACTCCGCTTCGTCGTCCGCCAGATCTGCCCATTGAAGGGCACCTTTTCAACTGGAGAGACCCCCGTTTTGGTGTCTAACTCGCCTCCCCTCTTCTCCGGTCATCCCGAGAAAGAACTCAACAGCTTTCACCATTCGGGGCGAGCCACTAAAGCAGCTTAGGCAGGTAATTCACCCTGCCTCATTTCGGGCACTCACTGGGCTGAGCGCTGCTGGCAAAAAGAAGTCACGAATAACTGCCCATGGGTCTGGTCGCAAAAACAGCGGTTCTCGCGCTTAGGCCTCTCGCTTCGAGGTCCCGGACGTTGTTGGGCTAATTCCTGGCTCCAAAAACCATGCCCGGATATACATGGGTAACCACCACTGAGAGGGTGGGTCGGTCGCCATACGCCATTTTATGTATATGGGAAATATTAATAAAAGAATTGATGCATTGCCAACTTTTGCGATTTTAGACGAACTAATTGAAGAGATGAAGGCAAAGTTAAAAGAGAAATTAATTACTGAAGTAAGAGATACGCTGTTGAACCCTGAAATCTATATGATGTCGCAGAGGCTGAGGCTTGTGAACTCGTAAGAGAAATTTAGAGACTTAGAAAATGACATTGAATTGGCTAATAAAAAGATTATAACTGAAACAAAAATTTTAGAGGAAAAAATTGAGAAAATCAATTTTATTTTGAATGGGAATAACACTGAGATTGAAAAGAAAATTGAAAGTAATGGAAATGCTTTAAAAAATGAAATAAAGAAAATTAAAGATTTTGACGAGCATTTAAAATCGTTGGTTTATTCTCAAGATCAGCAAATATCAAAGCTATGCACAGCATTAGGTGAAAAAATAAAAAAAATCAAAGCTAGCATTAAAGAATGGCAAAATAAACTAGAAGAAGTGAAAAATTCGATTCCTCAGGTACAAATAATGCCTTCTCCCATTCCTCTTTCGTCAATTCAAAATATACCAGGGGTTGAAATTTCATCTTATTCTCCTACTGTATCATGGCAGCAAAATACTTTTAATCAGAAAGAGAATCAAGAGCAAATGGCACAAGAGACCAAGCCTTTCCAAGAATTTCAACCTGCTCAGCAATATCAAGATGAAGCTTTTTCTCCAAAGTCTTTAAGCTTTAAGCCTTCTCAAGATAGCATTCTTGATTTTCAAATTCCAGTTCATCCAACTTTTAATATCCCTATTGAAGAAATAACAGAAAAATTGAAAGACGAAATTAGAGAAGAAATTTCTGAGCTAAAAATAGAAATTTATGAGCATATAAAAGCTCATGATGATAAATTAGCAAAAGATATAACGGATACGGTTAAGCCGATAGAAAACAGGATCAATAACACCAAAGGGGTGTTAGAAAATTATGTAAAAGAGCTAACTTCCCCCCTCCGTGAGTGAACAAAACCATTAGAAAAATTGTTATTTTTTGCCCAAAAACCCTCCTACCTAAACAAAAATTTTTATGGAAAAAAATTTTGATATATAAGTGATAATTAGCATAATGAAATCTAGAGCTAATTCTGTTCAATTTTAAACAAATTGCTTTTTAAAACATAAATTTTATAAATCAAATTAATATTTGCTTTCCAATTTTTGCGAATTAGGATTTTTTTAAATTTCGAAAAAACTAATATATATATAAATTTCTTTAAAAAAAAAAAATTAACCCTCCTCCGTGAGTGAACAAAATTTTTTTGTTCACTCACGGAGGGGGGGGGGGAGAGTAAGAGATAAACTAGCATGACTTCCTATTAGCCTAAACCAGTTAGAAGGAATGAATCCTACTGAAGCAAGAATTTTTACATTAGAAGCTCGCTTACGTTCTGAAGAAAATTCCCGAATTCAAGGCTTCAATCAAATTTTAAAGGTCCTTGACCACTCAAAAGCACAGCTTCCTCCTTCAAGCCGTGCTAGTCCTGAGCCAACTCACAGGCGAGAAGTTTCCACTCCCCAAATTCCTTCAGGACGAGTTTCCACTCGACCTCGTAGTAAAATCTACGAACGCCGTGCAACCCCAGGCGGTATGTGCACTTCCGATATGTGAAAAAAGCCATCAGAGCACAAAAAATCTCTTAATGAGTCAGATAGTATCCATGGCTCCAAAATAGCCACACATTCCCCACTTGAAAATTTCCTTTCAGATGACAGCAATGCCGAAATTTTCCACAGATACCAAGCCCACCGAAAATTCAAAGAAATTCCTAAATCTTGGGACCTTGACACATTTTCAGCTCAAAAAGGCATGAGCCCTGTTCCGAGCAAGGACGAAATTACGTTAAGATCTAAGCTTTCAAACTAATTTTCCTTCTTATTAATTTAGCCATAAATCACCATAATAAAGGCAAGATGTCAGATCATCGCAACAAGATCATCAAGAAAGGCAGCGAACCATCAGAATTCGAGTACCACGTAGCTCAGGCTCTTGGTGAAATCGAGGCCTCTGCAAGTGATCTTAAAGGTGAGCTGAAAGATGTGTTTATTACAGGTGCCAGCGAGTTCGAAGGAAAGTTCAGAGGAGCAGTTCGACAAGCTGTCATTATAATGTTCCATTACAGATCTCTTGCAGCTGTCAGAAAGATTTACGCTCGCTTATTGGGGGAACTTGAAAAACGATTTAGCAGACCAGTGGCTATTATTTTTAGCCGAACTATCTTACCCAAGTATCTTAAATCTAAGGGACAGCAAAAACGACCTTATTCAAGGACTTTGACAAGTGTGCACGAAGCTATTTTGGACGATCTTGTATTCCCTGCTTCTATTCTTGGCAAGAGAATGAGGATTAAAACTGACGGCAAAAGAATTTTCAAAGTTTTGCTTGATCCTAAAGACAGAGAAAAGCTTGAAGAAAAATTAGATACCTTATGTGCAGTTTATAATAAACTCACCAATAAAGAGCTCGTTTTTGAGTTTCCTTTGAACAGAGAGTTTCCAGTTTAACTTAACCTAACTCCTCCCTTTGAATTGGAACCAAAAATCTTGTCCTGATTTAAAGGGGGTTTAATTCTTTTTGAAAAAAATATATTATATTTTTTCTATATATTGAATTTTCTCAATTTTCCAATTTTTTAAAAATTAAATAAATATTTTGATTCAAAAATGAATGATTCAGTGTAAAAACTGATTGATTGTGCTTTTCATAAAATCAGGTCAAAACTAATTTATAAAAAATAGTATTTTTAGCTGTAAAATTATCTTATTAAAAATTTTTTTCCCAAAAAATAAAATTTTACCTATATTTTATACGAATTTAAAGGGGTGGGTAAGGTTATCTTTACAAATTAATAGTAATAATATGAAAAGAAGTTTTGGGAGGAATAGAGAAGGGTTGCCTAAAGTAATGAGAAGTGGGATTCCTACACTAGATTTGCTATTTCAAGGAGGTTATCCGATGGGGAGTTTATGCTTAATAGAAGAAGATCCGAGGAATAATGATGCGCTGAATATTTCTAGATGCTTTTTAGGGGAAGGTTGCGTTAGTGATGAAAAATTGTTTATATATGGTGAAAATCTTACCGAAAATTTGATTCCAGATATAAGGAGAATTGGAGATGGCGAGCACAAATCTTCATCAGTTCAATGACGTTACGAGACATTTAGCAACACAAGTCTTATAAGTGAGCCATATTGCATTGACTTAGCTAGTACTGCTAGCAATCAAAGGAATGCTGTGTTTGGGGTGCTTAGTCCAAGTATTGATGATTCTTATAAAAATCTATGAAATACTATAAGACAGGATATTTTGTCACATGAAAATGCAAATGCAGGTAGAGTTCTTATTCTCTCAATGTTAGGAAGCTCTTGGCCGAAGCTTTCTTATTCTGATATTTATCAGTTTTTGAATAGTTTGAAAACTCTATTGAGAACAATAAATGGAGTTTGCATGATAACAATGCCAACAAATACTCTGAATGCAAATCTATTGAACTTGGTCTATTCAAGTTGTGATATTATTTTATCATGTGAAAGTGTGGAAGGTAAAAAATCGTCCATGCTAAGAATTAAAAAAGCACCTAGGGTGCTTGGAAATATTAATTATGAAACAATACCACTTAGGATAAGAGATGATAAATGCACTATAGCAATAGAACAGCTTACAGCTAAAAAACATAAATTGCATCAAGAAAATGCTTAATAATTCAATTTTTGAAGTATTTTCGTTATAATCTTATATTTAAATTAAGTTTATTAATTTCTTCTTCCCAATAACTGCAGAAGATATAAGAATAAGCCAATAATATCGATATATAAGCACATTGCTCCAATTATATAATCATCGTATCCAAGTTGGTATTTTCTACCCCCAGCTATCGTTTGAGTATCAATAACGATATAAAATGTATAAATTACTACAAACACAAAACAAACTAATACATTGATTGGCCTTGAATAGGCAAAAATTCCCATGAAGAGGGCGAAGAAAATGGCACCAAGAAGGATTCCGAATAAAACTCCATAGCCCGTTGTAAAATCTCTTTTGGTGAAACAAGCATAAGCTGTGACTCCTATTGTGACACCCATAGTCATTATTGCTGCGATTAGGATTGTTATTGGATCGTAATAAGCTGTAGCATTTGCGACGAGAAAACTTTCACCTAGAGTAAAAATCCCAGTCAGAATATAATTTTCAGGTACCTTTCTAGCGAAATTTTTACAGCAGAACAATGTGATGATGCATATTAATGTTATAGCAAACATTGCGAGCAAAAACCATCAATTAATCCTCATCCAGTCTCTGAATCCTTCAATTCCGACAGCTAGGCCTGTTATGAATGAAGTCATTGAAAGCTGAATTACCAGAATAGAGTAAACTTTGCGGATAAATCCATTACGGTCTTCATACTGATTTTTCATAGCATACCAGTCATTATTCCCTTGTTCAATATCATGCATTTTTATTTTTATATTTAGGCAAATTAATATTACTTATTTGCATATTTTCATTTTATCTAAGCAATTAAGGATGCAAAAGATAATTGCAAAGATGTCTAAATGCACAGCCACTGATCCTGCAACATAGTCGTCCAAAGTTATTCCATGTTTTCTATCTTCAGCAATCAATTGGACATCGACAACAAGATAGATCGAATAAATTAGTACACCTCCTAGACTTATAAATACAGTCCACATATGAGTGCTGAAGAAAACTCCCATGAAGATCCCAAAGCATATAAAGGTTAAAATAGAGCTGCTCAAGAATCCACAGTGCCATGAATAATTATACCCAGAAAAAAAGCATAAGTAGTTAGCCCTACTGCAGCGCCTAAAGTCATTACTACAATAATAAAAACTGAGATTGGGTCTGTAAGCGAAGCGATTGCCCCTATTATGAGACTTTCACTAAATATAAAGATGCCAAGAATGAGAAAGTTTATTGGGACTTTTCTTACTGCTTTTTTCCATAGCAAAAGGATTAAGAAAAAAATACATAAAACAGCAATTAGAAACCAGAGAAACCACATGTTGTCAAGAAACTATTGTTGATAGCTTTCAGATCTCATAACAGTTCCAGTAACAATAGTCGTAAAGATGAGCTGAATTGATAAGATCACATAGACTCTTTTTATAAAATCTTCTTTATCTAGCTTGCACTGGTGTTCTATATGGTGATAGTCCGCCTGGGATGTTCCGACTTGAATTGCACCTGTTTCCATTTAATGTTTTGAGTTATCATTTTGAACCTATTAAAATCAGCCAAAAATAAAAATGTTGCTATTTTCTGAAATTTGATTTTAATTATGCAGTAGAAATGATGATTTAAAAATACAAAAGCAAAGATTGATAAATTTTTTTCTGCGAAAGGATTACTCATCAAAGTGATTAAATGCTTATATATCGCTATAATAGTTTCGTTCCGAGCTGACTTTAAAATTTAATAGATTGAAATCACTAGAAAATTTATAGAATGTATTTATAAGCCTAACCTAACTCTTGAAAAATCTTACTTGCTTAAAAAAATCTCTTTTTCTTTTCCTTACTTTCCATGTTTTTCATATAAATTTCTTTTCACTCATATTCTTTTCATCACTTTTATCCTTTCCCGCTATCAATTTTTAGATGAAAGTTTGAACACCTGCTCAGTTTCTTTAAGAAATGATGTCATTGGCTTGCTTTATTAGCTTCTTATCTAACTATTCTATTAATTATTTAAACCTAATTTGTCAGCTCTTATAAAAATATTCTAAGATAGCGATAGAAACGAGGGAAATTAACAAAGAATCGCAAAGAAAGAAAATTAGCCAACTCAGCCTTCATAATAGCCAATTCCTATAACACTTTTTTATAATCATAATGTATATCGCAGTTGTAGGATGTGTTCATGGCGAACTTGAGCTGATGTACAATACTATAAAAGAGCTTGAAAATGAGCGCGGCGTTAAAGCTGACATCATCCTTTGTACTGGAGATTTCGAAGCAATGAGAAACGAAGACGATCTAAGGACTTTGACATGCCCACAAAAGTATCGCACAATGGGCGATTTTTGTAAATATCATAATGGCGAGTTCCAAGCTGAAACATTGACTTTATTTATTGGAGGAAATCATGAAGCTGTAGGACATATGAAAGAGCTGCCTTGAGGAGGATGGGTAGCACCAAATATCTATTATATGGGCAGAGCAGGAGTCATGAAATTTGGAGACTTAAGAATTGCTGGAATTTCTGGGATTTTTCATAAGCAAAGCTATAAATTGCCATTACCTGAACAAGCTATAACAGAAGATGAGTGCAAGTCCTTATTCAGAGTAAGAGTTTTCGATGTAGATAAACTATTGAGAATTCGCTCACCAGATATATTTTTATCACATGATTGACCGAGAGGAATTTATCGACATGGAAATACAGAAGAGTTGCTAAAAATTAAACCTTTTTTGAAAGATGAAATAAGAATTGGGTCATTGGGAAGTCCTGCGGGTAAAATGCTTTTGGACCATTTAAAACCGAAATATTGATTTGCGTCGCATATGCATGTAAGATTTTTAGCACAAACACAATCAACAAAATTTTTAGCGCTGGATAAGGCAATCAGAGGAAGGAGGTTTGTAGAAATTTTAAGGATTGAGGGAGAGCCAGGCCCATTTGAACCTGATCAAGAGTGGCTAAATATTATTGAAAATTAAGCATTTTGTGCTAATTTAGCCTAACTTACCCAATTTTGACAGAGAGCATGAGATTCACCTATGCTCTATAAATTAGTCCAAAGCTTGAATTGGATAGATTTAGGCATAGCATATCTTGTGCAATCTTATATATATTATTTTTTAAGTCTCTTAAGATTACATACTAATCTTTAAGTCTTGATATAATATAAATGTCTAAACCTTCAGAGCATTCCCAAGCAGGTGATGAAATCAAAGAAAAAGATGAAATAGTCGCAGTCATGGTAGCTGACAGCTTCACACGTGCATTTTGGCCTATAACTAATGATACTCCGAAAGCTCTAATTCCACTCTGCAATATTCCAATGATTGAATACACCCTTGAACTATTAGCTCTCAATAAAATCAAAAAGATTTACATCTTTTGCTGCTCTCACGCTCAGCAAGTGCTTGATTATATTGAATCTCAGCACTATTCCCACTTTCAAGTAATCCCTCTTTATCAGCCTTCCTGCAAAAGTCTTGGTGATGTCTTCAGAGAATTGGATGCAAAACAAATCATTCGCAAAGATTTTCTATTACTTTTTGCAGACTGTGTAGGGAATGCTAACTTGCAAGACGCAATCAATAAGCACAAAGAACTTCGTCACGAAAACAAAGAATTTATCTTAACCAAGGTTTTTAAAGAAGAAAGAGTAGATAGCCCATTGAGGACTGAGGAAGATCAAACTGTTGTAGTCCTCGACCAAGATCAAATCCTCCAATACGACTGCATTTCAGGCTGCTCCCAAGCTAAAATGAACAGCAACATAAAATTCAAAGCAGCGAGACAGTTCAAAGTTCGCTATGATTTAGTCGACACCGGAATCAACATCTGCTCTCACGATGTTTTGCATTATTTCTCTGACAGCTTTGACTACCATGATTTAAGAGACCATTTAATGAAGGATCTGATTACTTCAGAAATCTACTCAGACAAATTTGCAGCATATGTGATTCCTAAGCATCAATATCTAGCCCAAGTAAAGGTCCCGCAGGTTTATGATGCGATTTCAAGAGATATCATGAATAGATGAATGCACCCCGTCTGCTTGTCAACAAACCTAATTCCTCCTACCACTCCCACTTGCTATAAATGTAGCAGGAATAGTATTTATAAAGAAGATAAAGTACAAATAGGGCACACATCAACTATAGACCCGCCTACAGCGATTGGAAGTGGAACAAAAATAGGAGACAAAACTCACATAACGGGTAGCGTTATAGGAAGGGGCTGCATAATAGGAAACGGGGTGACTATTGAGCATTCTTATATATGAGATAATGTACTTGTAGAAGATGGCTGCGTAATTTCTCATGCCATTATATGCACGAATGCTGATATCGGAAAAAATTCGAGACTCCTTCGAGGCAGCATTATCTGCAAAGATGTGGTTTTGAACGAAGACACAGTTATTCCTGAAACTGCTAGAGTTTCTCTATATAAGTATGACTCTCACCATAAAAAATATGAAAAATCAGATGAGGGAACTGATTTAGGAAAAGGCTTTATTTTTAATAGAGAACTTGACCCAGAGCTTCATGAATCTTTGACTGCTAAAAAAATAGAAGGACAGTGCATAGGTGGGAAATTCTATTGGCTTGAATCTGAAGAAGAGCAAAGCGAGTCTGATGAAAGCTCAGACGAAGGCGAAATCATAATTCCTCAGAAGGGAATGAGCAAAGAACGTAAGGTTTATGATAGATTTTATTGAAGAAATTACACAAATGGTAGCTGAAGCCATAGAAAGGGATGATGATGTAGAAAATGTAAAGGTCGAAATTAATTCATTGAAATTTTCTGCAAACCAAAGCTTTGAAAACTGCATAACAGGGATTGTGAAAGGAATTCTGGACACAGCCCCTGTAAAACCAGCAGGACACATCAAGAAATGGAAAGGGATTTTGGAAATTTATGTGAGAAGTGAGCATGAAAAATCGCAAACAATCAGGGAAATAGAAAGCCATATTCAAAATTTAAGCTGCAAAAGTCAATTTAATTGGATTGTTAAAGTGCTTTATGAGGCTGATGTAATTAATGAAGAAGCGATTATCAATTGGTACAATGAAACACAGTCAGATGATTTGAAAGCTCAGGTATCTGCTAAGTAGATGGCTCCGTTTGTAGAGTGGCTACAAGAAGAAGAGGAAGAAGAAGAGGATGAAGAGGAAGAAGAAGAAGAAGGAGAAGAGGAGGAGGAGAAAGAGGAGGAAGAGGATGAAGAAGATTAACACATAAATAAACCTTACAGATTTGCCGGTCGTTTAATATAATTAAATTGCTGATTGATCAATGAAATCTCATTGTAATTAAGTGGGAGTTAACTTAAACCTTATCCTTTTTTTGTCCATCTTCGTCGTCATCAGACTCAGTAACTACTCCCTCATAAGCAGGGTTAATATTTTTGCTAGAGAGCTCTATATCGATTTGCGAGATCAATGGATATTTCTTTTTCACATCCTCTTCCATGTCTTTAATAATTTCTGTTTGATGTGTAATCACAAGATCGTTTGATTTTCCAATCAATTTCCTGATCTTTTTTTGTACTTCAGAATCAGTAGAAATTTGACTAATATCATCTTCCAGTACCTCAATAATATTTTCGGTGATTTCTTTTGCATTATAGATTACATCCATATATAGCTTCATAGATTTTGAGGTCAACTGCTCAGTTTTTAATCCTTCAACTTTTTGAATGGTGTCCCGATCTTCTAAGATTTTTTTAACAATTTCCAATTGGGTTTTTGATAAGCTTTTGCCTAAAATTACTGTCATATTTTCACTGAACATAGAATTTGAAATATGCAGTTGTAGCAATCCATTCAGCATCCTTCCCATGATATCTAGCCAAATCCAGCCTGTATAGTAGCATATAAAGCTTGTGGTGATAGGAATGATGACGCCTGCAATTGAAATAATATTTTCATTAATAATTGCATGCTGAATTGGGTCCACAAGGTAATGCTGCTTTCATATTTTATAGAGTAGCGCTGTTCTTTCAATTATCCTTTTAATAACATTATTTGCTGCCGGTTCGCTTGAAATATCTCCAAGGTTTTTGTATGTTACGTAGAATTCTGCAACTGAGGATGCAGTAATGGACTAAATGTTCTTTACCAAAAGTGACCAAAAATTCAGTGTCAGCTCTGGAATATCTGGGCTTCTCACAATTAAAGAACAAACGGGCATTGCAAGGTTATAAACGCCTGAAATCCCAAATAATATTCCAGGGATCATAGCACCAACATTTTTGAATTTCGCATATCCTTAATATTTCTTACCATAGTTAAAGAAATCATCAGGCACTCTCTTCGACAGCTCGTTTACTTTATAAAGCACTAGGTGAGTTATAAAATCTGAAATTGTCCTTTGAAATTCTGCACGCATTGCATGGGAGCCAGAAAGGCAATATGCAGTATATTTGATACTCACTCCCCCATTTAAATTGTACAAAATTTTAATTTTTCATTAAATGGGAAATTTTATAGTGAATTAATTTTTTAATAAATAGATTTGAACAAATTTACTAACTCCCCCCCCCCCCTCCGTGAGCGAACAAAAAAATTTTGTTCGCTCACGGAGGGGGGTTAATTTTTTTTTTTAAAAAAAATTTATATATAAATTTTATAAAAAATATATTTTTTCGAAATTTAAAAAAATCCTAATTTGCAAAAATTGGGAAGCAAATATTAATTTAATTTGCAAAATTTATGTTTTAAAACGCAATTTGTTTAAAATTAAACAGAATTAGCTCTAGATTTCATTATACTAATTATCACTTATATATCAAAATTTTTTTCCATTAAAATTTTTTCTATTAAAAAAATTTTTGTTCACTCACGGAGGGTGGGTTTTTGGTCAAAAAATGGCGATTTTTTCTAATGGTTTTGTTCGCTCACGGAGGGGGGGGGGGGGGAGTAAGGGGACTACAATTAGATACTATTTAAACAGCTGGGACGCTGAAGCAATTCATTGTATAATGAATTCTCCAATTATAACTCAAAAAAATATATTCACTTATATTTTTTATTTTTTAAAAAATTTTTTAAAAAGACCTCCTTTAAATTAAACAGAATTTTTGATCCAAGTTAAAGGGGTATTCAGTTGTCATACATCAGCTAAAAGTTCACGCTTTAAGATAGAAGTGCCTGCGCCTCCAGGAATACTGGCAAATCTTCTTAAAACTCTAATTCCTATCATTTAATTATATTTAATGAAATTTTAAAGATTTCTTTAGTTTTAAAATTTAATGAGAAGCAAAATGCTTTCGCAAACCAAAAAATACAAGTGCCCAGATAATACCAAACATTTTAGCAATAAGAAAATATGTCACTGAATAAGCTAAATGTTTTGAAAAAGATTGAGAAGTATGAGAAGAGCTTGAAAATATCAAAAATGCTATACAAAGTAAGTTGTTACTTTTGATTGCTTTTCATATGTTATAGCTAAGCCTATTTTCTCGGGCCTCCATGTTTTCGATCTTCAGCTTCAACTTCTTCAGCTGTGAAACTATAATTCATGCACACTAATAGATCTCTATACCCCAGCAAAATACCGACCAGAAAAAATATGGTACTGGACACCTGCCTTATATATAGTATAAGTTTGATTAGGCACCTTAAAACCATAAATGGAGATTTGTCATTTTTGTTTTTACTTTTCAAAAAAGCTGGCAAATTAAATTAATTTCGGAAATTGAAATCATGGCCAATAATGATCTTAAATATTTCAGGGGCTATACTTTGGAAAATGCTGAATTCAATGTATGCCTATATATATCGTTTTTTATTCTCTCTTTGTAGAGCTTTAGTTCATCAAAAATTACGTTCTTTAGCGTCTTAGAAGAAACTTCATTTGCAACTACAAGTTTTCATAAAGGGATTTCATTAAACGCAATGGTTTCTGTGAAGATTTTGAGCCTATCAAGGTTGATTTTATTATTTCTTTCACATTCATCAATAATCCTCAAAAGATCATCAAATCGAGGATTATTTTCTGCAAAATCTTTCCCATCCTTTAAAATTTTTACTTTACTAATACGCTCTATAGAGGACGTAGCACTATTTTCTTCGGTATCATTGAAGGCTTGCTCACTGATAAAATCTTTTTCTTCTTCAAGAGGATCAAATGACTCCAAATTTTGTTGAATTTCCATCAATTTATTATTTAATTACTTTTTTTAGTCAATAAATTATTATGTATTAAATACCTTTGAAGCTTAAAAAATTGAAAAGGCTGCTCTATGTATTGGTAGCATTATGCTAAGCTTAAAATAAAAGTTTATTTGCATGGTTTTCATGTAATTTAATTAATAAAATTAAATTCCTGTTTAGATACTAGAATTAAGATCTTAATAAGGATTAATAATAGATCCATCGTTCATTGGTGAAAAAGGATTCACCTTTGCCCACATCAAAGCTTCATCTAATCCTATTGCGAAGTTTCCCATTGAATATGAAGGTCCTTGAATTATCCTTCTGTTAAACACTGAAACAGGCATATTTGCATGCAAATTATTTGCTGGCAAATTCGACCCTATCAGCTTAATTTGATTGTTCGCTTGCTGGCTTATTTCTCTTTTCCCAAGCCCATCATAAATATACTGCAACGATTCTCCATCTTCTGGGCCTAAATTGCTGATTATGCCTGGAATCTGCTCTTTAACTTGATCAGGGATTCTTTTAATATCTTGCAATACATTTAGCATCATCCCAAAGGAGAAAGGAATTGGCAAATTCAAATTTTGATGCCTGCAAATGTTACTATAAGTAGAGGTTAGTATATGAGAAATTGAATAGCCTCTCCAAGTGCTATGAATAGCGCCTAATAAAGCCCCAATAGCTAAAATTTCTGCTTTGACTTCTTTAGTCACTGGCTCTAAATTTAAGTAGCCTAAATATTCGACCATTTCAAAAAGCTCTGACAAATCGTTACCCTGCTGCAGGTAGTCTCTAAACATTGTAATAGCGACCTGGCACGCTTTTTGTGCATATCTAGCTACTACATAATATCTTATCGCTTCTTTTAAGTGTTCAGTCCTCAGTTCATCTTCTGCTTTATTTGCATAATCATTTTGATTTAGCAAGCCAAAAGTTTTATAATCATAGCCCACAGGCAATCTTGCAGCAAAGAGTTCTTTAAGGTCGAGGTTGTTTTCTAGCAATTTCATCATAAGTTCCCAATCTTGGGATTTTTCAGCTTTTTTAGCTAGAATAAATAAAATAGATTTTTGAGGCAATAAATATAGCTTTGCGAGCACATAAGCATAGGTAACTTCGTGAGCTCTTAAAAGCTTTGTAAGTGCTCCGTCTGGGTCTGGCAATGAAAGATGAGAAGCTGCTGATAAAATTGAATTGCAGTCAGCAAAGAATTCTTCTGCTAAGTTTGAAGTAATTTCTTGGAGCTTAGAAACATCATGCTGGCCTTCTGCTGTATTTCTAGGCCCTTCTTGGGGAACAACCCCAAAAACTCCTGCACTTTTGCTTGCTGCAACTAAAAGGGCATCGTCATGGTCTCTGCGTTTTTGGAAGAATTTGATGGCTTTATCAACCTTTCCACATGCAAGGTAAACAGCTGCAGTCTCTTCTTTTTCGTTTTGTCCGAGATATTGAGCATAACGTTCTGCAACATTTTGCCAATAATCCAGGCAGAATCCGGGTGCAAATGCAAGAGCACGTTCCCATTTTTCAAGTTTTATCATTAATTCGCAATATTGTCTGATGTTACCGAGCTTTAAGTGAATCTTTGCAGCCTCGATAAGCCTGTCTTCTTTTTTAGCAAGGGCGCTGCCTAGAAATGCCATTCCTGATGCAGTTTCTAACTCAGCTGCTCTTGATTTTTTGGACTGGCAAATCGATTCGATAGGTAAAATTTGATCATTAGGGTTACACTCCTTTTTATTCAATAAAAAGTTGAGGATGTCAAAGAATTCATCTTCTCCTCCTCTGAACCTAAAGAATGTTAGCAGCGCTTTATATCTTTCGACTTCATTACATGATGCCAATTTTTGCAGAACAGCTTTACTTCCTGAGCCGCATAGCATAAAAGGCGCGTTAGGATCAAGCGATCCTTGAGCGCTTACTAGGCTGGATAAATCTTGATTCACTAGTACTTTTATTTCGAGCTTTTCAACATAATCTTCTAACCCCCTGAAATTATTGACAATCCTATAAGTTAGGTGCATTTGATAGAGTTAAAAATTAATTTATTTCGATCGAAAATATAGGGCTACGCAGGGTAAAACCCTATATATTTTCTGTGCTTATAATTTATAATCTTCAAGGTTAATAAAAGCCCAGATATATCACTTGATTGCAAATAAATCAAAATTTTTCTACCTCAATTGATGGAAGTAAGCTCCAAAACCTAATTGAAGTGTCTCTGGAGCACGATATAAATAGAAATGGCCTAGCTGGATGTGTACAAATTCCGTAAATATCAGCATGATGCTCATGAGCCGTGTATAAGCAATTCCCTGTCCTGATATCCCATATCATAATTTTGCTATCTCAAGCCCCAGAAATAAGCATCCAAGGTAGTTCTGAATTCCAAGCCACAGCTCTTGTATTTTGTGTATGCCCTGCCAGTCTTCTATATATAGTCCTTTCAGTTGTGTTCCATACTATAACTGAGCGATCATCAGAAGAAGATGCTAAAAGGTTGTTGAATTCTGGGTTCCAAACTATATTGAACACTTTTGCATCATGGCCGCGCAGCTCAATGCAGGTATCATTACCTGATGCTAAATCATATACACGAACCCTTGAGTCTTGACACCCAGTTGCAATTCTATTAGGAATCGTAGGATGCCAGGATACCCCGTAAACAGTGTGAACATGGCGGATCATTTTGGTTTTGACGAGTCTCTGTTCATCTAATCTAATAGTGACTAAATAGTTATCTGATGTCCCAATAGCAAGCATATTAGGATCTAATGGGCTCCAGTCGATTCTAAATATAGGAGCTTCTATTGTAGGTCTAAACCTATGCAATAGTTTTGGCTTCGAATAGTCAAATAAATACACGTCTCCTTTTGCACTGCAAGCTGCAATTAGTGTGTCTGGTCCCCAAGCAACACCATATAAAACTGATTTAGCTTGAATCTTATACTGGCCAGGCTCTAGAGCATCTGAATATAAAGTCTCAATATTTTTCATGGTCCTCAAATCCCAGATTTTCACACTCCCATCATAAGAAGCTGTAGCCAACAAATTTTTGTTCTGAGGGTTGATTTTAATATCAAAAACAGTTTCAGCGTGCCCAGATTCAGTGCAAAACTCGAGCTTCTTTTTAATTAATGAAAAAACTCCTACAGCTCCACTCTTAAATGAGCATATAAGTGAAGCCCTATCATGTAAATAGGAAATTTGCCTTATTCCTGTATTTCCAAGCTTGATTGTATCAATTGGTGAAGCTTTAGAAACGTTTCAGACTTTTAAAGCAGCAATCTTATCACTTGTTGTGAAAAATTCTCCAGGACTTTTTTTGTTCCAGGCAATGCTTCTTATCCCTGCTCCTTGCCTGTCAAACGTTTGCAGGATGCCTGCTTCAACAGCATCGAATAGCACCATGCTCCCATCTTTAAAGGAAACTAGCAAATACTTATCAGAGAGTGGATCCCATTGCACATCTTCAGCAGCAGCTGGCTGTTTCGGCATTTCTAGTCTTTTTACGTTGTCATGTCCCATTTCTGCAAATAGCGCTACTCCTTCTGCACAGCCCAGCGCAAACCTCCCTTCAGCACTAGGGTGAAATCTCATTACGCTTGGCCTTACCCCTACATAATTAGCCTTCCTGGTGATGGTCCTAGTAATTGTATTGAGGATTCTTATGTCCCCATTCTCATGGAGAAATAAAATTTCGTTTTCTTTATAAGGATTGAACTCCATCATAAGAACTGCAGTGGTGAGTTGCATATAAAGTTCTGGCTCATCGTGATTAATGTTCCACACATAGAGGGAGTTGTCTGATGAAACTGATGCCAGTAAGGAAGGGTTTGGGATGCTCCATGATAAGCAGGAGATGGTCTGTTCGTGAGCGGCAATTATTTTGGTTATGTTATAGGTGTCGAGGTCTATGAAGTAAATTGCAAGAGTTGAGCAGTAAGCAAGCAGGTTGCCTCCACGGGCAAGGACTGATTTGTTCCAATATTGACATCCTGAAGGACATAATCGAACCTGTTTCAGCATATCAATCAATTATTTATCTAGAAATAATGGAATAAGGATAATTCATATATGAAGTGAAATGATCCTAAGAATTATAGAAGGTAATATGATTATTATAAGTGATAATGTATAAATGGATAACTTAGCAGCGCAATTAAGAGCGATTGAATTTGGAAGTAAGTAAGTAAATGGCTGCTATAGAAGAATTCTCTTTAATCAATAATAAGAGATAAGAATATCTTAATAAAATAGGATTTAGATTAAATTAAATATTTTGTTCGCTCACAGATTTCAAAAATGTCACATAGAAGCCAAAACCTAATAGAAGAAAACAACCGCCTCAAAGAAGAAATTTTAAGACTAAAAGAAGCACTAAAAAAATCTATTAGAAATACCAAGCAATCTCCAGCACCTAGATCTAGAAATCACTCTTCCAAACTCTCAAGACCACAATCTGGCAATCGAAGCAATAATACTTCAATAGTTAAAAAAACAAAAAAATCCAAAAGCTCTGAGAGACCAAGCTATCCTTTCCTACAGGTTTCTCAGCACAAGCAGAGTTCAATCAAAAAACAAAAAGTAAGTGATTCTGGCTATGATGAAAATCAAAATGACGAGTTTGAAAATTCATCTCATGGATCATGCATCTTAAAAGATGTTCTTATCATACTCATTTAATGGTCGATTTTTTTCACTCTACTTTTGGTTAGCTAATTTTTTAATTTTGTTACCAATGTTTTTTTTGACCAAAAGAATCAAAAAGAAATTAAAATTTAACTTAAATTTAATTTTATAGCGGATGCACTAACGTGGAAGCACTATATAGAAAATAATGTTTTATTATTGAATTTGTTTAAGGATTTTTTTTTAATTATCGATTGGGGTTGGGTTAGTGATGAATCTTCTGGACTTTTTCATTATAAGCCCGAATCTGAACTCAGCACTGCTTCTAAAAAAAATATCATCCAAGAATTAGAAAACGAGTATCAGTTAAAAGAACAAGTCTTGCTCGATGAGATCGAAACCTTAAAAGAAGAAAACGGAAAACTAAAATTAAAATTAAACCACTCTGAGTCAGTAAAACCAAGAAAATCCAATGTCTCTACTAATAGATGCTCATCAACTCCTAAAAATATAGGAAACAGAAGCTGTAGTGGTAGGTCGATAGTTTATGAAAAAATATTTACGCCATTAAAAGGAAAGCAATGTAAAACTTGCGACCACTTACTCTCCATAGGGTACTCTACAAGGTATTGCCCTAAGCACGGACATTCAGGATGCTAATTGAAAAATATAAATTTTCTGATTAAAACTCAAAATAATTTAAAGTTAAAATATATAGCCAAATAGCCATTTATATAAAGTGAAGTTCAGTAATACATTTTCTGTTTTTTATATTGGCTACAATCTTGATATTTTATATTTTAACTTATATAAAAAATCAAAATTTAATGTCTATTAATAAAAAAATCAAATGAGTCAAAAAGAACTTCCAAAAATTGATCTTTCTCATGAAGAAAAACCATGGTATGAGAAATCTCCTATGATACAAAATTATCCTGGCTATTCCACGCCTCAAGTTCCTTCGTATGGAGGGTTTTGTGATCTAATCAGCAGTCAGAGACGTGGATCATTGAAGACAGAAATGCTACCCCAGCCTCAAAAGGAGCCTAATGCGACTTCTAATGACTCAGCAGAAGATAGTCCACTGCTCCATATAATTCCTCAGAAGATGCTTGGGTTTTCTTTTTTGTCAATGTTAGAACAGAATGAATCTAAGAAAAATTATAACGACGAAGAATTATTTCACCCCCCTCTATATATCGATATTGACCCAAACACTGTCCCAGAAGCCCAAGAAAGACTTGAGCAAAGTCCATACTTGTCTGGCGATGCAGAAAATCAATATGAAGGATTTGACTCTAACGAGCAAGGAGATTATGGATCGATCAGAAGAAATAGCAGAAGAGCTGTCACTGAAGTTTATGAGAATCCCAATGTACATCTACAATATAAGAGAATAAAGTATAGAAAAAATCGAAACTTTGATCGAGTTAAACAAACTGAAAGTGTGGGTGATTTTAAGATGGCTTTTGAAAGAGAAAAAACTGAAACCGGTAATACAAGTCCTCCAAAATTTGGCCAGCTTCATAGAAATAATAATGAAATATAAGAAAACATCTTATGAGAAATTTTAAATAAGCTAATCTTTATAAGCTTCCAATATTACTAATAAAGGTTAATGAAACATATTTTTAAGTTTCGCGTAATTTCTATAAACTTCTCTTCATGCTTTTTCTCAATTCATCTCACAAAATTGTTTGAGTATCGTACAATTTCATGCGCTTTGAGTCATTTTTTACAGCTTCTTTTAAAATTTCGCATTTCTGTAAATCAAATAAAAAATATAATCTATAATTGTTTAAAACAATAATCGTCACTAATTTGAATCTCATCTTTCTTCTCCAAGAACACATTTTTGGCCAGAATGTCTTCGTGTGATCTCTGACAACTTATTGTACAAGAACAAATAATCTATGCTTTAGCAAATTAAAGATTGGAGAGCTCATTTGGTGGAAATTCATGGAGAAGTAGGGTGATTTTGCTTCTAATGTTAAGAAAGTGAAATTGTGCAGGATGAGAGATTAGACTGATATTTTATGGGAAAAATTGATTTCTGGCCAATGTCAAGCTGATTGATATCAGAAATAGTTCAGAATTAAGTAAGTAGTCCAGGTGCCATCAGATTTATCGGGGCTTAATAATGCCTAATTTACTTGTTTTCTTTATTAGCATCCAAATAAAAAAATTGAATAAATTTCATTCGTAAAATAAAAAACTATTGTTTCCCCTGAAACTAAAACTAATTTTCACATCGCTGCAAAATTAGATCTCTTATAATCTTATTTCTTTTTTTTAGAATTAATCTAAATATGCCAAAATAAAACTTTTTGCAATAAATAAATCCTATCATCATTTATAAGCATACTATCAAAATTTTTTATATAAATAAAATTTTGATGCGAGACTTCGAAAGACAGCATCGACTGCATACCATCTTGTTTTTTAGGTTATAAATTAAAAAATATATATTTATCTTACATCAATTATTACTTTCTTTTCAGTTTAGCTAATAAAGTTTAGTTCTTTAATAAATTTAATTGATTTTTTCTTAAAACTGTCAATACCGATAATTGCTAACCGAAATTCAAAAACGATTCACAATTTAGCCTTATTCACATTTTTTCAGCTCAAATATATAAGTTAATCAGTATTTAATTTTGAAAATTTGAATTTTTTTTTCTACTGTATCACTTTTTATTATGTAACCATTATTATATAAATAAACTTAAAGAATGTTACCAGCTTTTCAAGGCTATTCTACACCCCAGATTCCTGCTTACTCTACCTTTGAAGATTTAATAAATCAGCAGCGTAGAGGATCATTAAAGGGCTATATGTTGCCAGATGGATGCCTGAGTCCATGTAGCTCAGATGAGTCCCCATTACTTCATCTAGTTCCGCCTCAATTTATTAGAGATCTTCCTTCTCCGTCAGAACATATATCAAATTCAAACAACATCAATGATCTATCTGAGCTGCATAAAAAGCTTTTCCCAGACATCGCTCCAAGGCAGTACTTTATAAATATCATGCCAAGCGATATAATCGAAGAAGCAGAAAAATTGGAAGGAAGTCCTTTCTGCGCAGAAGGGATTAATAATGATTTTCCAAGCTCCAATGATGGAGTGCAATCAAACAATTATGCAAGAAATGATGCTGAAAATAATGATTTTCCAAAAGGAGTAGTAATCAGGACAAAATATAGGAAGAAAAGAACGGTACCTGGTTCAAATAATGAGAACACAATGAACTCGAATAATATAAATACAGCTTAAAAATAAGATATCAGTTTTAAAATAATTTCGAATAATAAAGAAATTTGTAAATTTTTTGATTGAAAATCTCATTGTATTCAACATGAAGATTCAAATGAGCATTTTGGTTTGCTTTTGTGGTAAATGATTAAGTTATTTGAGAATTTGAAATTTAAAATTTGAATTTAAAATTTTGATTTTAAGCAATTAAATTAGACCTATAATTAATAGTTTAACTCATATTCGCATAGAAGCATTAGATTTTTTCAAAACTTTCTTAAGAATTTCCTTTTTTCAAAATTTGGAGTGTTTGAAAAAAAAAGTGTTTTGTGCTCTACACAGAGTCCCATGATTGGCTTGTCGTTTGAGTGCTTCAAATTAAGGTGCGAATATAAGCGAACATAATTTACATTCTCAAATGTTACTTTACTTAACTTTAAGCATCATCAACATAAGACACCACAACAGTGATGTCATCTCTTTTCCCTCCAACCCACGAATGCCCAGTTTTTCTTGAAATTTCTTCACTAAAAGGAGTGTTTTCTTCACTATTCATTCTTGCTCTTGCCATCTCAACTAAATTTTCAGAAATTTCCTTCAAATTCATATGATCTCTGCAGGATACTTTTACTTGCTCAAGAATCTCATCAACAAATAAATTATCTCACAGCCCATCTGTTCCCATCACAATGATGTCATTTTTCTGGACACTTATCAAATAATTATCAGCATCAGAAACGCAGTCTGAGTATTCCAGCCAGTGGTCTTTTATATAAAAGCTTTGTGAATTATTTTCTGAAGTAGTCAATAATTGCAGCTTTGTAAATTTCCTTGAAATTTGATAAGGAACATTAAAAGAGTGCTGTTTTGCTGTTGTCCGGAATACAACTATTGGCTTTTTCCCATTGTTTCTTATTAGCATTAGCCCACAATCCCCTAAATTTGAAATCTGGAGATGATTGCCAAGCAGAGAAATCAAGAGGAACGTGGAACTCCCTCCGCAATTTGTTTTTTGATAGGCTTGTGTAATTATTTTTTCGCAGTTTAGACCTTTTAAGTAAACTTTGTTTGAGGTTTGGAAATTTGCATTAAAGGAAGCATCAATCTTATCGGTGATTTCTTTACAATTTTTCATTAGCTCTGAAGAAAATGCGGCACTGGATATGCCAAAATCTCGTTTTACTCCACCAACTCCATCTGCAATGCCAATAGCAAATTTTGAACAAAAAAATGCATCTTCGTTAATATCTGGCTCTTTCCCTTGCGAAAGCATCCGGATGGTTTTTGGCCACGGGTTCTCCCTACCGGCTCCGAAAGGCTGTGGCTCTTTTTTCTGGGTGTCACTCCGCCAAAGGTGGCCGAAAAGAAGTATCGGCTAACGTTTACCTCCATAGCACCCGATGGCATACTGGCAGGTCGTCTTTCTAACCCACCGGTACTCTAGGAGATCACAGTGCAAGCCTGCTCCTAGAGAACACCACTGTTTCAAATAGCGGCTGAATTTCCGCCCGGCAAGCAGGTTGGGCGTTGTCGAAAGCATGAGATGGCATCAAATCTGGAAGACGTTAAGAATTCTTTAATTTACTTGCGAAAGCCCTTCACTGATAAATTGATATTTAATGTTGCATTTTGAAGGTTTTCTGTTACTGTTAGCAGGTTTTATGATTTTTATATAGTTGGCTATAAAGCCAAGCTTGCTCATCCTTTGCGGGAAAGCTTCTAGTGCAAATTTAATATCCTTTTTAACCAACAAAAATTCTGACTCTGCAGATAGTCATAACTCGATAAAATATTCTTTATAAGTTATAGAATAAGAAAGAGGAATTAAAACTTTCCAAGGTGGAGAAGTGAAGCTACCCATGATATAAACTTGTTCCAAGGTTGCACCTTTATAGGACGAGATACGAACTAAGCACCTGCCTCTGTGTCTCTGATAGGCTGCGTGCATTATCTGTAGATTTTTGCGGAAATTTTCCAAGGCTTTTTGGACCTGACTGTCTTCGGATTCATAAAAGTTCATCTTATGCTTATTTTTATTATTTTCTGGAGCAGTCGGTTTTATTGGACAAAATAATTTCTAAATCATGATGGTTCATAATTTAAAAAATAAAAGGAAAGAGATGAATAATGCTTCCACAAGATTACAATTAAATTATTTTTTGATTATTATAAAAGTTTTACATTACTGAATGACATTTATCAGTCAAAAATTATAAGGAAACGTAGGCTTGGCTTGACCTTGCCGCCATTACTTTAAATGGATTACTAAGTCTTCTATGGCTGTTTAACACAAAGCTTTATGAGAATCTTAATGTTTAAGTAGCTTCAAAAAATTTTTTTTTTGAATTAAGAGCCTTGGCTCTTCCAAAAGATTTTCTAATGAAAGCTCTAGGAACGATAATGATAATGACAGAAAGAACACTAGAATAAATACCTTTATGCCGTTAATTAAAAAAAAAAATTAAACCAATGATTTAATTATTTAGGTGAATTGAATTTTAATTTTGTCTTTTTCTTTATGTTAAACTAATACCTTGGACCAATAATTGGAAGCCTTGGACCTATTGAATGCCAATTTTCGTATTTTTGATATTGACCTCTAATAGCTTGCTGTTAAGACCCATTTGGCAAATAAGTTATAAGTAAATGGAGTTACTGAATATTGCTTTAGGCACTTTTAAATCGTTTTGCTAAGAAACTTATACACTTAGACTCTGCGATGGACCATAAATAGCAATATGAGAATTAAATGCAAATATATTCCTCCAATCAAATACTCTAAAATTAAGTCTTTAGCCCATAGAATGCTAAAATTATTCTAGTGCATTTATTATTGGAATTCCCGCTATTAGAAGATTTCAAAGATTTGTTGCAACTTAGATAAGAATAAATTTTTACCATAAAGCTGAATAAAAAATGAAGTATTTTTATTTTTATAAATAATTTAATCACCTAATTAAAATATAATTTTAGTTCTAATCAATCTATTTCACTCGTGTTTTTGCTTTACGGCAACCTTGATGCTTTTACCTTATAACCAACTCCTTTTATTATTTATTCTTTATGATGACTTCAATTATTTTTCTTAATGCGATTTCTAACTAAATTGAGTGCAATAGACGTTTTATTACATAAAATTATATTTTAATTATCTAAAGAGACTTTTCACTGCTTTAACCTAATTTATTTTTCACATCTTAAAAGAATCAAAAAATTTGAATTATTCAATTTTATTCATACCTATTTATTTAGATAGCTAATTATAATCTCAACTTACTGCAAGATTACATATGTGGAAAAGTATCTAATAACAAATTGGTAGCAATTGCTCTCTTGTTAATAAAAGTCACTGAGCTTCGATGCGCTCTTGAAGTAAAATTTACTCTAGGACTTGGCAAAACTTCGATTCCGTGGCTTGCCTTTATACATCTTGGAGTTTTGAGATCTTGGTGGTCAAAACTAAAAGAAAAGTCAGCTAAACTTTGAGTTTCAGCTCGTTTTCTCAAGCGAGGAGACAAATAATCGCTTTTGTTTACATTTGACGAATAAATTAAATTAAATGGCTAACTGACCATAAGCCTTTGCCTCGTCTTGACCCCAAAAATAACAGTCTCCAAAATCCTCGTTGTTTGATTGAGGAAAATGGAAAGCTACCATTTTGGATTTCAGATCTGAGTCAACTCTCTAAGGGATAAGATCCCTAGGGTAGAGCCACCATCTGTAGAGTAATCCGGTGATCCCAGCAAACTAAACGCTTTATTTAACCCTATCCTACTAGCTGCACACTCCACAACAATCTCTACCACAATCTCCACAACAACCACAACAACCACAACAGTCTCCACTTCCATCTGCCAACATCAGAGCTCAACTTCAACTTAACATCAAATCAATGCCCACTCCAGCAGCAGGCGAACAGTTCCAAAATTAACGAAGAAAGTTTTCTTCAGGGCGGCGAGCCCTTCCCTTCGATTCCAGCTCCACTGATTGGCTATCGACAGGTTCGCCACGCAGGGAACAGCACTTCCTCCGGATAATCAATACTCTGGCCATGGAGTCACCACCAGCTGATCCCAAGGTTTACCTACCCCATACGGCAGCTTGAAGCATGCTAAGGGTTAGAATTAAAGGGCCTGAACCTTGGTTTAGGCTATAGGTGAATTTTGCGGCCAAGATGGCTCTTCGCGCCAAGGACCTTTTTATTCACCACCCACCATATTAATTATGTCCCAGCAAGGGAAGACTATTTAGTAGGAAAAGCCTGTCTATCCCATCTAGCAGGACAGGAAAACCTTCGGGGAGAAACAAAGCATCCCTCTTCGGCAAGGCATCCTCAGGCTTGAAGGCTTACTCAAAAGGGACAGAGGCTCTGTTTTTCAGGATGCTCCTACCTGCTCCATAGGGAGTACGCCTTAAGTCCAATTTCCGTTAACGTTACCATTTTATTTCTTACATTTGACGAAGGAATTCGTAATTTTGGGATATGTTTTGGAGACTCACAAAAAGATAAGTGCGGTAGTTGTTGAGTATCTAAGAGGTTCAATCTTGTCATGGGTTTTCGTCGTGGATTGATGGTTTGTTCCATTTTATTGATCTGTTAGTAAGAAATTCAATCAAAGAAAACTGATAATCATTTTTCTCATTTTAAGTAATGGAAGTTATGATATTTAGATTGGCAGAAAGAAAAGAAAATGAATTATAGGCTAGCAATTTCTTTATATGCATTTTCCCCAATAGAATGCTAGATGAACACTTCTGTGCGTTAAGGCAATAAGGCATTTTAGTATAATTTGGGAAAATTTTATATTTTAATGAGTTAAATGAATATAAATAGATATATTCTTTGAAATTATCATTTAAAACTAAAAATTGCCAATTTAATATTTAACTCAATTTTTTAACTGAATAGCGGTATAGGTTTCAAGAAGATAAAGTAATTGATTTATTATCGTAGATCAATTATGCAAAAAAGCTCAATTATCAAATAAAATCAGGCTAAATATATACACAAACATGCTTTTAAAATTTATTTGCTAAATGTTGAAAGAATTTATTTAATCCTATTTGTTTAGTTTAAATTAGCATCCATTCTTAAAACTATTAATAACTCCCCCCCCCCCCTCCGTGAGTGAACAAAAAAATTTTGTTCACTCACGGAGGGGGTTAATTTTTTTTTTTTTAAAAAAAAATTTTATATATAAATTTTATAAAAAATATTTTTTTTCGAAATTTAAAAAAATCCTAATTCGCAAAAATTGGAAAGCAAATATTAATTCAATTTGCAAAATTTATGTTTTAAAAAGCAATTCGTTTAAAAATAAACAGAATTAGCTCTAGATTTCATTATAATAATTATCATTTATATATCAAATGTTTTTTCCCATAAAAAATTTTTCTATTAAAAAAATTTTTGTTCACTCACGGAGGGTGGGTTTTTTGGCAAAAAATAGCGATTTTTTCTAATGGTTTTGTTCACTCACGGAGGGGGGGGGAGTAAGTAATTTTAATTTATTTAAAGATAAAGATTACTGATATATCAGATAACTAACTTTTTGAAAATAATTCTGAATTAATTCAAAAATTTAAAATTGTGTCACAGTAATAAGCAGCAGCAATTGTTGCTATGTATAGGATTCCTGCTATTTCGATTTTTCTCATTTTGAACTCATAAGCTCGTGCACATTGTACTCTCTATTTGCCGTCCTTTATTAATAATTTCAGGATCTTTTGTGGAGTTCAACAGTGTAATCATTGAGCCACTCTTTTCATCTCTTAATCCATTTCTCGGATAAATTTCTTCTCCATCTAAACTCTCTGCTCTAGACTCGATTTTTCCAAATGAAATTATGCTTGCTTTGCCAGATTCCATAGAGTTTGAGCTAACATTATTGCATGAGCTATATTGTTGGTCCATGTCTAATTAGCCTAAAATAATTTAATTGTAAATGATCAGCTAAATTTACTGGACTTATCAAATAAATTATCAAACAGTGTAAAACCTAAGGGCAATCTTTATCCGAAAGATCTTCTATGCTGTTAATTCTAAATCAATGTATTGCTTTGCTATTCTTGTTGTTTAACTAATATCTTACTTATTTACTTAACTAATAGTTGTCTTATTCCATAGGATGATTAGGGCATGCATAGGTAGCATTTTAGCCGAACTGCTACTGTCATGAGATATTTATCATGCCTTTACACCAGGTGCCATAGAGCTTTCAAGTAAATAATTTTTATAGCCTAGCCGCCAAACTTAAGGGCTTGCGTTGCTCTCACCTAACTTGGCTCCAGTGAGTTCTTCACTCCCTCTTTAGGAGTGTCAATTTAGCTAAAATTCTCAGGATCCTAAAATCTAAGGATCGAAGTCATGACATACACGAGAGCTTTCCATATATTTGAATAAAAGTCCACTGAAACTCATTATATTAAATTCAAGAGAGATGAAAAAATTTTTGGAAGGAACTTATCTTGAACGTAGTCATTTTATTATTGTATTTAACTAGTATCACTTAACATTAATTATTAGTTTATTCAGCGTAATTTGGTTATATCTTTTTCAAAATTATATAAATAAAATGGCCAGTGTCCTTATACATATCCGGACATGGCTTTTGGTGAAAGGAGCTGCCCAAGGGTTGGATTAGCCTAGAAGCGAGAGGGCCAGCACTATTTCCACTGATTAGTGGCCTGACCTCGAGCGGCAGCTTTTGCATCTTTGGCCAGCAGCACCCAATGTCCAGAAGGGAAGCAGATGTGGGGACTATAAGATATCCATCATTAATCTAATCTAATCTTTTCAAAATTAATTTCAAAAAATGATCATAAGGGAGTTATAATTCATTAAATATTGAATTATGGATATTCCCATATCAAACCATTCATCTCGCCACATCTCTCCAATTGATAATTCAAGCGGAGACTCAAATGGCGACTATTTGAATTCTCCTGTCTCACAGAAAATGCTTAAACAGCTAACTTATTTTTTGGAAGAAATATATTCTCACATTAATCGAAAAATTTCGAGAGAAAAGCTTAAAAAGGTTCTAGAGGGAGGAGAGGAGCTTAAAGAAGGCAGATATTTAATCGTTAGAATGATTGGAAAAGGCTCATTTGGAAACGTTGTAGAAGCTTATGACAAACTTCGTGAAGAAAAAGTCGCAATAAAAATTATCAAAAAGAAGCCATCATATAGAGGACAAGTTTTGAGAGAAATAAATACCCTGAAAAAGCTGAATGAGTATGATCAGGAAAAAGGCTACATTGTAAGAATGCTTGATTATTTCGAATGAAATGGCCACACATGTATCGTTTTTGAATATTTGTCAAAAACTTTATTTCAGCTGTTAAGAGATACTAATTTTAAAGGCCTTGATTTATCAACTGTAAGGCAGTTTGCTTGGCAGTTGATAATGGCTTTGTGTTTACTTTCCAAAGGAAATTTAAAAATTGTGCACTGCGATTTGAAGCCAGAAAATATCATGCTTAAACACCCAGAAAGAATTGGTATAAAACTTGTGGACTTTGGAAGCTCCTGTGAAGAAGGAAGGCAGTATTACAAATATGTCCAAAGTATGTATTATAGAGCCCCAGAAGTTCTATTAGGAAGAGATTATGGGCATCCGATTGATATGTGAAGTGTAGGATGTATCATTGCAGAATTATTAATAGGAAGACCTTTATTTTATGGACACAGCGAAACAGATCAGATGGTAAATGATATTTAGGCAAAAATCGTTGAAATACTTGGAGACCCACCAATTACAATGCTAATTAGAAGCTCGAGGATTAAAAAATACTTTGATGCATCAAGGATGCCCTTTAAGCTGAAAACTCCTCCTATTCATAAAGATTTAAATAAAAAATATCCAAGATCTCTAGCTGAAGCAATTGGGATGGAAAACATTCAAAAAGATACAGAAAAATACAAAAACTTTCTTGATTTATTAGGGAAAATGCTTAAATATAATCCAGATGAAAGAATTAAGCCAACAGAAGCAAGAGAGCACCAGTTCTTTAAAGATGTAAGATATATTCAGGGAAACACTGAAGGCTCTGTCAAATTTCAGGCACCTCCCCAAAAAGTGCACGAAAATTCATCTAGATCTCATCAACGGTCCAATATTTTCAGCAGCGAAGTTCCGTGGCCAACCACAAATATTCCATGCGCTTATGCCCCTCGTAAGCATGAAAAAAAGCTAAAACCCTCAATAAAGCCAATATGCACAAGTATTTTTACATCAAATCAGGAGTCTTTGCATGACACTTCTCCATACTCAAAACAGTCCACAAATGAGTCTCAAACGAGCTCTTTATATCATTCACCATTTAGAGGTTTATCTAGCGCCGAAGAGATTGATATGAATATATACAGTGCTTTAATTTCAGGTAGGTTTAATATTCGCCCAGCTTCCCATGAGTCAAGGTCCAATCAAGAAGCCTTTATTCCTTGTAAATTAAATGTAACCCCAAAGATTTAATATTTTAGTAAATTTAATAAAATCTTTTTATGAATTAAGGTCTTCTCGGATCTCGACTTCTTGTGGATTATTATTGCCTAGGACCCTTAAAGCCTGTGAAAAAGCATCTATATGCTGCTGAATCTGTATGGCTGCATCTGAATATCTTTCTAGTTTTTCTTTGATTATAACTTCTCTTTTGTCTATATATTCTAGCGCTTCATCTGGTTTTAACTCAATATAAAGTCCTGGAATTCCAGTTTCAACAGAAATTAAATCAATATCTGCTTTTGCTTTTACATAAAACTCACATCCAATATTAATCTTTGTAGTGATTTTTGATAGATCTTGCTCTTTTATGTGTAGAATAATAAACCGAAGTTCATTGCTGAGTTTTAATTACTAATCAATTAATTTTTCAGTCATCTGGTCTCTTTGATGAATTGCTGCATAAAGATCTGGATAAAGCCTTTCTTCAAGAAACTTCGCAAATTGCTGATTATCCATTTTAATAATTTGTAATTACTTTATAAATTTGCGCGTTATATTTTATTACCCAGCTTTTATTAATTTCAATGAATTAAGATGTATATATGCTATCCACTTCTGGGAAATCTTCTTTATACGATTCATTTTCCACAATAAAGTCGTCATTCACATCTTTATACCCTTCTCCGCTGCTGATATCTTCAGTAACTGTATCATCATCCCCACTTGAGCTCCCAGACTCTCCACTTGCAGTCTCAATATCTTCAAAATTCGAAAAAATTGTCCTTCCTTCAGTAGCTTGAATTTCTCTATTTTGTCCTCTCAAACTGGTTGGAAAATTCCCTAATTGCTCTTGTGAGACTTTATATGTGTCTGTAAGAACTATCCAGGTCACGTTAGGAACACAAGGACTTAGAGTCGTGCTTCCTTCGTAGTACAGGTATGTATCGATATCGCCAAGGAAAGACCCAACATCTACTGGGCTTGAAATTTTGAATAAAGATCCTGCTTCTGCGTCTCTAAGTTGAGGGTTTCCAAACCCGATTTCGTTTAAAAAATTGCTTTGGGAGGAATTTGTGAAAAATGCGGAGATAACTGATTGATAGTTGTATTGATCTCGGAAAAAGATTTGCATTTCCATAGGCATGTAAGAACCTTCTACTTGATGCTCACTAGGACTTCTGAAAATAATCCCAGTTGACCAGAAGTAGGAGTTTGCCCATAAGAATCCTCCAAAATCTCCATCGATTCTGAGAGTGCTTCCATCGTGGTATAAAATTGCACCGTCTTGAGATCCTAACTCCCCCCCCTCCGTGAGTGAACAAAAAATTTTGTTTAAATTTTTTTTTTCGAAATTTAAAAAAATCCTAATTTGCAAAAATTGGGAAGCAAATATTAATTTAATTTATAAAATTTATGTTTTAAAAACGCAATTTGTTTAAAATTAAACAGAATTAGCTCTAGATTTCATTATACTAATTATCACTTATATATCAAAAATTTTTTCCATTAAAAATTTTTCTATTAAAAAAATTTTTGTTCACAAAGGGTGGGTTTTTGGGCAAAAAATAGCGATTTTTCTAATGGTTTTGTTCACTCACGGAGGGGGGGGAAGTAAAAAGTAAAAATCAATTTCTGGATCGTAATATGAGAAGGGAGATCGAACATCGATTGGAGATTGAAGTTGCCCATCACAGTCATCTCCAAGAGCTATAGTTAATAAAAGGTAAAACCACATTAAACGACTACTATTTATTAAGGAAAATGGAATTTTACTATAATGCTTTAAACTTTCTTGTACTCGTGGCAATTATAAATTAAAATCAAATATTTAGTTGATGCAACGTATAAAATTAAAGTTTCCAAATAGATTGATTTAAATAATAGAATAAAAGTTAAAATGAGCTAAGAAAAACTATAAGCTATCTTTTTATATAAATTATTAAAAGGTAATTAGTAAATATAATTTATAAAGTTTTATCAGACTGTGTAACTCTAAGAAATGATACCATTGAAAATCAACTAGAATCCTTCAGAAGCTCTTTAATAGCTTAGAAGTCATCTTTTATTTAGAATATTATTTATTACTAGAATCCTTTTTTGTGCTTGCTATTTTTTTAATTCTATGAGTAAAATGCCATTATTTTAAATTAGGTTTTTCAAAATCAATTATCAATTAATTTATTACCAGCAGGGCAGACTTAAAACAATTATCATTTTTCTAATTGCAATATGTTTTAATAGTAATCATGAAATTCTTATTGAATTTTAACAATAAGCATCATTTTTATTTACACTTATCGAAATCTCATTCTTTCTTTATTGATTCTAATATCTTAACCCATGAATTTGAGTCTTTACTAAAGGCATAAACACTTTTTAAGAAAATATAATATATAATAATTTCTTTCGATCATTTATAAAATTTTCCTGATATTTCTCAACTATTATTTGAGAATTAGCATTATTTCTATTTGAGTTATTAATTAGTTTGGTAAAGATTTTATATCAGGTCTTCTTTGTTTAATAGTGATATTGTCTGTCGAAAAAGAATGAAAATATCTGTTGAGTACATCAGTAATTTTTTGAATAATAAATTTTTTAAAATGTTTCAACTAGTAAAATTATATCTTCTAGAACAATTTGCATATATAAAAATGCAAATTATTTGATTCTATAAAATATCAAACTAAGCTCGTTATACCTCCTTCTTGCATAATCTCTTTGATTTATTCATTTGAACCATTTTTAATCCAAAATCCTATAGAGAGAAATATGAAACCAAATAAATGGACCAACAAATAATTAAAATTGATTCCCTTTAAAATTATTCCAAAATAATCATTAGAAGTCAACAAATTAAATAAATTAATTACCTGTAGACGTATTTCTCTGATTTCTGAGAAAATTATCAGAAAGTGATTATTATATAAATTGAACCTTAAAAGTTCTAAATGCTCAATCAAAAAGAATATTGCATCACACTTAAGTATTTTTTATCTATTTCAGACGTCAACATCCTTGTAGCCGACATTTCTTTTCTTAGAACTATTTCTTGATAGTCAATATGACGAAATTTAAATCTCATATTTAATACTTTAAAAATGCTTAATAATCTTCTAATGTAATAAAGACTTAGCTCAATGGTGCTTATTAGCAGCCAGAAGCTCAAGAACCTCCTTGGCTGTCATCATAATTTTTAAACATAATAAAGTATATTCTAGAACAATATGGAACATTTCAAAGACTTAATCATATAATTATATGATGAAGCGAAAGCGTTCCAAGTCGGCCCGGCCGACATCCTTTTTGTCAAAAACATTTGATTTATTGGGTTTCCATGATAATAATCAAAATATGGCATCTCGGCATGGCTATGGCTTTCTGATCACGGAGCTTCAAGCACATATTTTAGCTATATCAGGAAGGTTTTGCCAGCTCAGAAATGAGCAAATATGCTAGCTAGTAATTAATCTGTATTCAGGAGTTGGATTTTTTTACCTCTAGGAAAAGTGAGACTTTGAGTTGGAAAGTGGAAGCCAAGCAAAACTTTCTAGGTTTATCGGGGAAATCCCTAGCGAGAAATCAAACCCCGAGCTATAAGTTTTCACTTTTGCCGACAGTCGTCTACAATTTTTTGTGCAGGGTGACCCAGTCCGCTTTACTCTCCGTTATACACGAGTCTCAAGCGGAGAAGAGTTAATCCTCTGTTGGGGCGATGGCATGTGGCTCAACGAAACAAGGCGGATATGCGCATCCGCGGGTGCTCTGGCAACTACTCTATAATCTAACTTAATGTTAATCTACTGGGTTTACATGAGTTCCAGGAAATAGTCAGTTGAAGCGATGATGGGAAATCTTTTATAATCAAAAATCAAGGGGACTTTGCGAATCAGGTGCTCCCTTTATATTTCAAGCACAAGAACCTGGCTAGTTTTATTCGACAGCTTAATATGTATGATTTTCATAAAATTCGCGACTCGGGTGACGAGCATATTTTTAGTCATCCATACTTCGTAAAAGGTAAGAAAAGCCTTTTAGGCCAAATCCACAGGAAAACTTCTGAGTTTTATCCTCCACCAATCCCCAGAATTGTGCAGCAAGCATCAGAGCCACTTATTGAAAAATGTCAAGCCCTCGAAGCAAGCCAAATTGAATTGCAAAATACTATAGATACGCTCGAAAAGAAGTACAGGGAGACCTGCGAAATGAATCAGCGACTTGTGGTGGAGCTTTTGAATGCCAGAGAGCGTGAAGAAAGACTGAACCAAATTTTATATAGAACTTCAATATACAGTTCTTTCTTTAATATGATCTAAGAAATGAGGATCATCATCAATTCGAACAAATAAGCCTTGGATAGGGTTGTAAATTTTGTAAAACACATATAACAAAAATAGTAAGATGGGAGGTTGATATTAATAGTTTAATATGGTTTACTGAAACCATTTTTCATATGAAAAATATCAATCTTAATAATTAATTATGCATTTTCAGTTTGCTATAGCCTTTTAAAGTGATTGCCAACGTATAAGTTCATCCTGGCAGTCCCAATTTGTATTTCGATATCTTCAATGTCTCGTTTTAGTTTCTTTCTTTTGTTTGTTATATTTACTCTTACCTTCTTTTCCTCTTCTATCTTAATATATAGTAATTCTAATTCGGAAGCTAAATTCTAAATAATAATTACCTCTCTTTTTTTCTTCAAAATATCAAATAATTCAGGCTCTGCTTTATACTTTTGTATACTAGCTTGAATTGTTTTAATTTTTTGCTCAATTTCTTCTTTTAGCTTTAATTTAAACATTTTCTTTTTCTCAAGAACTTCGTTCCAATCCATTCCACATTTTTTCGAGAAATCTTTTCTCTCCCTAATAAGCTCTTGAGCTCTTGAAATTTTATCAGTATAATCTATTCTATCTTCAATGATTTTGTGCTCCTTTTCTATGATTTTTTCTTCAATTTGTTCGATTTTTTTTTCCAAATTGTTTTTTGGCTTTATTGCTTCTTTTATTTTCCTTTTTATCAAATCGTAAATATCCATTGCAAGGTCTTTGTTGTTCCCTGAAAATTTGTTATCCAGCAGCTTTTTCTTAATTCTTTCAGAATTTTCCTCTAATTCAGATAGCTCAGAAATACTATTGGATCTCAAAATAGAATGCTTTGATTTTATATTTCTCAGAGTTTCTTGTGCCTCAGCTAGGATTTTTTCATTATTCTCTACTTCACCAATAGCTTGATTATAATTTTCTTTGAGATTTTTGATATGCAATTTTGCAGCTTGGCACTGGTGTGTTAGATTGCTAAGTTTTTCTTTTTCATATACCGTGTTTTGGTTTACTGATTCCAAATCGTTAGTCAAATTCCCAATTTCTAAATTAGCTTGAAATAAATTCACTGATAAAGATCTGATGTTCAAATCCAGCTGTCTCAATTGTATTCTCCTATCATCAATTTCGTTCATCAAATTGTTCAGCTGATCAAAAAGCTTATTACAATGATCATTCTGCTTCTCAACCAAGATTTTCAAAGGATATTTTTTCATGCTGTTGGCTATTGAGCCTTCTTGAGATTATAATCAAATTATTAGTAATTTAAAAGCCTAAACTTTGTTTATTAGTTTTTTTATTGAATCTGGAAGCCTTAGCCTATCTTCAACAAACTGCTGATATTGGAAATATTTCTGCTTGAAGATTTCTTTGTATTTTTGTTTATCTTCAGGCGTTATTTCTGATTTTAGACCAATATATGGAAATGGGTTTTTTGTATACTTGGAAGCCCAAATGTTTGTTTCAAGAATAACATCAAGCAAAGCATGCTTCTCTATTAAAATTTCATTGGTATCTTCGGGGATTTTAGGTGGAATTTGACAAGCCTCTTTAAATGAAAGATTATCAGCCTCCTTTCATATTTCTGGAAGCGCCAGATATGTAGGATTATTTACAAAACTTACCACTGAATCGTTTTCTTTCATGTATTCATTGTGGACTGAAGCGATATATATATCTCTTGGATATTGAAAAATCTGAGGAAATTGATCATATGCAATGTTTTCTAGAGTAATGATTTTTTCACTTGTTGAAAAATGATCGTTTAAACCTTCAACCAACTGTGCAGCTATTCCTGTCAACTCTTCCAAGCTGTATTTATTTGCGATATGCATTCTTAATAGAGGCTCTGGCATATCTATAAGTGCTATTTCATTCTGGTTATATAAAGAGAAAACCAGCAATGGAGTCATATATGGAAACTTCATAGGCATGTTTCCCAAGATGTGCGCTAGGATCGCCTCTGAATATTCTTTGAATTGTTCTGATTTTTCATTAATTTCATCAACACTTTTTACAGCCCTAATATTTGATAGAGCAGTATTAAGGTCAATTTTTTTCCCTGTTTCAATCATCTTAACGACATCAATGACTTCCATGCCAGCTTCAATTTCATTTAAGCCATTTGGAGCTGGGTTTTCAAGATCTCGCTCTTGTATATTAATAGCATTATTAGGATCTCTTTTAGCAAATTCCTGTTCAATGTGTCGAAATCTTTTCATATAATGCATTGGATCGATCTGCAAAAGAATGATTGAAGGCTTATAATCAGCAATTGCTAAAAGCAAAGGCTCTTCTTCTTGTTTCTCGAAATCAAGGTCGGTTCTAGGCATACCATACAAACCAAGACGTTTAGAGTCTCCTAAATTCACTTCAAACTTTGATATTTCAGTCATTCCAGCAGACTTTTTGGTAAAGCCAGTCCATAAGTCTCTGCTTAAAGCACTGAAATGTCTTCTAAAGATCATTTTAATTCTAGCAGTAATTAAATATTTTTAATCTTATTGATTTTATTATTGAACTTGTTATTTAACTTCCATAAGCAAAATCTGCAATAAACTTATAAATCAAAAACCCAACAAAATTCCCACCATTCCAGTTAAAATTTAGCAGCACAAATGCTCCAAGCCACCCCTTATGGTCAAATATGTGAAAAAGTGGGAACTTTATATCTTTCCAGCATTCATGCACACAATTTACGTTCATATATTTCATTTGTGTTTTAAAAGGAATTTCGAAAGGGATGCAAAGTCTGCTCATATTTGTGACTAATATAACCATTCATACAGACATCGGAAACGACCTCCAAGGCATTTCTTCTGCTGCTAAAAGTGTGAGAGGAATAAATCATAAATGATGAGTTGCAGTCAGCACTTTTGTTCATGTCGTTTCTTTCCACGTCAAATATCTAGCTACTCCTAATTTAAATTTTCCAGTCAGTAAAAAGCTGATAGCATCTAGCCAATAAAGCGTTTGGTCAAGCGCAACTGCTGCAGCTCCAGCACACATAATATCTATTCTTCCTAAAATTGAACTTAAAGCAGTAATGATTAAGCTGACATTGCATTGCCAAAACATGTCATATATCGCGATTTGCTCTAATTATCTATTACTATCTTGTCGCCAACGGGATATAAAAACAATAAAAGCATATATAAATAAAAAGATTCCCAGTTTTAATTGTGTAGATGTCGGCTTTGTGTCTTTTTCATCGCTGAGTTTTCATAAGAGAAAAAAACAGCTAGTTATTGTAATAAGATAGGAGACTATGGGATGAGCATATGATTGATGCTTTGGATCAAATTTTCCAGTTGAACTTAAATAATTTCAAGCTGACCAAACAGCCATATTTTTTAAATGCGAGATTAGCTGCAAAAGCATTTCAATTATTAGATTGAATATTACTAATTTTTTATGTAGGATAGTTGCAGACAAGAGTAAAGCATTTTTGTTAATTTATTAAATAAGTATTAATTTTAAAAATTTCCATAGGAAATTTATCGTTCTAAGCTGTCTTTGAATTTGATTTATTCAATTTTATTGAATATCAATTATTTTTATAAGTATAGTATATTTTTAGAATTTCACGACGTTTCTTGATCAGAAAACGCCCTAAAACCATTCTTCCGCATAAAATTGCTTCACATCTAATTTATTAAAGATGAACAATAAAGATTTGATTGTGATCTTCAGAAGAGCTTCAGAGTTTTTAGAGATTTCAGATTCACTAAATTTATTATGCTTAAATCATTATTTTTTGAACCATTTGCCAAATCAAGAGTTCTATGCCTATCTTTCTGTATCCATTGCAAAAATTATAGCTGATATTAGCGCTAGTAGCACTGATGTTAAAACCAAACTTTCTGCATTTTTGGAATGGCAGCCATTCAATTCGTGCGAAGATTTATTCAACTGTATCAAATATTCTAACAATTTAATTAAAAATCCCTGCGGAAGTCAAAGATTTGATCATTGAGAGAGAATCGATGGCGGAAATGGCTGGAGCATAGAAAACTGGGGATGCTATAAAGACAATAAAACTGTTTTTGTTAGCTCTTATGGCTGGTCCACTCTTAACCAAACAATAGATCTTCCTGAATCGAACAAGAAAAGATTTCTCCTATTAGGAGCTTATATAGCTAGAAGAGTTGATTGTGGAGCTGATATTAAAATTGAGGTAATTTTTTATGATTATGATCATAATCGATTAGATTCTTGGCATATTGAAGAGAATGATATTCCAGGCACTGGAGTAATAGCGATGACCCCCCCTCAATCTTCATGTCTATTGCAACAAAAATGCAATTTTTTAATATAAAAATTTTATATAAAACAAAAAATTTTCATGTATCATCAAACTAATTTTTAAAATTTTGTTGCAATAGACATGAAGACTGAGGGGGGGTCATCGTTACAATCTTATAGTCAATTGACTTCATTAAACGATTTCGCACACCCCTCTGACAGTTTTGGAGATTTGTATCCGTACAAGCATTACAAACTGAGAGTTAATATTAAGCCTGGCAAAAAGTATGCAATTGTTTCTTTTAGTGGAAAAGATACTAAATGGTGAGCAGGCCATTATGGTGCGAGGTTTGGGTATTGTTATGCTCGAATTTTTTATGAAGAGTAATGAATTATTTACTCAATTTCTATTAATAGGAAATTATGAATTTAAAACAAACAATATTATAAGCCTTTGATTGCAAATCACATAATAAGATACTATTATAAGTAAAATTTATTTTACTTCTAATTTACCTCTTGGTAATTAATTCTAGAAAAATTCTTTTCCAATTAAATAAATTCTGGAAAAGCTCAGCCTTTTCGAAAATTCCTTTACAATTGTTTTACTTTAATTTTCTGCTTCAAACAGCTTATAAATAGAAAAAAATAGTTTCTCCCTTTTTCCCATGTTAAATTGCATACTTAAATAACACGTGTATAATAAAAATGTCTCGAAAGCTGCAAACATTAGGTCTTGCATACTTCGGCTTGATTGCTGCTTGCTTATTCTTTTCAGCTAGTGCAGGCTCAAAAGACAGTGAAATAAAAGGCCCTGCAGTTGGAATTGACTTGGGTACAACCTATTCGTGTGTAGGTATCTACAGGAATGGCCGTGTCGAGATCATTCCTAACGACCAAGGCAATAGAATTACTCCCTCCTACGTAGCCCTCTCTGAAGAAGGTGACAGACTTGTAGGAGAAGCCGCCAAAAACCAAGCTGCCATCAACCCTAGCGCTACCGCTTACAGTGTCAAGAGACTTATAGGTAGAAAATATGACGACGATACAGTACAGAATGACAAAAAGCTTCTATCATACGACATCGTTAATAAGCAAGGAAAGCCTTACATTTCCTTGAAAACAGGCAAAGAAGTCAAAGAATTCGCTCCTGAAGAAATCAGCTCAATGGTCCTCGCCAAGATGAGAGACATTGCTGAGGCCTTCTTAGGACAAGAAGTCAAACATGCAGTTGTCACTGTCCCAGCTTACTTCAACGACTCACAAAGACAAGCAACCAAAGACGCTGGCGCTATTTCAGGACTTAATGTTTTAAGAATCATCAACGAACCAACAGCAGCCGCAATTGCTTATGGTCTTGATAAAAAAGGCCAAGGCGAAAAGAACATATTAGTTTTCGACTTAGGTGGTGGTACCTTTGATGTCTCTTTACTCACAATTGATAACGGAGTTTTTGAGGTCGTCGCTACTTCTGGAGATACACATTTAGGAGGGGAAGATTTTGACCAAAGAGTTATGGACTACCTCATCAAGCTTTTCCAAAAGAAACACAGCGTCGATGCCAGCAAAAATAAGCACGCTGTCCAGAAACTTAAAAGAGAAGTAGAAAACGCTAAAAGAGCTTTGTCAAGCACACATCAGGTTACCATTGAAATTGAAGCTTTTCATGATGGGATTGATTTCAGTGAAACTTTGACCAGAGCCAAGTTTGAAGACTTGAACAATGATTTATTCAAAAAGACTTTGGGACCTGTCAAACAAGTGCTTGATGACTCAGGCATGCAAAAGAGCGATATTGATGAAATTGTACTTGTGGGAGGATCAACTAGAATTCCTAAGGTTCAAAGATTAATCAAAGACTTCTTCAACGGAAAAGAACCAAATATGGGCATCAACCCTGACGAAGCTGTAGCTTATGGAGCTGCTGTGCAAGCTGGAATTTTGAGTGGTCAAGGTGGAGAAGAAACAGCTGATATTGTCCTTATTGATGTTGCGCCTCTTAGCTTAGGAATTGAAACTGTAGGAGGAGTCATGACTGTCCTTATCCCAAGAGGAACTGTCATCCCTACCAAGAAATCACAAGTCTTCACCACTTATCAAGACCAGCAAACCATGGTCTCCATCCAAGTGTACGAAGGTGAAAGAGCAATGACCAAAGATAACCACAAACTTGGACAATTCGACTTAAAAGACATCCCACCAGCGGCAAGAGGAGTACCACAAATTGAAGTGACCTTTGAAATTGACGCCAACGGCATTTTGAATGTGGCAGCTGTCGACCAAGGAACCGGCAACAAAAACCACATTACAATTACCAACGACACTGGAAGACTTTCTAAGGATGAAATCGAAAGAATGGTCAAGGAAGCTGAACAGTTCGCTGACCAAGATAAAGAAGCCAAAGCTAAGGTAGATGCTAGAAATGCTCTCGAAAGCTATGCTTATTCTATGAGAAACTCAATTGAAGACACAGAAAAAGTTGGAGATAAACTATCAGAATCAGACAAGTCAACAATTAAAGATGCAGTTGAAGACGCTTTGAGCTGGCTTTCATCTAACCCAGATGCTAGCAAAGAAGAGTACCAAGACAAACTTAAGGAAGTAGAAAAGATTTGCAACCCAATCATTTCCAAGATTTATGACTCTGCTGGACATGAAGATATGGGCTCACACGATGATCTTTAAATATAGAATAACAATTTTAATAAACTATGGTAAAATAATAAGGATTAAAACATAAGCGGGTTTATACATATAAGTAATATGTATAAATAGAACAATTTTATCATTTTAAAATATTTTTAAATTGAGTACTCCAAATTTAGCAAACTCAGTTAATAGAGATCTAGCAAGATAATATATTTAATGCAAGAAGCCTTATATGCTTTAATTAATTCTATTCGAAAAAATGTTTCTACCCCATCCTTGCTCTGACGCTGAGCATCGTCCGATCAAGGATAAAGGAGCTTGAATAAATTAATGTACAAAATAGTGTGGTTATAATTCTAATTAATGATAAACAATTAGGCTGGTCTAAAATCGCCGCGAACCCCATAAAAATCTTCTCATGGCAGATCCTCCATTTCGATGCGGAGGCATGTCTCGATTTTGCACACAGCATCTATTACACATTTCTCTATTTCTATTAAATCCAGTTCCTCTACAAACTGCGCAGTGCGGATTGGCATTTAAAACAGTAGGAGCGCTTTGAGTATTATACAAAGCATTCATAGTCGCCTGTTGATTATTGTACTGAGGGTAAGCAGGCACCGGGTATGGATTATAATTTGGATATATGATTTGCTGAGGAGGCTGTTGTGGCTGTGGAGGTGGATAATAAGGTTGATTTGCGCCTGATGGGTAAGCTATATATTCTTGAAAATCAGGTGCACTTGGAGCAAAAGCTGGTGGGGGCATATACGGGTAATAATTCGATCCGTCGTTCATTTTATATTCCAACAAAATGTCAAAAGGTTTTTTGTTATAAACGTAACCACTTTTCAAATCCTCATTTTTCAAAAAATGAAGAGCCACAGAAATTGCTGATCTAATTGTATCCGATATCAAAATTTATTGCTTAAGGATATCATATAGCTGTCAAATATATCCTAATAAAAAATGGACCGGAAAGAAAAAATACAAGATTCTCCTAGCGAGAATCGATTGCATTCGCTATTTAGCAATGTGGGATCACCAGATATGCCTAATACCAAAAACAATTCACGATTCTTTGAGTCTCCAAGCATCCCTGGCGACAAAACACTTCAATCTCCATCTATGAGGACTAACTTACAAGATACCCGAGATACAAATTCCAGCACACTTCGCTCAACAGTTATTAGAAAAACCATTTCGCCTAGAAGAACCTTACTTAAAAATCCATTTGTGCTTGGGTCAGCGGTTAATGAAATAAACCAAACTACTAAGACCACTCTTACAAATAGGCTGCAAGAAAAACTTAAACAGCTTGAAGAAGAATTACAAGTGGGAAGAAAGTCTGAAATATCGATCCCGTCAAAGATAGGAGGAAGCTTTATAGAAAAAACTGAAGAAGTCCCGAAAACACAGTCTCTTGGAGCACCTGTGCCTATTCCTTGAAATAACAGTTTTGGGGAGTCAAGGTTTGCTACAGCAATTGAAGATGAGGATGAGCATTCTGATGTTCCAACACTCAAATGATGTGCATTTTGCAAAGGAGAAGTTATGACTGATATTTGCTACACTAATTCTGCGAAGACTTTTTGGTCTGCAGTTGGGATTTTCTTACTCTATTTAATCATGAAGCCTTCTTAAATCAATAATTTTAAATTTAAAATGGTTATTTCTAATAAAAAAAAATTTAATTAATTTAACTAAGTCTAGTTGGGCTTCTAATGGTGAGACACTTTTTTTCCCGTCTTGTTGCAACTCTCTCGAACTTATTTCGGGCCTCGCACTCTGGCTCGCTCCTCCTAGTCCCCGTGAGGCCTTCGGGATCCTTTAAAATGGGAAAACTAGCGACTTTGGGTGGCGCTTTGCTCTATCCGACTTTCCTTCAGTGCCTGCTCGACCTAAGAGTCCTGAACTTCATATCAGCAGGGGAAAAACGTAAAACACGATACACAAATTCGAGAAGTATAAAATTCCTCGTCATTTTCTCAGCTTGATCAGAATTTCGCGTGCTAAAACCTAACCCCTAATAAAAAGTTGGGTAGGGTAAAGGAATTCATGGAGCGAATGACCTTTTCATCCGAAGCCATTTTATTATTATTATGATTATTTCTAAAACAGAATTATGATTAATAATCAAAAATTAAAGAAATATTAATAAATTTAGCTAAAGGAGGTGTTGAAATGATTCGTATATTTCAACAATAAATTATTAAAAATAAGAATAGGTTTATATTTTTAAAAATAAACTGATTTTGTTTCTTATTCAGGATAAGTTAGTTGGCGGAGTATTTGGTTGCTTTATGCTACCATATATGACAAATCAGTGCAAAAATATGAGAATGGTTTGCCATAATTGCAAACGAAATTTGAGCTAATTAATCTTCGATGTTATAAATCTTATTTAGCATCACTTAAGTCGCTAATTCTTAATAAAATTGCAAAAAAAAAATTTTTAAATCAAGTCAGTTAGTAATTTTGAATAAATTAAATATTTTATAACTCTCCATATTATCTCGCAATAAAATGAAAATATTTTGCTTAATTGCCCTTACTTTAGTATCAAGTTTGCATGTCTCATACCATGAAGGCGGAGATGACTGGACAGATACATGCCAAAACGGTACCTTACAATCTCCAATTGCAATACGAGATTCCGAATCCGAAATAATTCTTGTAAATACCACAAGCTCAATAGTTCTCTATCCAGATTTCAAACCAAACTTCACAATGGGACATATGACTTCTTACTCATTTGCAGTCTACTCTGATTGGGGCAATCTTGCAGTTGCTTTTCCTTCTAAACCCTCTATCAATTTGCATTCCTCAGCTTTTCATTTTCATTCTCCATCGGAATACACTCTTAATGGGAAATATTTTGACTTGGAAATGCACATTGTGATGAAAAACCCAAACGTTCAAGGCTCACTATATGTGCTAGGTATATTTTTTGACGTAAATGGTAAAACTAATAACTTTATATCGCAAGTGATAGAGTCTGAAAGCAATTATACAGATGTGAACTTAATGGACGTGTTTAATGGGAACAGCAAAATTGAAAAGTTTTATGAGTTTGAAGGGTCACTCACAACTCCTCCGTGCACTGAAGGAGTTAAATGGTTTTTATGGAGCGAAGTTCAAGATTTAGATGAAAGCCAACGGAACTTTTTCCACAAGTTTTGGGCTGGAAATTCGTCATTTGCAGGGAATAACGGAAATAACAGAAACCTACAGGAGAGAAATGATAGGCTGGTTATTAAATATGGAGAAAGCGATGACATGAGCATTAAACTCGAGTTTTCAGTGTTTCTCTTAGTCATAGCAATCTCACTTTATCTATCTTAATTTAAGATAATTTCAATTGGAATATATAGCCCGTTCCCGGCTATAGATCGGGCTATGCCCAATCTTTGCCGGGACACTTGAGGAGTTGTCTGCGTCAATTTTGGGTGACGAGTCAAGTCCCCGAGTTGGCAAATAGCACCATATAGTGATTTGCCAACTCCGGGAGTTGACTCGTCACCTCGAAGTGACACAGACAACCCCCTGAGTTTCGAGGCAAATATCGGACATAGCCCACTCTATAGCCGGGAACGGGCTATAATGGTTTTGGTATTTATGATAGTAAGAGCATTAAATATAGAATTTTTAGTAGCTTAATAAATCTCGAACAGTTGCTATTAGATTAATCTTTATACCGTCATAAGATATCTAACGAGTTCTCTCAAATCAGAAATAATTGAAGGGTTGATACTCTCTTTTGATACTTCTTCTTCCTCTTCTATAAGCTCTCCTTGGTTACTCTTGTCATCTCCAGCATACAATTTAGCCATATTCTTCTGGCACGACAAATAAATAGAAAGGCCAAACGGCCCAGTTTTTCCAGGATCCAAAGTTGCAGGAACAATTGCATATTTCCCTGGATTCAGCTCAATCCTCAGCTCAATTTCTCTATGCAGCTTAAGTACAGACAATTTTATAATTTTGGATTGGTCAAAGAAAGTTACTCTGTCTTCACCATGAAAATTTATATATGGAGTCTCAGCGCTTTGGGGCCAGCTACACCGACTTCCTTCGGGCGCATATTTGTAGGACAGCTATGCAGGTAAGCAATTTCAGCATTTTCTGGAGCCTAGCCCTAGTTCACTTTTAGGATGGATTTACTTCAAGAGAAAGCAGTATGGTAGGAATTGATGCCCTTCAGGGTCTAAAAACAATTCCTAGACTAATTTAGCAAATTTCTCCAGAATGAACGAGATTTCCTTTTTGCCGATAGTCAATATGGAAATAAATTGTTTGGATTATAGGTATAGACAACCTTGTACGCCCATATCCTCAAGCAAGGCCTCAGGAGTCCGAAGACTGCCCACTCAACAGAAGTGGAAAGCAAGGAGGAGATGCTGCCATCCCTGGTGGAAGGCAGGGTCAAAAGTTGTGATTCTCGCAATGGAGATCCTATTTAACAACTAGGCTAAGCACCATCTGTTAATTTAAGTTTAAATCTTCATCAGGACCTACCTTCATAATAGAAAAACACGCAGTGTTAATGACTCCTTCAAAAGGAAACACTGAGCCTTTCGCATGTCTCCCGTCCTCTTGAGACAAATAAATAAAGATTTCTGATTTCTGCTTTAGCTCCATAAAGAATTGTGGGTTTTTAGCCCATCTTTCTGCATGCGCTTTATTCGGGGTTGTTGGGACTCCGCCTGAGTTTTCTCTTGTCCAGGCTCCTCGAAATCGCACACCCCACCACTCATCAGGGAAGTCTACGCAGGCATACAGGTTATCATAAATTGTCCTCCAGCTTTTGAAGTTCATTAAGAAAGTCCCATCGTCGCTATTTTCTGGGTCATAAGGCTCGCCTTCTATTTTTTCAAGCTCTCTTTGGATAATTTCAAGATTTTGTAAGAGCTCTGGACTTTTATCATGCCATTTGCCTTGCCATTCTCTCTGTCCCCATGGATTTCTTACTCTGAGAAGTCTGTGGCGTTTTTTAGTATTGGTCGCTCGTGGGTTATTAACATAAATGACGTCAATTATCCCGTATGCATGTCTAGCGAGGAGGCCAGTTTGTTCACCGTCTATAATGACATCACTTTCAACACCTTGCCCATCAATAGAGCACCCCATAAGAGTTCCTTGATCTCTATAACTCTTGAGTCTTTGCCACAGTTGGTCTGCTTTTTGCTTTTCTTGGTCAGCAGGGCCACTTAAAAATCCATTTTTCCCTTTAATTTTGAGGTTTTCAGAAGCAAGTCCAGTCAAATCGCAAAGGCCATCATCAATAAGACCTCCATTTAACGATTCATAGCATCCAAATATTTTCGCATAAGCCTTTTCTATAAGACACACCCAAAGCTCTCCAGGATCTCTAGAGTGCCCAAAGACATACTGCGGCCTGTCACCTCCAGTGTACATTGGGACTCTTTCATCAATAATAACCCACCTCCAGGCATCATTTATGAAAAATCTTAACACATATAGCCCTTTTTTAGCAAAACAATGGAAAATAGGTGGATAGACACCTTTGGAAACCCCAAGTGCATTTTCTGCAGTTATTTCATTTGGGTTAGATAGACTTTCTATGCTTCCTCTAACTAAGTTGTCTCTAGTTGCAAGCACGCATAGAGCTCCAATGAACCAACAGTCACCAAGAGACCCTTGAATAACGTCATTAGTGCTGATCCCTTCTTTTATAAAACTGCAATCATAATGATCTGATGGCGCAACCCACTCTAATTCTTCAGAAGGTGGATAATTGCTACCAGGAGGCACACCATTCCAATACAAACAAAATGCGCCCCCTTTTTCTTGTTCTGGACCAAAATCTGGGTCTTTGAATTTTCCTTTCTTGAGCTTTTCTAATAGTTCCACACATCGCTTTAAGGTTGCAATTTCACTATTTAAAATCGTTGTACATCGAGGATTTGACTTTGTGAAATAATCAACATCTGGCTGTATTTGGTAGCTATGGATTTCTGAAACTGGGTTATTCACGTCATCTTCTTGCATCATTTCGATGGGCAGCTTTATATCCTTGCTTTCTTCCGCACCTACTTTATTAGGGCTGGAAAATTCATAGTCATAAAGTAAATCTATGAAGTCTTTGTAGTTTATTTGTCCATCCTTCTTGGTGTCAGCTAGCTTTGTTATTTGCTCTTTTTGCCTTGAAGTTAACCCAATCCTCATTCTTTCAAGACCAAGATTAAACTCAGTTTCACATAAAATATTGGTCTTTTCTTCGTCAAGGCGCTGAAAAGTACTTTCTATAGACTTTATCCCATTTTGGTTGTCTCTCATATAAATCTTAAGCTTATAAATTGCCTGGCCGAAAGAGCCTTCAGCAAAATCGTTCGGTTTTCTCTCGACTCCTTTAATTTCCCCTCTCTTCTTTTGCTTTATGACTGTTGGCTCTGGGCTTTTTTTCTCAGAGGATTTCAGAAATGCACTTAAAAAGCCACAAAATTCATTATAATCGATTTCTCCATTTTTATTTGTATCAGCTTCTACCATCAGCAGATCTTGTTGTTGGTCTGTTATGTCGATATTTAGCTTGCTTAAACACCGCTTAAATTCATTTTTTCCAACTGTTCCTTTTTCATTGTAGTCCATTATTCCGAATACATCGTTTGCTGTAAGAATTCTTTGGTACTCATTTTGACCATTTAGATACTTCCCCACTTTTATTAAGGCATCTTGGAGTAGATTTTGAGGATTCTGTGAGACTTTGGGAGCTGGCTCTGGGACTTTGGCAACAGGCTCTGAGTTTCGTGCAGTAGGCGCCAATCCGCTTGATGAAGAAACTGGATTATTTATCTTGAATGATGCTCTGTATGTTTCTAAAACAGCTAAAAAGTGGTAAAACCAGATTTTCCCTGATTGCTTTATGTCGCATTTCCCAAAAATATCAAAAGCTTGCTGCTCTGTTAAATCCTTAACGCTATAAGCAAACTCTTTTTTAGTCATAACTGAGCTTATATTAACTTCTGAAGCCCAAAACCTCTCACAAGTGCCAACATTACCATCATCTATTTTTTTAGCCAAACCCATCAAAGGCAATTTTATATTCCTCGGTAAATCAGATGCATAAGAATAAGGGAGACTTGGCATCTCGTTCACAACTTTTCCGTTTTCTATGCAGCTTCTATACAAATCCACTTGCGTTAAGAGCTGAAATCCAAAAATTTGTCTGCACTTTTTGACGTCAATATCAGAAAAGAGATTTTGAGCTTTTCCGACGTCTAAGTTTAGCTTTGTCATAACAATGCTCACAAATTTAGCTTCATCAATAGCTTCATGAATCTGGATAATGTTGAAAAAATCGATGGTTTTGGCGTTTTCAGGGATTCTTACTCCCCCCTCCGTGAGTGAACAAGACCATTACTATTTTTTGCCTAAACCCCACCCTTCGTGAATGAACATTAACATTAACATTAATTAGTATTATGAACGGCTCGTCGTATTGGCGCGGGTCTCCCCTGCCCTACCTTCACCCTTCACGCTCCACCCGGTTGCTCACCACCGATCGACCACGACCTTCAAGATGTTGCTCCTACTGGACGAGGATGTGCACTCGCTACCCGTAGTTGGATGAGTTACGCCACCTAGCAGTACGTCAACAGAGTTGCCCATTCCGAAAATTTGAAAAACAAATTTTCTGGTAGGACTGTCGGCCAAGATGGAAATCCAAAGCCTGGGACGTAACGCCCAGTTTCACGCTAGGGAGTTGCCCGATTGATCAGGAGGTACCTTCCCGATGCCGCTGAGCTTCCCTTTCCAACCCTGGAATCCATCCTTCCCTGAGGTAAAACCCCTGGTGTCAGAATAAGCTGCGGTCGGCCTAATCCGACGTTGCGCTCCACTGTGCCAAGGTAAAACCTAGCCGGATACACATTCCGAGCCGTCGCCATTTTAATGTATATTCCTCCGTGAATGAACAAAAATTTTTTGATAGAAAAAATTTATGAAAAAAATTTGATATATAAGTGATAATTATTATAATGAAATCTCGAGCTAATTTTGTTTAATTTTAAACAAATTGCGTTTTAAAATATAAATTTAATAAATTAAATTAACATTTGCTTCCCATTTTGCAAATTAGGATTTTTTTAAATTTCGAAAAAAATATTTTCTATAAAATTTTATATATAAATCTTTTATAAAAAAAAAAAATTAACCCCCCCTCAGTTAGTGAACAAAATTTTTTTGTTCACTCACGGAGGGGTGGAGTTTAATACAACATTACTTATTTGGTCACCCCAGCTTGGAGTTTTTTTTGAGTCTGCTTCTAGAATGTATTGGCAATAGCTTTCAATGCAGGCTAGACAGTAATAAAATCTTACCTTCTTTGATTTCTGCACATCTAATGCTGCAAAAAGTCTATTTAATTCTAAAATAGCTGCATCTTGCCCGAATATTTGATTAAAATATGTTGATGTGAGGTTGCTATCAATTCCGATTCCGAGTTCTGAATAAAACTCGCTTGCTGTTTTATTAGTTTCGTCTACTTGATTTGCTTCTGAAATTAATATATTTTTTGCACTACTATCAACGTTTTGATTCGCGCTGAATGGGAAATTTTTAATATCACCTTTATTGAACTGAAGCACTTCAAGAAGTGTCATAATTTGATGGACAAAAATAAAGCCTCGCTTATTGGCATCCAAAAAGGAAAAAATGAAATCTTGATCCATTCTACTAATATTGGTGATTTTTGAGAATTCTTCATAGCCAAGATAAGCATCTAAACTCAGACCTTTGCTTTCGATCCAAGAAGAGATTGTAATTGACTTGGGGATTGAATTTAAAAATGCCAAAAATGAAGGGTTTACCTGGCTGACAGGCTCTTGCTTGGCATTAACTGGAGCAGGTTCAATTGAAGAGAGGGTTACATCTCTTTGTTGGTCTCTTTTAACTCCTGATTTGATAGGGATTTTTTCTTCATCTGGGTTTTCTCTTGGGATTTCAGCTCGTCTTTTCATTAGTGGAGGCTCTTCTTCGTAGTTTTCTTCATAATTTTCATAATCTTCTGCTGCATAATCTGATTTAAGTGCTGGCTTTCTAGCTTCAGGAATAGGCTCATTAAAAGCTTCCTTGACCTTTGGCTTTTGTTCAACAGCAGGAGGAGGTTGGACTTTTTGATTGGCAGAAATTGGTTGTGATTGGCTTTTAGCCGCAGGCTGTACAGGCTTTGGAACTGGCATTTTAACTTCTTCCTGCCTTTCCTGCTTTTCCTGTTTTTCCCTTGATTCTGCATAAGCTTTTAGTGCAGACTCAGGTTTCCTTAGAATACGCATATACTAAAATACTCATTTTTGGCTTATTTTATTTTCCCCATTTTTTTAGGCATTTGCTCAATGCTCAAAATTTTATAATAGTATTTCGGTTGAAAACAGTAGATTAAATGGATTAACATTAAGTCGAAAAACTAATATGGAATCATACTCAAACTAAATAGAATAAAAAAAGATCAAACAATTCAGAAAATAATTTTAAAAAATAGACCAAATAGGTCATAGAAAAATAGTCCAAAAAATTAATCGTGGTGTGTAGTCGTCGTGTGAAGTGACGGACTCAGGATGGTTTGAGCTCTTTATATCTTGAAGCCTTTTTGTGAATTCCTGTTCCTCAATGAACCCATTTTTATTGATATCTAGTGATTGTTCAATTAAACTTAGCTCAGTATGAGAGAGTATTGTACTCGGGAAGAATCTTTTCATAGCTGCACGGATTTCTTGGCTGTTTGCTTTACCGTCTTGGTCTAGGTCTGAAGCTATAAAAATAGTTTCTGGGGTTGCTCTCATCTTAACTATAGCTTCATTTAATTTTTTCAGCCAATATACTTGCTCTACAGTCAATCCAAATTGGTCCAACCCTTCTTTATTTTCTTTGGGCTCAACATTTTTAAAAGCTGCAATAACATCATTTCTGCTTATAGTTGCGCTGGGGAATATTTCAATAACTCGCTTTAATAAGCTTTCACTAATATTGGGCAGCAGCTTTACAAGGGCTGTTAAAAAATCCCCAACTTGAATAGTCCCTCTATTTCCTCTGTCAGCGAATTTAAAAATATTGACTGGCTCAAGTCCTACTTCTTTTAAAATTGCTAATAGTTCTTGTGCAGCATCATTGGCGACAAGTTTGGCTGCTTGAGAAGATTTTGGGGCAGACACATTTTCTGCTGAGTCAGTCCTGTATGATTGGATGACAGAAATTAAGTCTCTTGTTAGGATTTCTCCAACTTCTTCGAAGTTAAGGTAATTAAAAACTTCTTGGCATTGGGATGGGGTTAAGCTAAAAACTCTTCCAATGTCTTGGATGAATTCTTGCTGGTCTAATCGGTCTCTGATTCTTGAGCGTGTAAAGAAATCAACTGTAGAAATTTTTTGGGCTTGAATTTGGCTTGCCATTTTTTCAAAAATTTGTTTGATTGTGAGGTTTCCTGTAGATGAATAGGATGATATTATAGGTAGTAAGAATTAATTAAATAATTGAGGTAAACTTTTCTATTTTTATATAAAAAATATGATTCATTTAGCAATAATTTAGATGAATTCTTTTTGAAATTAATAAAAAATTGCTGACTTCTCTTGAGTCAAGCATTCCATTTTGATCTAAATCAATTGAGCTTAACAATGTCAAGACTTCATCCTTTGTCATATGTGGGTAAAGCTTAGAAATCCCTCTTGAAAACGCAGCAATAGTCATCCTGCCTGATTTATCAGTTTGAATTATTTGGAAAAGCTCAGAAATGCTTGTACCTCTGCTTTCCATTTTTGCAACAAGCTGCCTTATAGCTTCATTATTTTCTTTTGGTGCTTGCACATTTGTCGCATTTTTTCTGGTATCTGAAGGCTTCATTGGTGCTGCTGAATTTCCAATCATGCTTTCAATTTTAAATGCCTGTATTCCTTTATTCAAATACTTTAAAAATTCTTCTTTATTCAGTTCTCCACTTCTATCTGTATCAAGCAAGGTCATTAATGCAAAAACTTCTTTCTGCTGGAAGCCGACGTTCATCCCTAATAAAAATTTTTCGAGTTCTTTTGTGCTGATTAGCCCAGTCCCATCAATATCACAGAGGTTAAAAACCTCTTCAGGAGAAATACCTCTTTGGTCGATAATTCTGGCGAATTTTATTAAAATTTCTTGTTCATAGGTTTTCGCTGATGATCGATGATCTTCAGCAGAGACATGATAAGCGGCCAATGCATTGTAAAACTCTTTACTTTCTATTTGTCCGGAGCAGTCTTCATCTAAAATTAGCATAAGTCTAGAAACTTGAGCTTTACTAAGCCCCAGCTTTAGAGTCGTAATAAATTTAACAAATTCATCACAAGAAACAGTCCCGTCATCATTGCTGTCTGCAGCCCTGAAACACTGCTCAAGAGTTAAATTTCTCTTTTTGGCTGCATCAGCTACTTGTCTCATGATAGCGTCATCAGATGCCTGCATTCTTGGGGCTAATCTAATCTTATTGACATATTCTTGTATGAGCTCATAATATTTTTGTCTTTGTTTGTATCCTCTTCAGACTTTTTGAATTTTCAAGCAGCACTCGTTTCATGATTTTAAGTTTCTATAGATTTCATTTTGAGTCGACTGCGGGCGTCTTGCTGGAATTTTAGCGTTTTGCTGTGCATCGACTTCTCTTAGTCTTGCCTCAAGTTGCTTTATTTTACCCATAGCCTCTCTTAAAGCGGTCCTGTCCCTTTCCAAAGTATCATCCAATGATGGCTTTTGGCTTTTTTGATTGAGATCTCCGATTTGAGCGTTTGCATTGTCAAGCTGGTCTTTAAGAGCTTTCAGCTGCTGAGCTGCTTTTTGGCGCTCTGCACTAATCTGCTGTTTTGAGTCTTCTAGCTGCTTCTTGAGCTCACTTATATCTTCTTGGCGCTTATCAGAATCTTTTGCACTTCCTGGTGATGATTCTAAATCTTCAACTCGGTTTACAGTTGCTTTTAAGATAGCTAAATTCATCTGAAATAACTGTCTCATCATGATTTCTCGTTCAGATGGGTCCGCACTATCAATATTGGCTCCTCCTGTGTATTTTTGAAATATTGCTTTGACTCCCAAATTTTCTGAGCATATTTCTTTGGCTACATCAATACAAGCGTCTTGGTCATTAAAGTCGAAAGTGAATTCAAGATCTTGCATATTTATTTGTTTAAATGAAAATTATAGATGAAACTTCCGTGTTTAATATTAAAATTTAAATTATTGGCTGCTTATATCTTTGAATTATATATTAAAATTAAAGATAGCAACTAATTGATAATAAATTTGACCAAAAAAAAAATTTCGAAGGATTCGAATTATTATACAAACAATATAAAATACATTTTTGATCTAATAAATTATTGATAAAAAGTGGAGATTACAACGTTAAAATTACTTTTTTTTGATGTTAATCCTAGGAAAAACATAATCTTTAAAAACTTCAGTCGCTACCCTATTTTGTCTTCTGCCAGGCATTTTAGATTCATTTTCAATCACGCTAACCGGATTTGTCATTGATCTATTGAGCTTTCATTGTGGAGGATTATCGGCAATATCTTTTTTACTATCTACATGATTCTTTTTCTTTTTTATTTTCGATTTATTTTTATGTTTCTTTTTATTTTCGCTTTTTTTAATTGCACTCTCTTTTCTAATAGTTGATTGTGGACTATTTTGGTTGGCAATCTGAGTAGGCTGTTCAACAATCTCTTGAGGAACAGTCTTTACATCTGGTTTTTGGTCATTAGATTTATTGAATTCAGGATCACCAATCTTATGATTTACTAGCTCAGAAATTGATGTACTTTTATTATGTGATAAATTTTGGCTTTCTTCTGTTTCTGAATTAAGGCAGCTCATACAAAATGTCAGTAATTTTTTCATAAAATTCTGAGTGCTGTTATTTATATTAACGTCTAAGAACTCCACATTTTCTTTACTATATTTTAGAGAAATGATTTATTTATTATCATACATGAGAGCTTTCCATTAAAAGAAAGGGTAAAATTTATTAATTGTATATAAATGCAGACCCCAGGTTCATATGAAGACTATAAAATAGAAATTTAATAGGGATTGTGAAAGTTCTAAACTAAGGCAAACTTTCTTAAAGGTACTTAGCCAAGCAGCTCCTATTATATAATTTTAAAAAATGTAAAATATATTATAAAATGCCCAAAATTTCCACTTAAAAGTAAAAGAATTCAAGAATATAAGAGACTTTTCTTTCGTAATGATAAAAAATGTATAAATTTTAGATCCCAAAATAATATCAAGAATTTAAATTAATTAATTTAACATATTAAAAATTAAGAAAAAATAACTCCATTTGCACCTTTCCAAGTCCACCTCTTTGGATGAATTTTTCTACTGAATTGAATTTTTCTTTCCTTAGAAATTGAATCAAGTGAATTCCTCTTTTCAGTTTTCTCAATTTTATTATCTTGATCAACCTTATCAGCGCTCAAGCGAGATGAAATCACACTTCCTCTTACTCTTATCCTTATGTCAGAGATATTTTTCTCGCCAATCATTTCTTTTAGTTTTGCTCCCTTAGCAAATTTCGGGCTTTTTTCTTGAAATTTTCTTGATTCATCTTCAGGACTTATAGAAAACTCTCTAACTCGGCACCTATAATGCTTATGAGTTCATACTTCGCTTAAATCGCGAATATAATTCTCTTCATTTTTTTCTTTTATAGTCTGATTTAAAAAAATATTTTCATGCTCAAGGCTATCATCTTCTTTAATATCATACAGATTGCATGGCTTTACATTTAATTTTAGCGTCTTTATTCTCGCTCTTCTTCTTGTTGGCTGAGGCTCAGGGTCATTATTTAAAGAATTTTCTTCATCGAGAAATCTTACAGTTTTAGTTGGAGAGGATTCTCCAAGAGATTGTTGAGAATTATTATCTTGGGTTCGTAAATTCTCAGCATCACGAAATGATATTATTCTTTTAAATGATTTTGGGTTAGAAACTGATGGTGATTTATCTCCAGATTCTAATGTCATTGTCTGAGTTCTATTTAAAGTATTTAAAGCGGAGGTAAAATGAGGCAAATTTCGGTCACTTTTCAATTTGAATGGTGAGTTTTGGCAAGCTTGGTCATTATTATTAAAATTAAGATTTTCTTAAATAAGATTTATTAAAGGTTAAGCGGCTTGCTTATTGGTAACTCCGTTACTAATAATCTCTTAGAAGATTTATTTTATTTGCAACATCACCAAGGAGAACCTGTTTGAATAAGATGATGATTTTCGCAAGTAATCAACGCTCGAGCACTACCCTTCTTCTCTCCATCATCGTCTGAGGTTATTGAACCTATAAAGTAGAGTTCTGTGTATTAGTCTCCTCTTGCCTTATTGGCTCCAGTATCAAGTGCAAGGCTATGCCCTTCTGCAGCTTTCTGTTTGGGTTGAACGAAGATTGTCCACACAAAAAACCGAAAAAACAGAATTTCTGGCTTACTATCTGTAGAAATGAAAATTTCAAAGTCTGAGATTCAGCTCTCAGCTTCAATCTAGGAAGTTGTCCGATTGGTCTAGATATTGCATGCAGATGTTGCTCGGCTTTTCCTTTTCAACTTAAACCCTCCTTTTCCTTGTGGTAAAATCCAATCCTAAAAGCAGACTAGAGCTTGGCTCTGAGCATTATCAGAATTACTTACTCAGCACAGCTTCCATTTCTGATTGGCAAAGCCTTACCATATATAATAAAAAAATATGTGCTTTAGTCTGCATTGCCAAAGGCAATGCCTATGCGAAAACTCCATTTTATTATAATTAGGATTTCCACTTGAATCAATAGAAAAAACTCTAGTGCCTTGGCTAGACATTGTAGACCTCATTGCTGGCTGCGAAAACTTTCGTTTTGTTGAACGAATATTTAATTGAAACTGGTTGTCCATTGCCACGCCAGCTTGTTTTATTTATTATGCATTCACTTAATGGTGTGGATTTACCAAAATTTACCTTCAAAGTATTTCCAAAAATTCCGTCAACTGTTATTCTGGATTTCGGGCACTTTAGTAAATAAATTAAAATACAATAAGTGGCTATTTAATATATACAGTTCTTAATCATTAAGAGATAAAGTTTTAACTCCCTCTTCCATTGCTTGCAAAAAGAAATGCTCGCTCAAGGAGGTGTTATAATTTTTAAAAATTTTCCAATTCGCTAAATATTATGACACAAGATATTTAGAAATTGACAGAATTAGCAAGAGATTTCATTATAGTAATTATCACTAATATAATATAATGTATTTGTAAAATTTCATTTTGCAAATCTTAGGCAAATTAATTTAAAATCTCAAAAAAGTATTAGCATGTCATTACATATAAAATTGAGTCTATGATATGCTATTTTTTATGCTCGTTCACAAGGGTGATTTGTCTACAAAATAGTGATTTATTCAATCAATGGTTTTAATTCCCGCGGAGTGGGGAGCAAACAGACTCATATAATTTGCTTATTTTAGTAGCTTAAGATGGAATGACAGAAAGGAATTTATCTAACTTACCCCATTTAATAATCATTTTTTCTTAAATTTTTACTTTATTCCCCTCTGTGGATTAAACCATTGGAATTCCTATTTTTGGCCAAGTAGAGCTAGAAAAAAACTTTTAATAATATTAAAAGTTATAGCCCAATTCAAGAAAAAAAAGCGTTATTATAAATGGGAGTAAGATCTATATATTAAAGCATTTATATGCTTAAGATGAAAGCGATATTTTAACTATAGCTAGCACTTTAAATTAAAATAAGCTAAAATTATTATATCATCTAATAGCGAAACTTTCCAGAAAATAAGGCCAATCAATTTTATTACCTATATTATCAAAACATTAAAATTAAATTTTGGAGGATGGAGTCATTCTTTACAAATTCTTATAGCTTAATAATTTTAAACTTATAATATTAAATTATATATCATCAGACAGAAAAATGGAAAATTCAAGTTATTAGAGAAATTTAGCTCAAAAAACGTTAAATTAAAGCAAAGTCAAATTATAATGAAAAAAAAATAATTAATTAATATATTTTAGCTTAAATATATAGAATTATTTTAAATATACACCACTTGACCCTTTCCAAGTTCATCTATTGGCTGGGCTTTTTCTTTCTTCAATTTGCCCTTTTAATACTTCACTATTCTTCCCATCAGCATTAGATGAAGCTCTTTCTTGAGCTATTTTCACTCTGGAAGAATTAATAATTTTTCCTCTAATTTTAATTCTAAAATCAGTAGGACTTTTAGTCTCTGCCCACACACTGTTTAGCCAATTAACTCTTTGGGCTCTTGCACTTAATGCATGCCCTTGCACATTTTCATCATGTTCTTGAATTTTAAATTCTTTTACATGATGCTTCTTGAAAAGTTTTACCTTTGCATGATTCAGTTCACTGGCTTCTTCTATCACTTGCTTTGGGCTAGATTTAAAAAAAGTTTCTTCAGAGCCAGTGCCATCGTCTTCTTCAACATCATTTAAATGCTTTTTAGCTCTGATATTAAGCTTTAAGGTTGTGTTTCTTGCAATTCTTCGCCGCTTTTCAACAGCAGAAGCATTGACATTTTGTTCATAAGACGAGGCATCCTGAGAGATGCAGGTATTTTTAGTAGAAATTAAAGAATTTTCAATCCTTTTACTTTCTGCAGCTTGATCAAATATTTTTAAAGTCTTTAATTTCGAAACTGAAAATGTTTTCCTCACTGAATTATTCTGATAATCAGGTGATAAACTTTTATCATGAACATTCACACCTAAATTTCTCTCAGTTGTTGCTCCACTCAGACTAAAAATTTTTGAAGATCGAATGGCAGAATTTTCACTATCTCTGCCTTGTTCAGTTGAAAAAACCGTTAAACTTTTTATAGTTTTCAAAGATTTTACGACTCGCTGAGAATGTTTCCTCAGAGACGATCTAATCTGAATTCGAGACTGATCACGACTCATTTTAGCTTAAAATTTATTTAATTTATGACATTTTGATTAATTACCAATGAACTATTTTACTACAAAATTTAAATTCCAGAGCTCTCAGCCAAACTCTTTTGCAATTCTTCTTTATTTTTATCCAATAACACTACAAGATTTTCAAATTTCGGGAAAACTGTTTTCATAGGGTTAAGGAAAGGATCAATAAAATTCGCTATAAAGCTGAGCTGTGCTTTTGGAATGATAACATTATTTCTGTCACAAGTAGGAGATAGTAGAATTCCAAGCTCTTTTTCTTGGTCTCCTTGCAAGAAAAACTCTTGGCTAATTAGTTCAGCTCATTTGCGGCAAATTTCATAAGGTCGAAAAACATTGCTTATATCACAAAAATGCATAAGCAGTTCCATCATTGTGCTTTTTCCTCCTTCAGAAGCAATTTCTTGTGATTTAATTAAATTTTCAAAGCGATTTATTTCTTCGAAGTGCTTGCTCATATCAGTCGCAAGGACTAAACTAATGATTTTTGACCGAAATAGTTTAATTGATGCTGGATCCATATCTACGAAAATATTTGTACTAGGCTTCATTATCAAGTTAAAAGCAGATGATACATGGAAATTTTCGAGCACAGCTGTGTCATTATAAAGCATAGCCAACTTGTGCTGTGTATTAATTAAAAAAAAATTTGTCAACCCTGGATGCTGATAATCGTGAATTGAAGCACTTATATAGCAAATGGCTATTTCTGCTAGTGAAAAATTGCAAATTTCTTTAGCGTCAAAATTATGCAGCAAAAAGTGGAAAGCTTGAACGACGTCTGCTGCATGAGTTGAATTATGATAAGCATTTTCTGATTTGTAACCAGATTGAATTCTTAGAATGAATTTTCTGAATTGTTTTTGAGGAATATTAAGAGAATTGAACAAATCGAATTTATTAAAAAGGTGATTCATAATTATTTGTAAGCCATTGTGATTGTTTTCTTCATTGAACCTGAAAATATCTTATCTTATCTTATTAAGTTTATAACGTTTAACGTCCACTGCGGGGTAGCCGTTTCCAGAGCTGCCACCATATTTGTCCACGTGTCGGGTCCATGGACCTCTGAATCGATCCACTTTGTTGCACTCTGGCATGGGCAAAAACAGCGATCCGGCTTCGACGGGCTGCGTTGCCTTGCCTTCCTTGGCTCAGTTCCTGCGCGTGTTCCGCCTAAGGGTCACCTTCCTCTATGTGCTGAGAGGTAAAACTTTGAGCCTCTTGAAGTAATTGGAGCAGTGCCTCAGCTTATCTCCCAGAGTTAAACTGCTATTGCTGCATAGAAGTTCTCAGAAGAAAACCTAACTTCATAATAAAATTGCTTGAGGGATAAAAAATTAACGGAGCTAATTTCACTTGACCCGAATGCCATTTTATTCATGAACTTGAAAATATCAAATTCAAATGTTTCTAATTGATCGAGATCTTGATTTCTAGAGCTATGAAAAGCCTCAGGAACAATGTCTTGAGGATCAATTGGGTGGGAAGTTTCATCTAGCTTCAAACTAAAATTCCAGCCGATTAAGCTTGCAGCTTCATCTCTTTTGTCTTCAATTTTTTCATCTGGCTCAATTTCATAAGGGCTTTTGTAGCATACTGATTTAAAATACAAACTAATTTCGCTCATAAGATCTTTGTCATTGGCATTTGAAGCTAATTTCATGGCGTTATTTAATATTTCTGCTAATTTGCCATCAATTGGATTAATTACCTCAACTGAGCTCTGTGACTTGTGAAAGTTTTCTTTTGAAGTCAGCATATCATACATCGCTATATCCGCCAAAATAAGTTTAAAAACTAAAAAAATGCCTTTAATCCCTGATTTATTTCTGATTGGCGCCCCTGATAATTGAGTCAAACTCATTATCAGACACACCACAGTAATAATCATGCTTAAAAGCTTTTGGGTTGTAAAATTAATTGACTACATTGCTTTTACATTGAAATTTGATAAAATGTTGTATAAAACTACAGCAATAATACTTACTTAATTATCTGGTGTTTAAGGTGTCTAGTGCCGCAGCCCAAAAGGGCCTATGGCAAAACTGATGACGTAGGCGAGCCATCTTGGCACGGGTCAGCCCCGTCCAAGCCTTCTATCAACTCCTGCTTCACCGGCCTTGCTGCACGTCTCACCCGGCGCGTTGCCGTCGCCCTTGTCGCTCGACTCAGCTCCTGCGCGTGTTCCGCCTAAGGGTCATCCTCCCGTGGGGATGCGCTGAGAGGTAAAAGCCCGAGATCTTGAGTGGACTGAGGAGTGGTTCCTTTGGTTATCCCCAAAGTTAAACCGCTATTGCTGTCCAGAAGTTCGCGAGTGAAAACCTAACCCTAATAATAAAATTCCATGAGGGAGAGAAAATTAGCAAAGCTAATTTCTCTCGAACCGAATGCCATTTTATTATTGTATAAAAACTACAGCAATAATAAGAATTAGCAAGCCCAGTTCAATGCTGTTTAAAACTGTTACTCCATCATCGCCAATACTTCCATCAAACGATGCTCATATAATTGCTACAGCTGCATAAGTTAGATACAAAAGCTTTTGAATTGTCTCACAGGGCACAGCAAATAGTAAATGTTTCATATTTAGATCAAAAATTTTAACTATGATGGTAAAATCCAATCAGATTTCTAACCCAAGCATAACTATTATGCCGATTAATTCAGAAAATGATTCTCAGCAGAATAGCCGAGACGATGCTGAAAAACAATCAACTTATCCATATACAGCGATCATTAATTCTAATGAATCTGAAGAAAAACCAATGCTTGAATCAGAACGAATTAACTCAACTGAGAGGAACAGAAGGCTTTTTAGAAACGTTCCAGTCCCAGACTCCCCTTATAATGATGTGTGAAAACGGGTATGATTTAAACTGAAAGTAATATTTGTTCTGAGAGCTTTATCTAAGCATGTGCATTTATACGGACATTTATCATCTCCTAGATTAACTGCGAGGATCATTAGCATGGAGCCACCAGAAAGAAAGCAAACGTTTAGCTTACATGAAGTCCAAGTAAAAGAATCTCTGCCCTTTATGATTATACATCCAAATGCCAAGCCAAAAATTATTTGAAATATTATCATAGCTTTTGGGCTGATTTATTGTGTAACTGTGATGCCTTTTACTATGGCGTTTTATGAAAGCAATGGCTTTGATTGCTGATTCTATATCGATATGGCACTGAATGTCATGTTTTTTATTGATATTGTGATACAGCTTTTTAGTGCTTACTATGATACTGATGGAATACTTGTGTCATCTAGGTTTAAAATTATCCTGAGGTACGTGACAGGCTGGTTTGCAATTGATGTTGTTTCTTGCATTCCTTTTGGACTGTTTGGAGTTGGCAATGATCAGAATGGCAGCTCCACGAATAGCAGTATGATAAAACTTTTAAGGCTGCCAAAGCTGTATAGACTTGCAAGGATTACGAGGCTAGCTAAAATGATGAAGCATTACAAGCACAACTACATTTTTGAGATGCTACAAGACTTTTTAAGTATCAAGCACACTGGAATGCGTTTATTTCAGTCATTTTTTACAATAATGCTATGTGTTCATGTTGTTTCTTGTATTTGGTATTATTCTGCGAAAATCCAAAATTTTTCACCTGATACATGAGTATTTCGAGGTGGGTACCTCGATTCTGATGTGCCAACACTTTATATTACTTGCATTTATTGAGCAGTAACAACAGTCTGCGGCATCGGATATGGGGATATCACAGCTGTTACAGATTTAGAGATGATTTTATGTATATTCTGGATGCTTTCTGCTCTTTATTTTGTGTCATTTACAGTTGGAAGTTTATCATCAATGCTAAACGGCTTAAGCACAAAAGAAAATGTCCTCACAAATAAGCTGGCAGCCATTGATGAGTTCGCTACAGAATCAAAGCTAACCAAAGGCTTAAAATTTAAGCTGAGGCACGCACTTAAATATTCGTCAGAAAGAACAGGATTTTCATGGGGAGATAAAAACAGCATATTTAACGAGCTTCCAAAGCATCTCCGATATGAAGTTGCTCTCGCCATGCATCATGGAGCAGTTAAAGAGCTTGTATTTTTCGAAGATAAAGACCCAGTAATTGTAGCGTCAATTGTCCCATTTCTCCAGCCCATGTTTGTGAACTTCAAAGAGTATATTTATAAAAAAGATGAATTTGCGGAAGAAATTTATTTTTTGATAAGAGGGCGCGTAAGCTATATTTGCTGGGATGAAGCAGTCGTGTATTCTGCTCAGAAAGGGTCTTATTTTGGAGATGTAGAAGTCATATATCAAATCCCAAGAAAATACAACGCAAAAGCTATAAGAAGCTCAGAATTACTCATTATGGGGAAAAGCTTAATAAGCACGGTTAGAAGGGAATTCCCAGGAGTGTGAGATGAAATGACTGAGGTGGCTGAAGAAAGGGATATGCTCAATGAAAAAACAGCGCTTGAAATAAAAGAATATAACTCTATGTCAAAAGAAGGCAAATTATTTGCTATTGACCCAGCAAACTTTAAGGATAAAATTGAAAAAAAATTGAAGATGAAAAAAGCTGAAACTATAAAAAAGCGAATCACTGAAATTGGGTTCCACAAAGTGTCTAAACAAAAGAAATTGACACTTGGAGACTTGTATACAAGGCTTGAAAGTGCCCAAGCTTATCTTGGAAGCTTGGAGAAGCACGTTTCAGATGTTGCTAAAATAATGGGGTATAAAAATGGTCAGCAATCGCAGCTAATTAGAAAGGGTTCTCGGCAAGATTCTATTCCAGACAATTATTCTTATTTTGAGTCTGATGAAGAAACACCAAGTGAAGAGCCTTTAAACACCTCATATAGCATCCCTGAATAGTAGCAGAGTAATTTTGAAAATGCAACATGATAATCAATAATTGTTAATACCATATTCTGCTCTAAAAGATTCAATACTTCACCATACAAAATAGCTTTTTATATTCAATTTTGTCTCTAAATATTTAGTTTGTTATAATGGCATAATTATTATAATCTTCATAACTTTTTATAATGGTAGGGTACAGCAAATTCACGAAAGTTGAAGAAGTTCCTGGAGATACAAATCCACGAAGAAAAATTGTGAGATTTTTGCAAGATAATCAGAATACATATGTGGATTATCCTATAAACCAAGAATATTTAATAGATCGAGAAGATTTGAAAAGATTTAATTACTATAGAAATGATTTTTCGAAGAAAGTTTTTGTGATTGGTGCAGGACTTAGTCTGCTTACCGGGATGGGAGTATTTCATTTAAAAGATTATTTAAAGCCTGGGGCTGGACTTTGGCTTACACCAATAGTTGTATTTCCATTATTAGGATGTGTTTATTGGCACTTCAATGAGTTTGGAAGATTTCTAGATTATTGTGGACAAAAGTATGAAAACAGAGGACTAAATGATAAAGAGCTAGCTGAATATCACAAGCGAAATATCGCTAAGAAACTTGAATATGATTGGAAATCAAAATAATAGAAAAACATAAAACCATACGTGCCAATTTTTAAAATGCTTTATTATTAAAATTATTTTTTACCTAAGAATATTTCTAACAAATTAATTTTACAATTCAGGTTAATTATTTATCTGACGTATCTGTTCGTATTCTAATAATTTCTGCAGTCTTTTCCCTTTTATTATCTCAGCAGCAGCTCTTTTAAATTCATTTTTTATTCTTTTCACTCCTAAAGGCTTGCAAACATCTCCAAGATTTCTAGTAGTTTCAAATGGATCCTGAATAGAAATAAAAGGTTCATTTTGAGTTCCAGATTTACTTACATTTTCTCTTTTTCTGATGTCAACCACATTATTTCTCCAATCAAATAACGAGAAAAATTTGAAAAATTCAAATAAAAGCTCACCTTCGTTCATTTGGTTAGCTTGGGCAGATGCTTGATATTTTGCAATATCGTTATCAAAAGAGCAATCATATTCCCCAATCTTCTTCTCTTCAGTTACATAGAGCTGAAGATAAGGTAAAATTGGATGAGAAACCCTTTGCAAGAAAAAAATTAGCAAAATGATATATGCATATGACGACAGAGTTCCATTTTTAGGGTCAGCTATTTTTCTTGCCTTGGCTCAGCATTTTATGACAATTCCTAAACATGGCACTCTTGTATCAATTAGGCTGTATGCTTTGAGCATTTTCGAATTTTCTACGGCTAGGTCATTATTTAAGCATAAATCTACTTCTAATTTTGGCTCTGTGGGGGTTAAAAAATTGATGATTCTAACTCTTGCAGAAGCTCTCAATTCAATATCAGTTGCCTTTATTTCTTCCAATGAGTCACATATTTTCGACAAAATAATTAATTCACATAAATCATTGGTTTTAACAGGTCCTTCAAAATTTGCTGAAATTAAATCAAAGGTTTTCTCCCTTGGGGATTTAAAAGCTTCTTTTAGATCTATCGAAAGGCTTAAGTCTAAGTCACTATTAGTTGTAGTGAATCCATTCAAATTAGACCCATACATCCTTAGCGAACTATTTGGATAAATTGTTTTAAAAATATCTTCTAAATAATTGGATATTTCATACTTAAAAGTCAAAAGACCTTCATCTTGCCTTTCATTTTGATATAAATTTTGTATTTCAGAAGCAAGTGCCATTCATGCACTTCTAGGAGGAGCTCCTCTTAGTTGATTAATTTTATATTTTTTTGAAATTTCTAAATTTTCATTTTGAAATGGTTTTGAGCTGTGGCTAAAATTGGTATATGTTAAGTGCTCTTTGAGATGATCTATGAGCTCGCTTTTGCTGCTAAACCCAGCCTCATCACATACAGGGCATTCACTAACAGGGAATGCTTCTTCCGATAGTCTTAATACAAAAATTGAATTATGCTCGTCTTCTATTATGCCTTCTTCAACCCCATTCAAAATTCCTGGATTTTCTAATATTTGTTGAGCAGAAACTCTTTTAAATTTATTTTGTGACCCTCCAAATTTCTTATAATTCCTTGGATGATGATTTTCTTCCAATCTCTCGATATCCTTCAATACAGCTTTAATTAATGCTTCTGCAGTCTCTAATTTCGAATTATAAACTCTTGTCTTTTCTGCATGAAATTTTGATATTTGTCCAAATTTTATTATGCTTTCTTTGTATTCCTTTAAGTGTCCAAGATATATTCTAAAATTTCTCAGATCAATTTCATAGTTATCAGTGATTTCTGGAAGGGGTGGTTCCTCAATTTTATTTAAAAGCTCCTCTAAACGAGACGTTGCCATTTCTGGAACTTTGAATATCTAATTATTAAAATGATAGAATAATTAATAATTCGGGATTATTAAGATAATGATTTTACTTATAGGCCATGACTAGGAGTGCTTCATAATTCAAAGCAGTTTCTTCTACTTGAATGACACTATTTAGCTCTTCAATAACAGCTTGTTCAACTTCTGCCTTTTTCCCTGCTTTTACGAGTGCATTAATTCCAGGTTCTTCCAAAAAGATGTTCTTAAGTTTATTCACATCAGTTGTAGGGAAATGGTATTGTTCATAAAAAGTAATCACTCTCTTAAACCCAGCGGTCTTCAGCATACCTTTCAACGTCCCAGGGTTGCTGAGCTCTCTTCTCAGTCTGATTTGGTTTTCAATTCCAAATTTGTGCCTTATTCTTTCAAAGATCATTGTATAAGTGCTTGAACTTCTTCTACCCAATACTGAAATTCCTAATATTCCTCCATTAGGTGCAACTAATCTGTAGGCTTCCCTCACAACTCTGTGTGGGTTTTCCAATTCTTCAATAGTTGCTAAACTGACATATCTGTCGAACTTTTCTCCTGGGAACGGAAGTTCGTCAGAGTTTATTTTTAAGATTTCGCTTCTAGGCAAATTTTTGGCTTTGGCGAGATCTATAAGTTTTTGGGAGACTTCGACTAATGTGAATTTTGTATAGTTCATGTCCCTTTATAGATTTCTTTATCGAGCAAAATGTACTGGATTCTTGAACGAGCAAAACAGAGTCTCTCAAAGAGATGAGCTCAATCTCTATATCAAAAAGTGTTAGAAAGTGCCATGTCAAAAAATGGTGACAAGTGTGAAAAAAGTTGGCAAGTGAACGCGCCAATTTTAAAAATGGTTTTATTATTAAATTTAAAATTTAAGATACACAATTAGACTAGGATTTATTAATAATTAAAAAGCTTATTTAAAGGTCTTATGAATTAATCATATTTTTCTAATGATAATAGATAGATAAATAATATAAATTATAATTGATTTAATATTTTTGATTATTATTTATGTATTTAAAATATTTAAAAGTGTGAATCGAGTTGTGCCAAGGCGAATGGATAAAATTTCCTATAAATTTACCAGTATGATATAAATCAATGCTGCTATAAAAATCCAAAGTTCCCATTGAAAACTGATAGTTCTTTATAAAGTTGCTAACAACTCATGTCATTCCTTTAAACTATTAAAATCAAAAAATTGTGAATCGAGTTGTGCCAAGGCGAATGGATAGAATTTCCTATAAATGTACCAGTATGATAACGATCAATGATGCTATAAAATCCAAAGTTCTCATTGAAGGCTAATGGTTCATTCAAAAGTTGCTATGGCTCATGTCATGTACTTTAGACTATCAAAAATCAAAAAATTGTGAATCGAGTTGTGTTAAGGCGAATGGATAGAATTTCCTACAAATGTACAAATATGATAATAATCAATGCTGTCATAAAATCCAAAGTTCCTATTAAAGGCTGATGGTTCTTTATAAAGTTGCTAAAGACTCATGCCATTCCTTTAAACTATTAAAATCAAAAAATTGTGAATCGAGTTGTGCCAAGGCGAATGGATAAATTTCCTACAAATGTACCAGTATAATAATGATTAATGATGCTATAAAAGCCAAAGTTCCCATTGAAGGCTGATGATTACTTGCAAAGTTGTAAATGACTCATGTCATGTATTTTAATTTTTCAAAAAAATATTAAAATTTTATTTTTTTTTAAAAATATAAAAAATATTTTAAAATATCTTTTAAATATAAAAATTTTATTTTATATCTTTAATTAATAAATGGGGCTTTATATTAGTTTCATTTTTTTAAAAATTGGCGCATTTAATTGTCAACTTTTTTTTTACACTTGTCACCATTTTTTGACATGGCACTTTCTAGCACTTCCTGATATAGAGATTGAGCTCATCTCTTTGAGAGACTCTGTTTTGCTCGTTCAAGAATCCAGTACATTTTGCTCGGTAAAGAAATCTATAAAGGGGTATGAGCTATATCTGGAGCTGCATGCTGTAACATAATTTCAGCACCTATGCCGTTGCTTGCGCCAACTTCGAGAACGTTTTTAGCTTTGTCGAGGTGAAGGAAAGGGATCATACTTCTATAGATGTCAGATGAGCATTGAGTTTGGTGCTTTTCATACCATTCTGCATTGGCATTCCAATATTTCTCAATGTTTTCGTATTTTTGGAGATTAGTAGAAAACTTGGCTCTTGGGAAGCTAGGAATTAAACGAGAAGCATAGCGAGAAGCCAACATATTTAATATTATCTGCAATTAAAGTGGTTAAGGATCATCATATTTGTGGTTAATTATATAAAATTATTTTAGTTGGTTTGCATTAATTGATATACTGAAATCATAGATTGTGACTGCTAGATCATTAAAACACCATTTAAGTGTGACAAAATATTTCATTAGTTGAAAATGTTTTAATTATGAAATAAACATTGTAAGAATAATCTAAATTCATACAAGAATGAGCAATTAAAGAAGCTAGTCTATAAAATCGTATACCTAACTTTAAATGATACATTGCCATTATACGAATTTTTAATATTTTACTATAATCTGAATTTCAGTTAAAAAGATTATGCTTATGAAATTTTTATAGACCCCAGGAAATATATTTAAGCCGTGAAGAAACATGTGCATATAGAAATAATAAAAAATTTTTAGCCTACTTTGAATTTAGCAATGCTGACTGATATTATTTTCTCTAAAATTTTATTAAATAGTTTCTCATTTTGGCATAAATTAATAAAAAAATTATCAAATGGAAGCAGACAATCTTGAAGCTTTACAAAAGATGTTAGAAGCTGACTCCCCTCTGGTGAGCGAACAAAAAAATTTGTTAGCTTATGGAGGGTTAATTTTATTTTAAAAATTATGTATGTAAATTTTTTTTCGAATTTTAAAAAAGCTCAATTCAAGAAAGTGGAAAACAAAAATTAATTTAATCAGTCTTAAAAATAGAAATTTAATAGATTTAGCAAGAGATTTCATTACTAACTATCGCTATATATCAAAATATTTTTATAATAAATTTGTATAAAGAAAAAATTATTTTTCTAGGAGATTTTTCCAATGGTTTTGATCGCTTACGGATGAGAGGAGTGAACAGAATAAAAATAAAAACCTTCAAGATCAACTTAGAATAAAAGATGAAGAAAGTCAACGATTTGTAAATTTTACTCAGAAGCATCAACTCTTACAAGGCGCTTCAGGAGTCTCTACTGATCTCGCAAGAAGACTAAGGGCACTTCAAAGGGAAAAAGAGCTATTTTTGAGTTCTCTTGAAAGAGAAGAAGAAACTATCACAAACATAATTTATAGATCTCTAGAAAAACTAATGCAAGATCAAAATAACATAGAGCACACTTTGAATCAGGAGCAAGAAGAAATAATTAATGCAATGTCTAAACAATTAGCTCAAGAGTACACAGAGCAAGAAATATTGTAGTTTTTACTTACAACTACCACTAGCAGTGATAGATATGGTCATAGTAAAATGCAAAAAATATATATGTGAGCTATCTATGAAATTAATGAATAAAAAAATTATTCTAATAGAGGCGAGATTAGTGAACTTCGATTTCGAACCGATGCACAAAATAGAAGCCGATCTGTTAGTGATGTAGACTCTACAAAAGAAGGAGAGAATACAGTAGAAGATGTAATAACTGACTCAAGTTTCAGCAGCGACAGCGAAAGTGCAGGGGGATTTATAAGTGAGGAAAAAAGAAAAATCAGGATAATGGAGTCAGATCTGCAGAGAATTAAACAGCAAATGAGAATGGCAAAGAGGGAAGTCAGGAAATATAAACACATGTATGAAAAAATGCTAGAAACTCAACAAAGATTAATGAAAGAAAATTATGATTTAGGGCAAAAGATTGCTCAGAGCGAGGGCGAAGGGGACACAGATAGAAGTGATTTATCGTTCGAAAGCTGCTCAAGCAGAAGCGTCGGGTGGTTTGATGGATCGCAAGAATTGCCACCAATAAATAGAAAAGATATTATTGAGCCAAAGAAGAAATAAAATAAAATTCTTGTAATTAATTTATTCCAAAAAAATAGCTTGCTAATAAAAAAATGAAAAGTTCTGATACTTTTCATATATTTTGCTTCAAATTTTATATTAAACTCAAATAGATTATATGACTAAAGAATTGCAGATCCAATACTGAAAAGCTAATAAATGAGCCATATCATTGATTTTTTCTATTATACACACAATTTTTCTATTTTATATTGCCATTTTTCATTCTTGTTAGATTTTCTTTTTCAGCATTAATAAATAAACTAACAATGGACTATTTACGTTCTTCTTCTTATCATGAAGAGCCTTTACTTCTTATTTCATATGACAGTATCACAAGAAAATTTCAATTACTCCCCCCGATCCTTGATCGAACGATTGACTGTAAAAATTCCTAAAAATTGGGAAATTAACCCCCTATCCTTGATCGAACGATTTTCATATCATGCAACTTTTATATATATAAAAATATATTAGTTATCAAAAGCTTGGGAAGATGCACATAATGAAGTTGTTTTCAGAGCTTTGAGACGGCAGAAAGCTGCGAAATCAACCATCCGAAGTGATTTAGCCATCAATCTAGGCTTAAAAAACTTAATAATCTAATAAAATAGAGATCTTTAAAATTTAAAAAAAAAATTAATTTAATAAGGAATAAATTAAAATTTATACCGTTTAAAGGGGTAACTAATAAATCAAAATATTAAAAATTGGTATTTTTATGAAATTAATTAAATTTTTTGCTCTAAAAATAATTATTAAATACCCTTAACCCTCTTATTTAAAAGTAAATAAAAAAATATATATATATATATATATTTTTTTTTATATATATATATATATATTTTATTTTATATATATATATATATATTTTATTTTTATATATAAAAATTTGTTTTTTTAACCCCCATACTTGATCGAACGATGGCGAGTCGTTCGATCAAGGATGGTCGGGGGGAGTTAGAACAAAAAGGGCTTGATTTTTTAAAATCCTTGAATGAGCCATTAGGAGTAATTTCTGTCGCAGGGATGTATCGTACAGGAAAATCCTACTTGCTCAATAGAGTCATCCTAAATCGAAAAAAAGGTTTTGGGGTAGGGCCAACAGTAAATCCTTGCACCAAAGGTCTATGGATTTGGGGATCTCCTATATCTGGAATAACAAAAGAAGGAAAGCCCTGCAATGTAATAATTATTGATTCTGAAGGTATTGGAGCACTTGATGAAGACTCTAACCATGATACTCGCATCTTTTCTCTTGCTATCTTGCTGAGCTCGAATTTTATTTATAATTCTGTAGGAGCAATTGACGAAGATGCAATTCAAAATTTAAGTTTGGTTGTAAACTTAACAAAGCATATTCACCTAAAAAGCTCACAATCTCAATCAGATGAGCTTGGCTGCGAAGACTACGCTGCGTATTTTCCTTCTTTTTTGTGGGTTGCTAGAGATTTCACTTTGAAATTAATTGATCCTGAAGGGAAAAAAATAGCACCTAACTCCATCTTCTTAATTGAGCAAAACGATTAGAATGAATATAATTCTATTGAGTTTTAACAGATCTATAAATAAAATTTACTTTCCAATTTTGGATATAGGATTTTCAAATTTCACAAAAATATTAAGCTATTGTGAGCAGGCAAATTTTTTTTGCTCACTCACAGAGAGGGGAGTAAAGAGTATTTAGAACTAGCTTTACAGCCTCAAAAAGGGTTTTCGGATACTGTAGAAGAGAAAAATCGTATAAGGAAGCTAATGTCAAATTTCTTCAAAGAAATTGATTGCTGCACTCTTATAAGGCCAGTTTCAAGAGAAGAAGACTTACAAAGACTTGATGATATGGATGAAAATCAATTGAGACCTGAATTCGTAGAGCAAATCCTAGATTTGAGAAAAAAGGTGCTTGAAAGCATAAATGTCAAGATTATGAATGGAAAAGAGCTGTCTGGAGAAATGATTGCAAGCTATCTTGAGGCTTATGTTGAATCAATCAATTCTGGTATTGTCCCAAATATAGAAAATGCATGAAGCTATATTTGTCAAAACCAAAATAGAAAAGTATTTGAAGAATCCAAAGAAATTTATCAAAAAACTTTGGAAAAATGTGCAGAAGAAATGTTCCCAGCTCCTTTTGAAAAACTTATAATTTATCACAAAACTTCAAAGCATGCAGCTCTTGAATATTTTGAAAGCAAAAGTTTAGGCGAAGATAAATCTTGATATCTCAATGAGCTGATTATTCATATTAAAGAGAAATTTGAGCTACTAAAAGAAGAAAATATAACCGAAACTAAAGAAGAATGTGCAAAATTCTTGACAGAGCGATATATGGAGATTGATCAGAAGATAAGGCAAGGAGAAATCAAGAAACTTATGGATTTTGAAAGAGCATTAAGGAATTTTGAAAATGATTTTGATAGTAAAGGTCCAAAAGGCCCAAACAGCAAAGAGTGCTTTTTAGATTTTTACAGAGAAAAATTGCGAAAAGTCACAGATAATATGCTGAAGCAAGCTTTAAATGAGTTAGAGCTGCAACATATTTTATCTACTGAACAAATCTTAAGACTAGAAACAGAGCTAAAATTCACAGAAGAAAGATTGATTTCTGAACGAAATGACTCTTTAAATAGAATCAGCTTATTGCAAGGCGAAAAATCAGAATATGCCGCAAAAGAAAAGTCTCTAAAAGAGCAAGTCTCTCATTTAATTGAAGATAAAGACAAGATGGAAAACGAGCTTCGAGACATTTTAGACGAATATAAAGCTAAATACCAAAAAGAAGTTGACTCATCTAATATAAAAGTTTTAGAACTCAATGATTATGTAAAAGACTTTGAAAGAGAAAATGCAAGGAAAATAGCAGAACTTGAGGAAGAAAAAGCGCTTTTGTCTCAAAAAATATCATTTTTAGAAAGCTCACTTGAAGACTACAAGTTGAGAGATAAAGCATCATCTGAAAAAATTAAAGAAGCTAGAAATGATCATAATCAAGTATTAAAGATAATGCAAGCTAAATTTGACTCACAAATTACGAAATTTCAAGAAAAACTAGATGGGCAACTGAAAGAAGTTAGTGATTTAGAAGCTGAGCTTGATAATAAAGAAAGAACAGTTGAGGATTTACAATTTAAGCTTACTGAAAATCAATCACAGAATGCAAAAATAATAAAGGAACTGCAAAATCATAATGAAAATGTCAGTAAGAGCCTAAAAGAGACTGAAAATGAATTTAAAGAGAAATTGGAAGAACAAAGGATAGAAAATCTGAAATCAACGGCAAGGCTAAGAGCGAGACTTGATGAAACTGAAAAGAAGCTAAGAGGAAGTGAAGAACTGCAAAGAAGTGATATGTCGATTTGGGCACAAGATATAGTTCATGTACTGATATAGATCGTCATCATTGAAAATGTAAACACTACGATGGATTTTCATATCTTGCATATCGAGATACTAACTATTTAGAGAAATATTTTAAATATAAATAAAAAGGTTTAATATAGTTTTATTCGATTTGTTTTAAATAAATATGAAAATGATGATAGAACAGCTCTTTGAAAAATAAGAGTTTTGCCCCTATTTGAATTACTGGAATCTTATCCATAGCTCTTACATAATGTCTATCAACAACTAAATCTTATTTCAGATTGTTTCCACACTACTCCGGAAGAACTAACAGTTTAAATCTTTTTTTGAATCTATATATACATAAGCCATTTTTTAGTAAGCCTTAAAAAAAATATCTTTTTATTATTGTGCAATTAGAATTAAATAATTTAATTGGCTGAACTAAATTCTATAGAAAAGTTAAGATACTTATCAGTGTCAGTCTAAATGTTATCTTAAAATTAATATTTAGTTTCGCTTACTTGTCAAAATGATTCTCAATTATCAATCCTTTTATATTACATCACTTAATTGGGCTAAGTAAAATTATGTAAAACTCTCACTTTTCAGTCAGGCTGAGAGAAGAGCTGTTTTAGCTGCAAAATAATTTAGATTTATTTTGTCGTGCTTTATGCAAATTATTAGAATCATTTTCATAATTCTTAAGAGAAAATCATCATATAAAGCTATATTAAAAGTTTACAACCTTTTTTATTTATATTTGAATATTTCTCTAAATAGTGGGAATCTAAGATGTAGCCCATTGAAATGGTTGCATTTTTAATGATGACGATCTATACCGTTAGGTGAGCTATAATGCAATTTTAGTACAAAAAATTGAATTCTTAGAACAAGAACTTGAAGAGGAGAAAAGTAAAAGAGATGAAGACAAAAAATACTATGAAAGCATGGTTTCAGCACTAGAAATTGATAAAGCTAATGAAAACAGCTCATATCCAGATGAATTACATGCTGACCAATCACAAAAGATTTTAAATCTATGAAAAGAAAATGAAACATTAAAATTACAAATGAACACAAAACTTGAAGAATTAATGGACATAAACAATACTCTAGAGTCTAAAATAAAATTGGAGCGAAATGACTGAATGCAAAAAGAACATCTTTTGAAAGAACAAATTGATGAGCTTTCTTCAGAAAAATCCAAATTGCAGACAGAGCTATCTAGGAGAAGTATACAAAATGATTACTCCCACAAAAGACTTACTCTCTATGCATCGAAAGCCATTGGAAAATCCTATTTTTTGGGTAAAAACCAACCTTGTGAGACAATAAAAATTTTTTGATTTTTATTATAATGAAATTTCTAGCTAATTCTGCTGAATTTAAACAGCTTGCATTTTATAACATAAAATTATACAAATTTTACTTTCCAATTTTTGCTAATTTAAAAACAAGTTAATCTAAAATTTATATTGTCCCAGGCCCTTTTTGGGCATCAGTATACGACCCTTACTTGACAGCCAGCTTCGTATCTCGGATTCTGAAAATACGAAGCTGGCCGTCCAGTATGAGCCGGAGTTAGCTCTATTGATGTAGAAAAAGAAATGGATCACCTAAAATCATCCTATTATGATGAAATAGAAATTCTTAAATCCCAGCATGAAGCTACCCTTCTCCAGCTTAAGAGCTTTTATGAGCAAGAAAAAAATCGTTTTGACCAAAGAATTCAACAAGAAAAATCAAAAACAGAAAGACATATAAACGATATCAGTGAAGACTATGAAAAAAGACTGGAAACAGAAACGATAAATCATGAGGAAGAAATTCACTCACTTCATAATGAATTTAGAGAAATGGAAGGATTTTACACAGAAGAGATCACAAAATTAAATGAAAAAATAGAACTGGATAGCCAAAAAATCGATAGTTTAGAAAAGCATATAACAAATTTGAAAACGCAGCTTGATTCTACTTATGATTCTCATTCAAATGCTCTTGAATCTCATCAGGAGAGCTTTAATCAACAAAGACAAGCTTTATTTAACAAGCTGGAAACCATGGCTGCAGATATTGCAGAAAAAGATAAAAATTTGATATTACTGAGGCATGCAAAAGAGCAAGTTGATAGACAATTGACGACAAGAGGAAAGGATTTTGAAGAGCTAAATGAAAAATATTTCAATGATAAAAATAGTTTACTTGACCAACTATCTAAAATAAAAACTGAAAAAGATGAGGTGCTATTAGAGCTAGCCAAAGCCAATAGTAAAGCGAAAAGGGAGCTTGCACTTTATACTAATGAAATAGAACTGCTACAGAAAAAGCTTTCAGAAATTGAGATTCAGCTGGAAGAAAGCGAGTCTCGGTATAAAGACTCGATATTGCTGCTTAAAGAAGAAGCTGGCTCTCAATCAGACATAATTACTCAAAGACTTTTTAAAGAAAATGAAACTCTTCAACATAAATTATCAGAAAATAAAAAGGCTTATAAGCAGCTTTCTTCCTCTGCAGCAAAACAAAATGCCCAGTATGAAAAAGAAAAAGAAATTTTCGAAGAAAAAATTTCAGAATTGGATAAAAAATATACTGATTTAGAAAAGCAATGCCTGGATATCCTCCAAAATAAATCGCCAGAGAAATTAAAACCAGAAAAATCTTTTAGCAGCAGCGAAGCAGACAGCTTAAGAGCCCAAATATCTAAACTTGATAGAGAGTTGGCATCCAGACAAATTTCTTATGATCGGGATAAAAACCTTTGGGAAAATAAATTTAATTTTCTCCTTCAGCAGAGAGATCAAGCAAGAAAAGAGCTAGCCTCAAGCCAAGAAAAATTCGAGATTGTAATAGAAGAAATTAAATCAAAATCTGCAGCTGAAAAAGAAAAATTTGAAATCAAAACGAATTCTATGATTTCTGCAATGGAATCAAAATTTAATATACAAAACTCTGAAATTATCAACAAAAATGAGTCTCAGTTTAAACAAATCAACGATAAATATAAGCAAAGTGAAAGAAAAATCCAAGAACTTGCAGAAGAATTAGAAAAAGAAAGACGTGAAAAAGCTGCAGTTATCAGTTCTTGCGATAGAAAAATAATTCAATCCCAAGAAGCAGTTCGAGTGCTAGAAAATGAAATTAGGCAGGAAAGAGAAGGAAGCCAAGATGCTCTTGTTCAGTTAATGGATAAATTTACAAAAGAACGAGACGAATGGAGGAACAAAATGGCTGAATATGAAAAGAAGATAAAAGATTTGGAATCGCATAAAGCTCAGCAGTTTATTTTGCATGAAAAAGAAAGAGCTAAATGGGCCCTTGAAAAAGACTCAATTATTTCTAATCAAACTGATGCGCAGCATCAGTTAACCCACGTTTTGAAAAGGCAAGACAGTTTAAAAAAAGAAAACGAAAAGCTAAAAGCGCCCCGCACAAAATTGATTCCAAAAAAGCCACCAGAAATTTCTTTAACTTCCCCCCCCCCCCTCCGTGAGTGAACAAAACCATTAGAAAATCCCTATATTTTTTGCCCAAAAAACCCACCTTCCGTGAGTGAACAAAAATTTTTTTTAATAGAAAAATTTTTTATGGAAAAAATTTTTATATATAAATAATAATTAGTATAATGAAATCTAGAGCTAATTCTGTTTTAATTTTAAAACGAATTGCTTTTTAAAACATAAATTTATAAATTAAATTAATATTTGCTTTCAAAATTTTGCGAATTAGGGTTTTTTTAAATTTCGAAAAAAAAAAACAATTTTTTATAAAATTTATATATCAATTTTTTTATAAAATTTATATATAAATTTTTTAAAAAAAAAACAAATTAACCCCCCTCCGTGAGTGAACAAAATTTTTTTGTTCACTCACGGAGGGGGGGGGAGTAAGCACTAATATTTCTTATGAAGATTTTTCAAGATTTAATACTTTCAGTGGAAAATCTACCCCTACAAACTTAGGCACAGAAATCTCCCCCAGAGTCCAATTCCCAACTTTTACAAGTCCGCAATCAAGGCCTCACAGCTCAAGAAACTCATAAATTAATATAACTAATTAAATCCTCCTTTATCAATTGATGATTATTTAAGAATTTTAAATTCAAACAGACTATGGCAGGGAATATCGAGCTGTCAGTTATAAGAACAGAAGGAATAACTGAAGAATTATCTTCAGTTGGGTGTTATATTACAGTTGATGACAGGCTAGTGGATGTGATCACTCCTCTTAATTCTCATTCAAAAGAAACCTCAATTTTGCCAATGAAAGGAGATTTGCGATTAATTATCAAAGGGATGGGAAATAGCGATGAAGTCGTAGGAAGCGTTTTTTTACCAATTCAAATATTGCCTACAGAAGGGCTACAATGGCTGCCGCTTAATTCGAAACTTTCTGAAGAATCACTTTTGCAAGTCCCAGATGAAGTTTTGCCACCAAAAATTTTGTTATCAATAAAATCATTTGCGGTTTCAAATGAAGCTAGAGAAGAAAAATCATACCAAAATGTGTTTATTGAGAAGTTTAGAAGCTTGCAAGGTAAATTGGTTGACTTATTCGCCTTAAGACCGAGTTGAACGATTGGAAAAATAATTATTTTTACTCCCCCCCCCCCCCTCCGTGAGCGAACAAAACCATTAGAAAAATCGCCATTTTTTGACCAAAAACCCACCCTCCGTGAGTGAACAAAAATTTTTTTAAATAGAAAAAATTTTAATGGAAAAAAATTTTGATATATAAGTGATAATTAGTATAATGAAATCTAGAGCTAATTCTGTTTAATTTTAAACAAATTGCGTTTTAAAACATAAATTTTGCAAATTAAATTAATATTTGCTTCCCAATTTTTGCAAATTAGGATTTTTTTAAATTTCGAAAAAAATATTTTTTATAAAATTTATATAAATTTTTTTTAAAAAAAAAAAATTAACCCCCCTCCGTGAGCGAACAAAATTTTTTTGTTCGCTCACGGAGGGGGGGGGGGAGTTAGGAAAAATTAATAACCCCTTTTGGATGAAATATTTATATATATCAATAATTACTTACTCCCCCCCCCTCCGTGAGTGAACAAAACCATTAGAAAAATCGCCATTTTTTGCCCAAAAACCCCACCCTCCGTGAGTGAACAAAAATTTTTTATGGAAAAAAAATTGATATATAAATGATAATTATTATAATGAAATCTAGAGCTAATTCTGTTTAATTTTAAACAAATTGCTTTTTAAAACATAAATTTTATAAATTAAATTAATATTTGCTTTCCGATTTTTGCGAATTAGGATTTTTTAAATTTCGAAAAAATATATTTTTTATAAAAATTTATATAGAAATTTTTTAAAAAAAAAAAATTATCCTCCTCCGTGAGTGAACAAAATTTTTTTGTTCACTCACGGAGGGGGGGGAGTTTTACTGAAAAAAAATTCTAAAAATTTCAAACATAAATTTTATATTTTTCTTTTCAAAAAATTAAATTTTAACATTAGCTCTTCTTAAAAAAATAGCATTTTGCTTTAGAAAGAGCAATAAAATTGCTAATGGAGAGCTAGAGAAAAAGCTGGATGATGAGAACTGAAACTTTAATAAAGAAAACGAAATGTATGGCTTTGAAGAAAATATTGATTATGTTGAGACAGAAAGGCATGTACTCCTGCATGATGCAAATAGTGCCATCAAAGAAGATTTGGCTTCACAAAAAGAAAAAATAAGAGAAATTATGGAAATAGAAAAAAAACAAAGGATTCATTTGGAAAAGAGGCTTAGCGTTGAAAAAGATAAATGAGACAGCTTTGTAATAGAATGTGAGGAAAAGGAAAACCTTTACATTACAGAAATTTGTGATTTGAGGCTAAAATTATCTGACTCAGATACAATAATAACGAAACTTAAAAATGAGCTTTTAATAAAGGATAAAGAAATTTCCAAAATGAAAAATCAAATTTCTCGATCAAACTTAGAAGAACCAGCTCAGCAAATCCAGCTATTAAACGAGAAATTAAATCTTGTGACCGATTTTTTAACTGAGTCAGAGCAAAAGAGAGATGAATTGCAAAAAGAGGTTTCTGAATTGAGCAAACAATTGGAAACTATGCTTTCTTCCTCAAAATTAGAAGACAGCCTAAGCAGTTCCCAAAACATAAATTCAAAGCAAGAATTTTACAGAAGTAAAAGCTATAGAACCTCACAGCTATTGCTTGCCTTGAAGCAGGCTTCTTCATGATAACTTGGAGTCCTCACGATTTACCTAAAATTGACAAGTTAATTCCAAGTTGCCGTTGAAGAAGCCTTATTCAAGGCAAGCAATAGCGGCGAAGGCGCCATACTGTTCTGAAAATGAAAATTTAAATATGACTGATGATGGCTTCCGAAATCTTCAGGTGCTTCAAGAGAAGCTTTTGCTTTATGAAGAAGAAAATAAAGAGCTTAAAGACAGTATAAGCCAGCTGAAATTCGCTCATTCCATAGAAGTCAATGAGCTTCACGAATCTTTGCATTTTTTAAAAAATGATAAAAAGCACTTAGATCTCAATATAAACGCGAAATCAAATACTAAAGAAGATATCATAGAATATGATGATTTAGACAGATTATTAGACAACTACCACAATTCTCATGGAATTGAGAACAAGTTCTTAAAAGTAACCCCAGGACTTTATTTATTTGACGGGGAAAAATTCAACATCATGATAAAAAATGACTGCATTATTTGTAGGGTTGGCGGTGGATATATGATTTTAGACGAATTTTTAAAAAATTACTCAAAAAATAATGATCGAGAGCCTACTTTTAGAAAGCGGCAAGTAAGCATGGTAAATACAAATGAATCTTCGGTAAGCCCGATGAGAAATTATCATAAGAGGGTGACATCAATTAATCTCTCTGGAGAGTCAGTCTCAGAAAGACAAACTCCGACTAAAGAACAAGAAAACAAACCGACCCGCGAAACCAAAACCCCTGACCTTCTAAGCACAACTTCCAGCAAAAAAGAAGACAGCAAAAAAGACCTAAATAAGAAACAGACCCCCCAAAGTCGCCAAGTTGTAAAACCTTCCCGCGTTTATCCTATGAAAGAAAAGAACTTCGCTCCTGTCAAGAAAAAGCTCCAAGCTGATGAGAAAAAGAAAAGCGTTAAATGTACTTAACTTTTAATTTTTTCAAAATTTTATCATTATAATTTCTTCTTCTTCTTTCCAGGCTCTTCTTCCTCCCACAATTTGCTGGTGGTTTCTGTCGCTTTTTTGTGCTTCATAATCATTTTAACTCTGTTATACTGTTTTGGATGATCCCTTAGGTAATGCATAATATCATTTAGTTCCAATTTCCCTCCTCTTCTTTGAGCTCTATTAGAAGCTTTGCTGAGAAGATCTCTTACATATTCAATCATATAGCATTCCAATAAATGCACTGTATCTTGATTAGGATTTGGCTCATCCCCAAATCCAAAGGCTAAGCATGAAATTTCTTTGGTGAAAAGGTATTTTGATTCAGGTCTCTGTGGCTGTGGACAAACCAAGGTTGGTGGCGATTGCGTTGTTACAGTTGATACTGAAAGGAGGTTGTCAACCATTTTATATAAACTATATACAGATATAAGCTATTTTAATTGATATTTCAGTATAATTAGACACCCATATCACCAACGTTATTATTTGGTGATCGATCTTCTTCTTCTTTAGATTGCACCAAAACTCCTTCGCGTCGTTTTTGAACTGACTCTTTAAGCCCGAAGAAAGGAATTATTATAATTTCATTGAACACTATTGTACCTCCAATAATCAGCAGGAACCCTACAAGCTGCATCCACACGAAGTCTTCCCAGCCAATTAATATGCTGAAGACTCAGACAAAGATTGTTCTACAAGTATCAATGGTGGACCTGGCTAAAGCGCTTGTATATTTGGTGGTTGCTATGCCAGTCCAGTAGACAATAGCAATGCTGAATATAGATCCTAGTCATAAAAGCAGGATTGAAAGACTATCTCCAATTTGCTGAAAAGCGTAGATAGAGTCTTCAACTCTGCCTCTTGAGCATGCAGAGCTGTGATCACATGGTATAAAGTATATAATAGGTAAAAAGATAAGCGAATACCCAAATCCTCACATCCCTTCTACCCCAGTTGCTTGCATTGGGTTTATGTCAAGTTTTCACATTAAGAATTCTTCGCAAATTAAAACTCCTCCTGTAAATAGCTGGCTTATAACCAAAACAATCACTCCAATCAAAGGATGACGTGCTGTTCATGCTTGAAATAATAAGCTTGAGATTCCTACTATTATAACCCCTACTAATATTAATCCAATCCCTATCATTTGATGCTTAAATAATTTTCTTCTCAAAAAAATTACTGAATAAAAAGCGACTACAATAGGAATTAAGCCTCTAATCATCTGGTAAACTGATGCAGCTGATAAAATTAGGCCTAAATACATAAGAGACCCTGAAATTAGATAGAGAAATGCTGGGATTCCAAATAAATTTGCACCGTATTTTTTAAAAATCCCTTCTTGAGGTATTGATGGCTTTCCTGAGGACAATACTTTATATTTTCCTAATTTAGAACGCGATTTTATGTACTGTTTATGTAATAAGTAGACAAAAAGACAAGAAAATTCTCCGATAAATAAGGTTGTAACTTGAAAGTAAGGGTGCGAAAAGTCAAGAACATCCATGCTTTTGATGATAACTGTCACTCCAGCTCCAAATAGCATATAGCTGCCCATAAAAGCATAGATGAACGTTTTGTCCTCGGCCATATCTTTAATAGGAGGATTTTATTATTTCATATTCTGGGATCTAAATTAAGAAAATTAACAACAAAAGCTAACTTTAAGCAAAATTTTCTAATGATTCGCTTCTTTTGCAATAAAAATTGTTTTCTGGCTTAAAAATGAAAACCAGTAACTTTTACTTGCATAAAAATCAGGAAATATTATAGATCAGAATTATCTATAATAAAATCAAATATTTTAAAATGACTAATCAAGCTTAGTTTAAAACTATTTTTAAATCAATAAATCCAATGCTTTCCTATATTCATTAAAATTTTTTGATCTTTCAATTTCACTATTAACAACTATATCCTGAATTTGAAGAGCTCGATACCCTTGAAGTCATCAGTTTAACCAAGAAGGTGTTGATTTTTAAAAATATGGAAATGCAATTGAAGGAAAGTTTTTTTTAATTTAGGCAAAAGCTCTGCTTAGATCTAATGGCTGATCTTGCAAAGTATTATTTGGTCTGACCAGGACATGCTTTATTTATAACATTTTTAGCAAGGACGATAATGTATTTTGTTTATTCAAGTAAATTTACAAGAGATCATTCAGAGATGTGCCTATAAAAATCAGTCCCTTCTTGGTTAAGCCGATAACCCCAAAGGCATCGAGCTCTTCAAATTCAGCATAACAATCACCATTTGATTTGCGCTGCTTAAATCAAGTGTCCTCAAATCTATTCATTTTATATCAAGCCAAAATAATTTTAAAATGGAATCAAATATAAAGTATATCGGTGTCGGTCGATCCGGCGAAGGACTTATAATAGCAACCTATGCAAATGACAGAAACCTCAGAGATACCCCACGCAAAGAGCTTCAAGGAATTCTTATGAACGAATCAGATGGCGAATGGCGCACAAGAGTCGGTTCAGAATTCGGAACTTGGTTTGCGAAAGGCGACGCAAACAGAATCTGCTACTTAATTTTAGCTCGCAATGGATACCCAGATCGTTACGCCACCGCTCTTCTTGACGAACTGGAACGCATGTTTACAAATCAAGGCTCAGAAGTCTTGCAAACATGCCCTGCTGATGCATATACCAAAGTTATGGCAGGCGAAATGAAAAACCTTGCTATGAAATATGAGGATCTCCGCAGCATTGATCGCATTCACAGCGTAAATTCGCAAGTTTTGGAAGTCCAAAATCTTGCTCAAGCAGGAATTCAACAAGTTTTAAGGAACACTGAAGCTGCCGAAGTGGTAGCAGCAAAAGCTCAAAGCTTGGAAGGGAATGCGAGGGTTTTCCAAAACGACTCGAAAAGATTAGAAAGAATGATGTATTGGAGAAAGGTAAAAATCAACTGTATTTTGATTTTTGTTGTCATAGCAGTCATCCTTTATATCACGATCCCAATCATAATAACCTCAACCAATTAGCTATTAAATTTCAAATTTTCGATAAATGGCTCAGGTGTTATAAAATATGAAAAGTTCAAAAAGTAAGCCTGTTTTTGTGCTAGATTGTGCATCAACGACAAGCAAAATGTCAGAGTACAACGGACTGCGAGATGGAAATCTTGCAGGCTTCTTCGCTTCAAAAAAGCGCAGAAAACTGTTGTGAAAGCATGGACTGATTACGAAAAACGGCCTTATTGTTGAGAAAGCAGTCACAAGTCAATTTGCAGACACAAAAAGATCGAAGCCTTATCTTCTGAATAGTGATCAGTTCCAGGCTGAAGAAAATAATGTAAAATCAGTCAAAAACATCAAGTCTGTTTCCCCCAAAACTGTAGGAGCAGGCAAAAAAACATTTGATAAAAAAGAAGTAAAACCCCTGAGCAGCGAAGAATTAAAGCAAATGCTTCAAAAATACAGGAAAAGCGATGCTGATAAAAGTGAAAACGCGAATAGCAGCGATAGAAAACAAATAGATGCGATAAAGCCTGAAAAAGCAAAATCAAGTGAACAAAGCCCAGTCAATAGAAAAGAAGAGAGTAAAAATTCACAAAAGCCAGAAATCGTCAAAAAAAAGCCGACTATTGAAGAGAAAAAAGAAATGCCTGTTAAAAAGCCGACTATTAAAGAAAACAAGCCAGAAACAGAAATTGTTGAAGACAATAAAATTCAGCCAGAAAGCAGAAAACAAACTATAAAAGAAGACGGAGCCAGTGAAGAGAAAAAATCCCAGCCCAGCAGTAGAAAACCAACTATAAGAGAACCAGAACAAAAAGATGGTATTGAAGAAAATAAAGAATCTCTAACAAAGCAGCCAACTCTAAAAAAAGAAGAAGCAAAGGCTGAAGAAATTCAAGAAGGTTTAATTAAACAGCAAACATTGAAAAAAGAAGATATTGGTTCTTCAGAAATTAAAGAAGATATTGATGCATCTGGGAGTTAATTGAGAGTAATTTAATTCGTATAATCATCTATCAATTTCATTATATTTTTGAATTTACACGGAGATTGATTGTGTTGATTTGTTTTGTGTAGGAAATCTATATAGCTGATACTGGTGATGCTTCAATAGTGCTGTAGTTATCTATTTCAATTCTTAATAAATCTCCTGTGATTGCAACAATTCCATCCCTTATAATGATGCTTTGATTTTCTTTGGCCAGATCGCACTGATCTAGATAAAGTTTACTGTTGAATAGTCTAAGTCTTATAGCGCCGCTTTCATCTCCGACCTCAACTTCTGCAAAAGATACTTTTGTTCCGTCACTCCGCACTGTAGAAGCGCTCATTATTCCTCTGATTATCTTGCAAATGCAATTGATGCGAGTACCTGGTATCATTTCATCGATTTTAGTAACTATATATTGTATACATTTAGGTCTTGACATGAAGTTGAGCCCTATTTAATTTATTTCAATTGCCTCTTTTTAAGATTTTTTGATGGTAAAATTAATTTAATCACCATTCACAATTGATTTTAAATAAGAAGTTTATTCTTTTATAATTAATTTTAAGCAGTAGAATACATTACATTAGAAATTTGTTTATCTTCTGTTACAATAAAACTTTCTGGATGGAGATCTATATCTTCTTTATCTTCTTCGACAATTTCCATATCTGCGACTCATTTATTAGTTTTTGATTCCGCATTGAATGAACTAATATAAGGGGAGTCTGAATATTTTTTGATCGCTGAGCCAGGATCTACATCAGTAACACAGAGTGGCTGGGCTTTACAATGAGGACATGCAATTTCAAAATTTACATGCTTGTTTTGCAGCTCATTGATGCAGTAATGGCAAATATAGTTCTTGCAGCATTTTGTGACGAGAATTACTGATAAGAATTTGAAGCAAATAGGACAATTGTAAGGAAAAGATTGCTTCTGGGTGCTTGCTGGAGTATTATCAAGAGTTTTAATATCATCAACAGTGAATCGTGATTCTAGTTTTATTTTTGATACTGCTATATGAGGTTTTGGTATTGGAGGGTAAGGTCGTGGTAATGGAGGACGGCTTGCTTGCAAAGGATTTGGTGGAAGAGGAATTATGTTTGAAGGATTTTGAATGGGCTGAGTCACATTAACTTTTGTTGGGCAGAAGCAACCCATTTAACAGCTAAATTCAAAATTTAATTAAGAAATTATTTTCATTAATGTTTTTAGCTATGACTATAGTCAATTGCATTAGCAAATATCCCGCGCTTAAGTCGTAAAAATATTTAAGCTTGATTCGCCTTCTCATATATGGCGCTAGAAACTAAAATAGCTTTTATTTGAAATCAATATAATATAAACAATCCAAAGGATAATATATATCACTAAATATACCTAACTAACATTAAAATGTGTCATAAGCTCGACCAGAATTTATTTTTTATTCAATTTATTTATAATTCATTTGGAGAATTATTGGTAAATTTGTCAAAATCCAGACTTGCTAGAAATAGCAAAAATATTACCTATGCATTTGCATATTTTGATGATTCATATGGTCGAAATATTATAAAATATAATAAATACAATTCACGTATGTCTACCTCTTATGATACATCGCGAATAATTCAAATATTGCAAATTCCTTCTAGACTCCGCAGCAATGATGATATTAATTATCTTATGAATCTTACAGCAAAAACAGAATTTTTTAAAAAGATAACTGAAGAGCAAAAGTCGTCTGAAATTCATAAAGCTTGTTGCCAAGTAATGACTCTGGAAGAACATAACCCGGGCGATGTAATTGTAAATTTTGGGGAAATTGGATCAAATTTTTATATCATACTAAAAGGCTCCGCGTCCGTTAATATCCCTACAAAGAAAAAGGTCACATTAAATCTAACTCAATTCAATTATGGAAGAACAAAACCTATAAAACTTTGTTAAATATCTAGCATGATTTACGAATAAATATTAATTTATAGCAATATTTTGGAAACTTTTCAAGTTTAGAAATATTTATCTATATGATAGTTTCTTTACGAAAGCTTGTACCAAAATTTCTAGGTCTTAATTCAATGAATATAATAACATTAAAAAAAAATTATAGAAAATATAAAATTAAATTTACAAGCTATAAAAACGATTTAGGATTAGATTAATTATCAAAATCTTGACTGCCGCAGAGCTAAAATGCTCTTTTGTGTCTATTAGAGACATTGCCGGTCCAGATACCAAAATATTCTTTATGACGCTTGAGTTCATACGTAAACAATGCCACCACCAGCTGAATCAGCTGCAAAAGATTGGCTTCCTTGATGCTGCCCTGCCTGACTCACCTCCTGCGTGTATTCCCTCTAAGGTCATAAATATCGGGTGCTCTTAGTAGAAGAACCTTAAGCCTCTTCTTGCCCTTTGAGCAGCTCCCTGGCCTTATGCAATCTAAGTTATAATTCAGAAAGAAGTTCTCCAGAAAAAGCAAAACCCCTATAAACAAAATGTGAGAGAACTAGCAAAGCTAAATTCTTAAAGCAAATACCATTTTGTTTCTAATGAGCTATGCAAAATAAAAAAAGTTTTAGTTCTATAAAAAGGGAGTGAGCAATGTGGTACCTGAAAAATTGCAAAAAATGATAACTGGAGCATCTAGTTCTTCATCAAGTGATGATGAAATAGCTGAAATAAAATTTGATCCTCGGAAAAAAAGAAGACGAGGAGCTAGAGTTATGAATGCGGTTGACCTATTTTCCCTTAATGCTTCTATACAAGAAAAATTCGTAAAAAAGAATGAAGAACTTGATAATCCTCAATCAAACGAACTACTAAGAATGAATGATTTATTTAAAGACAAAATCGATGAAGAAAAGTCTGTCATTCTCGATTTCTTATCAAAACAGTCTCCAGAAACAAGAGTTGTAGAAATTGAAACAGAGGAATTAACAAAGGTTTCCATAATCTCTGAAGGCGGAAGCTTTGGAGAATTAGCACTTATAAGTGATAGACCAAGAGCTGCTACCCTTATAACAGAAGAAAAGATTTTATTAGGAGTCATAACCAAGCCAAATTTTAAAAAAATTCTTGGGATTATTTCCGAAAAAAGGCTAAATGAAAAAGTCGAATTTCTCCAAGCTTTGCCAATTTTTTCAAATTGAACAAAAATTGCGCTCTATAAGTTAGGGTATTATTTTAAACGAATTTCGTTCAAAAAACACCAGTATGTATATAAAGAAGGAGAACCTGCTAATACTGTATATTTTGTAAAGTCAGGGGAATTTAAGGTAAAAATTATTTAGATTACAAAACTCCATAGTGAAAAGAAAGGGGTTGTTGATACCTCGTGCCTAGATACTAAAAGGAGTCGATTGAGTAGCAACGGGACTGTGCTGAGGCTGGGAAAAATGAGAAAAATTGAGGTGCAAAAGCAATTGCAGCTTGTTATTAAAGGAAAAAACGAAATGATAGGGATGGAAGAAGCGCTTGAAAATCATGAAAAAAGAATTCATTCGTGCCAATGCTGGTCTGATGAAGGAGAATTGCTATGTATCAGTAGAGATGTAAGCTATAATTAGAACTTGAATACAGGAATTGCGTACCCTGATACATGGGCACAAATAAGAGACAAGCATAATGCCAACAATGAATATTTTAAACATAGAGTAACCCAGCTGACAAGAATTGAAGAAGCTAAAAAATCATTGGATTTTTCATCTTTAAGTAAAATACCTGCAAAATTCCTCATAAAAGAAAAAAAAGACCCAGGAATTGAAAAGATGTGCTATGCATAATGAATAAAAACTTTTCTAGTGATAGGATTTTACATTTTCTATAAGAAAAGGGAGAATTTGTTATAAATTGCAAATTTTTTATTTATGATGGGAGGCTTAAGAGAATCTGGTACTAATATTGGCGATAAATCAAGAGAGATGAGTCCTGGATCTACAAATCAGCAGGGCAGTATAACAATATCTCCTAAACATAGCAGAATTGAATCAACACCAAATCCAGAAAGAGTAAAAACTGAGGAGTCTCCTGTGGATAGATCAATCTACCACATACATAGAAGAGTTGATACAAGAGTATCCAATGCTGATAGTCCATCAAGCCCAAATCACTATGTCAGTCCTTTTACAAGGTATTCTAAAAAAAGTCCGAATAAAAAGATCATTCACAGAAGAGTTGCACCTCCCAATTTTCTTAGGAATTTTAAATCCAGAATCCCGAATAAAAGAGCTGATGTTTTGGTAGAAGAGCTTGCAGGTAAATATAAAGAAAGTGTAGAGCAAAGCATGATTAAATACTCATCTGATATCCCTTCATATAAAAAAGAATCCAAAAGCTACTTTCTTTAATAGGAACTATTAGATTATATTACAACTGAGTGATTTTGAAAACATAAACGTTTAACTAATACCTACATAACCAGAAATTAGTCAATAAAATATAATTCTTAGTTAATACTTCAACCCTCTTAGTTTTCTGTCATCTCTCTGTCTATTTTCTACTTTAATCTTCCATTTCTGAGCTATTTCAGAATTTCCTTTAAGCAGCCACACTAAATCTTCTCTATATCTCCAATCACTTGGCAATGGATTTGCTGGAAAAGTGTGAAAAACAGGTCTGTGAGTATCAATATTCCAATACTCAGTATCACCAATCTCCAAATTTCTCAGCCAGCTTCCGCTAACATCACAAATTTTTTCATCATTTTCCATAATGCTTCCTTTAAAATCATCTAATTTCCCAACAGCCTTCGAAAAAAATCCTTTTTTCTTTGCAGGTCCAAAAATAAGCGTCGCTATCAGTCCATTTGCTTCGTCTACAAATTCCATGTCTCCTTCCCAATTCACAGTTCTGCTGCCCATTATCATTCCTCCCGCCCTAAATCTTGGATAAGTAAACGATATTTTCTGCCCGTCAGTGAACTCTACATTGACGTTTCCATGAAAACCTCCAATTAAAGAATTTTTTTTAAATTTTCCTGTCAGCTCTAAATGTCCATGCATCTTGAAATGCCGATTTTCCACATAAAAATTCGTAATAGGGGGATGATGAGAAGTGTGCTCACAAAATGCTTTGGTGCCGTTTGGTCATTCAGCTTGTAAGGTTTCTCCTAGTAGAGGGTTGAATGGCTTTTCCTGAGAAGGACTTATATAAAGTCCTGCAATGGCCATTGCGATCACTCTTTTGAATTTTTCTAATCGGTCAACCCTGTTAATTCCATCAAAATAGACTGGCATGAAGCTTCATCTGTCAAGCATTCTTTCTAATGTAGAACGAGGTTCAAATAGTCTGATTGGTAAGCTTAATCCAACAACTCCTTTTCCCTGTAGTAAGCAAGCAGTCACTTGCCCAATAACATCTATAATTATGCCTTTCTGTTTCGCTAAAACCTGCTCGTCAACACATTTGAGCCCTCCTTCTTTCACCAGCTCATATCCACGTAGTTGGGATTGTTTATCACCAGGTCTTTCTCTGTTCAAAACCCTAATTGAAGTATAAGTTGGAGGAGGAGTTTCTCGGTCATAAAGGCAACCAAGCAAAAGTGAGTAAGGCAAAAACCCTATCTCTTCAGACCAAATTTCTCGGTTGCTGCCATCTCTCGGAGTTGTGCAAGGATCATCAATACTCTCCATTTTTAATATAATTTAATAGTAATTTTAAAAAGGATATTATTTTAATTTATCCAGAATCTTAAATTACATCAGTCTACATTCGCATACTTCTCTAAAAAATGACTTCTTATCGCTGCTTTCTGGAAGGTCATTAGTTGAGTTATTTCTCTGCTGCACAATTTCTTCAAGCATTCTGCTTACATCATCTCTTACTTCTTTCTTCTTTACGCTGGATTCTTTCACAATGCTATCAAGCTTCCCAATATTATCAATGCTGGGCTTTCCAGCCAATTTTTTTATTTTTGCTTTTACACAGACCTCATGCATGTCAATGGCCAGACTGAGTTTTTGCATATAAATCAACTGAATTACATCAGTCACCCTGTCCCCATAGTCAAATTTTTCATAGAGTTTCATGTGAGCTATTAGCTCCTTAGACATGTAATCTCCGTTTAATTCCACATAATCATGATTCAAAGTTCTATTGAACTTTCTTTTATATTTGGAAAAATCCACCATTTTGTCTCGAATTTTTATCACTGAGTCACTATGATTAAGACGATCCATAATTTCCCACCTGGTAATGTCACGCAAATATCCTTCTAGTAGCTGCAAATTTGTGTTGTCGAGGGTATCCTGATTGATTTTTATCAACTCACTGATGGAATCATACAAATTTGCCTGGGTTCGGTCATATATAAAGTACTCTATAGAGGACGCCCCATTTCCTCTTCCTAGGGTCACTTTTATATCTCTCCACATCTCATTTGGGGGATTTGGCTCACTTATATCAAAAATGGCAGAAGATGAACTTTGGGCAACTTCAACTTTCTGTGGATATCCAATAAAATCTGAAGTTGTTCGCTTATGATCTAAAGTCTGTCGTTTCTCAGTTTGTTCCAAAGCATCCAATAGCTCGTTCAAAGCAGCAGCCCAGTTTTTGCATACAGCTTTATCTTCAAATAAAAAGGCAAGAACTTCCCAATTAGTTACAAACGCCACCACCTGCTGTGGGGAAATTGTGATTTGTGGGGAAAGAAACTTGGAAATTTTATCAAATGCTTTTACTCCACAAAGGTAACCTTTATCTTCTGACTGATTTTTTTGTATTTCCATCAAATTAAAAGAATTCAAGGACTCTTCATTAGACCAATTTCATTGGAGAACGTCAGGATTGCTATCAGAAACACAAATTTGTCCTGGAAACAGTTTAGGGATATTTCCTGCTTTGTCATTGGTTTTTTGGTAAATAGTGAGAGTCGTTTTTGAAGTTAAAGTACTTTTGTGTGTAGGTGGTAAAGAGCTCCACAATTCTGAGCCTGATAGAAACGCTGCAGAAGCTGAAGTCTCTCTGTTGGCATCAGCACTATAGCGGCCAAAAGAACTGAGAGTGCGTCTTATTTGCATTAAATTTATTCGTTTTTTCTAATAGATCAGTTCCTATTAAATCAAATTTTTTTGATACTAAATAATTACCTAGGCCATAATGCCAAATTATAGCTGGCTTGATAAGAAGTGAATTGTAATATAAATATGAAAAAAGTCTTAATTGCAGGAGGAGCATTAGCAGGCCTTGCTGGAGCTATTGCAATTATTTCCAAAAAGCTTCTGAAGAAAGATATTTTAAAGCAGGCAGGAGAATTGCAAGTCCAGACAAGCGAATTCAAAGATGGGGTGCTCACTCTCGAGTCAGCTATTAGCATTCTTGATGTACTTGTCGAACAAATACCTGATGCGATAGGAAAAATAAAGGAAGAGTTTGTAAAACGAAGGCTTGAATTTTATAATAATGACGAAATTAGGTATAGAGACGTGGTCAAAGAGTTTTTGGCACTTCAGGAACAAGAAATTAAGAGAATTACTGAGTGTGCTTTTGAGTCCTTCCAAATCACAGCTGCTGATTGGGATAAAGCTCTTTCTAAATATTTCAGCCATCCAGAAATAGCAAGTAGAATAAGCAAACTCCACCCAAAAAATGATGCCTCGTCGAGAATAGATGACATCCCTGTCGAGCTGACTGAAGAAAAATATATTGACTGTCTTAGAGAAATTAGAGAAGGCCTTGCCAAGTTTGCAGAAAGTCACCAAGGCGAGCTTATAAGTCCATTCGAACTTATCGTTACTGAACTCAAAATATACGACGATATCTGCAGCTTAATTAACTTAAAATATTATCGAGTACCTCCCAGTCCTTTTCACGTCCCTTGATTTCGCTCCAACTTCTTGCTTTCCATTCCTATTCCACAGCCTAAAGGCATGCTGCTCCTCCAAAGAGGTTTGCACTCCCAAACTGAAGATAAAGATGCAAGGTCACTACGCTATAAATCAATGGTCCAAAAATTCAAAAAGCGAATTTTCTGTTCAGGCTATATATCGAGATAAAAATGTAGCCCAGGGGCTTTACTCCCGATATCACGTTGAGAAATATCTGATTAACAGCTGATCTCCATTGCCTTAAGACACTTGCGGGCTTCGGGTGTTAAGATGGCAGGTTGGTTCGCCACGCCATTTTTATATGTGTGCGATATCTGAATCAAATATGGCTTTAATGAAATACACTTGAGCTCTGCAAAGCATATGTTCAGAACATCATACAGAGTTAAAGAGCTCCAGCAAGACCTCGAAGAAATCCATAAAAGTATCATGCCTCCAATCAAGGTTAAAGCAGCATAATTAAATATTCTTAAATTCTCAAACTGAGAATCTATTTAGCACAGTGATTTTTATTTATCATAAGAAAACAGAATAATGTTTAACCAATATAAACATTTCGCTTTATTAAATAGGTATAATCATTTTAATGAATAAGCTCATTGAAAGGAAGTTACAAAGAAAACTTATTTACTCTCTTTCAAGAGCAAGCGAGATATTTGTTCACTGTTAAAGTAGTCTTTTTTATAATTTAATTTTTTTTTATAATTAATTTGTTTTTAAATTAAAATTTGAAAAGAAAAATCTTAAGTTTTAGAATTCAAACTGTCTAGAATTATCTGGATGGTAATGCAATTATTAATAAAATTTAAAAAACAATTAAAACAAAAATTTGTATATTAAAAATATATTTCTCACTCTTAAAAGGTTTAATTTCCCCAAAATAGGCGAGGAAGAGTTATATGCGTGCAGAAATCCTCAATGGTGACATTTTCTGTGTTCAATACTTTGATGATTAGGTTGTTAAATTGCTCAAAATCAACCGGAAAATATAAGATCAAGTTTTCTACTGTTAAAATTCCATCTTTATTATCATCCATTAGATCGAACGCATCATAGATGAACTGCTTTTCATAAATCCTGAAAGTGAATCCCATAAAGTGATCATGGGCTATAGTTCCATTATGGTTTATATCTAGCAGTTCATATATAATCCTGCCTCAGTCTTGATGAAATAGGCCTCCTGTTCAGTTGGAGAGGGCTTCCAGCATTACTTCTGCTTGAATTGTGCCTGAGTGAGCTATGTCTAAATCTTTCCATAAGCTTTCACAGTGAAATTCTTCTCACATTCTTCCAGTTCTTAAAAGCACGTTGTAAACGCACATTTTTAGTATAACACCAAATCTGAATTTAGGCAAAAGGGTCCCAGATTCAGCTACGGTGCGAACGAAGTTTGTGATTTCTTGGTAAATCTGTGTGTTCTTGTCACGGAAATAGGGGTCGAAAAAGGCATTTTCTAGCATTTCGGTAGCTCCTGGACGGTTTTCTTTTTTCAGCATCATTTTAATTAGGTTTTTTATTACGGGGAGCTGCTGCTTATAGATTGGGTCACTGGCAACTTTTCCTTTGTTGACACACTTCATTATTTCCACATATCCTTTGCCTTGGAATGGCTGATGGCCTACTAGCATTGTATATAGAATTACTCCTATCGATCAAATATCACAGTTTTCATTGTAATTGCCTGCAAAAACCTCAGGAGCCATATACAAAGGACTTCCATATCTGTCATGCAAATTTGTAGCTTTGAGAATGCCCGCATTGCTAAAACTTATGATTTTGATCTCAGTTTTTTCTTTGTCCTTGAACATCACATTTTCAATGCATAGTGCTCTATGGCATAGCCTTGCCATATGCATATGTCTGATTCCAAGTAAAATCTGTGCAGTGATACTAACTTCCTCTCAAAATTAAACCATTGAAAAAATTATAATTTTTAATGCTATTCTCTATGAGCTAGCAAAAAAATTTTTTCATATCATAGATATATTGAAATCTCTATCCTATAAAGTTATAAATTAAATTGCAAATTAGATTTTGTAAAACCAAAAATAATTAATGCAGAATTTAAATTAAAAATTCAGCCCATTTGATTCGCAAATGCGCACGCAAAAAGTTTTGCTAACTTAATTAGGTGAAGAAAAAGAGCTTTGCTCGAGCTTAGTCTCTGTTCCCTGGCAAGCAAATCAAAAATTTCTCCTCCTTTACAAAGTTCAATGATTAAGTGAATGTGCCTGGACTCTAAAAAAACTTCAAATAACTTGGCGACATTAGGATGGTTTAGCTTTGACATAATAATGATCTCATTCATTATTGCAGATAAATTAAGCCCAATTTGCGATCTAAATCCTACGTCATCTCCGCTAGGAGATACATAAGCATCCTCACTTAAAGTGTATGTCTTTACTGCTCTCCTTATGTTATAAGTTTTATGGGTGCAGATCCTCACTTGTGCATAAAGAGAGCGCTTAGTGCCATCAATGCGATGCCCTATATGGTAAAACTGTTTAATTTTTGTTCCTTCATCATGAATTAATAGTGACGTGTTGGCTAAAGAATACTTTATACTACTATACTGATGAGATATCACTGACTGAGGTCCAGGGTTCATCATCTTCTAAAAAAATTATCATAAAAATGAAATATATGAAAACTCAAAAACTTTTACGATGACAGATTTTGCATTACTTCGTTAATATTAATAAATAATTTCTTAAATTGTGAGAGAGCTTATATAATTTAGTATTTCTATTAAAATATTTTTACATTTGTTTGAAGGTCCTCTGTAACTCCTTTCCATATTTAAGTCATACAATTTAAATTTTGGTCATTTTTGCTTAAATTATTGCTCTCCACAAAAATAAACTGGAAATAAAACTGGATTGTTAGATCTATAATTTTATATATGGAAGTCATAGCTATTGTGCTTTTTTAAGTCAGGTAAGATAGCCTTAAAAAATGAGTTTAGCTTGAATAAAAATCTATTTTTAAGCCAATTTCAGCTAACTGTTGATATTTTATATACCTAATTAATATCCATAATGATTAGCTGTTATCCAATTTTATATATGAAAATAGGATTTAAGTTGGATTTATTTATAAAATTTTAGAATCTAACTCCCCCTTCGTGAGAGAACAAAAAATTTTGTTCGCTCACAGAGGGCGGTTATATATATAAAAGATTTTTTCGCGATTTAAAATAATCCCAATTCAAAACACTTTTTAAAACAAATATTTATTTAATTTGTAAAATATATGTTTTAAAATGCAAGCCGTTTAAAGTTAAGCAGAATTAGTTAGAGATTTCATTATAATAATTATTAATTATAAGTCAAAATAAATTCTATTAGGCTATTTTCCAGTGGTTTTGTTCTTTGACGGAAGGGAATAAGATTAAAATTTAAATTATCATAATCAGAAATTAATTTAGCTTTAAAAATGAAGACTAATGCCTATTTTTGTTTAAAAATAATTTTTCAAATAATCTTTTAAAACTTCATATTCTTTTAGATTCGATTTTAATATAAAATATTTAAACTTAAAAAACATTCGGTTGGTAATTCATAATATTTTCTTGTATCATCTCCCTGTCTCTTCTGTCTTCAGAAACTTTCTTGTGGAGCAAATCAGTGTTTCTTGCCATAGCTGCCAAGCGGTTTTCATTCTGCATCTGGATTAGTTTAGCTCTTCTTTGGGCTTCTCTTTGCCTTTCTAGATCTTCCATCATTCTTCTATGTTCTTCTAGTCTTGCATGCTCCCTTTCTTCTCTTTCTCTTTGTTCCTTTAATTACTGCTGTGTCATAACTAAAATATGGCATTGCTAGAATTTTTTGGTCCGACCCAAAAATTAACTTAGCATATTTTATGTATAAAATTTGGTTTCCCTAATGAAATTATCCCAGGAAGCAAGAGCTGAGGTTTTTCCTACCAGCTCCAGCCTTAAGTAATGGAATTTTCCAGTAGAGTACCAATTACCCCAGCGGCGAACTGGGGACTTTAGGGTGCCGATCGGACCTAATTAAGTGACTGAGCTCAAAGAATAGTTGTTGAAACCAAACTTCAAGTTTAGCGTCCTCTTTTGGTGATCAAAGTCGGAGGTAGCCATACCTTTGTCAGGCCCGAGGAAAATAGAGCGAAATTCGAGCAAAGCTGAAGGCACCTGTGGTTATCAACCTGGTAGTGGATATTAAACTTGCATAGATTAATTAAGATTAATTGCTGCTCTCTCATTATCAGCTGAAGTTGCGCGTCTTGGTTAATCCTTTGTTTATAGCTAGATTTCTCTTCAGTGCTTCCAAATAGAGCAACACGTCGGCTCTCTGCTATTTGCTGTCTTTTAGCTTTTGCTTGCTCTAATCTAGCTTGCTCTGCCTGAAATTCAGTATCTAATGAAGTATCATTTCTTCCATTGTAAGGTTTTTGCTTTCTGAACATGATATTGTTCCTAGAATCTTCCATATTAATTTTATCGGCAAATTTAAAATTTTACTATACTTACTTCCCCTGCAAGGAGGGGTTAATTGTTTTTTAAAAAAAATTATATAACAATTTTTTTCAGTATACATTAATTCGAAATAATTTAAAGTATATATTAATATAATTTGCAAAAATTATTTTTTAAAATGTAAGCTGTTTAATATTAAACAAAATTAGCTAGAGATTTCATTATACTCATTATCTATATATTTTTTCATAAATATTTTTTGTTCCTTCGCATAGGGTGGGCTTTTACCTAAAAAATCGAAATTTTTCAAAGTGGTTTTGTTCACTCACAGAGGGGAGCTAATATTTTGTCGATAGCTTTTGTAAATTATTTTAAATATATTTTTATATTGAATTTCTCGTGTCATTTATTAATATCTTTGATTTAGAATCAAATTGGCTATAATCTAAAGTGTAATATTAGCTTTAATCCGACATAGAAATGTGATAAATCCATAAAGAAAAATTAATAAAAATTAAGCTATTTGATTGAATTCAGAGCTAATTTAGTCGAATTTTTAAAATTATTTGCTTATTTCTTTTTCTTATCAAAATAACGACTTTTTTGTTTATATGATCAAATTTAACACTTCTTAAAAATTTTTGTATTTCATCTCATCATATGGACATTTTTAATAGTTGCCATTGATGAGCCAACAACGCAAACAACAAAGGGAAGAGGACATCCAACTCTTGTTAGCTGTTAAAGCACATCTTGGTACAAGCAACGTCAGTGAATTTATGAAGCCTTACGTGTTCGCAAAGCGTCCAGATGGACTCAACCTCATTCACTTACTCCTCCTTCTCATCCTTGACCGATTTTTATATAATCAGTATAAAGCCACGCCCCTAGCATATCTAAAATCTAGCTACTTATCTTTGATAATAATGAATATTATAGATATTGAATGCAATCACCCTATCTATAATGCGATTTATAATGCATTTGCTTATATATCACATACTCTATCTTTTATCGCTAGCATATAAAATATTTTAAAAGGAAAAAAAAAAATGAAAAAAAATTTATATAATTTTTCCTTGATCGAGCAATGGCGATCAATTCTATATAGGACTCAGGAAAAGTTAGGAAAAACCTGGGAAAAACTTATGCTGGCAGCCAGAGCTATAGTAGCAGTAGAAAACCCACAAGATGTCATCGTAATCAGTGCTCGTCCATATGGCCAAAGAGCAGTTTACAAATTTTCACAGTACACAGAAACCTCATATCTTGCAGGACGCTGGACCCCTGGTACTTTCACAAACCAGCGAATTCCTAAGTTCATGGAGCCTTAGTCTTAGTCTTAGTCAAATTTATAGAGTAGCTCCCGGCCAGGACCGAAGGTCCTTTTCTTCCGCATTTTGGACGCCTTGCTTGCTTTCCTTGCCCTGCTCCCAGTGTGCACCTAAGTGCCACATGCTCCTTCCGGTCATGGGGCTTGGTCATGCTATCCCGGAAGTAGGCGAACTGGGTCACCGTGCTTCACGTCACCAGACTAGGGTTAGAGCTAAGGATTAATTCCTTAGCTCTTGTCGGCTCCTGCCATGCCCTCCAAATTGGCACTAGCGGTCCCTAGAGGAAAAACCCTTTTTGCCCCGTGTCCTATCGGGACGACCCTAGGATCGTCGTTGCTGGACTGTGAGGGAAACCTAGCCGGACACAAACTACCAGTGCCCATTCCAGACCTTTCCCTGGGCGGATTGGCTTCAGGCCGCAGCAAGGTCCCCAATCTCGCCACAGTTCCGGGAGAGGACGGGTCGGTGTCGTCGCCATTTTATTTGTGTTAAGTTCATGGAGCCAAGATTAATTATTGTAACTGACCCTCTCACAGATTACCAAGCACTTCAAGAAGCTTCATATGTAAATGTCCCAACCATTGCTTTTTGCGATACAGATTCACCAATGAAGTTCGTAGATATTGCGATCCCAGTTAATAATAAAGCTAAGAATTCAATTGCAATGATGTATTGGCTGCTTGCTAGAGAAGTTTTATACCTTAGGGGAGCTTTAAGCAGATCTCAGCAATGGGATGTCATGGTTGATTTATTCATTTGGAGAGATATTGAAGCAGAAGAAAAAGCTGCTAACTTTTACTTACAAGGAAAATTTTTAATTTATTTAATAAACAATTTGTTTATAATTTTTAATTGAAGATATTTGAAAGGGTATTGTCTTTTAATTTTAAATTTTATACTTTAAAATGATAGAGTTAAATCAAGAGAATAAGCTTAAAAAATTATTAAATATATGAAATATTATTAAGATAAATTCATTAAATTTTACCAAAAATTAAGGATTTTAATTTATTTTGATAGCCGTGGGGTTAAGGAACAAGGACAAGTTGCAAGAGAGGCCAAGGTCTATAAGCAAAAAGAAGAGTGGGATCAAGGAGCGGAAGCACACCCTGAAGGGCATGAAGGAGGAGCTCATTGGGGAGAAGAAAACTGGGGTAATCAAGGAGAAGGAGAATGGACAGAATCAAATCCACCAACATCTTGGGATTAATAAGTAATCTTGAGCTTTTTAAAAGACCAAAAAATGTGATCATTATTTTATAATAGCTTTGTGATAAACATAAAATTTAATATCACAAATAAAGAAATTCATTAAAATAGAGAAAATATATATAATTATTTTAAAAAATTGATTTTTAATGAGAATGAGACTGAATTAAATAGAAATCATATCTCTGCAAATTAGGAATTCCAAAATGGATAGCAGTGAAGAAGAAAATCCATTTGATGATATACAAAAATTTGAAAAAAAACTAAAGAATCAGAGAGGTGAAGTATTAGATCGATCTTCAAGTTCAGAAGAAGAAGAAGAATTCAAAGAAATTCCATCCTCAAATTACTCAAATGAAAACGTCAGACTTCAAAATAAGTGCCAATTGCTTATACAACAAGTTGTAGACAAAGAAAGAGAAATCGATTCTCTTAGACAAGCTTTAGGCTACGCAAAGCCTGAGCCTGAAGAAGCTGAAATCGCTTCAGGCGATTACCGAGATAAAAAGCTTATGGAGCTCGCCAAGAAAAATAGAACTTTACAAGTAGCATTAGAATCAGAAAAAAATCGCGCTGCAAGAGCTATGGAAGAAGTCAACAAATTAAGAGAGCAGCTGCTCAAAACCCAAACAACAAAAGGCTGGAAACACGATGCCCCTCCTCAGCCTCCAGAAGAAAACTTCAAGCAAAAATATCTAGCCTTAGACAAGCAATACCAAGAAATCAAACAAAAATACCACAACACTAAAGACGAATTAAAAAAAGCTATAAGGATTATCGAGCGAGAAGTCGGAGAATTCGAGAGCTTAGACCAGCTTTCTAAATCAGAAACATGAAGAGGAAGGGCTCAACAAATAGACACTCTTAAGTCTAAGCTTAACGATTTAAAACGACAGGCAAGTACACGTGGAAAAGCTGATGAAATCAGCAGCGCCACTGTGACTAGCTTTAGAAGTGAAGCAGGAGGGGCTGAAGAAAGGAGAAGAGAAATACAAAACTTAAACGAACAGCTTAATAAAGCACTTGAAGAGCTTGACAGCTGAAAGAAAAAAGCTCAAGGATCTTCTAGCAGAAAAGCAGCAGTCGAAAAAGAACTAAAAGAGTCTAAAGAAAAGCATAAATCACACATAAAAACTTTGCTTGAAAAATCAGAAAATGATGACATGCTAATTGCAAGCTTGAAAGAGGAGCTAGATAGAGTGAGGAAGTCTAAAGGAATTGTGGTAAAGCAAGAGCCTGCTAGTCAGCAAAAAGAAATTGAAGAATTAAATTGGCAGCTTGTTAATTTACATAAGCTGGTAAGTGATTTGCAAGAAGAAGTCAAAGAGAAAGATGGGATTTTAGAACTGTATAAGAATTTTAAGGGTGATGAAGGAGAAGAAGAGGTTGAAAATGAAATAGAGTATAAGGAGAGAATTAGAGATCTTGAAAGTGAGGTATTGAATTTAAGAATACAGTTGGATAAGAAAAATGCAGGCTCAGAAGATACCAAAATAATAAAAGATCTTTCATCTCAAAATGCAAGGCTTAGGAGTAAGGTCAATGAGCTGACTGAAGAAGTAAGCAAATTTAAAAACAAATAAAGTCATATATTAATAGAAAATATTTTTATTTTTGTTCTTATGTAATGGTACATAATATAAAATATTGTTTTGTTTAAAGATTCATTAGAAAATATTAGGATAAGTTTACTGTAAATTCCTCACCCCAGCAAGAAGCAAATTCTTTTTTATTTGTTAGAGATCTTGAACAAAATTTGAAATAGTCAATTTAATATGAATAGATAGAAATTGACTTGAGGGTAAACGCACAAAATTTGCATTTTTCACTTTTTATCTAAAACCCCAATAATAAGCAAATTTCGATCTATTCTTTTCTTATTTGCTAAAACCCCCTCAAATAATAAGAAATTTGCTTATTGTTGGGGAGTTAGATGTATTAAAAAAATCATTTTTTCAACATTTTCACAAAAATTAATCGGACGTTTTTTTGGGATGGCAAAGCGATGCCATCTTAAAAAGCGTCCAAATTAATCATCTGCAGAATGCTATTTATTAATTCTTTTTCCTTTTAATTTTGAGAGTAAGAGCAACGCAATAGACACTAAATTAGTAATCACAAAATTTACTTAGCTATAAAAGCTTGTTAAACTTCTCTGCAACTACTTGAGGGTTATCTTCTGACAGCTTTCTGATTCCATGGCTTCGATGATCAAAAGTGCATCCATGAGCTTCAGGGACTCTATGCTTTGCGCAGAAAGGATAATTGCATTTGCATTTGAATATAAGAGGTCCTACTCTTTTCTTGCAAGTCCAGCATCGATCTGATTCACATAATGGCTCAGGTTCCTCCGCCTTATTTTCCTCAGGAATTGCTTGGGTGCTTGAAATAAGTTCTGGCAAGGCTTTATTGGCTTCTGTTTTAAGACTTTCCATTTTAAAGCACATAGAGCACATTCCGTTTTGATTTCCGTAAAATTTTTTGCAGCACCTACACATTTGAGATTCCATATCAATTTTTATTCGCTTTTAAAACGGTTTGAAATGCGAATTTATATATCTTATTGCTAATATTGTTTACTTGCTTTAGCATTTGTATTGTAATTGGTGTGCGAGATGTTATAAACCTAAAATAAAATTTAGTTTGTGTAAAGAATCAAATAATTTTTTAGCTTTTATAAGATTTAATGATACTATTCTTTAAGCTAATGAATTAAAAAATGTTTTTCTCTTGGAGAAAATCTTTGAAAATGAGAAATTGGTAAAATATTTATATTTAAAAGCAAACTTTTATCTTTAAAAATAGTATTTTTAGGCATAAAATTTGATTATTTCCCAAATACAGATAAGTTTGAAAGATTTTAGAATATCTATGATTAACATGTATAAAGAATAAGGATTGATATCATTATTTAAGATCTATTCGATTTTAAATGGGTTTATCTTAAATATATCTTCTTTTCACATATAAAACTTGCATCAATTATATAAATAAATATTAAAAGAGTTTTGGAGTTTGAATGTGAATACTGAAATTTCATAAATCATAAAATTGTGCAATTAATATACGATTTCAATTTATTTTTTTTGGGTTATACGCTTATTATATTATTGTGATTGACAATTTTTCAAATAAAATAATTAGTCTTCAATCATTAGCTGCTTTGATCCAAAACATAATTAAAATATGGTGTCTCAGCAGGCATGGTCTCTCGACCATGTGGCTTCGAGCACATATTTTAATTATATCCGGTAAGGTTTTGCCATTCTGGAAATGAGCAGCAATGCTAGATAAGAAATTCTGCAGGAGGCAGAGCCTAGCCCAAGTTCGAAGTCTGGGATGGGAAGTCTAGCAAAGCCTTTTAGATCTATCGGGTAACTCTCTAGTGTGAAACTGGACATTACGTCCCAGGCTACGTGTTTTTTCCTTTTTTACCGATAGTCGGTCAGAAATAAGTGCTTATAAATCTAAGTAAGCTTTGATCCAAAACAAAAAAATATCAAGTTTATTTACTTCAAAATTCATAAAATCCTGGAATATCACAATTAAAGCCTAATAAACTCAAAATCACTCCACTCATCTTAAAGCACTCAATACCTTCAAAGCTACCTTATCAAACTCTCTTTTTCGATCATCTTTTATTCCTCACTCTTCAGAACCTCTTTACTCTAAAAGAAGTCAAATATATAAATGGAAAGTATCCTTACATCCATTCAATACTTCGCCCGCCAAGGGTTTTATCACCACATTATCGAAACCTGTGAAGGAGAGATGCGCAGAGGCCAAGACACAACTTTAGCCTTCTGGAGAGCCTTCGGAATTTTTAAAGAAGGATCAGTTACTGAAGCTATTCGAGAACTCGACAATCTAATGCAGCGGCGAGACATCCAATACCCTGCCTGCTGTGCCATAATTTATTACCACAAGCAATGCAAACTTGTAGATCAAGAAGCAGTCATGAGATTCAAAAATCAAAAATCGACGTTTAAATCCTCAGCAGGCGATGCAAGCTTATTGATGGCTGGCCAGTTTATGAGTCTCATAGGCAAGAACAATAAGTCAAGGCAGCATGTGACTGAAGTACTTGATAGGAACTCTGGAAATCTGCAAGCTTTAAATGTATATGGATGGAATGAGCTTTTAACAGAACAAGACGGGGATATACAAAGCGCTTCAAGGGCTTTTGATCAGGTTATAGAAGAAAGTGGGGAATTGGTCTATACGAGGTATATTGATGCTTTGTTAGGAAAAGTGAAGTGTTATGAAACTGCTAAAAAATTTAAAGAAATTGTGGAAATTCTTAATGATATGTTGGTGAAAAACCCAAAATTTGTACCGGTGCTGCTAGAAAAAGCGAAGGTGCAGATGATGATTGGAGACTGGGATGAAATTGTGGAGACTGTGCAGAGGATTCTTGTGGCATCAAATAGGAATATTGAAGCTCTGAGGATTTGGACGTTTCATGCTCTAGCTAGAGAAGCTTCTTTTGATGTTGCTGTAGAAAAACTCAAAGAGCTGCATGCAGCATTAGTGCAAAAAGAGCCAAAAAATCCACACTTATATATTGAATTTATTAAACCAATTGCAAGAATTGCAGGAAGAAAGCAAGCTATTTTAGAACAAACCCTGTCCATTGCACAAGAAGCTAGAAGGCTTAAGCCAGATTCAAGTGAAGTTCTTCTTGAACTCGGTGAACAACTTAGACTGCTAGGAGACTATAACGCTGCAATTCAAACTTTTACTGAAGCTTCCCAGAAAGATGAAGCCAATATCCAAGCTATCAATAAAATTATCCATTGTAAAATACTCCAAGGCCACTATACTGATGCTGCTCAACAAATGGAATTTTTATTTGAAATTGAAGAAGCCAATGGGAGAAGCGCTGAAGTCACTTTTATTGCTAGTCTTTTAGCGTGGAAAAAAGACCAGGATAAAAAAGAAGCTATTAGGCTATTAGATGAAGCTTTAAGCTTGCATGTAGCTGCAAGCAAACAGCTAAGCCCTGGATTCGAGTTCTATACAAAGCTGAATCCTGATTTCTTGGTAGAAATTGCCAAAGAATATTTACAATATTTAGGACTGAAACCACTTCCAAAAACAGGAAAACCTCCTCATTATTTGGTAAGAGGTGCCAAGCTGCTAGAAACAATCACCAAACAGATCCCAGGGATTATTGAAGGACATTTAATGCTTGCGAAAGCTAAATATATTTCTAACGACAACCAAGCAGCCCAAAGGTATATACAAATAGCATTGCAGCTTGATCCTGACTGCATTGATGCACTTATTATAAATGCCCTTATCAATCTTCAGAGCTCCCAATACTTAGCAGCTTCAGCATCTTTAGAACAAGCCTTAGCTAGAAATTTCATGATCAGAGAAAACCCTATGTTTATGCTGGTCAAAGGTACAGTCGAAATGAAGCAAGGAAAGTACGCAGACGCATTAAAGACTTTTGAAGCTGGAATTAACCTGCCAGGCGTCAGATCTCCTGCGCCTCCTAATAAAAAATCACAGCTTTTCTTAACTCTTTCTGAAGAAGACAGAGCTATCATATATGCAAACTTAGCTATTTGTTATGCAGAAAATAAGAAACTCCCAGAAGCATCAAGAATTATGGCTGAAGCAATTGGTGAGTTTGCAGGAACATCAGCAGAAGTAATAGTCGTTATCGCTAATAGTGAAATTTCTTTAAAGAAAGGAGACTTAAAGCAAGCTTTGAACATTTTAAATGGGATTTTGCCAGAAAACCCTCAATATAAAGAAGCAAAAGTTGCACAAGCTGATATTTATCTGAATAATATGCAGAATAGAAGGCTCTATGCGAAATGCTACTATGATATTGTTACCCAAGAAGAGTCTGTAGAAAATTATTTGCTTCTTGGAGAAGCTTTAATGAGAATCCAAGAGCCTGAAGAGGCAATTAAAGTGTATGAAAAAGCATTGAGGCAAAAACCTGACGATCTCTTTTTGACTAACTCCCCCCCCTCCGTGAGTGAACAAAAAAAATTTTTGTTCACTCACGGGGGGGGTTAATTTTTTTTTTTTTAAAAAATTTATATTTAAATTTTCTAAACAATATTTTTTTTTCGAAATTTAAAAAAATCCTAATTCGCAAAAATTGGAAAGCAAATATTAATTTAATTTATAAAATTTATGTTTTTAAAAAGCAATTCGTTTAAAATTAAATAGAATTAGCTCTAGATTTCATTATACTAATTATCACTTATATATCATTTTTTTTTTCCATAAAAAATTTTTCTATTAAAAAAATTTTTGTTCACTCACGGAGGGTTGGTTTTTGGGCAAAAAAACAGCGATTTTTCTAATGGTTTTGTTCACTCACGGAGGGGGGGGAGTAAGGAAATTGGAAGAGCACTGGTACTAACCCATGACTACCAAAGAGCAATACAGTATTATGAGTCTGCTTCAAGAGCTGACCCGAGGAAGTCTGAGCTACTAACTGATCTTGCTAGGCTATATTTGAGGCTTAAAGATTACCATTCCGCAAATCTTGTTCTTGAACAAGCATTAAAAGCGCCTGTCAACGACATCAACTCAATGCGCCAGGCTGCTCAAAACTACTTGCTCCAAGCCAGAGTCTTCCTTAAAAGCACCACAAACGAAGACCCATTAAACCTCCAGCCTCTCCCTTCAGCAGCAAATGCATTGGAAAACGCTAAAACACTGCAAACTGATTTACTAGCATCAGCACGTGATATGGCACCTGACCAAGTTAATATTGAGAGAAGCACATGTGCAGATATTTTGTTCCAGCTTGGCCAATATTATGAATTAAGAGAAAAAAAGCTTGATCAAGCTTTAAATTGTTACTTAGAATCTCTCAATCATAATGAAATGAATGAAAAAGCCATCATTTCTATAGCATATTTATATGAAAGCCAAGGTGATGCCCAAAAATGTATGCAGTTTTGTCAAAGAATGCTGAGAATAAACCCAGGAAATGAAGAAGCGTCAGAGCTTATGGCTGAACTGCTATTGCAGCAAAATTCAATTGATGAAGCTTTAGTTTGCTATCAGAGATTGCTTGAAAATAAGACAGACCAGTATAAAATCTTGTCAAAACTGTTAAATATGCTGAGGAGAGCTGGAAGAATTGACGCTTTTCAAGATTTTTTGAAAAATGCTGAAAAAATAAAAGGAAGAAATGCAGATGCAGGATTAGCTTATTGCAAAGGCTTATTCTATAAATATTCTGGAAAAATGAAAGAAGCCTTAGAAGAGCTGAATAAAGCTAGAAATGATGCTGTTTTCGGCCAGCCAAGCTTAGAATTAATGATAAAACTTTATCTCAACCCTAATGATGAAGCAATGTGGTCTCCTGGCAGAATTGCTTCAGAAAGTGTCAACGCTGCAGAAAGCCTTGTAAAAGAATTAATAATAAAATCATACAGCTTAAAAGCTGCCACATTAGAAGCATTCGTTTCTATCGCTAAAGGTCAGCGAGATACAATTGAAAAAGCATTCCAAAGTCTCTCAGAAATTCTCCAAGCCAATAACTTTTACGTCCCAGCAATAATAATATACTCCCTAGGCAAATGTGCAGCAAACAGACAAGAAGACGCAAAACATCAGCTCCGAAGCCTCGCAAAAATCCCTTATCATGCTGAATTTGCTGAAGATTTCGAAAAAGGCTGGCTTATGCTAGCTGAAATATATATAGATAGCAATAATTTAGACTTATCACAAGACCTTTTGCAGCGATGCTTAAGGTATAACCAATCCTGCAGCCGCGCAATGGAGTTATTAGGCTTAATAAAAGAAAGAGAAGGAAATTATAAAGAATCGAGCAATTTTTACGAGTCAGCCTGGCGACTTTCCAAGAGCTCCTCAATTGGTTTTAGGTTAGCATTTAATTACCTCAAAGCAAGAAGATTTGTTGATGCCATCGACGTCAGCAAAGAGGTCCTGAAACTGTTTCCTGATTACCCAAGAATTAAACAAGAAATATTAGACAAAGCAAGAGAATCCTTAAGACCTTAAATTTACGATAAAATATTGCTTATTTCTTATTATTGCAAGCATTCCAGTTAAGCTATCTAAATATGAATTTATTTATTCTTGGCCATTTATAAATGACTTCATTCAAAGAAGCACAAGCTAAAGGTATTAGGTGGCCTGAAGGACCTGATGATCTTTGCCCATCGAAGATTGAAAACACCTATCTCTATGGAGGTGGCCGCACAAGGAAATTCAAGATCTTATTAGCAGAAATCTCAGTTGCATGGGGAGCGTTCAATATTGCGCTTGACAAATATCTACTCAAGAACAGGCATAATGTGAAGAACAATTTTTTCTTAGAAAGAACAATGATTTGGTCGTCAAGATATTATCTCCCTTGCATGCTTGTTCTTTGGGGATTCATCCCTATTAGTCAAGCAACGTATTGGTGGGTGCTTTGGGTTTCAGTGGGAGCTAAGCCTAATGTTTCTCGTGACCCGGTGCCTAAGTGGAAACCAGGCGAAAATCCTTTTTATGATAAGGCAGAAGAAGATTAAGCTTAATAAAAGCTAAATAGGAACATTTGACTGAAATTATATATAAATGCCTCTAATTTAAATACAGGGAGCTTTTAATAAGTGTAAATTCTATGAGATTCTTAATGGAAAATAGAATATTTCTTTTAAATTGCTTTTTCACTGATAATAATTTAAATTAAATCACGTATTTCCCAACTTCTTGTGGATCAATCTCTTCAGAGTCAGATCCAGAGCTTTCTTCACTTGATGAGCTTGCTTCAAGGTAATTATACTCTCCATCAGGGTTTTCTTCATCACTATCTTTTTCATTTTCTAATTATTACCCACCTTCTTCAATTCCATTTTCCTGCGCTTTATTCTCTTCATCTTGTTTTTCTTCTTCGCTTGATTCTTCTTCACTTGATTCTTCTTCAGCCTCAAGCTCTGCTAAATCCTCTGCTTTTTCTGGATATTTTTTACTTTTATCAATTGTGAATGGCAATATTTCTTTGAACTGAAGAACGAGCTTATTATTTGGCTCCACTTTTAGGACTAAATTAATTATACTCTCCTCACTTCCACTTTAAGATTGAGTAAAATTTTATATTTCCTCTTGTTGAGGTGCTATTTTTTTAAAAACAGTATATACAAAATTATAAAAAAAATATTGTTTTTGGGAATAAAATCCTTTTTTGTTGAAATGAAAGACATTAAAATTTAATAGAGTTAGATCCTTAAAAATTTAATGTTATTATATAATAAATTTTTAGCTTGCGTTTACCAAAATAGATATTTTTTCAATGATTTTGCTTGCTCTTAAAGAGTGAGTCAGCTAAATTTAATGCCTCTGTGAACTCTTTTTGCTGTATGTGAGATATAAATTGCATTAAGTTGAGTATATGATTGTCTTCTTCCATTATTTTGTTTCTAATTTAGCTTAATGAATCATTTTATGGGTAAAATGATATGTCTATTGGCAGAATATATCTGAAAAATCTTGAAAATAAATTAAAGTTATAAATCCCCTGTAAGTGAGAAAAACAATTGGAGATCATACTTTTTTGTGAGAAAAAATTGCCGTAAGCGAGCAAAATTTATAAATATAAAAATTGTTTATTAATATATTTTTTAATAATAATTAATATTATCGCGAGATCTAGATAATTTTATTTAATTTTAAATGCTTGCATTCTAAAGCATAATTTTGCACATTAAATTAAATTTTTCAATTTCCAAAAATATTTTACTATAAAATTTAAGAAAAATTCCCCGAGATAAAAACAAATTTGCTAGGTCCGGAGGTAAAGAATAATAAAAACGGTTTCAGCATATATATAAACATTAAATCAACCTAGAATCATATATTAATGACATGATGCATTTTTTCCTTTAAATAGTTATGGTGTTCTCTCTTTGCAAATTCATTAATAAATGTCCAATCAGCTCTTGAACTGTATAGTCTGTCAAGAGAAGGCAAAGCTAATCTGTTTTTGCTCAAATATTTCTCTATGTGAAAAATGTATTGGAAAGCACCTCTTAGATAATCCATCAATATCCCACAAACCAGTTCCTTTAACTCCCCCCCCCCTTTAAATTGGAACTAAAAATTTTGTTCCAATTTAAAGGGGGGTTAATTTTTTTTTTAAAAAAAAATATCAATATAAAATTTTTTATAAAAAATATATAAAAATTTTAAAAAATAAAAATTTCAAAAACTTATCGAATTAGATTAATAAATTTGTTTAATAAAACGCTATTTACTCTTTATCCTTTAAAACAAAGCAAGAATAACTAAATTTTCATTATTAGTTAATACGCCACTATTAATTGGTATCAAAATTATTTACACAAAAATTTTTATTTTTATTGATAAAAAAAATTAAAAAAAAAAAAAATTTGGAAAATTTATCGATCAAAGTGCTAATTTTGTTTAAATAAGATGTTATTTATACTCTATTCTTTAAAATAAAGCAAGAAATAAGTAAATTTTGAAATTTTATAAAGAATTCCTATTGAATTTATATCAAAACTATCTAAATAAAAAATATCATTTTTATCAAAAAAAACAAAAATTTTTTTGAAAATTTTTAAAAACAAAAATTAATTTTTTTAAAATTTACCAATTAAGGATAATCAATTTATTTAAATAAGATGCTCTTTATACTTTTTTCTTTAAAAAAGATCAAATTTTTAATTTTAGTTAAGAAGAAACATTTAACTTATATCAAACTTTTTAGATAAAAATTATATATAATTTTTTTATTATAAAATTAAATTTTGTTCCAATTTAAAGGGGGGTTAATTTACCAAAAAGTGGAAATTTTACCGATATTTTGTTCCAATTTAAAGGGGGGAGTAAGTGATTTATCTTTATCCCCAAAATATACTCAAAACCTTGAAGATTTAAATAAAGAAGAAGAAAAATTCCTACGAATCGCCACACATCAGCAAGAAGTAATCAACGCAATTCAATCAAAACTCGCAAATGAGATTCTTGAGCTTGATGAATTTAAAAATATTTCATTGCAAGTTATAGCTGAGTTTATTAAAAGTGTGCAGAGAGAAGTGGCAGATGCCTCAAAATTTATCAATAATTTTGTTAATGAAAAATGCAATGATGCACAAAAGGAATTAAGAAATGCATTAGTGCTGTTAAAGCTTTCACATGATTCAAATCATCCCATTTTGAGCTTGCTGTTAAGGTGCAAGTCAGTGGAAGAGGTAAGAAATATAGATATTACGAAGAAAGACCTAAAATTTAAAGAGCTGGGGATCAAAGATAGTGTGAAAGATGCGGTTTATTTTTGTTTTGATATATTGAAGGATAACACTATTATGGCAAATAGACTTCCTCAAGCGCATCCTGGCGATAACGCTGATAAGCATAACTCTACTTCAGTTAATAATGAGCATAAAAATTAAGCAATTCGCAATAATATGGTTTGCTTTTCAAAATAAAACATCTCATATAATTTCTCTTGAAAAATTAGAAGTATATAAATTTTGAATTATTTACAAATAAAAAAACAAATATGCTCAATATTAATTGGAGAAGTGAGCCAATTAGAAAATCAAAAATCGCTGTCCCAGGCTCCAGACTTGAAAAAAATGGGAAAGAAGCATCGCCTATTAGGCTAGAAAGAGCACTATCTGATAACGCAGTAGAAAGACTTTCGTTTTCATCAACCAATGGAGTACCCCGGAAAGCAATACCAGTGCCAGTTATACAAAGTGTGAAAGCAGAAAACATCGACTCTCATGATGCTTCTTTAAAAAGGCACCATTCCAGAGACATTCTTGTTATTTCACACAGTAAAACCGTTCCTTCTTCAAAAAATCCTTTTAGAGAGTCAAGATCCTCAGTTGCCGAATCTCCTTCAAGAAAACTAAATCTCTCCTTAAGATCATCAAAAAGCATAGAACTAGGTGTGCTTAAAGGCCGCCTCTCAGTAGATCCCCGAATGCAACAAATCTCCTCATTTCAAAAATCCCGAAGTTCTGACCCTCTTCCTCCATCTCTCTATTGTTTTATCCCTGAATCCTCAAGACTGATTATTTACAACACATCTACAAAAGACTCAGAAGAAATTATTTTTGAAAATGACATTTTTTATTCTAAAAGCTCTTGGGGTGTCAGCGAAGACGGGAAATTAATCCTTACTGGAGGCTACGACGGAAATGCTTTAAAACATACATTTATGTATAACTTATATGACAAATTTACAGAAAAAGTGCCAAATTTGATGCAGGCACGATATAATCATGCACAAGTGGCATTAGGAAACTATGTATATGCTCTTGGGGGATTTAATACAAATCCAATGAAGGATTGTGAAAGATTGAACCTTAATACTAAAAAGTGGCAAAAAACAGGCAATTTGAATATTGCAAGAGACTGTCATGCAGCATGCGTTCATAGTGGACGAATTTTTGTGGCTGGAGGAAGCGGGATCGACTCCATTGAAGCTTTTAATGCTGTTAGTGAAAAGTTTTCATTAATTAGAGTCAGATTATCAGTTCCAGGAAGATGCTGCATGTTTCCTCACAATAAAACAATCCTGCTCTTTCAAAGGAAAAAAGCAATTCGCTTATGCCCCACAAGCATGTCTTGTACCGAAATCTCCACAATCCAAGAAGCTGAGTGATGAACTCCAGGAGACCCTGTCATTACTGATGAGTATGTATATTTTATTACACAGTTCAATGCATTTAAATTCCAATCTGAAACTGGAATAATTGAGCTTGAGTACACGTTTAATTTATAACTAATTTACTAATTTTTTAAAAATGTCTAAATTCCAAAGGCCGACTAATGAATTAGACCAAATTCAAACCCGAAAGCTATTCCAACTTATAAAGCAAGAAACACAAGTCTTTAGGGGATGAAGCAAAGAAGAGCTTAATACATTGTCTGACCTTGGGACCACTCTGAAATTTTTTGCAAATAATCAGATTGTAAGAAGAGGAGAAATTGTGGAATGATTTGGAATCGTTTTAAGCGGAGGCGGAGTTGTGTCAAGTGATTTTTTAAAACTTGGAGTGGTAGGAGTAGGGGATCTTATAGGGTATATGGGAGTATTAGAGCTTAAAGATAATGCGCGGCATAGGTTTGATATAATTGCGAATGATGATGGGTATATCAGTGTTTTTTATCTTGAAGATATCAAAGCAATGCATAGAAAACAGACAAAAATCGTGTTCAAGTTTTATGAGATGCTAGCTTATAGAGTTTTAGACGTCATGTATTATCAATACACATCTGAGCAGTTTCTCCATCCTCCAAGAATTCAAACAACTGAATATTCATCAAAAAAACTACTTGAACTTATCAATCTTCATAGAGAATTTTCTAGAAAAGTTACCAATTTCTTGGAAAGACTTGACTTAAAGGTATTTTTAAGCCTCTGCAAAATTGTAAATTTTGAGCCAAACCAACTGATTTTGAAAAAAGGGTACTCAGAAAATGCACTGTTTGTAGTGATTAAAGGAGACTTGGCAGAAATGCAGGATTATATGTCAATGTTTATCAAAGAAGAATCTATTTTTGGAATGGAGCATTTTTTAAGCCCTGGGAAGTTATGAGATAATGATATTGTTGGGCATACTCATGGGTTCATGCTAATGGTTCATCGAGATATACTTAATGAAATAGCATCACGAGCTCCTGCAATTGCTGTAAAAATTTATAAATTGCTATTTAACCTTCATTGCTCTTTATTTATCAGAGATAAAGAGCCAAAATTGTTTCTTCCAAGGGATTATTTGTCAAGCGAAGAACTATTTGTAGAGTTAGATGTCGGAAAAGCTGTAGCTATACGTCAAAGAGACCCAAATCGTCAGCTCAGTTATCACCCAGACCGATCATTCGAAGATGTCTTTTTCAGCAACCAAACAACTCCTACAAATCCACCTCTTTTTGTATTTTATCGCTATAATGAACAAATAAAGCAGCTTCAAAAACCTATACAGAAGCCAGAAGTCCTAGGATCAATTTTTTTAAACGAAAAATTACAAAAACAAAGACTAGAAGATGAAGCAACTAGAAAAAGGGGAAAAAGAGGCGCAACAAGAAGGTCCCCCGGAAAGAAAAAAATGACTGAAGAAATGAAAAAAGAGCTCGCAAAAACTGAAGGAGGGTACATTGACTATGTAGAAGAGCTCGAAGGAGCTGTCGAAGAATTGAAATTAACAAAAATTGAGCATGAAAATTTTAAGAAGAGGATTGAGTTCTTGGAAAAGGAAAATGCAAGTTTGAAAGAGAAATTAAATGAGGAACAGCTGAAAAGAGAACATTATGAAGTCAAATTGCAGAAGCATGCGGTTGTGAAGGATATTGCAAGATGGGATGAAATCAAGCCTTCTATGAATTCTGCACAGCAAAAAATTCTAAATAGGAATTTCCAGGATATTGCAAATGAACAGATGAGAGCACATAGAAAGCATGCGATTACTTGGAAATATGCGATGAAGTGGATTGAGTTTGTAAAGAAAAGGAAAAAGGAAAGAGAAATCATGGAGAGGAAGAAGTTTTGGCCTGGAGAGTGGTAAGTAGTAATTTAATAAATTTAAATTGAAGTAAATTTATAGAAAGATATCATAGAAATGGGAAAATGATTTAAAGAATTTAAATATAATAATAAACAATTTATTGCACTAACTCTAATTAGAAAGAAATGATAATATAGCTCATTCACCGATATAGATTGCCATCATTGAAAATGTAACTGTTCGAATGGACTTCATATCTTGTACTTCTTAGACAGATCCATCACTTTTTATAAAAATATTCAAATTATAATTTAAATATCACTAATTTTAAACTAGTTTAATCTAATTTTATATAATTATTTTAAAATAATAGTGAAAATAATTCCCAAATTTTGAAAACTTAAAGTGGTATTTTAAAAAATGGTTGGCAAGTGTGAAACATTTTGGCAAGCAAACAAATATCTTTATTATAAAAATTAATATTTAATATTAAGATACACTTATAGACTGAATCTGATAAGTATCTTATCTACTTTTTTCTGTTTCCTATAAAATTTAGGTTCAATCAAGTAAATGATATTAAATTCAATTTCTTAATCATTATAAAAGGATTCTTTTAAAAATTTTATTAGTTAAAGTTTTAAATCAGAAAATTGAGCTTGATATCGATATCGAAATATGCAGATATATACCAAATAAGCCCATTCAATAAAAATTTTAAATTTTAACTTAAAGTAATTTAATTAATAAAATTTTAATTTTTAAACTCAAAGCATTTTAATTGATAAACTCAAAGTTTGAAAAAATGGCAGCAACTTTTATTAACTATTGGTAAATCCCACCCCTCATGGAGCAAGTTCCTATGAAGAATTGGAGTTGCTTTTACAGCAAATCTTTATCATAAAGTGTAAATTTTTATTTGGTCAATGAACTTTTATAGAATCAACCTGAATCATATCGTTCTCGGATTCGTTACTCAATTTTTTTGTTTTCAATATACTTAAAATAAAATGGCAGCAACTTTTATTGACTATCGTTAAAAATACTACCCTTATGGAGCAAGCTCCTATAAAGAATTAGAGCTTGATTCCACAAGCAAATAAATCTTTATCATTTAGTGTGATGTTTTAACCAATGAACTTTTTTACTTGATCTCCATCATATTGCTCTTAAATTCAAACTCAATTATTTGCATCAGCATGCATCTAAAAAATTTTTTATTTATTCTTTTATATTTATTAATATACTCTTTTGGAAATATTAAATAAAAAGGGTCGACTTATGGGTTCAAGCTTGAAGTGTGAAAATAGCATTCCACATATGGATTCTACATGCTTCGGCATGCAGAATGCCATTCCACATGCCAAGTTCGAATCCACAAGTGGATGCTTTTTATTGAATTAAGCCAAAAGACTATAAAATTTTAAAAAACCTTTTCTTAAATTAATTTTTATATAAAATTAGATTAAACTAATTTAAAATTAGTGATATTTTAATTTATAATCTGAATATTTTCCTAAACAGTGATGGATCTGTCTAAGAAGTGCAAGATATGAATTCCATTAAAACGGTTGCATTTTCAATGATGGCAATCTATATCGGTGCATGAGCTATAGTCATTAAAGAGTTTTCTTTTTCAAAATATTAATTTAATCATTTTTATTATTGGTGAAGTAAATTAATCTAAATCAATTCTTTATTTAAATCAGCCACTATCCCAAAACTTCATGCTCAGAATAAAGCATATAAAGAAATCCGTCTTCATCTTTTTTTTGTTGATAAACTTCTCTCATCAGAGCTTCACCAGATAAAAGTTCCTTTCCACCTATGAATATAAAAACACCAGCACTTTTATCGAGGTTCAATTTTTTACGGATGCTTGCTGTAAACTGTTGAACTGTAAAATCATTCGAGCACAAGAACTTACTTTTAGGCAAAGCCTCAAGAGTGCATCTTGAGTCTTTTTCTAGTATAATTGGGATTTTTTCTGGCCATCTGCTTTGAATTTTCTCGGTCTCGTGCTTTCTTTCATCCAAGGTCTTTTCTTCCTTATATCTAAACATATTTTATGGCATATTTAGTCTTCATCAGAAACATCGTTGTCCTACTCCCCCAAAAGTTTTATTTTTCTAATAATAAAAATAAAGCATTATTTTAATATAAATAATAAGGATAAAAATAAAATCTTTAGTTGTATTTAAAGATATATTACTTCATTGAGATAGGACTATAAAATAAATAATTATGTATTTAAAAGCTATAAAATTATTTTTTAAGTTAAATCATTGAGTTTATGAATAATTATAATCTTAAGTTTGAATTCTGGACACGTATCAGCTGGAAAGGTTTTTGTGATTGGGGCTCACTTATCTCAACTACTGACTGCGCACGTCTATGCCGAGGGTTTTTCCCTGAAGTTTCTAATAAATGAGCAAAACTTAAAGGAAGATTTCTTGGAGTATTCAAAACTCTTCTTTCAGTTTCAGCTCCAAGGGGTGATTTGAAGCAAATAAATTGAAAAGCCACTGCACCATTAGAAGTATTTTTTTGTTGAGCAGGTTTTGGCAATGGAGGCATCTTATACCTTTTCTTTTTTCTTAAAAGCTTGCCGAACATTGGCTTAAGATTTGCTCGGAAAATAGAAGCAAATCTTTTACATGCAATAATTTTATGTAAAGTTAGGGGATATTCATCATAAAAATCTTCAGGGTCGTTGACACTTAGTTTTAGTCTTTTTTTCATAGTGATTAGAGGCGATGGCAAATCAGATTGATGAGAATGGTGCTTATTGGGATTTAGAGCTAGACTAGGCAAGTCAAGTGTAAATGCACTTATTACAGCTAAAGGATCCCATGGATCAACGCTTTTTATATAGCTAAATGATCCGTTCGAAAACATAATTCTTGACTCAATTCTATATTGCTTTTTTAGAGATTTTACAGAAAGATCCCACGATTTTGCTACTGAATCTTTAGTTTTCTGCTGAGCAATAGTTAATTTTGAGATTTCTTCAGAAAAATTCAAAAAATCTTCATCAAATAGCCAAGGACTATTATAAGGAGGCTGCTTCAAGGCTTGACAAACCTGCTGATAAAAGGTCTGATCCTTTTCTCTTATGAAATTTTTCCAGTCCTCAAATGGCCCTAACAAGTGAATTGGTATTTCAGACTCCCTGAAATAAAGAGCTATTAATTCTACTATAGAATTATCAGCTTCCCACAAAGATTCAATAATAAAATTATAGATTTTATTTTTGTCTTCAATATCTATAAATGAAATCAATCTAATTGCACTGGAAGGATGCTTTCCAGTCATAAGATGGCCTCGCAATTTAATGTACCAAAAACATTTATAAACATCATGCAAAAGGTTTTTTGTTTCTATGGTGACTTGAGAGACTCCATCAAGTTCTGCAATAAGAGGAGATAGCCAAGAACTGTTATGGACTTTTTTATTTATTTTCACAGATCCAGAAAGATATACTGTTGGACTATAGTTAGCCAATTATTTATATGGATAATATATCGCTAATGAGAAATTCAATTTAATTAATAATAAATCAGTTGGGAAAGAAGCTTATCAGTCTTAATGCATGGAATAAAATAATTGCATATCTTAGAAATCAGCCAATCTTCATCTACTCCTATTCACTCTTCTTTTTGGTTTAATAGAATAGACGCAATTTCTTCTCTGATTGAATAAATCCCTAATGTCCTAAACAATGGTTGTATAGATGGCGATATTGAATCAATGACAGCCAAAAAATCGCATTTTACAAACAAAGCCTTCATAACTTCAATAGCATCAAGTACTTCTTCAGTTTTCAAATTATCCAAAAGACTATTTATAGCATAAAATGCCATATCAGAAGGCAAAAGTTCTTGAAGCTTATTAAAACTTCCTAGACACCAATATAAAAATGCAGAATCCTTTGTCGTTTTTTCATCTTTTTGCAGCGGCACTGTAGCAAGGCTTTTAATTCCTGACAAAAGCTCTGAAATGTTTTTAGCTGATTGAAAAGGCACTGATTGGTATTCTACTGGTGATAAAAATAAAGGCTCTTTTGGGTCCAAATAAAAGGCTAATAAAGGGATAAACTCTAAATTGTGATATCCTTCAACGTGCTGGATGTTTCCTTTTGTCAGCTGAAAACATACCTCTTGTCCAATTTCTTCGAAAGATTGAGGCATTCCTAAAAGATAGTGCAAGTTGCAGTCAATGCTCCTTCTGGATGCAGGATTTATATAAAATGATGGGAAAATGCTTTTTTCTTGGTTTTTTTCATCAGATGCTTGGGCGAGGTCCATGTTTTCTTTGAGGAACATTCTTAAAAATCCAGATTCAGTCGGTTTTTGAATCACTCTTTGTTTTTCTCTGAGAGCTACATAAGTAATAACAAAATATACAATGTTGAGATGGTTGGCTTGGTGGTTTCTGTATTGAATTAGGGAATATACAATTAATACATTTCTAAGCCTTTGCAGCTTAAAACCTAACCAATCTTCAAGTGTAGCCAAAACATTGAACGCATAAGGAGCTTGATGATCAGAAAGCATGTAAATGAACACTTTAGAACCCACATATATGATCCAGTCAAAAAAATCGCTTGATGAGCATATTGAATATCCAAGTAAATCAATTAGCTGATGCAGATGGGAATAAACCTCAACTGCATGGATTTTTTTCTTTAAAATTAAATTGCTGGACAGTTTGCTATCGGACATTTCTCCAATGTTCTGGATTGTAGTGTAGTTAATTTCTTCATGCAGTTGAGGAGGAATTACTGTTTCAATATAACTTGCAATTTGGTCAAATAAGAATTTTGTGTAAACGGTAGGATTACTTATGACAGATCTCAATAGTAAGACTGCTTGATCTAAGTTTTTTCGCCTTGGGCCCGAGTCCATATCACTTGGCAAAGGATTTGTGTCATGAGAAATGTTTATCGTAACATCATGCAGCTCTATTTCTTGAGGTAAATATTGAGCTATATGATCTTTTATACTTGGACAATGCACAATTTTGAGATTTGTAATGGTATAGCCATCACTTACCAGAATTTCTGTTGCTCCCCAATCAACACTCATAAGTACAGCTCCATCTTTTAGCAGTTCTGGATCAGTTGTAAATATAAGCAAAGAAAATATCCTAGCTTCAGGAACCGTTCTTATCATTTCGACAGATGTACAAATTGGCTCTCCAAGTCTTGAAAAGATTGAAAAATACCCTACTCTGTATATGACTGCCAAATAAGTATCATCTGGAGATCATGACATATCATCAATCCAAAATGACGTATGTCCATCCTGAGAGGTGCTTGGCATATCGTCTACAGTTACATAATTGCATAGTTTTCTGGTCGACGCTATACCGGTAGCTGGGTTCATAAATACTAATTGGCAGAAAAAAGGATGCGACGAGTTGACTGCAATCGCAGCTAAAGATCCTTTGTTGTCGAGTCTCACTATCAGACCCATGTCTTTGCTACCTTTTTTGCTTCAAAACTCCAGTTGTCCTTTGCATACGTATTTTTCTAGTTTAAAAGTTGATGACCCTTTTGGGGTTGTTTGTTCGAGATCGTTGATTTTGGCTAAAAAATATAAAGACTCTATTGTGCAGGATTCTTTATTGGCTGATCTAAGCCATACTCTTAATACGTTTGCAGCTTGTCCTCTGATATGGTCATGAGTAAATCTGATTGAATAAGCAAAAGAGTTGTATCTTGACTTCGCTGCTTGCTTTCTAGGAGAGCTTGATGTAGGGGAATCAGCTGGACTTACTCGAGAAGAATTGATTTTTCTGTTTCTGATTTTATTAAGAGTTGAGGACGTCAAATTTACCCAGGTGCCCTTTAAATGAGGACTTAAATTGTTTGGATCGCTAAAGTCTGGATCAGGCTTTCATAGCCAAACCTGCTCATCTGGATCAATTATAAGGATTCCTTTGCTACTAACCCCAATTCCGCAGTAGTCTTTCTTATATTTATCAAAAGCAAGTTTTAATTGTGGAGGCACCAAAAAACTTTGAAAAAGCCTTTTATGCTTCGACCAAAGCACAACGCTTCCATTTGAGAGAACTCCAGCTACTAATGATTTATCGTCTGAAATGCCGACTATGAGGACTTTTACGTCTTTACCTGGGAGTAATACTTTTAAGAGCTTCCCTCCAGATGTAACTTCAGCTATATTGTGAGTCATGATCAGCATATAAGGATGCTCTGATTGAGAATTCACTCTGACATACCTGAAAATTTTGGATGATTGAACACGTAGAGCTCCTTGCTTTGATAAGCTTATCATTTTCTGTTATTAATGTTAAAGAAATATTAAAAATCTGGCATTTAAAAAAAATAAAATTTTTTGTTACAGGGCTGATTAATTTTGTTAAAAGAGTGCAATTTAAAGTTGATATATATTAAAATTTATTAGGTGAATAATTATAAAGGCATATAAATATATAATTAGAAAAATAAATTAAAGTATATTTGGCATTGCATTGTATAGCAATTAAATAATAAATTTCATGATGAAATTATTGAAGGATGTAGAGCAAAGGAATTATATATATAGAATACTTAATGATAATCGCCTTAAATTCTGTGCTAAATTTTGCGAACGATTTAATTTTAATATTTGAATATCTAGCTTAAAATAATGTAAATTATCAAAGATAAATATAATTTATTATGGCTTCGTCCGATTATTATGTGAATAAAGTTTCTGGAGTTGACAAAGCCATGGAATGATTGATAAAAGGTGCAAACTTGGGCTTTTATTTTGGTCTTTTCTTTGCCAAGCATGAAGTTAAGAGAAATGATATGGGATCATTAAGATATTCTGGAGCATTGAGCTTTTTTGTTATCAAAAATATGCTAGTTGCAGGTGGAAGCTTAGCAACCTTAATGTTTTTAGTGACAGCATTAGAAAAGAGTAGGAGAGTCAATGATGGGTTAAATTATGGAATTGCAGCAGGAATCACATTGACTCTTTGGCATAAAGCATGGGAAATTCCACGCAATCACCTCGGCAAGTATATAATTTTATTTTCATTAGGAGCAGGATACTTTGGAAATATGCTGAAATATCAAGAATAAAAATACATCCTAAATGAATTTAAGTAAAAAAATATTTAAAATCTAGCTCATTTTTAGGTATCTAAAATTATTTTTCTTAAATTATTTCATTTCTTATCTAATTTTTGATGCGTTTTATTTTTTACTATAATAATTGATTTAGAATTGTACATTAATAGGATGAATTTTGATTTAAATATATATTTAAGCAGAGAAAGAACATTATAAATTTATTATTTTTTTCAGGGAATTTATTTATTTTCCTTTAAACTATTCAATTATAATAAAAATGCGTTTATTTTCAGAGCAAGAGTGCAGACAAGGAGTGGGCCTTCCATTCGAAATTCAACAAAAGCTGAGATCAGGAGATTTCGCATTCGTCACAGAAATGGGCCGAAACCTGCAGCTTGACGAGCAGGTTCTATGCACAGCTAATTATATGATCAATGTATTTTTCACTCGAAGGAGCTATCTAAACTATGACCGGCACATTGTGAGTACCTCCGCCTTAATCCTCTCCTGCAAACTCCACAATTTCAAACGTCAAAACAAGAGAATCTACCCGATTGCCTTTGTTTCTTACTACCACAACATCATCCACAGCAAACTCCACACAAATTCTGACCGCCAGCCCCCAGTATTTGACGAAAACTTAAAAGCAGAGTACCTAAGCAAGATATTCAAAGCCGAATTCAAATTAATGAAGACTCTGGAGTTTGATATGGAAATTGACCTGCCCATTTATTACTTAGATTTGATTATTGATAAACTCTACGCAGGGGTTGAGGACAGAGCAATATTCCTTACAATGGCAAGAGTTATGGCAAATGAAAGCATGAGGACAATTGCACCGCTGTGCATAAGAGCATTAGCTGTTGCCGTAGCTTCTGTTGTCCTTGCTGGGGTAATTTGCAATATGCCTCGTCCTCAACAATTAATAAGGATCCCAAATCCAGAAGAGTGGTGGACTAATGTATCTCCAGATTTACAGCTCTCAGAAATAACGCAAGCCATGCGTATTATTATGGAAGCACTGACATTAAAATAATTAGGTCTCTTAAACTGAAATCAAATATACATATTAGTGGCGAACAATTTTTTGTAAGCCGAATTAACTTATTGTGGTTCGAAGGATGAAAAGATAAGGGCTTTTAGGTTTCGTAAGAAGCAACTTTAGTAAGTGTGTTTTATCGCCGTAAAATATTCAGTACAAGTAAATTAGAGGGATAATAATTTAAAGATTATTATTATTATTAATTAAAACATCTGATTTTCCGAGCTTCTGAGCATCTTTGAATTCCTCAAAGTCGGTTTCCCTAAGCTCAATTTCAGTACCTGCTGTAATTCCTATCACTTTTTTTTCTGGTTTTCGCCTTTGTGGAGTCTTATCTCTCACATATTTCTTTTCTATATCCTTGGCTATATCTCCACTTATAGTGGCTGACAATCTTTCTTTTTTCACTTTCTTTTTTAACTCCTTTTTGCTAACTGGAATGCAATCCGGCCATCTCTTTTCAAACTCATCGATAAATCAGTGTCGAACATGCTTCAGTTGGCTTACAAACCTGATTTCTGAGTAGGCATTGTCAGTATGAGTTAAAAGATACTCCTGGACTGCATCTATCATTGTGGGTACGACCATTTCTATTGGAAACCCAAAATGATCTAGGCAAAAAGGAGGAAAAGAAATTGAATTTACCCTCAATTCTTCTCCTTTTCTTAAGCATTTTAATATCAAATCCTTGATCACTTGTTCTTGGTTGTCTAAATCTGTATTAAATACAGGACTTGAAATATGTATCACGTACAATGCTTTTAATTTGCCTGCTTCAGTTACTGCGATATCTCCTACAGGAACAAGCCCATTCTGAGCAACTCAATTTCTGCAAGAAATTACTAGCTGATGAGACCCGGTAATAATAATTTGTTTAGAATCGCCTTCTGGGTGGTCAAGAGTTTGATTAGTAACATTTACAATGATCCCGACTTTTTCTCTTCACAGCTCATTTTGAATCACTCTTAATCTTGTAGTCCCGTGGTAAATTTCTCGCAAAATTTTTGGGTTCTTTTTTCCAAAAAGTCCCATTAGATATAATTATTTTGGTGAATTTAATTAGAAAACAGGAGAATTTTCTTATAAAAAGCTTCTTTACTTCAGAAAAAATAGAAATTTTTTGATAAAAATTAAGGATTGATTTCTGCTTAAATTATGATTTTTTCCAATTTAAATAAAATATCTTTACCGATAACCCCTAATTATCTATTTTATAGTTCAAAGCATTTAAAATTACTACACCATAAACACGTGTATAAATATGGCCTCGAAGCTTTGGCTTGGTTTATTATTGGTATCTCTTTCATTCGCTGCAATCACTGAAGAAGAGGACGTCTGGGTTCTTGATGAATCCAACTTCCAAGAAGCTTTAGATGCTCAGCCTGACATTCTTGTTGAGTTCTATGCTCCATGGTGTGGCCATTGCAAGAAACTAGCCCCAGAATATGCTAAGGCAGCAAAGACTCTAAAAGGCAAGAACCCACCTATTAGAATTGCAAAGGTCGATGCCACTGCAAGCTCAAACCTTGCATCTCAATATGGAGTGAGTGGATACCCAACACTCAAATATTTCATCAACAAGAAGCCAACTGAGTACTCAGGTGGAAGAACTGAAGATACCATCGTCTCATGGATCATGAAAAGAGCAGGACCAGCCCTCACCATTGTTGACACCGTAGCTGATCTTAAAAAACAACTTGGAAGCGCTAAAGTTGCTGGAGTTTTGTTTGCACAAAAAGATGCAGCTGAAGTCAGCATTTTTGAGGCAGTCGCCAAAAGCTTTGATGGACCATCTTTCTTTGTGTCAACAGATGCAGCAGCTCTTCAAGAATACGGAGTTACTGAGCCTAAAGTAATCTTATTCAAACAATTCGACGATAAAGAAGTCAAATATGACGGTGCTCTTACCCAGACAGATATTACCAAATGGGTTGAAGAGAACAAGAAACCATGGGTTATGCCATTCGATGACGCCGCAATTGAATACATTTTCCAAAAACAAAACCCTTGTGTCTTTTTATTCAGATCTGAAAGTGATGCTCCTAAATACGCCGACGCTATGTCAAAACTCGGAAAAGAGCTCAAACAAGACATCGCATTCTCCTTCGCAGACCTTAATCAAAGCGAAAACAAAAGACTTGGAGACTACCTCGGAATTTACGTCAAAGACATGCCAATTGTAGTCCTTATTGACCACAAAGGTGGACTCATTACATTACATTAGAATTTATACGTTTAACGTCCCTTACGGGGTAGACTCTTCCCCAGATCTGCCGCTTACCTTTCGCCGCATCGGGCCTACAGATTGCTGAGCCAACCTGCTTCGATCACCAAGGTGCGCCTAGGGCAAACGTCGCCGGCTTCGACGGCTCATGAGTGAGCTACTTGCTTGTGGACATGGGTTGCTTTTCCAAAAGCCAAAAAAATGGATTTTCTGGTCGGCTCTCGGCAAAAGGAAAAGCACGTAGCCTGGGACGTAACGCCCAGTTTCACGCTAGGAGTTGCCCAATTGGTTCAAAGGACTCTTCTGAGCTTCCCCTTTTCAACTTGCGTGCCCTCCTTCCCCATGAGGAAAAAAACATTCCTGAAATTAGACTTGGGCTAGGCTCTGCACACAACCAGAATTGCTTACCTAGCATTGCTGTCCATCTCTGAAATAGCAAAACCTTGCCGGATATAATTAAAAAATATGAGTCGAGGCTGCATGGCCGGGAGGGCCATGCCCAGACGAAGACGCCATATTTTAATTATCACAAAGGTGGACTCAACAAGTACAAATTAGCTGAAGCTCCTTCTGAAGAGTCAATCAGAACTCTCGTTCAGGACTGGAAAGCCAGAAAACTCACTCCATTCTTGAAATCAGAGCCAATTCCTAGTGACGATTTCGACGGAAGTGTCAGAGTTTTAGTCGGAAAGAACTTTGAAAGTGTCGTTTACGACTCAACTAAAGATGTCCTCGTTGAATTCTATGCTCCTTGGTGTGGACATTGCAAATCCCTTGCTCCTGAATACGAAAAACTTGCTGCTGCAGTCAAAGACAATTCAAACTTGATCATTGCTAAAGTTGACGCTACTGCAAATGAAGTGAAAGGAATCAACATTCAAGGATTCCCAACCCTTAAATGGTTCCCATCCAACAATAAGAGACCAGTTGATTATGAAGGAGAAAGAAACTTCGATGGACTTCTTAAGTTTGTTACAGATAAAGCTACAGTTAAGGCTCCAGAAAAAGCACAAGAAAGAGCTGATCTTTAATTTAGTTAGATTTATTTGCTAATTATGCCATATATGGTTTTGCTGATATTTCTCTTGGCTTTTGTCAGGTCACAATATCTGGAATGTCCTCAATTTACTTGTAAGCCAGCATCCCTGCCTTTTGCAGATGATACTTGTATTTACTATGACAATTCTACCTATTTTCTCCGCCCATGCCCTAATGGCTATATGTGTCCCCCAATTTATACACCAGGAAATTCAACATGCCAGCTTTCTCCGATTCCAAGCTTAATTAACACTTCTTGGCCAGGAGAACCCTGCATAAATAACTCTACATGTGCATTTGGCTACTGTGAAAATGAAATATGTGTAGGCAAGCATTGGCTTGAAAATTGTAAATCATCAGATGAGTGCGATGCTGGGCTTTATTGTAAAAATAAGAAATGCTGGCCTCAGCTGCCTGTTAATACAGATGGGTGCACACAGGATGAAGAATGCGAAAATGACGCAGGATGCTTTGTTTGGGCTTCAGAACCAATTGGGACATGTGTCAAATACTTCACATTACCAAGGCATGATATGGTGTTTAATTGTCATGATTATATGAGCTATTTTTGTGAATCAGGCACTTGTGTAGGAGGAGGGGGAGAAGGGAAGTCTCTTTGTGTGAATAAAGTGGAGACTAAGTATCTTGGGTTTGAATGTGAAACGGACTCTGATTGTCCAGGAAAAAATGATGATTGAAGGTTTTATGGACAGTGCCAATGCTCATTGAGCCACACAGGGAAAAGATATTGCCAGCCCTTTTTAGGAGACTATGATGGAAGAAATTATTTCTTACTTAATTTACTTAATTATCTGGTGTTTAAGGTGTCTAGTGCCGCAGCCCAAAAGGGCCTATGGCAAAACTGATGACGTAGGCGAGCCATCTTGGCACGGGTCAGCCCCGTCCAAGCCTTCTATCAACTCCTGCTTCACCAGCCCTGCTGCACGTCTCACCCGGCGCGCGCTGCCGTCGCCCTTGTCGCTCGACTCAGCTCCTGCGCGTGTTCCGCCTAAGGGTCATCCTCCCGTGGGGATGTGCTGAGAGGTAAAAGCCCGAAATCTTGAGTGGACTGAGGAGTGGTTCCTCTGGTTATCCCCAGAGTTAAACCGCTATTGCTGTCCAGAAGTTCTCGAGTGAAAACCTAACCCTATAAATAAAATTCCATGAGGGAGAGAAAATTAGCAAAGCTAATTTCTCTCGAACCGAATGCCATTTTATTTATGGAAGAAATTATTTCAGATGGCTTAAAGCATGGTATGAGTCAACAGATCTAAAAAAATGCAATACAATGCGAAGAGAAGCTCCTAATTGTATGAAACAATGGTCAGATTATCCAACTTATCTGTATTATTTTTTACATTTTAACGAATTTGCAAGTATACATGGCAACGATAACTGTGTAAAAGAAATCTACAATTATGCCTACTGGCAGGCAAAAAACAGTGTAAACCCTGATAGCGATGATTCTGCGTTGATATTGCTGCTTGTTAATTCATTAATTCTTTTCATGTAATCCATTATTACTTCTTAAATTTAAAAATTAGTTAAATGATAAAAAGCTGCACGTTGCAAGAGACTGTTTTATTTCTCTTTGTATCAATTTTGATCGGTTTAACTCTTTATTTGAGTATATCAAGAAACTACTTACTCCTACATCTATGGCGAGCAATGCTATGGACAAAGATAATTAATCTTCAAGATATATGATTAATAATTGTTATAACAAAAAAAAATCAGCCAGTTCTCTAAATCATCAATTCACTATAAATATTCGTGAATTGAATTTTTTTTATAACCTGAAGAAAATATTTTCGTATACAATTTTATATTAAAAATCAATTAAAAAATTTTTTTATTTGTTTCAGAAAGAAAAGTTAGGCCTAAAAGATCTCGATGAAGTTCATCTTGGGCTTTTAGGTGCTGCTATAGAAGGAGATTATGAAGAATACAGCGATTTAATTGATTCCTGTAACGAATCAATTTTGTCAAATTATTGTGAAAGGCTGGAACCACTTCAAAAAGGTGGAAGGGTGCTTTTTGCGTTCCTTATTATTGATTTAGCGATTTTACTTGTGTCTCAAGTCCTGGCGATTCTTCAGCAATTTCTATTTACAAGAATTGTAAAAGAAATACAAGTATTTCAAGAACCGAGGAAAATACTGAAGAATTCAGCCAAGTGCGTTGTTTTGTTTAGAATGATTATTTTTTTACACCCAATATTGATCTTGATTGGCCTTGTTTTGTGATTACTTCTTGGAGAAGTTGAAAAATTGCATGATACAATCAAGCTTGGAGATGGGATAATTATCCTCATTGTACAGTGCTTTTTAAGTTTATTCTTGACAGCATTTTCATTTTGGCAACTTTCCAGCGCCAAAAGGAGAAGGCTTCGTTTTTTGCTAACCCCCAAAGCCGTTTTTTTTTAAATTTTTTTTTAAATAATTTTTTTAAAAAAATAATTAGTGCTCATTAATTAGTGAGAGAATAAGTAATCCTTTGAAAAACGAAAGTGTATATCAAGAAAAAACAGATTTGATACCTGATACTAAGTAGGTGTTAATTAACCAATCAGTTTCCATATTAAGGATAGAAAATTAATTTTTAATCATCGTCGCTCTCCTCTGACTCTTCTTTTTTCTCTTCTTCCTCTTCTTCAGCAGGGGCAAGCTGATTTGCTTTTTCTTGATTGTATCTTTCTTTATCTTGGCTTGCTTTTTCAGCATAAGGCGCCTTATCAACATCAGATAATTTCCCCCATTCTGCACCTATAACTTTGGATTGCTCAGTGATCTTTAGATCAGGCTGCTCAGTTTTAAGTGTAATTCTTCTCTCTTGGGAAAAGAACATAAAAGCAGACTTAGGTTTCTTTGGCCCGTCCTTCTTTTCCCTCTTTACTCTTTTTGCCACTTTTGCTTTTCCCGCTTTCTTTCCCATAATAATTATATGTGGCAATTAATCGGATGATAAATGAAAACTCAGCGATTTGTCCTAATTTTTGAAATTTCCATATCCATTCTCTTCATCTTGAATTTATTATCAAGGTCTTCAATATATCAGAATTCAAAGATTAGAAAAAAAATAAAATTAGAAATTAAATCTTCTGCAGTTAAGGGCGATAAGTTAAAAATAATTGGACTAATATTTTTGATTAGGTGAATGATATATTAGTTTAATTTTTAAGTTATATGAAATCTGATATAATTATTATTTCTTTCAACTTTTCCCTGTCTAGATAATTTAATTCTTTGCAAATACCTGAGAAAAGCTAAGAATTGCTCTTTAAAATTACCACATTAAATGCAAAAGTCAAATACGACAGAAAATTCAAAAATATTGCTACACAAAATCTCCTCACTAGCTGATTTCATCATAATCAATTTAGCATTAACTCGAATAATATGTGGCTATTAATATAATTATTTGAAAGGATGCTGTCCAAAGTTTTAAATACCTTTTCCAGGCGTGCTCCTTTCAGACAGATGAGTTCAGGGCCTTCATCAGAGCCTAACTTCTTAGAGATGGTTAACATGTACTTCGATAAGGCTGCAAAACATACAGATATCAAGCCAGAAGTTCTCGAATTGATTAAAACATGTGACACAGTCCTACGTGTAACCCTTCCCCTTAAAAGAGATGATGGATCAATTAAATACTACAAAGCTTATAGAGCCCAGCATTCTCATCACAGGCTTCCTTGTAAAGGAGGCACCAGATATGCTCTGGACGTTGATCTCAACGAAGTTGAAGCTTTATCTTTCTTGATGACTCTCAAATGTGCATGTGTCAACTTGCCTTTTGGAGGTGGAAAAGGAGGCATTACTGTGGATCCGAAGACACTGTCACTTGGAGAAAGAGAAAGACTGACCAGACGTTATGCACTTGAATTGAGCAAAAAAGGATTTTTAAGCCCTGCTGCTGATGTTCCTGGACCTGATCTAGGCACTGGCGAGCTTGAAATGGCCTGGATGATGGATACTTATAAATCGCTGAACCCTACAAATCTCAATGCAGTCGCGTGCACGACTGGAAAGCCATTAGAAATGGGAGGAATTCCTGGCAGAGCTGAATCAACTGGTCTTGGGTTATATTATGCGTTAAGGGAATTTTTGAAAGACAAGAAATACACTGATAAGGTTGAGCTGCCTACTGGAATTAATGGGAAAAAAGTATATATTTACCAATTGAATGCAAATAATTTGAAATCATATTTTTTAATAAAATATTTACTATAAATTGCATAATTGTTCAAGGTTTTGGTAACGTCGGCTATTGGGCTTGCCACTTCCTCCAAAAAGATGGTGCAAAAATTCTTGGAGTAATTGAGCCAAGTGGATCTGTTTTCAATGAAAACGGAATTGATGTTGATGATCTCAAAGCTTTTATGATCCAGCACAGAACGCTTAAAGGCTATCCAAAAGCTGAATTAGTAGAAGACGGCCAAGAAGTTTTCACAAGAAAAACTGACATCATAATACCAGCTGCTGTTGAAAGATCAGTCCATGGTGGCAATGCCCCTAACTTCCAATGCAAAATTTTAGCTGAAGGAGCAAATGGACCAACCACTCCTAAAGGAGAAGAAGCTTTAGAAAAGAAAGGTGTTCTAGTTCTCCCAGACTTATTGATGAACGCTGGTGGAGTCTTAAATTTAAACTTGCTATAGATTTGCTTCTACCTATTGATAGCTCAGTCGCCAAGGTTCCCCTAGAGAATTCAATGCTTTACTAGGTTTCCAGGAGAACTTGCTCAAGATTTGCTTGGCAAGTTAGCTCGAACACCATTTTCCTCTTTTTCATTGCCTGATACTATGCGCCTGTGATATAGGGCTCTGTATCTCCGTCTCCTCCTTGCCTTCTCAGCTCCAGTTTTGAGCGGCAGGATATGGATTTCTGCTGTATGCTGCTTGGGCTGAACGAAGGTTGCCCAGATAATCCCAAAAAATTGAATTTCTGGTCGACTATCGGCAGAAAGGAAAATACGAAGCCAGGGGGTGCACTCTCGGTCTCGTACTAGGGAATTGCTCGATAGTGTAGATATTGGCTGTAGTCTTGGCTGAGCTTCCCCTTTCCAACTCCATACCTTCTTTTACTTGACTCCCCCTTTAAATTGGAACCAAATATCGGTAAATTGCCAATTTTTGGTAAATTAAACCCCTTTAAACGAAAAAAATTTAATTTTTTTCAATGAAAATTTTATAGATGAAAATATGTTTTTTATATAAAAAGCTTTGACCTTATTTAATGAGGGAGTTCAAATTTTTTATTTTTAAAACACACAAAAATTTTTACCGTTAAAATTTTATATTAATTTTTTGAAAAAATTTGTTCCAACTTAATGGGGAGGGGAGAGAGGTATATCCAGTCCTGGAAGTGGACTAGGGCTAGGCTCTGCACATTGCCAGAATTGCTTAACTAGCATAGCTGCCCACTCTAGGTTGATAGAACCTTGTCGGTATGATTAAATATGTGCTCCTGCTCTGTAACTTCCTTTTCCTCGAGATAATTCAATAGCTTTTTAAATTGCCAGAATTGCTTACCCAGTATAGCTCTCAATTTCTGGGCTAACAAAACCATATGAGTTCGAGGCTGTATGCCAAAACGCCATATTTAATTGCCAACTCTGGTGGTGTTACTGTATCATTCTTTGAATATGTCAAAAACTTAGGACATATTAAGCCTGGCCTTTTAACAAAGAGATGGCAAGGCAAAAGAAATAGAAGCATCATTGAGGCCATTGCAACATTAAAAGGAATTTCACAAGTAGAACTTGAAGCAAAAAGTGCTGATTGGAAGAAATTAGCTGAAGGAGCAAGCGAGCTTGATCTAGTGTACTCAGGCTTGGAACAAATTATGAGTGAAGCTGTCCATGAAACTAAAGAAACTAGTGAAAGACTTGGAGTGAACTTGAGAATCGCAGCCTATGTAAACTCTCTTCAAAGAATTGATGATGCAACTCTCAAAGGAACAATAGGACTCTAATAATAAGAATATTTAACCCAAGGGAATATAGGTTTTATATTAAACTTTTTCGAAAAGTAAAAAAATTCAAGTCATAAAATTAATGTAATTATATATTTATTTTTTGGAATACAAGCGGTTACAAATTAAATTGAATTAGCTAGAGATTTTATTATTAAAATAATCACCATTTCTCAATCACAGAGGGGAGTTAGAAATAAACTTTACTTTATAAGCCTATTTCCATTTTCATTGCAATATTCAAATAATGCCTGGACTTGATGTTTCGACCTTCACTACATCAGTCGACGCTATATTTATCTGCGGATTCTGCGATAAAGTTGCCTTAAGCCCTCAGATGTGCAAGAATTGCCAAAAATTCCACTGTTTGAAGTGCATAAATAAAAGAGCATGCCCAAAATGCAATGAAAAATTTATAAATCCTTCTGAAGTTTTATTGAGATTTTATAATGCTTTGGTTACAGAGTGCCCAAAATGTAAAGAAAAATTGAGAATCAATGAATATGAAGACCATGTAAAAGGATGCAAAAAAGTTGATGAACTTTCGACTTTGAGAATCAAAGTGGCGGAATTGATGACTGAAAATGACCAATTAAAGAAAGAAAATGAGTGACTGAAAAGGCAGCTAAATGAAAAAGAGCACAAAAAAACTCCTGTTGTTATAGAAGAAAATAAACAAGATCACCAAAAACAGGAGCAAGATCATCAACACATCAATAAAAAGCATTCAAAGCATATTGAACCACAGAAAAAACAGCTAGATCACTCGAAAGATATCCCGAAAGAAACCCCCAAAGGGAATGCAGAAGAAGAAAAAAAAGAAGTAAAGCCTCCTGTTGCTCCAAGAAAATCTGATAGCAAACCAAAAATACCTAAATCTGCAAGAGAAGAAAATAAAGAAGCAAAGCCAAATGGGCATAAATTTGAAGAAAAAGAAGCTTCGCCTAGAAAGCAAGCTGATGTAAGCCCAACTACTCCTCAAAAAAAGATTTTTGCTGCGACAGTAATACAAAGGGCTTTTAGAAAAAGGGACAAGCAAAAAGTAAGAGCAATTCTTGCTGAAAGAAGACAAGAAAGAATGAAAAATACTGCAAACAGAAAAATGAATGAAGAAATCAAAGAGGCAGCACATAACATCAAAAATGTGATAAAAAATCTACCATTAAAAGATAATAACAAAGAAGCAAAAAAATTAGCTGTCGCCAACAAGCTGAGAGCGAAAAAATAAAAATATTTTTTAAATGTCAAGAATTTTTATCCATATTTTAAAATAATATTGATTGTTAACATTTGGCTTTGAAATTTTAATATTATTTTTCATTGTATAGACATTTTCATATATTATAACGCTATTATTTAAGCCTTACACATTGATCTATATGATCAAATAAGATTAAAGATTAAATTTTATACGGCCATAAGTGGACCAGTAGCCGGAATTCCTTTACTCAAGTGACTGGGTGCGTGTACACCAGAGTGCAAAATGTGTAAGGTTCAGCCAAAATTCCAATCTCTTTGAATTTTCTGGCGAGACTCGCCTAACTTAAGGATCAGCTCCCTAAGTTAAAGCCACCCACTGTAGAGTCCTCCGATAGTCCCAATATACAAGACTATGTAAGAAGCAAAACCTGTCTTGTCCATCTAGCAGGGACAGGAAAACCTTCGGGGGAGAAACAAAATTTTTTCTCTTCGGCAAGGCTTCCCCAAACTGAAAAGTCTATTTCTAAAAGGGAGGATGTGTATAACCTACTCGATAGGGCATGCGCTTCGGAGACCAATTTCCATCCATGTCACCATTTTACTTCTCTCGATCAAATAAGGAATGTATAAATTAAATTGATTCATATATAAATATTCAATGTAGGAGTCTATTACTCGTTACACTCAATAATATTTTGCTTTAGATCTTTTGTGATTCGCTTAATTCTAGCAGCCCTATTCTTTTGAAGTTTTGCATGAATGGAGCACGGTGGCGGTGTTTTTGGTGGCTCAGGCCTGAACAATTCTATAGACACAGAAGGCAGATTGCTTTTTAAAATTCCAGACGCAGACGTTGAAGCCACCGAATCTTTCATTAAACTTTTCCTTGATTTTTCAAGTATAAAATTATTTCCTTGGCAATTATTTAAATATCGTTCAATTTCTACATCTACATATTCACTGAAGGGGCTTGACTTCCTAGCAGGCTGGACATCCTCATTTGGAGGAGTTTCCATAACATTTATCTGATCAATTGCATCTATATGCAAATTTGAATAAATACTTTTGTGAGCGCCTTTGAGATGTGTAGGCTTCCTGACTCGTGCTGGAGATGAGATTGATGAGAAATTAATAAATGAAAGATTTAAGGATGCATAATTTTTGCTAAAGATTATTTCCTAGAAGACATTTTCTTGGCACTATTTGCCGTATATTTTTTTCTTGAGTCAACGGCTTTTCCAATCAAGATTTTAGATAAATTGCTTATAATTATAAGCATAAATGTTGACCAAAAAAAAATGTAGTCAAGATTTCCACTTTCTTTTGGTTTCAAAGAGTAACGTCGGGATGTTGGGAAAGGAGAAATTGACCCGTCTTTGATAATTCTATTCTTTTCAAATTTGGTCGATTTGCTGCTTGAAGGTGCGTAGGGAGAAATATTTTCTAGAGAAGGAAAAAAGGACTCAGAATATATTGAATGGCTTTTTTGTGATAGTTTCTAATTAAAATATACAACTAGATGCGAAGAATTGTGGGAGTCACTGCTTCTTTGGGGCTTAGGTTTTCGTGGAGTTATAGATTTTGATATAGATGAATTTCTTGAAGAATTGTGTCTTTTTATTCTTGGGCAGCTTGATTGAATCATCCAAGTTTAATTTAATAATTTAAGTAGAAATTTCAACAAAAAAGTGGAAATTATAAATGATCGATAAGATAAGTATTGATTTAAGTATCGAGATTTTAGAGACAAAATATTAATTAGCATTGTTAAGCAGATTATTTTAATTATATATATTAAAGAAGCTCGTTAGATAATTTGAAATATCATAAAGGCAATATAAGAATAAGCAAAAATACTCAGATTAATTTATAGCAATTAGTGTGCTTTGAGAGATCGTTAAACTAAATTTTAACTGGGATTAGTAATCTAAGAATTATTCTATCACTTTGCATATTTAGTATTTTTGGGTTCAACCGGCCCTCCTAACGAACTTTTATATACCTATATAAAAAGTATAGGCTGGAGCATCTGATACTAGGATTCTAGCAGATTTGAGGAGGAAGATATTTGAAGCGGAACACGGACAGGAGTGAGTGTGAGGTAAGGCAACGCATCTAATAAAGATTTTATGGCTGGCTGGGGTATCATGTTTTTAAAATTGCATACTACTGCATGCAAATTGTGCTATGCAAAAAACCGTATGAAGTCACTAGTTTAAGTTAAATAGTAGGTTCGGCTTAGTCATTCTTCTGAAGAAAACAACACTTCAAATATTAAGCTAGTGTAGGGGCATCATGGAATGAAATTAATATAAAGCATAATTAAAATTATTTATTTCACCATCAATCTGATGTCATAGATAAAAGCAGTAAAGTTTATATCTATTTAATTCAAGTAAAATTAAATGTTCTCTTAAAAAGCAATTCAAATAAGAATGTCCAAATTTAATAATCAATTTTGTTCATCATAATAGCTAATGCATATAAAATTCTGAGATGATTAAATAAAAAATTAAAGTAGTGTAAATATAGCCTTTTCAATATTTTTAGAAATAGCTTAATCATAGTTAAACAAATATTGATTAAGATTAGATAGATTCATAATAGTCTTTACTTTGAAATCTGTGTAGATTAAAGATATTTCGATGTAAAGAATTATATGAAAATGGAAAGGTATTCATCTGAATGAAAATATTTTATAATTTTTAATATTATAAAATTCAAAAAGTAATAAAACTAAGGATAAATTTTAATGGAAAGTCGAATTCTCAATTTACGTGCTGATATAGATGCTTCTATTCATAAATCATTTTTTGAAGAATAATCTTTGATCAGCAATGATACCATGATGATTTATATAAAATATCCAAAAAATATTATTAATACGAGTCAATTAAAGAAATATATAAATAAGAATGGCAAAAAGAGTACCTCTTGTAATCATTTTGCTAAGAGTGCCATTTAGACTGGCTGTTGCTATTAAAGATTATACGAATAAATGCTTATCGCTTCTTTTTCAAGCTCTCTTTCAATTTATCATCTTTGCACTATCTATTTTTAACTTCAGAAAAGGATTCATTCAGCTTGCCATCAGTGGCTTTATAAAATCGTTTGTTATATCATCGTCTACAACAGGACTTATCTACTATTATATAAAACTTTTAAGCCAACTATGATATTATGAGCATTATATTATATCTAGCTTAATTGTTATAGCTGAAATCATAGTTACATCATATATACTCAAAAAAGGATGGAATTTAGTGCCAATTGAGCTTAAAGATCGATATATAACCCTCGTTAGTCAAGGATTTATGGATTTCATCTCTCTAATTTTGACTATCTTAACTATTCTTACAATAGTTGGAATTAGTGAGATAAAAAACAGACCAGAAGATGCTGATCAATATTTTATTTTTATATTGCAAGCTTTGACTTCAGGGATATCAAATATCATTGAGCTCCCTTTTATGTCACTACTGATCATTTTCCCATGAAGACTCTATATATATCTTGACAAAGTATCTGAAATGCATGGAGCAGGAAATAAAATAAAATGGGCTTTATTTTGTTTTTTAAATGGATTTATTGATATTCCATTTGCAGTAATGGCAATAATTCTTATGGTGACTATATTTAATCTCAAATTCATGATTTGCCACATAAAAAATCGTGAACTTTCAAGAATGTTAATATTTGAGAAATTTTTACATTTGATTTTGATTCCAATCTTTATAGTAATAGCAATGATTGTATTTTGCGGAATAGTAAGGGCAAGAGCATTATACAAAACACTGAGGGCCAGTATGTCAGAGGGCAGTCGTGCTTTTGAAATCATTATGCATTTTGTTGATACAGTTATTTTTATACCTGGATTTGTTGGATTTCTGCTTGTTCTAATACCTTTTTATAGATTTAAGCATTTGGAATTTAATTTTGATAAAATTTCAAACAATAGTGATGATTATCATACCTTTCTTGTAAATATTATCATTCAAATAGCGATTGAAATTGCTGATTTTCTCCACATTTTGTTGCTTGCGCTTTGTGTTGTATTTTTTTATCGGTTTATCCCATTTATTAAGGATTTTAAATTCAATATTCTCTGGCATATTGAAGTTGAAGATCTTTTTATTCGTTGCATTGCAGATGTTCCTGCAACTATTTTTGGCCTATTTATTTTGATCACCTTATATAGAATTCCATTGACTTTGAGGAGAAAAAAATTCAATAAAGGTCATCATTGGCTTAAGTTAACAAGTGAGATAATTAAGGAAATTTTAAAAGATTTTTTAGTGATGCCTTTTTTTATAGCAAAGCTTATTTGTCCTTGGAGACTGATTCCTACAATTATGCAAATATGAAAAACAAGCAATCCAAAAGATCAGAGAAAAATCATGAAGGAGGGTGGCTTCAGACCAATAGAAGATTATGTAACCATTATTTTGGCAGTTATTTTATTTTTATCTGTTTGGAGAACAGCAGAAATTATTTCTTTGATGGTAACTCATATCCGTCAAATAATTAAGCACGAAGTAGTTACTTCATCCTTATTCAGAAAAGTCTTTAGAAAATTCTGTCAGCTCTTAATTGATATTTTCATGGTATTTCTCATGCTTTTAATTTTAGTAATGATAATAGAGGTCCCAAATCTTATCAGAAGAATGAGATCCTTCTATTTACTATATAAAGAGAGAAGAGGTTTTCGATTTTTTTCTTATTTTGCTTTTCTTTTTCCAAAAAAACAGCCTGCTAAAGAGAAAAAAGAAGTCATTAATAAACTCAGTAAAAACGTTTTTACAAATATTAGCAGTTTTTTAGACATGAAAGCTTTGGGAAATGTTGCGCAGGCAAATAAAAAATTTAAGGACTTAGTTTCGTTTCAGCCTATTTGAAAAGAGCAATATGAAAAATATTGGAAAAATTATATACCTGCTAGCTCTGTAAGAGAAATGGCATGGGATGATGACTATAAGAAACTGGCGGTTGAAGGTTACACTAATTTTATTCAGCAAAATAAAGATGTTATTTTAGATGAGGAAGAAAGGGGCTTTAGAATGGGGGCACGGGCGATTGTTCTTGAAGAGTTTATATTAAGTATATTTGGATTCCCTCATATTATTGCATTGCCTGCAAAAGCTGCAATTTATTTTTTATCAAAAATTAATTATAAGCTGTATTTCCAAACCCCGAGATATTCAAATCTATTTTCTTATGAAATTTGAATTAATCCTAGAGAAAGTTTTACCACAGCTTATAATTTAGTTGAGATTAGCTTTAAAAAAGATGAGCAGGTCTTAAAAAACTTTTACCATGTCCAGTGAAATTGTCTTTATATCATTATCAGCAATGCTATGGTTATAGTTGAGCAGGTGTGTTTTTTTATTTGTGGAATCGATTTACTTTTACTAAAAATATTTTCGTTTGGAACTAGCATTCCTCTAACTCCCCCCCTCTGTGAGCAAGCAAAGCCATTAGAAAAATCTCTATTTTTTGCCCAAAAATCCAAAATATTTTTATAGAAAAAAATTTTATGAAAAACAATTATATAAAGATAATTATTATAAATAAAATCTCTAGCTAATTCTGCTTTGCATTTTAAATATAAATTTGAAAATTTAAATTAATTTTTGCTTCTCAAATTTTGCATATTTTTTTAAATTTAAAAAAAAGTTTTCTATATAAATGTTTTTTAACAAAAAAAATTAACCCCCTCTGTGAGTGAACAAAATTTTTTTGTTCGCTCATGGAGGGAATAAGAGCAGCAGTTATTCAAAGAAATGCCCAGTTGAAACCTTTTCTATATAGTTTACAGCTTGGAATATCATTATTAATTATATCAACAAAATTTTTGATCCTGGTGTGTCCTTTTATGATTTCATACCAGTTTACTTCTTATACTTTAATAGGTTGCATCTTTGGACCTGGATGCTTAAATATTCTGGTTTACTTTATTCTTTACTGCAATCTAATGACAATTTATGTGTATTTTGGGCATTTTCCTCAATTTCGTCCCCACTTGGCAGGAGCTTTTCTATTGAGTTTCGGGAATAGGGGGTTTGATATAGGCAAGATTTTAGTATGTGCTGTTGGAAAATTTGTGAATTCTGCACTGGATGGACTTAGTGGACTGTTAAAAGGGTTAAAAGTCTTTTTGCCTAAAGGGCAGATATTTAGGCTTTACAAAGAAATCTTAATTTTTAGTGGAGAGAAGCTTAAAAATTGGGGCTATTTGGGGGATTTAATATATACTCCCTTAGTTCTTATTTGGATTTTTTGGCCTCTGCTTATTCCATATTTATTTGAAAATTGGTATCTTTTGTTTCCCATTTTCCCTCTTGTGGTGTTTTTACTCCTCAAAGGCTACTCCATTGCAAAAGCCTCATGGGAAGATGAAAAATAAAATTAAAGTTAATAGTTTAAATAAATTCTGTACTATTTCTTATCATAAAATTCAGGTAAATATAATCCCAAAGTTCTTTGAAAGATAATTCAATTTTAAAACACATAAGAACTGACAAGTCGGAAGAGTATTTAATCCATAAAATTATTTATCAGCTTTTAAAAATGTAAAATCATTTTACTCCGACCTTTGAAATTGTTTTCATATGTAATCAAACAGATTTTGCATATTTTGATAAACCCAAAGTGGCTTAGACTGCAAAGAAAAGGAAAAAATTATCCTTTATAGTCATATTTGAATTTGATATAAATATAAAGCAACTTTTGAAGGTTCCATTTATATTGAATATAAAAAAAAGAATTTAGAAACCGATGAACCAAAAACCAATGCTTGCCATGTTTTTTAGATTAATTATATCACTCGAAATTTTATGAAAAAGTTAAGTATTTCACTAAACAAATTTTGTGGAATAAAGTTAAACTTCATTTTTGAATAATAATTTCAAGTAAAAGGAGATCCATAATCTTAACGACTGAAATCGCTTTTTACTGCCAAAAATGTCTTTTGATCTTAAATTTGAATTATTATTGTAACTGCCAAAAGCCAATTGCGTGTTGCCATAAACTCAATAGAGTTAATAATAAATATGTATAATGATTAAGTTAATTTCAATCTGCATCTTAATGTCATATGTGCCTAAAGGGAATCTCACTGGAGTTTGACAGGAATCTGTCTAAATTAGTAAATGATTTTTAGTTTTTAACTATTAGATTTCACTTCATTAAACTTCGTGATTTTTTTCCCTTTTCTTCTGACTGTATTCCTCGATTTATGATAATGCTGAAGGTAGCACATCTGGCACTTCCCTTTAGCATAATGTTGACGATCCTCATGTGGGCAAGCCCAAGCTTGCTTATCACGTCCAAGTCTATGGTAGCAGTTATTACACATATTCTTAGCGTAATGTTTGCGCTCAGTATGAGGGCAAGCAGTAATAGATTTAGCCTTCCGTCTGCTTTCGTCCATAACTTTGACAAACGACTCAAAAGGATGTATATGGCCATCGGGCTCAGGAGTAGGACTCTCACCAAAAATTGACAGTGCTGGCAAGTTCAAACTTGCAGGCAACTGTTGTGAGCTTAAACTTGGGGACAATAAGGAAAACATACTGGCAAAAATGTTTAGATCTTTCAAGCCAAGATCAGTTTGCAAATTTTTCATTTTATTATGATTCCAGCAAAAATATATAATGGCGTTTTTAATTATGGGAACTGATAATATTATGTTAAGTTGAAAGTTACTTTTTATTTGACTTTTATATATTATTTAATCCAAATAATATATAAATGGCTAAATGGAAAATTATAATAAAGATAATTCAGTCGGCTTCGTTCATTTCCATTTTATAGAGAATTTTGCAATCCTTGAGAAATTTTATGGAAATTCTGCTAAGCTAAAACTATAACAATTAAAATAGGCATACTAATATCAATATGTAAAAGATTTAATATTCTACAGATTAGTTTAAATGTTTGCATATAATAATAATTTTTCAACAAATTTAGACTAAATCAGACCATTCCTACATCTTAATACACGATTTTGTCATAACGATTAAAATATCTTACTTTAGGTTATAGAGGAAGTACTGAAGTTGTCCCTAATGCCGCACTTTTAACATACCAAAAGAAAAATTGTCCTGTGAAAAAACAAGAAACCAGCTGTGAAGCTAAAATGAAATATCCTGCTATCCCTGGGAAAAGATTAATTTTCGAGCGGTGGTACACTACATTAAGTTCATCAAAAGACTTCACCCAGAATATAGCACTTAGTATTTGTGAAGCAGTTCTTGCTGCAATAAAATGTGATGAAAAATTATCCCAATCATCAATTCTTTTCATTTCTTTTATAAGTGGAATTAATGCAATTGCTTCTAAATACATTGAAAGCGTCCATAAATAATCTGTAAGGAAAAAATTATTCAGTGTCGTATGAGAAATTAAAGCTAAAAATGCGCAGGGAATAGCGTAAAAGCAGGAATTGCTTGATTCTTTACTATCTCTAACGCCCCCTTTTAATTTGAGCAAAAATTTCTATTCAAATTTAAAAGGTGAAATTGAATGGATATTTTTTATTTTTAATTTTATAGAGAATTAACTTAAAATATTAATTGATTCAGTATGCTGAGTGTTTAAATAGCATTTTTTCTAGCACTCCTTTTAATAAATTAGGTCATAAATATATACATTAGCATTTTACCTATAAATTTCTATTGAAAAATAACAATTTTATTTCAATTTAATTTACCCAGAAAAGGAAAATTTACTTATATTTTTGTTAAAACTTAAAGGAAGAGGATAAGCTTAATTGAAATCCATACACTCTGAACCAAAGAGCAGATCTCAACGACTTGGTAAAACCAGTCTCCTGATGAATCATAAGGCAAATAACTTTCAAATGGTAATATTGAGCTCAATCTGCTTGAATAAATAAGTGAATAAAATACGAATGTATAGAGTGATAAACCTTCAGTTGTATGCCTGACTTGAATGCAAATAGCAACAAAAGCTAGCATTTGAAGTGTGGAACAAAGTGTTAAAAAGAACGAGAAATCTCCATTTGACAAAAAAAAGTAAATCAGAATCAAGACACCTAAAACCAAGAGCCAATATTTCGCTTGCGGTTTTTTAGCAAGCTTTCTTAACTTTCTTGGGTCGTTGAAGATGCGCTTATAATTTACCATTTCAACTCTAATATTTGTGTATTATTTAGATTTTTATATGAAATATTAATCCTAATAAATTGATAAATGATTATTCTATATTTGTATTATCTAACGAGGAAATAGCTGTCGAACTGTGTTTTCTTGGTCAAGAGTCAATTTTCCAGGCAAATCAACAATAAATCTGACGTGCAAGTTGCCTTTATTGGATGGGACATCTTGATGTGGCATTCCTTCCCCTTTTATAATCCTAACAGATTCTGGCTGTGTGACTCCAGTAAAATCAATTTGCACAACATGGCCGTCAAGATGGCTTATTTGTTTTGAGTATCCTAATAAAGCTTCTTTTAAAGTCAGTCTAATAGAAGTAACTAAATCGTTTCCTCTTCGCTCAAAGCGTGCATGGTTTTTTAGTTTAAGGACAAAAATAATATCGCCTGGAAACCAATCAGGACTTTGCTCACTTTGTCCTGGAAACACAATTTCAGACCCATTATCCATCCCTGGCTCTATTTGCACATTAAGTGTCTTTAAAGCATTTATAATCAAAATATGTCGTTGTTTGAGTTTTCTGTTATCCTGGGCAGAAATTCCTCCTTTAGACAATTTTGATTATGAGGTTTGGCTTCACCCAGCGAGTTTATCCTGATAATGAAATGTATTACGTCCAAGGATGAACAACTTAGGACACCCATCCCTAGAGGAATTCAAATTCTCTGGAAGCGTGCCGCCAGACCTAGGCTGCAAAGACTGGAGCCTTTAGCGTGTCCGATGAACGCTTGGTTTTGCACTAGAGTTGAACAGCAGTCGGGATACGAGCACTCGAAGCCGAGGAACAATTCAGATTAAGACCAGAAGGTGCACAATGTAAGGCTGGAGTCATCCAAACAAAAGTTGAAGCCCATGTAGATGATGTGGTATGTTTATAACTAATTAAGTTCAGTTAAGTCTTCAAAGCATTCACCACTTTCTGTCCTCCACATCCTGGACATCTCTCTGCAGCAAGCTAAATAAATCTTACAAATCCTCTCCCTCCACATCTTTCGCACTGAACTTGCATCTGCATATTAAACCCAAATCCTCCAACGTTTTGCAGCCTCACACCTTTTCCGCCGCAATGTTTGCAAGGAACAGTTTTTCTATCCTTTGCACCTGTTCCTTTACATTTTTTGCAAAGCTCATTTCTTCTAATTGTGGTTTCCTTACACCCTCTAAGAGGTTTTTTCTTTATTTAGGAGTTTTTGAAAAAATTGATAATTATTTCTATTTTTAAATTTTTTTATAAATTAGCCCTTCTAGCAAACAATTTCTTTGCTTTTTCGCATGGAAAAAGTTAGCAAGGCCATTATACACGTCTTCTAAGTCTACTTCTAATTCGAATCTAAAATTCGGTCCTCTTCTTCTATTGAAGAGCTGTGGATCATTTAGACCTTCTTCGCCATAAATATCATAAATTTGTCTTTTTGAGGAATCTGATAAAACCTCGTTAGCTTTTGTGACATCTAAATATTTTTTATGAGCTTCCTCATTTCCTGGATTTTTATCTGGGTGGTATTTTCTGCTTACTCCCCTTGCTCGCTCACGGAGCGGGTTAATTTTTTTTTTAAAAACCATTATAGAGTAATTTTAAAGAAATTTTTATTTTCGAAATTTAAAAAAATCCTAATTCGCAAAAATTAGAAAGCAAATATTTATTTAATTTTAAAATTTATATTTTAAACGCAATTTGTTGAAAATTAAACAGAATTAGCTCAAGATTTCATTACTAGTTATCACAATATATCAAAATTTTTCCCCATAAAAATTTTCCTATCAAAAACATTTTTGTTCGCTCACGAAGGGCGGGTTTTTTGGGCAAAAATTAGGGATTTTTCTAATGGTTTTGTTCGCTGACAGAGGGAGGGGAGTTAGATTTCTGAAGGCTTTTTTAATTTCAGCTTCATCTGCGTCTGGAGAAACTTCGAGAACTTCATAATAATCGACTGCGAATACAAATCCTATGAGAAGGATAAAAAATACACGTGTCATAATATGCTTTCAATAGGGAAAATCAACTTTTAATTTTAAAGCGATTTTAAATAAATTTGAGTTTGAGAATAGAGAGAGAAATAATATGATTGTGGAAAAGTAATATTAATTTGAGTAAATATAAAAAATTATCACTTAATAAATTTTTAAATTTTGCTGAAATCCCAAATAATGATATTTTGGTGCCAATTTACTTCATGTTAGATTATTAAAATATATTGATGCTTAATATAAGTTCGAATAAATAGCATATTAATTTTTAAGAATCTTGAAAATAAAATTAGGCTAATCCTTATCATACAGGCATCCCCACTAACTATAAGTAAAGTAGAAGTTTATATTGGTCGAAAAGTTGTTTTCTATTTATAATAGTCTTTCACATTCTCCATATTGATATGCTTAAAAGCTTTTATTCTACTTGGATAAGTTTGCTTAAAGAATTTAATAAAAGCCCAGAAATTTGAGCCTTCATTAGATATTTTAAGAGTCTATTGAATAAATGAAGATATAAATTAATGTAAATGTTTGCTTATAAATGCATTTAGTATTACCTAGTCAATCCAATAAGCTTTTTAAGAGATATTTTGAGCATTACATTGAATTTTGAATTTAATCCAATGCTTTATTTTTCTTTATTATCGGCATTGCTCTGAATTATACTAAAATGAAAAGTAGAAATCTATAAAATAATAGGAATGTTGAATATTTATTATTAGGATTTCCCGAACTGAAGTTCTAACTCCCCCCCATTTAATAGCGGACGAAAAAATCGTCCGCTATTAAATGATTCATAACTTAAAAAGTTCAATATTTATATATATTTTTCTATTTAAAATTTTTTGAAAAAAAATGCATTTTAAAGTCAAAAGAGTAACACTAAATCTAATAAAATGGAGTTGAATGGAGAAACCATTAACATTAACATTAACATTAACATTAACATTAACTAGTATTATAAAGGCTCGTCGTATTGGCTCGGGTCTCTCCCTGCCCTACCTTCACCCTTCACGCTTCACCCGGTTGTTCACCACCGATCGGACACGACCTTCAAGATGTTGCTCCTACTGGACGAGGATGTGCACTCGCTACCCATAGTTGGATGAGTTACGCCACCTAGCAGTACGTCAACAGAGGTTGCCCATTTCGAAAATTTGAAAAACAAATTTTCTGGTAGGACTGTCGGCTAAGATGGAAATCCAAAGTCTGGGACGTAACGCCCAGTTTCACGCTAGGGAGTTGCCCGATTGATCAGGAGGTACCTTCCCGATGCTGCTGAGCTTCCCCTTTCCAACCTTGGAAACCATCTCCCCTGAGGTAAAACCCTTGGCATCAAAATGAGCTGCGGTAGGCCTAATCCGACGTTGCGCTCCACTGTGCCAAGGTAAAACCTAGCCGGATACACATTCCAAGCGCCTTCCTCCCTTCCACAAGGTCCCCCGCGAACGCAGGCTACTGGTATTGAGAAAAAGGGCTGGATTGCCGTCGCCATTTTAATGTATATGAATGGAGAAACCAGAAAGAGAAAAGACTAACAGCTGGTGATAAGCTAGTTATTGCACAATACTACCTGAATCATCAAAATGAAGGTCTTTCATATGAAGATGTAGCCTACAAGTTCAATGTATCAAAGTCAAGTGTCGGCGAATTAGTAAAAGACATTCATCAATTGAAAAGGGGAGATCAAGGTTTAAAGAAAAGAAAGCCAGATGCATATTATTAGCTCTCATAAGTTTTTAATGCCTTTGCGCTTAAATGAATTCTATCTAACTATTCCTATCGTTATTTCATTAGATCTAGTAAATTTATAATGAACGATTATCTTATATAATTTAAAATTTTTTATAGTAAAGAAATTTCCGTTATTAAATGGTACCTAAGGCTCCATTTTAGGGAAAAAAAAATTGATTTCGTCCGCTATTAAATGGGGGGAGTAATAAAAATAATAAATGAATCAAAGCAAAAGCGACACTGCAATTTTCTTCACAAATTCAAACAGCAATGAGATAATTAAAGAAATTGATATAGACATTGATATATATCACGCGAAGGTTACATTTTCCAAAGTGAATAGTAATTGCAAATGCAACTTAGATTGCTTGGATTGAATGGAAGATTATATTAATCAGATGACATCCAGTTTCAATGCATTTATGGAATTAAAGAATAGAAATTGCAACTCACATAATAGTTTTTTAAGTGAGAATACGACAAATCGCAGTTTAAATAGCTCTTATGAATCATCATTAACTTCCTTTCATATTTTTCCAATATTACTATTCCTTTTTTGAGTTTTCAAAAACAATATTACAAAATTTATTAATAAGCAAGTGATTATTTCCAAAAATTTAAAAGATAATGGGATAAGTAGTTCTGACACTTTTTATTCAGAAGAAGAGCAAAAATTGTCAAATGAATGAAAAAAATTGATAAAAGAAAAAGCTATTTTTCAAAAGCAAAATCGCCAGCTAATTCACGCTAAAAAGGAAATATACAGATCTGTTAAAGCTTTACTCCAAGAACTGATTTCAACCAAACTTGGAATAGAAAATCAAGATGGTATTTTCCTATTTCCATTATGTGAGAATAAAAAGATGTCTACATTTTTTAATATTTCAGAAAGGACTTCTCTTGATCATTCAATTCCAAAGCAAAATGCGATTAGCAGCAGCCTTAATTTGCAAGATAAAGCAGACGCTTCGGCTTCTATTGGCTTTGAAAATATTCATAATAGCAGTTGCTTTTCATCAAAAGAAGATGAAAAGTGTATACACCCTTTAATAAAAGAGAGCATAATAAGTGAAAGCAATAAAAATAAAGAATCAGAAAAGAAAGCTAAAATAAGAAAACAAAATCGATGAATTACAGTTCCAAATATAGAAAAATTGATAAAGCAAGCACCTAAAAAGCTAACACTGATAGAAAAAGAAAAAAATGAGCTCGAAGAGAAAGCAAAAAGCATTTTCAGAAAATCCACAGAAATAAACCTCAAAGAATTTCATTTAAAACTCAAAGAACAAGAAATTGCTAAAAAATTAGAATACTGCGACCTAAAACAAAAAGAAAACTCTATAAACTCAGAAAAGATTGCAAGGCTTTTAAAAAGCTATATAAATCACATTTAATTGATAAAATAAATTTTATTCCCGATAAATTAAATTAATTATTATTAATTGCAGCAAGTCCAGCTTTCCCTAGGGTACTTCCGATTGTATATTGTCCAGGCCCTGGCGTCGTTGCTTTTAAGCTTTTGTCTCTTTTTTCTTTTGAAAAAGAAAATGCTTTGCCTTTTTTCCTGAGATTAATATCATAATCTCCAGGGGAAGGCCATTTTTCTTCTTTTTCTTCTTTAAGCCTTTTTTCAGTCCCAAATATAGGCCCTGATGTTTTTTCTAAAATGGCAGTCGAATTTGGAGAATACTGCGCTGGTCCTGGGGATTCTGAACGTGCAGGATTATTATATCTCCCTACAATAGTAATTTTGACCCCTTCTTCAGGTGGATTAGAAGAATATTGTCCTGGCCCTGGGGTTATGGATGTTGGTAATTTAAGTCTTTTCCCTTTCCCTAAACTATAAGCTGGAGATCCATATACCTTTCTTGCATCATACTGGCCTGGAGATGGTGTGATGCTTCTTGGCTCTAGCATTGTTCTTTGAGCATTGCCAATTGAATAAGAAAAAGACTCTTCGTGAACTTTTGGAGAGTAAGTGCCTGGTCCAGGTATTTCAGAATTTTTTGAGCTACCTGATGGCTTGCTAAGTAGTAATGCTTTCGGGCATTGACTCCAGTCACTAGATATAGTATAATACCCAGGTCCTGGACTTGCAGACTGTATATCTGCTTTATCTCTTTTAGACTTAGCGAACACAATCTTCGGTGACGTAGCTTCTGTAAAAGTTTGATAATATCCTGGCCCAGGAGAGTCTCTTCCACTTGAAGATCCAAATCCTTTTTTGGAAGATCCAAATCTAAATAAGATTTACATTGCCCTAGGAGAATTATTTTGTTTTGTTCTTGTATCGTAAGCCCCAGGACCTGGAGAATCATTTTTTATTCTCTTTTCAAATTTCATTCCAAAACTGTAGCTTAGCAAGCCATCAAGACGGTTAGGGGAATAATGGCCTGGACCTGGCGTTAATAAGTTTGATTCTGTCTCATGCCTTCCTTGCAAAACTGCTTTTGGGCCGTTGCCAATTGTTCCAGGGATTTTATATTCTCCTGGGCCTGGAATCAAAGTTTGAGGCTTTAATTCTAATCTCGGTGCTTTGGGAAATGAGTGCTTTTTTGCAAAATTATAAAAATCGGACGATATATTATAGTTTCCAGGGCCTGGAGCGATCTTAATTGCTGTACTAGAAAAATTTTCTCGTTTGCTTGGAATGGTATAAGCTGGAGCGATTTCTCCTTGCATATTAATTAACTTTTATCAAATGGGAATTTATTTTTGCTTTTTAGGTGCAATATCTTGCAGCTTTTAACGTTAATTTCTAGCTTTTGAAGCACAGCGCTTTATTAGTTTATATATAATAAAATATTTTTGCTTTGCCAATTCATAAAATGCTTAACTTAAAATAAAATCAATATAATTTCCTAGAAAGCGGTTGACTTTCAAGTTTCTATAAGTTTAAGGCTTTAAAAATCATAAGTTTAAGTTTAACTAGTAAAAATGGAGCAGACTAAAATGATCATCAGACGAGTAAAAAGTAAAGCTGATTCATCTGATGGATAATTAAAATATGGTAGCTCAAATTTGCTGGTCTCTCGAGCGAGAATTTATCTCTTGCATATTTTAATTATGAGGTTTGGTTTCCCAGGTGGCATTATTCCAGTTATGTCAGGAAAGCAAGAGGTTGGTGGTTTTTCCTGCCGGACTCCTGGCCTTAGGGAATGATATTTTCCAAAAGGGTGCACTGACCCCAGGCAGAGGAGACTAGGACATTGAGGTTGAGTTCAGAGAAGAGTCGTCGAAGCCCAAACTTCAAGAGCGGCGTCCTCATTGGTGAACAAAGTCCGAGGTGGCCACACCTTTGGTATGTCCTGAGGAAAATGGCGCGAAATTCACCCCAAAAGCGGCGTTGGGGTACTCTGTTTGAGCAATCTGGTAGTGGCGTTAAGCGTGCTATAGATAGTTAAGATTAGATTCATCCGATGAGCAAACCACTATGATTTAAGTCCGACTGAAATATCCTTATAAACTATGAGTGGGCTTACAATTACAAGAGACAAAGATCGCTATCAAAAAATTGGCAAACTAGGAGAAGGCGCTTATGGAAAAGTCTACAAGGCTGAAGATACTAAGACTAATGCAATAGTTGCTCTCAAAAAATCAGTCTTTAAAACAGACAAAGAAGGAATCCCAGCTCAGACTATCCGCGAAATATCCTTGCTCAGAGATCTTGTTCACCCAAGTATAGTGTCCTTACAAGATGTCCTTATTTTAGAAAATAAGCTGTATTTAATTTTCGAGTACCTTGAGCAAGATATAATATTAATTGGTGGCGATCCAACCTGCACTCTTAATGCCTGAAATCGGGGAGTCATGGGGCCTTGTGGAAGAGAGATAGCATTTGGAAATGTGTATCCTTGTGGAAAGCAATGTCGGGCTTGCTGACTGCAAGTTAACATTCAGATCAGGATTTTATCTTATGGGGAGATGGCTCTTCGGAGTTGGAAAGGGAATGCCCAGCACCGCCTAGGAGGCACTTCTTGGCAAATTTGGCAACTTCCCAGCGATATTAGGCATTGCTTCCAGGGCTACGAAGTTCCATCTTGGCTAGAAACTTCGCCAAAGATTTAATTTTTCGAATTTTCTGGAAGGGCAACGCGTTTACACGCAGTAGGTGACCTAGTCTGCACACTAGGAAATAACCAAGCCTGACCTAGAGGAGCCCGACACTCGGCTAACAGGTTGTCCGATAGATGGATCGGATTTTCCCCTCCAGATCGAGGTCGGCAAGGTGTCTGAGAACGAAGCAGAGAGCTTGCAACGCAAAATTCGATGCCGAGAGCTTTTAAATAATAAAACTTAAATAAATAATCTAGAGCAAGATGTTAGGCACTTTCTCGACAATACCAAGCTCCCCTTATCTGAGTACATGCTGAAGAAATTCCTCATCCAGCTTTTAACTGCTATAAACTATTGTCACTCTCATAGAATACTTCATAGAGACCTCAAGCCTCACAATCTTCTATTAGACTCAAATAATGATTTAAAGATCGCAGATTTTGGACTTGCAAGGGCTTTTCAAATACCCTATCGGCCTTATACAACTTCTGTACAAACATTGTGGTATAGGGCTCCTGAAATAATTTTAGGCTGCGAGGTGTATAATACTGCAATTGACTTGTGGTCTGTTGGCTGCATCATGGCTGAGCTTATTAATGGGTTTCCGCTTTTCCCTGGAAGAAATCACATTGATCAGCTATTTACTATTTTCAAGGTTTTAGGGACTCCCAATGAGTCTAGCTGGCCAGGAGTATCAAGCTTAAGCTACTTTTCCCAAGATTTTCCTAGATGAACACCTGTACCATTTGAAAGGCTATTTCCAGGATTTAATGAGCTTGGCCTTGATCTCCTCAGTAGACTCCTATCCATGAATCCAGAAGAAAGAATTTGTGCAAGAGATGCCCTGAATCATGTATAGAATTTTCCCATAGATGGTGCTGTTTGCCTTTGATTTGCCCACTGAGAAAATTTTTTGCTTTGACCAAACCATATGGTACTGGTCTAACCAAAAATTTTCCCAGTGGCCAAATCAAGGGCAAACAGCGCCAAATAAGGGAAAATTCTATAATTTCTATTTAGCCTTACCTCAAGAGTGGTAGAATCCTGACTGAAAGAATTAACAATCATTAAATAATGCATTATTTTATTAACTTCCTTCTTAATCTTTATTTATAATAGTCATGCTAATAATATGACTCTGTTTTAATTCAATTAAAAATAATTAATTAATAAATCCGATTATTTCCCTACCCAGCCATTTAAAAACTCTTTTATTCTAAACTTTCATATCTATTTAAATTAAAATGGATTCATTAGAAAACTCAAATAAAAGATCTACTAGAAAAACTAAAGGGAAAAGATACAGCTGGACTATTGATGAATCATCAGGAATGGGCATTAAAACAGGCCCTTGAACTGAAGAAGAAGATGCAGCAGTAATCAAACTCGTACACAAAATTGGGCCTCAAAAGTGGAGCTATATCGCAAGACATCTCCCAGGCCGAATCGGAAAACAATGCAGAGAACGCTGGCATAATCACTTAAACCCTCATATTCGTAACGATTCCTGGACAGTCCATGAAGAATGACTATTATTCTTATATCACAAAACCCTTGGAAACCGATGGGCAGAAATTTCAAAAATCCTTCAAGGCAGAACTGACAATTCAATAAAAAATCATTGAAATTCTTCAATGAAAAAAGTGATTCCTGAGCTCTCATGTAAATATGATTTACTTATCAGATGTCATGGTCATGATGATTCTCATACTTGTATACAGCATCCTTTAGAAGATCTAGGGAGGAGGAAAAGGGGTCGTAAATCTGCAAATGAAATAGCTGAGGGAAGCGATATTTATTGTGTGCATGCACATAGGCAGATTTTAGCTGAAGCTTTGGAAGCTTATCAGCAAGAAGTTTGCTCAGGCGATGATAAAGAAAATACTCCTTCTACTCCTTTGACTAATAAGAAAAGAATTCTTGTTGACTCTACACCAAGCTGTAAAGTTTATAGGTTTCAGTTAGAGACTGAGGAGACAAGTTTTCAGTTTAGTCCTGATGTGTCTCCTCCACCGAAAAATAATTTAACTGCTTTTTATACTTCAAGTTTTCTGACAGATACTGCAGCAAGCTCAAATGGGAATTCTTACAGTTTGAGAACTCCTGATCAAAACAAATCTCCATATTCTACGCTGTTTGAAAGTCCTAGCTTCATGCTGAATTTTGATGCAAGTCCAAAATATTAAAATGAATATTAATAAATTAGATTAAAACAAATATGGCAATTCGAAAGAAGAAAAATGTATAGATAGTGCCCACTACTCATTTTTTATATAAAATAAGCATTTTTACCTCTATAGCAATGCTTAATCTTTATTGATTGGCATGTTATAAATCATTTTTCTAAGCTATAATTAAGAAAAATACATAAATTTTCAGCTTAAGTGAGTTGATTCACAATTTCCTCCTTATCCTCACTTATCAATTTTTCAATGTTCAGCTGCGTCATTAACTTTTCCACGGAATTTTGCGTGTTCAAAATTTTGTCAAGCTGCTCCGTCATAATTTGCTGATTTCCAATCAGCTCTTGCAGCCTTTCTCCAATATAATCAATATCAATGATTTCTTTCCGAATATCATCAATATCAGTTATTAACTTTTGTTCTAACTGCACAAGCATTTCTGGAGGGGGTAGATATCTCGTATTCGCCACACTCGTGTCTCTTTTGAAATAATGTATATGTCTTCTTAGTAATGCTCCATATACAAAAACCCTCCTCAAATAATTTGTCCCTTTTTTCCTCGTCAAAGCTTCTTTTAGCTTGAAAGTAGCTTTGATTACGTTAGACGCTTTATGCCTTACATCACTATTGGCTTTAACTTTTTTAATCATATAGTAAGCTTTTGTTTCTTCTTTGCTAAACATTGTAGCTACAGTTAACGTAACGACATATAAAGAGACCATAACCAATCCAGCAATGGCTGTGAAAAGCATTAACGCCCTTCCAAAATGAGTAGAAGGGTACCCATCTCCATAGCCTACAGTAGTCATGGTGACCACAGTCATCCACCAACCATTAGTCAAATAGTCAAAATTTAACTTTGATTTCGCTTCTGAAATAAATGGCCTTTCTAAATCTCTGACCGCATATCCAATACAGATAACTAATGTCCCAATAGCTGCAGAAAGAATAAGATGTGGCTGATACTTCAAATCAGCTTTTAAGGAGAAAAAAATATCAGTGTTAACTCCAAGTTTTTTGCCTTCTTTAAATGACTCATTGCTAAGCCATATAGAAAAATGAGTATAAACTCTTAAAATAAGGTACACCCTCAGTATAGTTATAACTGCAATAATCATATCGTATGAGTATACATATGATCCGTTAAGCATAGTCCCTGAAAAAGTAGTGTCGAAATAAGGCGGACAGAATATCCCCATTATCACCATTTCAACCAGCATTGGCCTGAGAAGATTTGCACTCTTTAGTGAGCTTTTCGGAGGGACTTGCTTACGGATTTTTTTTTTATCGAGCTCATAAAGATAGTGCTGGTAAATTAAGCACACTGATTAAAACTTACATATAACAGTAGTAAGGACAATATTCATAGTTCTCATTATATTTACATACTGGTTACTTTCGTTGCGGTTTTTGGTGAATCAGCACTCTCCACTATTGCATTTTGAACTTTCTGAGTAAAATTCTTCACTCTGTTTAAAAATTACTTCGTAGTACACAATCATGATTGATGTAAATGCCACTGCAGCATTAATTAGGTCAAGCTTAAGCTGCTTTTTTCGGATGTATTCGATAGAATTGTTGATAGTTCCTTTGGGAAGTATCTTCGACATGTCAACCTTCAAGGATATCTTATGGCTGACAGTTTTTTTAGGGTATTCTTCAACTTTTGATAAGTCAAAAGTTGTCTCGTCGTGGACAGAACTACTCATATTTGGTTAATAAAAAAATTGAGGATTTAAAACGGCATAAATCAATATAGATATATAGCTGCATAGATCGGCATTATAACTATTTTGACTTCTTATTTTCCACCAAAAGTGCGCCCCTAAAACTGGATTTCAAAATTTTCATAAGCGAGTCGGTTTCTCACCCCAGTTGGAGATATCAAATTTTTTGCCAAGCTATCTACCCTCAAAGTCCAAAAATGGCTTACATAAGAGTCAAACTCTATCCAGGGTTATATTATCTATGACCAATATGAAAACGCTTTAAATATTAAAAAGTATATGGGTTGTGGAGGAAGCAAAAATAATGCCAATGCAGTGCCACCTAAAGTAACTGAAAAAGAGACTTTTTCAAGCGGAGATTATGACAAAGGCAAGCCTAAAAATGAAGAAATCCCTGATGAAGAAGCTGTTGTATTGACCAATGCAAAAGTTTTGAAAAAGAAACCTACCGATTTCAGAGACAACCTTGAAGAACCTAAAGCTCCTGCAATTATCTCTATCAAAAAGGAACCAGTAATCCCTACAAGAATCGAAGCAGAAGAGCCAAAATTTAAATCTACAACTGTAGAGCCTACAAATGAAAACATTCCTATAAATAAACCCCTAGCATTCCAGCCTCCTCCTAAGCCGCCTTCAAAATTGCCACCGCTTACTGAGAAGCCAAATTTCCCTAATATGAAGCCTGAGTTTGATTTTGACTTCCTTGATGAAAATGAAAAATCAAAAAGAGGAGGAATTGATTCACAGAGGAAAGCGGCTGACAAAGAGGTTATCGTTGATCAGTTGTTAGAGGAATTTAACGATATTTAATATATTAGTGATAAATTTTATTAATCAGATGGTCTGCTATGTTTTCTAGCCAAACTCGGTGCTTTAGTTGGAGGATAAGGGATTGGGGAAGCTGAGAGTAGCCGATTCGGCAGCCTAGAAGAGAGCCAGCTACAGCTGCATTTGTATCTGCATCTCCCCCTTCGGTAATGACGCGTCTAATCATGGTGGAGTAATCATTTTGAGATAATCCTCAAAAACCAACTCCCATGCATTTATAAGTGTATCCATCACCTTCTTCTTCGAGAGGAATAAGGTCATTTTCAATTGATGGTCTGATGTATTTTCTGAGGATTTCTGGGTTAGAGCTTAAAATTATGTTAGGTTTTTGCTGAAGATAAATATTTTGAAGCTCTGCAGCTATTGAAGAAGTCATGGTATCTAATTGATTTAAGTAATCCTCCATGGCTCTTCTGGTAATTTCATATGCTATATCAAGGACTTGCTCTATATTTCTAAGCCCTTTTAGCATCAATGAAATTGAAACTGACACAGCTACAGCAGACCCAACACTTCTAGGATCACTATGTGTCGCCTTGGCCATCAAAATTGCACTTCTAACTACTGCTCCAAGGTCCTCATAATCAATCATCCCAAGCCCATGTGTTCTCATTATAGCTCCAGTTCTTGCTAAATTGCAATTTCTCTTCACAAAAACCGAGTTGAATAGCGGCTGAACCTCCCATACTGGAGTTCTTTGGTAATTGCGTCACCAATATGGCTAACCCCTGACTTTGAATAATCCTAACCTAATTCACTTCACAAAAACTTTCTAAAGCAGCAATTCAAGGACTCTCTAAAAATTTCTCATGCGATATTACCTCTTGAGTCACAGCACCCACTCCACATCCTCCTGTATCCCCAAGCTCTTCAAACCCATGATCTAGCCAATGCTTCAGCCTAGCACCAAAATCAGTATCATCAACTCTTTCTAAAGCAAGCCAACTCAAAATAATTAGCAAAGTCTGGTCTGTATCATCTGATCAGTCTCCTTCTTCTCAATTAGGCATTGAACATTCCCATCCTAGCATACTCAATGGCTTATTTTGTCAAAATTCAATACATTTTTCTTTGCTCACAAATTCAGTTCTTGCTCCAAGAGCATCACCGATGGCCATTCCAAACAAGCTTCCTTTGATTTTATCAGAAAATTCTTCTTTAGTCAGTTTTTCAGTAATCAGATTAAGTTGGGATATATAGTCTTGCAAAGAAGCCATATTAAAAATATATTAGTTTTTATATATTGGGCCTAAAAAATGATCATCATTCAAGCCATACCCATTTTCTTCTAGTACAGTCATAGCTTCTCCTCATAATAGCACTCGTTTAAGTCTTACTTCACTCAATTCTCGTGGCACACAAAACTTGTAGGAATTTTTTGTAAAATCATTCCAGTTTCTGCTGCGCCTTGCCATCAGGATTTCTCTTAGTTCGTTAGATTCTTTTTGTACTAGCCTTTCAGAAGTTACTAAAATGTCCCTATTTGGAGGATTTAGAGTCATAACTACTTCAGGTAGGGATCATGAAAGGGTTTTGCTTTTTATTGCAGGAGCTACCTTTATTTCATAAAGTGTGGAAGGTGAAAGGTTTATTAGTGTGTAGCCAGTTGCAGCTTTAGATGCTTCTATAGTACCAAGGTCTACTAGTAGTTTTGTATGCTTCTTGACGTTAATTTGAAATTTAGTTGGCTTGATTTGTAAGTCTATAGTCCATGATATTGATATAGCCATACCCTTATATAGATTTTTTTATCGAGCAAAATGCAATGAATGGTTGAACGACTAAGACAGACTCTCTCAGAGAGATGAACTGAATCTCTATACCAGGAAGTGTTAAAAAGTGACATGTCAAAAAATGGTGAAAAGTGTGAAAAAAGTTGACAAAGTAAACACACTAATTTTTAAATGGCTTTATTATTAAATTAATTTAAAATTTAAGATACCCCAATTAGGATTGATTAATATCTTACTCCTTTATGAGGTTCTTAATAACTCATATAATATGCTAGCAAATTTAAATAGATTTAAAACTTATGATCGTTTTACTTTTTTGCAGAAGGATAGATTTTAAATAAGCAATGCCAATTTGATTATAATCACATGCTCTATAAAAGCCAAGTTTGTATTGAACGCTATTTGTTCTTTGTGAAGTTTTTAGTGGCTCATATTAATACTTGTTAGCAAATATAAATAGACTTAAAAAATTAAAAACTTATTGATCAAGTGTTTTTTTTGTTGCGGAAGGATAAATTTTTAAATGAATAATGCCAAGTTATTATGATCGCTTGCTCTATAAAGCCAAAGTTTGTATTGAACGCTAATTATTTCTTATGAAATTCTTAATGATTCATATAACACTCTTTAGCAAATTTAAATGGGTTTAAAAATTAACAAATTATCGATATAGTTGCTTTTTTGGGAAGGACAGATTTTTAAATAGACAATAATGTTTTATATTTATTGTCTCCAGTCTAAACTTAAATTTAAAATTAATTTAATAATAAAGCCATTTTAAAAATTTGCGTACTACTTATTGTCGACTTTTTTCACACTTGCCCAACAATTTTTTGGAATATCACTTTTTAAGCACACCTTTATAACAGCCAGCTCATTTCTTTGAGAGAATCTGCCTTAGTAGTTCAACAGTACATTACATTTTGTTCGATAAAGAAATCTATATAGTGGGATGGGCTATATAGACGAGTGGGTCACTTCATCTACTCTGATTGAAATAAATTTAAACATAAAAATATTAGATTTTATTATTTAAAAAGTATTTTGCTTAAAATTTAGGTATGATTGGGGAAATATAGATTTAGCTAAAACTCGTGGGAGGAAATTTATTTGTTGATCCAGAATTGAAAGGATTACTTGAGTTTTAAAGTGCAAATAAAGAGCTAGCTCTTGGGCAGATCTCATCTACTGCATTCCAAACATTGGGTTACTTGATCCTATCAAATTTCATTGATAGCCTTGGCTAGAAATATAATTTAGGATTCCGGGATTCGTATAATCATTATATTCAGATTCATTGATTGACTGCTGGCCTATATTCAGCAATGAGTAAACTTGATTTCTTCTCTTCTGGATTCACTTCTCCAATTATGCTTATAAAATTGCTTTCATACTTCCGTATTTATTTCCTATCACAATTAAATTTTCAATATTTTCTTCTCTGATTTCTTCAGTATTAATCATATACTTTATTATTTCATTCTGGTCGTTTCTAAACCATACATAAAAATGTAAAACCTGAAGTCTCAATTTTTAAATTCAAGAAGATGCCTGCTTGAAGAAATCTAAAAGAATCCATATCTGAAACTTTTGATTTCAGCTAGAAGAACTGAAATTTTATCATTTTCTTGCAAGCCAATACAGCGAAATCCTCTAGCCGTACTGTATAGATTTAGTATTTTCATCAATTGATGTAGATTGACATAAAAATTTTAATAAAGGACTCTGAATAAACTTTTCCACATTACAACATAATTTAATACCATTCATAAGACATCTTAATCATATTCAGCATTAATTGTGTAAAAATTATTTAAGTAAAGCTGAATATCCAGGGAAATCATAATCCACACCCAATTCTTTGAGCTTCTCTTTAAGCTTTTCTTCGTTCTCGACCAATTTTTGAACTCTTTGCTTGGTCACCTCTTTTTCTTCTTTAGCGTTATATCTCTCTTTAAAGGCTGGATAGCGAGACTCAATATGTTTTTTGCAAGGGACCATAGCAAACTTGCTGACCTCGTCTAGATATCGACAGACTAGCTGTTTCCCGAAAATAAGAAACCCATGCATTGCTTCTGCAGCAATTTTCGCGACGTCTTTTTCTAGAAATTCGACGAAGGCATATCCCTTCGACCTTCCAGTTTTTTTGCTTCTTGATACCTTTACTTTAACCACCTTGCCAAATTGCCAAAAGAATTTCCTAAGAGCGTCTTCTTCAAAACCTTCAGGCATATGGCTAACATAAACATATCCTGATTTTGATGCAGCTGGAGGAGCAAGTTTCTTTAATTTTGCAAATCGTTCGAGCCTGGAATTGAGAAGCTTTACCATATTAAATTACTATTAAAATAGGGATTCAATGATTAGTGTAAAAAATTACTTAAGATTGCCTCACCATGAGACAACCTCATAGCGTTAATTGACACTAACTATAGCTCATGCAGCTTTATAGATCTCTATACCCCAGCAGAATACCGACCAGAAAATATGGTGCAGGACACCTGCCTTATACAGTATAAGTCTGATTTAGGCACCTTAAAACCATAAACGGAGATCTGTCATTTTCGTTTTGACTTTTCAAAAAAGCTGACAGTACAAATTAATTTTGGAAATTAAAATAGATGGCCAATAATGATCTAAAATATTTAAGGGGCTATATAAAAGTATCCAAGGATCCAAGGTTTGATTCCTTTTTCAAAAAAATTCCATTTATAAGATTGAGACCTGCTACACAAGAGAATGCGTAGTAAGGATACATAGGATTCATATGATGAAGTGTTAACAGAATGAATGGGGATAAAATAGCAGCGACATTCATAAAGGTAAAGCATAAAGAATATCCAGTCGTTCTGACTGTTGTTGAGTATAATTCATTTGTATAGGGAACTATAACGTCGCTGTTTACCATTCCACAGATTTGCAAGCCTGATATACAGACATAATAAAATGAGTTGTTAAAATTGAATGAACATAGCAAAGAAGTTGCTAAATGAAAAGCACACACTATCACTATTAAATTTTTTCTATCAAACTTGTCTTGCTCTATCAAAAACATAGGGATTAAAGAAAGTGGAGACTGTGCGACACTCATCACTGCGAGATCAGTTAAGACATCTCCATCTGACTCACCCCCCAGAGTTCTTGGCAAAATAAATACACACCCATAATATAAAAATCCAATTGACCACCATAAGAAAAATCCTTGTAACGTTATCCGGAGATAGTCGCCTCCAAATATCATCCCAAGCCTATCTAAATGGTTTTCCACTTCAGTTTTTTCAATAAGTTCAATCGCTTCAATTTCTTCTCTTGCCAATCTTCTTGCGTTATTAATTCTTGCAATTTTGTTTAAAACTTTTACACATTTATCATGCTTTTCGTTCATCGAAAGCCATCTTGGACTTTCATCCAATAAGAAAATTAGCAAAATTGTGCTGAAAAACGCTGGTCAAGCTGCTATAAGTAGAAGTTCTCTCCAATAGAGAGGCTCGAGCTTTGGGACTAATGCTAGACCTAAGAGGCCAACCATCATTGTTCCGACTTGATAAAGCAATTGTCCTGCTAGGACTATTAACCCTCTAGAGTTTTCTACACCTGTTTCTACAATCAAAGTGGTTCCAATTGGGACTAAAACACCTATGGACACTGATAAAAAAAATCTTGTGCATATGAATGCTCATATGTCAGGCATAAAAGCGGAGACTACTGCGAAAATTGAGTATAGAATTGAGGAGTATATCATGCATTTTCTTCTACCAAATGCGTCTCCGAGAGGCCCAGCAATTAAAGTCCCAATTGCGGTGCCGAGAAATAGGACTCCTCCCATGAATTCTACGACCTCGAGGCTTAGGTTTCATTCTTTTTGGAGAACTGAAGACATCAGGGTGACGATAAGAAGCTCTGCTCCTTCTGCCATTAGAAAGGATCCGCAAAGGCAAAGAACCAAAAGCTGGTATCTCCCAAAGCCGATCCTTGAAAGCACTCTATCAATGCTTGAATTTGGATGACAAAATATAGCTTCTTCTAATTCCATTTATAGTTATTATTTTCCCAAGACTTCTTTCAACATAATGATTTTTACTGGCATCATCATATGAATATTTTTAATTTTATAATAGGAATATATGGTATTATTTTGGAAAATAGATAGCCAAAAAGGACTAATAAAGATATTTAATTGGATAATTATTTGTTAATTTATTAACAAATAGAGATCAAAAATAATAATTTTATTGATTATTAATTTCGAGTTTTTAAATAATTAAAAAGATTTAATTATTTTTCTATATATAACTAATTCACCGCAACTACAATAGTGTCCAGCACCTTGCCTTTGGAGTCTTTTTGTAGAAGTGCACAATTAATAAAGCTCAAAGCCCCTACAACTGAAAATGCGTAGTAAGGGTACATTGGATTTGACTCATGCAGCCTTAAAAGTATAAAAGGTGATGAAACGGCAGCCAGTTTAGTGAACGTAAAGCATAGGGAATATCCTGTAGTCCTGATGCTTGTTTCATACAATTCACTTGTATAAGGGCAAATGATATCTCCGATCACCATGCCCCAGAACTGGAATAGAGTTACAAACACCGCCCACAATGCTTCATCCATTGGAAGAGAACATATAATGGCTGTAATAAATTGAAACAGACTAGTCAATATAATTGAATTTTTCCTCCCAAAACTTTTATGTTCAATAATGAACATTGGAAGAATCCCTGCTGGAGCTTCAATACAGTTCATAATTGCAAGCTGAGGAAGGACCTCAGAATCAGAGGCTTCACTTTGAAGGGTACGGGGTAGGATAAACACAACTCCGAAATAGAGAAAACCGACAGACCACCATAAGAAAAAGCATTGTATGGTAACTCTTAAATAAGCGCCGCTGAAAATCTTCTTTATTCGGTCAGAAAAATGAGTTTCTGGGGATTGTTCAATGTGAGAAATGCTCTCTTCTTCTTCTGGGCCTAAAAGGTGAGATTTGTTGACTCTCGCGACTCTGTTAAGCACGTCAACTGCTTCTTTATTTCTGAGTTTTAGGGATAAAAATCTAGGACTTTCATCGATAAAAAACCAGACCATGATTGAACTGATGTAGGCTGGGATGCTAGAAATTAATAAAAGTTCGCGCCAATGGACTGGCTTTAGATCTGGTATCAAAAATACAGCTAAAACAACGACATAGGCTACTCCAACTTGGTAGAGTAGCTGCCCTGATAAAGCTGTTAGTCCTCTTGAAGTTTCCGTTCCTGTTTCAATAACTCTCATAATTAAAATTTCAAAAAAAAATTATTTTCGGTTAAAAATAATTAAAATAAAATCGTTTAAAAATGTTTAATATGCTAAAAACTAATTTAAATTATTGGAAAGAAGTAAGAAGTGTTGTAGCAATTGGCACGATACCACCAAGGCAAATGCCCAAGCACATTCTGGCAGCCACGAAGCTCCAGAAATTTGGCATGAAAGCTGAAGAAAGTGATAAAGCAGTAAAGCAAGTGACTCCAACTCTTAAACTAATTTTTCTACCGAAGTGATCTCCTAACGGACCAGCCAGCAAGGTCCCTATCATGCCTCCACAGAATAGCAAGCTTCCCATCACCTCTACATCAGTGTCTGAAAGCCCTCATTCTCTTTGTAAAACACTTGCCATGAGTGTTATCACAAGCAATTCTCCTCCATCTGTCAATAAAAATGATCCAACAATACAAAGCACCAAAATTTGGTATTTTCCGAAGCCAATCCTCCCCAATACATGATCAATAGAAGATTTTGGGGTCTTGAATATGACTTCTTCAATATCCATTTTATCTCAGATTAGATTAGATACATAAAATGGCCGGCGACGAGTGATCTCTACTCCCCGTGGCGGGTGACCTTATGCATATCCTGACGTGGCTTTTTGGAGTAAGGAGCTCCAAGGTTGGATTAGACTCTTAGCGAGAACCCCAGCACTATTTCCGCTTTTTATTCCAAATGCCGTAATAAATTGAATTCTTTCTTTGGAGGTGATCCGATAAAAAGTGAAAAATAAACTCGACAATGGCTTAACTTCCCCCCCTCCGTGAGTGAACAAAACCATTAGAAAAATCGCTATTTTTTGCCCAAAAAAACCCACCCTCCGTGAGTGACAAAAATTTTTTTTAATAGAAAAAAAAATTTGATATATAAGTGATAATTAGCATAATGAAATCTAGTGCTAATTCTATTTAATTTTAAACAAATTGCTTTTTAAAATATAAAATTTTATAAATTAAATTAATATTTGCTTTCCAATTTTTGCGAATTAGGATTTTTTTAAATTTCGAAAAAAAATATTTTTTATAAAATTTATATATAAATTTTTTTTAAAAAAAAAAATAAACCCCCTCCGTGAGTGAACAAAATTTTTGTGTTCACTCACGGGGGGGGGAAGTAAGGAGATCTCTTCACTAGAAAAGGCCTAATAAAAATGGCGATCTGGCTATGGGTTCCCATGGTTGGTGCAGCATCGGCCAGGCACAAGATGGAATGTAGATCCCTAAAAATCCGCATTGGCGGATCAATATTCCGATAAGTAAGGGACTTTGGTCCAGACTCATTCTAAGGTGGGAGCCACCTATATATTTCTGCCACTCCGTTGCAACATTTGGCTCTGTATTGCGGAATAATGCTCTTAGTAGTGGATTATTAATACCCAGCGTTAATCTAATCTCAGTTTAGATTATAATTCTTTGAGAAAAACAGTAAAAATGGCGTTAATTCATCAAGCGCATTTATTTATATAATTAATGATTAAGAATACTTAATCCAAAAATTATAAAAATATTTTTGGCTGAAATTTGAATTTTAAATAAAAGTCCACTGATTGGAGAAACCGAATTTAATTAAAATTTTTATTTGAATTTGAATAAATTAAAAATTCATTATTAAAATATTGATTTTAAAAATTAGTTCTTAATTTAATCTGTTTTTAAGTTTGAGCTTTTTCTATAATAAACATCTGGCTGAGAATTTCGTAAAAAGAAGATTGCAGTTTGATTTTTCACCAGCCTAAAAATTGCGGCTAATCCAAAAATTATTTCAAGGCCTATAAAGATTCATTGAATAATCCCAAGAGATTTTTCAAGTGGAAGATGGGCTTGTATAACTGTAAATTGATAAATCATAAGCGGAACAGAAAATATAAGTGTAATAATTTCAAAGGCAAGTAGCTCAGGAAAATTTTCTTTTATATTTCCTGAAAATCCATAGTGGAGCCTCAAAAATTCCGCCATACCCCAGAGTATAATAAAAATGATATCAATTCCGCTTCAGGCAATATCAAAGTAAATCTGTTTATATATGAATGTACACACAATTAGGAAGAACATCAAGACTGAATAATATCAATTGTAAAAAACCAAGATTTGAAGTCCTAAATTAGAGCTCATTTCAGTTTCAATGACTCTAGTTTTGCTTGTGCGAATATATTTCATCTTAGAAGCCTCATCCCTCATTAATGCTTCTTGATCAAGCTCTGTCTCACTTCTCCTTTGCATCATATTTTAAATTAATTTGTGCCAAATTTCAAAATTATAAAAACTAGCATGCAAATAATTATTTTTTGGCTCATTTGCATATAAATAAATCTTAGCTTATTTATGCATCACCATATGGTTTATTTCTTGTACTTGGTAATTTTCTAGATCTTTCTTAATATTTTGATATTTTTGCAGTAATCTCTCCAGCTCTTCCGATTTCTTTTTAATAATATCATTTTCAAATGCTTTCAGCCTAATTTTCAAAGCACTCATCTCTATCCCTTGTCTTTTTTCTAGCTGAATCAATTTTTGCATCATTTTTCTTTTTCTTTCTTTTTCCCAATTTTCAATTTCACTCTTATTTAGTAGATTTATTCTTTTTTGCACGACCTGTGCTTCTCCATAATCCTTTAATTTCAATAATCGTTCTTTAATATTCATTAAATTCAAAATTTCAGCAGTGGGCTTAGGCTTAACTTGAATTTGGCTTTGAAGTCGATCTTCAAGCTGAGATTTTTCTCTTTCATGCCTATTCATAAGTGAAAATAATTCTTGTTCAGAAAATTGTTTTTGTTCTCTTATCTTTTTGTCTCATATATTAACGAAATTCTGAAATTCTAGCAAATGCCCATCTTCAAGTTCTGATCTTTCGGCTTCATGATTCAATTTGGCTTCTTTAACTTTTTTACGTTCTTCTTGCTCTAAAAGATCGTTTAGCCTTTTTTTTGCGTGCTCAGCCTCAGTAAATTTATTTTCTCTTTCGCAAGTTTGGATGTGATCTTGAAGAATTTCACTAAATTAAACTTACATATATTCGTTAAGCGAATATTTTTCTTGACTCATAAATTATTTGAACTGAGATGAGATTAAAATAATTATTTAAAGGAATGCAATATCATGGTTTAGAATCGCTACGAAAATCAATAGTTATTTTAGATGTGCTTATTAGCTTTTTATATGCTATGCTTGAATTTAGTTAAATATTATTATTTCAGTAATTTAGCATATCCCTTATATAGGATATATATATTTCAATTCTTAAATCAGTTATCTAATTATGCATTTATGAATCTTTTGTTATAAGAATAAAATATAAATAACATAATTTAATTATTGTCTTGTAAATCTTAATTGACTTAATGTGTTGCATTATAGCTTATTTATCTACAATTTTCTCCAGATTTATAAACCGAAAAATGGTGTTGCCTTTGATATTATTTCTTGCCTGCTTCGCTTACTCATGAGACGATTCAAATTTAGCAAATGGCTATCTACTCCCTCACGTGTGACAGCAAACAATTGGAAAAAAATCCTACCATTCAGTGAACGAACAATTTTTTTTTAAATGCATTATTTTACATACTGATAATAAAATTCTATCGAGTTCTATTAAGTTTTAGACAGCTTGCACTTAAAGCATAAAATTAATAATATATATAACATTTTTTCAATTCTGCATTTAGGACTTTTTAATTACAATAAAAAACTATTTTAAAAAAATAAAGTTCACCCTTTCTGTGGGGGAGCCATTAGGGAGAGGAGGAAGAGGAGTTAGGAGGCTATTTTAACATGACTGAAATTACAGCTCAATTAAACAGCTTTACTTCTCCAGATCTTTCACTGATAACTTTAGGAAAAAGTGTGGATGGCAACAATATTGAGGGAATTAAACTTCTTAAGGCTGGTATTTATTACATAGATGGCATAAATTCTAGCTTAAGGACAAAAATTTTGATTACGGGATCTCATTCAACTCTTCAACTTTTATCAACAACTCAAGTTTTATACTTATTGAATTTCTTGACTAACGATACGAATTCTGATACTCTCTATCTATTGGAAACTTCTGAAATCTATTTTATTCCAGTTATAAATGTTGACTCTTATATAGCTGCAGGCAAATATTATATAACTACGCAGACTTTTAGTGATTTTTACAAAAATACAAAAAATACTTGCAAATCAAAGTAAATTTCACTTAGTGTGCAATATTCTGGAGTCGATCTTTTTAGAAACTTTGATTCACATTGGGGTGCAGATGATACCGGATCTTCAAGTGATCCATGCTCTGGTGCGTACAGAGGAGACTCTGCTTTTTCAGAGCCAGAAACAGCGGCTCTTAAAACACTCATAAGCACAACAAGCTTCAAAATGTGAATACATTATAGCAGTTATGGGAACTATGTCTTTTATCCTTATTGTTATCTCAGAAGTGTTGATTCAAGCGCGTTTAAAAATATATCAACATACAATTATTTCCGAAATTTACCATACTCTGCAAACTTATTATTGGATGTACAATATGGAACTTTATATTCAAAAATTAATATATTAGTTAATGGTGCACTGATTGACTATGGAATGGATAATAATATTTATTCATTTTGAATCTCTACCGGAGCTTACCACGCACGTCAAGCTGATATTTTACCCACATGCAGAAATCATACTGCAATTTTTAAACAAATCGCTTTAACAAGTGGTCCGCTCAATAAAATGGAATTTGGCAGTATTTCAGAAGAAATTTGTAAGAAAAATGAAACTTGTACGAGCAATGAGAATGCTTATGCTTATGTGATTTTGAGATTCTATTTTATGAACTCAGGACTTTCTGATTCTTATGCAGATGAAAATTTCATATTTAAAGCAACATATGGATCTACATATTCTTATGAGATTGCAAATATAACCGTTGGTAACAGTGCTGCAACTTTAAGTTATACAAATATCAGTGATTCAACACAAAAAATCAGTTTTGAAGTAAATATTGGCTCTATACCTGCACTATCAAACACAAATATTTTTATTTCATTTTATAGTTATAAAAATTTAACTTATGATGGTGAAGAAATGACAATTAATTATCAGGCAAAATTGACAAACTCACTTACAGCCAATTATTCAGCTTTATCGTTTTCTGACTCAAGTGTTGTTGGGAAAGCAACTCAGCCATCAACTGCTATAAATACCGAAAATTATGGCGCTTTCTATTATATAAGAGTGTCAAGTGAACACCATGAACTTGCTGCAGTTGCTGCCATATGCGTTTTTATAGGCATTTTTATGATTGCTGTATGGGTTTTAATTGCAAAAATATTTTACAGTGAGCAGATATATGGAAATCATAATACTGAATCTCATGGGACAATGGCAGGCCTAAATACAAAAAATACTACTGTTGAGCACAATTTAAACGGCTTTAGACCCATGGGATCTGAAATCAAAAATATAGGTCAAGAGCCTAACAAATTTCAGCTTGAGCTTAATACAGGAGAGGGATCCCCAAGCCAAAGAGGAAAAATTTCAATTCCGAATTCTCCGCCTAAATCAAGAGAAAATATAGGAGGATTTAGAGAAGTTACTTTAGGAGAAGGCAGCCCTTCAACTTTTGTAGGAATTGGATATGGGATGCCAAGAGCTGGTATTAGGCATGATATAGATAATCCAGAAATCAGAAGTGCCAGGCAAGAGGGTCTGAGTATTCCAATGAGAGTAGGGCTAATTTCTAAAAATGAGCCAGAAATAAAAGGAAATATAAATGTTCCTGGCTTTGGTCCTATGCCGCCAGAATTAGATCCAGGTTCTGCTCAAAGAGGGAAAATCAATGTTCCACCGCATATGAAAGGAACATCATTTGGAAATGATCCCTCAACAAAACTAGAAATAGTCGATGCACCTCAATTGCCAATATTTGCAGGATCTCCTACAGATTTTTCAGCAAAAAACCAAGAAAAAAAAGGTTTTTCTCCAATGGTTGATCCTGGAGACTTACGACCAAACTTTGGGAGTCCACAACCTAAAGCTGGAGGGTTTCAAGTTAGTATTCCTTCTAGCCCAGGTGGAGAAACAAACTTAGGAAATCCTAATTCAAAGGGATCTTTTCAACATATAAATCCTTCATTTGGTGAAGAATATGACGATATTGAAATCCTTGTAGATGATAGTAAATCAATAGGACCCCCAGAATATAAATAATTTACGATTAGTTATTATGCAGAACTTAAATTCATTGTTAATAGCTTTAATTTATGAATCAATAAATTTAATGCAACTTATTGTATTATGCTTGACCACATAATAACTTATTTCTAAATTTCTCAATTTTTCTCCATAAATTTATAAATCGAAAATGGTATTGCCTTTGATATTATTTCTTGCCTATTTCGCTTACTCATGAGATGATTCAAATTTAGCAAATGGCTATTTAAGAGGCTATTTTAACATGACTGAAATTACAGCTCAATTAAACAGCTTTACTTCTCCAGATCTTTCACTTATAACATTAGGAAAAAGTGTAGATGGTAATAATATTGAGGGAATTAAACTTCTTAAGGCTGGTATTTATTATATAGACGGCATAAGTTCTAACTTAAGGACAAAAATTTTGATCACGGGAACTCACACAACTAAACAACTCTTAGCAACGACTCAAGTTTTATACTTATTGAATTTCTTGACTAACGATACAAGTCCTAATACTCTTTATCTAGTGCAAACTTCTGAAATCTATTTTATTCCAGTTATAAATGTTGACTCTTATATAGCTGCAGGCAAATATTATATAACTACAAATACTTTTAAAGATTTTGACAAAAATACAAAAAATACCTGCAGTTCAAAGTAAATTTTACTTAGTGTCGAATATTCTGGAGTCAATCTTAATAGAAACTTTGATTCACATTGGGGTGCAGATGATACCGGATCTTCAAGTGATCCATGTAGTAATGTATACAGAGGAGCCTCTGCTTTTTCAGAGCCAGAAACATCAGCTCTTAAAACACTTATAAGCACAACAAGCTTCAAAATGTGAATACATTATGGTAGTTATGGGAACCACTTCTTTTATCCTTATTGTTATCTCAGCAATGTTGATCCAAGTGGTGCGTTTAAAAATATATCATCATACATTTATTTCCGAAATTTGCCATACTCTGCAAACTTATTATGGAATGCATCATATGGAACTACCTATTCAATAGTGAAAAGCTTAGTTAATGGTGCACTGATTGACTATGGAATGGATAATAATATTTATTCATTTTGAATCACTATCGGAGCTTACCAAGAACAACAAGCTAATATTTTACCCAATTGCAGAAATCATACTGCAATTTTTAAACAAATCGCATTAACAAGTGGTCCGCTCAATAAAATGGAATTTGGCAGTATTTCAGAAGAAATTTGTAAGAAAAATGAAGCATGCACGATTAATGAGAACGCTTATGCTTATGTGACTTTGTGATTCAAAATTATGAACTTAGGACTTTCTGATTCTTATGCAGATGAAAATTTCATATTTAAAGCAACATATGGATCTACATATTCATATGAAATTGCAAATATAATAGTTGGTAACAGTGCTGCAACTTTAAGTTATACAAATATCAGTGACTCATCACAAAAAATCAGTTTTGAAGTAAATATTGGCTCTATACCTGCACTATCAAACACAAATATTTTTATTTCATTTTATAGTTATAAAAATTTAACTTATGATGGTGAAGAAATGACAATTAATTATCAGGCAAAATTGACAAGCTCACTTACAGCCAATTATTCAGCTTTATCGTTTTCTGACTCAAGTGTTGTTGGGAAAGCAACTCAGCCATCAACTGCTATAAATACCGAAAATTATGGCGCTTTCTATTATATAAGAGTGTCAAGTGAACACCATGAACTTGCTGCAGTTGCTGCTATATGCGTTTTTATAGGCATTTTTATGATTGCTGTATGGGTTTTAATTGCAAAAATATTTTACAGTGAGCAGATATATGGAAATCATAATACTGAATCTCATGGGACAATGGCAGGCCTAAATACAAAAAATGCTACTGTCGAACACACCTTGATAAAAGAATCCGCAAAGCCAGAAAACAATTTAAACGGCTTTAGACCCATGGGATCTGAAATCAAAAATATAGGTCAAGAACCTAACAAATTTCAGCTTGAGCTTAATACAGGAGAGGGATCCCCAAGCCAAAGAGGAAAAATTTCAATTCCGAATTCTCTACCTAAATCAAGAGAAAATATAGGAAGATTTAGAGAATTTACTTTAGGAGAAGACAGCCCTTCAACTTTTGTAGGAATTGGATATGGGATGCCAAGAGCTGGTATTAGGCATGATATAGATAATCCAGAAATCAGAAGTGCCAGGCAAGAGGGTCTGAGTATTCCAATGAGAGCAGGGCTAATTTCTAAAAATGAGCCAGAAATAAAAGGAAATATAAATGTTCCTGGCTTTGGTCCTTTGCCGCCAGAATTAGATCCAGGTTCTGCTCAAAGAGGGAAAATCAATGTTCCACCGCATATGAAAGGAACATCATTTGGAAATGATCCCTCAACAAAACTAGAAATAGTCGATGCACCTCAATTGCCAATATTTGCAGGATCTCCTACAGATTTTTCAGCAAAAAACCAAGAAAAAAAAGGTTTTTCTCCAATGGTTGATCCTGGAGACTTACGACCAAACTTTGGAAGCCCACAAGCTAAAGCTGGAGGGTTTGGTGGAAACATTGTGGAAGAAGCAAAGCTTCCTTTTGCAGTTCCCATTTTCAGAGGCTCTACTGGAGAAGGCCCTTCTTTAAGTCAAGTTAGTATTCCTCCTAGCCCAAATGGAGAAATAAACTTAGGAAATCCTAATTCAAAGGGATCTTTTCAACCTATAAATCCTTCATTTGGTGAAGAATATGACGATATTGAAATCCTTGTAGATGATACTAAATCAAGAGGACCCCCAGAATATAAATAATTTACGATTAGTTATTATGCAGAACTTAAATTCATTGTTAATAAACTTGAATTAAATGGAAGAAAATAGGACAAGAATTGAAGTTGTTGTTCGAGTAAGACCAATTCTTCCTGAGGAATCTAGACAAGGTCTAATAAACTCACGAATCCAGCCAGAGACTGATAAGAAGTCCCTTGTGTAAAAAAATAATTAGAGTGAAATTCCCAGAATCAAAACAGCAAAAAAGGTTCAAATTTGACGACGTTTTTGATGAAAGCTCTACACAAGAAGAATTATTCGCTAGATTAAAATTAAATTCACTTGTGAAAAAAGTGGTTGAAGGATTTAATGCAACTGTTTTTACATATGGGCCTACTGGATCTGGGAAAACTTTTACAATGGAAGGGTATGAATATGATAGGTAAACAATTTTTTGCACTTTTAGTAAGACAGCTATTAGGGATATTTGGTTGATATTTTTTTTCCTCGTATATATTTATTAAAAATTTTAAGTGTTAATCACTTGCTATAATGGTTTTTTAGGCAATGTCTGGCTATAGAAAAAATTGCAGATGAGTATCTGTATAGCTACTAAAAAAACGCATAGGGAATTGTTCGTAGCCATATGATAAAGGCTTAAAGCCCATCATAAAAGTATTACATAATTAGGAAAATGAAAATATTGGTCTTGTCCCTAGAACAGTTAAAGCGCTTTTTGACGAAATTAAGCAGTCTGAAAGCCAAGTTGAATATACTGTAAATTGTACATATATTCAGATCTACAATGAAAATATATATGATTTATTAAATCCAGCCCAGCTTACTCCAAACTCCCCTGGCTTGAAGATGAGGTGAAATAAAAGCGATGAATTCTATGTAGAAAATCTTTGTATTTTCCCATGCTTTACATATCAAGAAGCATTAAGCCACTTTAATTCTGGATTAAGGAACAAGATTATGGCTTCCCATAATATAAACAGTACTTCTTCAAGGTCCCATTCAATTTTTTCATTGAATCTTGAAGCTTTAGATAAAGAAGAAGGCAGAATTGTGTCAAGCAGACTTCAATTAGTAGACTTAGCTGGAAGTGAGAAAACAGCAATGACTGGAAATGAAGGCTTAGCACTAAAAGAAAGCATTGAAATCAATAAAGCGCTGTTTACATTAAGGCAGGTTATTACAACGTTAGCAGAAAACAATGAAGCCTTTGTGCCGTATAGGAATTCGAAGCTTACAAGTCTGCTAAAGCAAAGCATTGGAGGAAACAGCTATTGCTTAATGATAGCGTGTATATCTCCGATAGATACTTTTTTTGAGGATAATCATAGTACTCTCAACTATGCTATACAAGCAGGAAGTATTTCAAATATTCCTGTGCAAAATATAGACCCAAAAACTAAAATCATCAGGGAGTTAAAAGTAAAATATATATAGAAAGAAATAAAAAGACTGAAAAAAGAGCTTGACCAAGCAAACAGTCAGCTGGATTTTCTCACTCTCTCCCTTTAAATTGGTCTGTTTTAAATAAAAGAAGGTGATTTTTAAAAAAAGTATTATTTAAATTTTCTTATATAAATAATCTAAAAAAATGTAAATTAAATAAAAATATTTGAATTTACATTTATTTTCTGATGAATTGACTTAATCGATTTATTGTTCCAACTGTTAATAGTGCTCTACATGCAAATTAAGCCAAAATATTTATTAAAAATAATAATTTTAATCTGTTAATTTACCGTTGAAAATTTCAATTTATTAGGGGTTAACTACCCAAAAATTTAAATTTTTGCCAACATTTTGTTTCAGTTTAAAGTGGGAGTTAGTGAAATTGCATCACTGGATAGAAAAACTCAAAAATCACGACTGCAAGAAATGGAAAAACTTCCATTAAAATCTGTCCATATAAAACGTATACGTGATTTAAGGAAATCGCTAGAATTATCTACTAGCTTTGAGCCAACTCCCGTTCCTCATACAGCTGCTTCTCAATCCCGAGGTAAAACTGAGGATTTCCCTTTATCCCAAGAAGTTTTAAGTGAAAAATTATACGACAGTGTCAAAATGATAAGAGAACTAATGGCAATTAATAAAAAACTAAAAGAGCAAAATTCAGAGCTTTTGTCTTCTAAAAAGAATATAGAAGCTGAATTTATTGAAATTCAATCTGAAAATCAAGAATTAAAAGAAAAAACAGAAATGCTGGAAACTATATTGAGAGACCAAGTGGAGCAGGCAAATGGGATAAAAGAGGTAGAAAACTTGCAAAAAGAAAAAAAAGAATTAGAGTGAAAAATCGCGCAGCTTGAAAAGGAAAATAAAAATCATTCAAGTATGCAGGTTAGAAAAAGTGAGTGGGATTGAAAGTCCAAAAGGACTGTACTAAGAGATCGTAAATTTTAGACAGATTCTGCTAAGCCTCCAAAAGTGTTTACGTTTGACAGAAATGAAGGGACTCCTATTAATTCAAATGGGAGATCATCACTGACACCTCGAGAGAAACAATTTAGAACATCTTTTAATTTTCATAAGAGAAACACTTCAAACGGTCTTAGTTTCGATTCTCAAGTAAAGCAAGAGGCCCTTTCAGCCCTTTCAAATATTTTAGGATATAAACAATTGTAAAATATTATGAATATTGATATAAGATATATTTAAGAGAATTTGCAATCATAAAATACAAGAAATATTTAATGAGAATAATAATATTTTTACTAGAAATAATATCAATAAATAAAGAATTAACTTACGGAGCTCTCTTGCACTCATAGAAAAGTTCATGCAAAATATCCATGCACTTCTGCCAGTTCTCTTCTCTAGTTGCATAATGGTTGCATACCACTTTGAATGTAGGGCTATTCTTATATCTTGTGCCCAAAAGGAAAATTAATCTTTCTTTTTGTAGTTTTGTGAGATTCCAGTTACGCATGTCGACCCACATTTTCACGACTTGGCTTGGTAAATCTACTCTGTTAGGCACAGTGGCGTTTTTGCCATAGTAATGAACAACTTGGGCTGCAACTTTTTGGCTTGGGGGATTATTCTTGATTTCTTCTTTCACTTGTTCTATTGTGCGGAGAGGGTAGTCAAAAGGATCTCTTCATATAGACTTCTGCCAAGGTGGCAATAATTCGTGTGGGGATTTACCACCAGAGGCAAATCTCCTTAAAGCCATCATCATTTTCATAATAATGAATTCTCATTAGAAAATATTTCATTTGGCAATCATAAACAAGTTGTCAATTATAGATTTAATAACTAATTTTTTACTTGGAGTTTTTCAATGTTAAAATTATGATTTTTTCCTTACTCCCCCCCCCCCCCTCCGTGAGCGAACAAAAAAATTTTGTTCGCTCACGGAGGGGGTTTAATTTTTTTTTTTTTAAAAAAATTTATATATAAATTTTATAAAAAATATTTTTTCGAAAATTTAAAAAAATCCTAATTTGCAAAAAATGGGAAGCAAATATTAATTTAATTTGCAAAATTTATGTTTTTTAAAACGCAATTTGTTTAAAATTAAACAGAATTAGCTCTAGATTTCATTATACTAATTATCACTTATATATCCAAATTTTTTTCCATTAAAATTTTTTCTATTAAAAAAATTTTTGTTCACTCACGGAGGGTGGTTTTTTGGTCAAAAAATGGCGATTTTTCTAATGGTTTTGTTCGCTCACGGAGGGGGGGGGGGGGGGAGTTATAAATTTTTAATTAGCTATTTTTAAACAAATTTAATTAGAAAATAATTTATAGCGACAACGCATATCATAATAAAAATGGTCCTGCCTTTTCTGTCACTTTGCTTACTCCCCCTCCATAAGCGAATAAAAAAATTTTGTTTGGGAGTTAATTTTTTATTTTAAAAAATTTATATATAATTTATATTTGAAATTTAAAAATTCACAAGTCGAAATAATTGAAAAGCAAATATTATCCCTTGCATATTTAAATATTTTTCATAAAGAATTCTTCTATTAAAAAAAATTTTTGTTTTCTCGCAGTGTTTTTTTTTGTTGTTGACAAAAGCAAGGATTTTTCCAATGGTTTTATTCGCTCGCGAAGAGGGGGAGTTAGTTTCATTTGTCATTGCAGAGCCAAACCCAGACAGAATAGAATATCAATACATTGAGCTAAACGCGCCAGCTACTGACATAAAGTTTTGTGGTGCCCAAGATGATGTCATGCTTCTACTCACCACTGAAAATTCTGTTTATCGATCCGAAAACAAAGGCTTTTCATGGAAGCCGCTATCTCCAATTCTAGAAAAAGAAGGCAAGAAAGCAGGCTCCACAATTGGAAAAGTTACACAAATATTAGTAAATCCAGCTGATAAGCAAGTTGTAGTGATGCTGGGGAGTGCAGGGCTTAACTGGTTTTCAGAAGACTGTGGGAAAACGATAAAAGCTTTAAATTATGGAAGACCAATGGAAGAGTATCATTTTCATCCTACAGAGAGAGACTGGGGACTAGCTGCATCGTGGACGAAGTGTTCAGATTTTGTTGATGAGCCTTGCAAAAAGTACAGAGCTTTATATTTAACTCAAGATCTCGGGCAAACATGGACAAAACTCATAGACTATGTAGTCCAGTTTTCGTGGGCATATGAAAATCTTGCTAAATATCCTTATTGGATTAATACTGGCATAAGATTTTAAAGAAAATCTATTATGTAAAATATGTTCAACTTATTAAATACAGTATATATTAAAAGAAATATTCCAAAAGAAAGAATCTATGTGACCAGAAGTCTTCAAGAAGGCGACCAAAAGTTAGCAGGATGGAGCTACAATGTTGACATGGTGAAAAGTGATGATTTCTTCCAGTCTTCTTCAATTCTTGTACCTCATGGCAACAAATTTTTACTTGCAGACAGATATATATTAGTTGCTCAGTCCATAGAACAGGATTCTCAAGATGTCCAACTGATGGTTTCCAATGACAAAAACATTGAAAAATTCTATAAAGCTGATTTACCTATCAAAAGAATCCCAGAGCATTCCTACACTTTGTTAGACACTTCAGAAGGGTCAGTTTTTGTCCAGGTAAATCATTATGGACCAGGATCAAGATATGGAAATATTTATGAATCTGACGTGACTGGTAGATTAGATTAAGTTCTCGCGGGTCTTTAGGTATTATTTCAGCATCTCGCCGTACCATGGATCACATGCCCTTTTGCTTCTGACCTCACCAAAAAATGCTGAATTGGGAAGTCTCTCTGTGAGGTCACACTATCTGTCTTCTGTGTCCACAAGCGAAAAGACCTTACACCTCTTGCAGGGCCCGGATTATAGGTAAACAACCTTTTCCTCCTCCATGGCCTGCTTTAACCATATTGCCGGCTCGGTAATGCTCCGATGGAGAGCTGAAGGGTATTGCACCGGTCGGCACGTCTGAATGAGGAAAACTGGTCGAGACTCAGCCCCTGGTCCAAAAAAACCTGCCCCGAGAACTATCGCCATTTAGCTCCTCTCCTCTAGGTCCGGAGCAATTCTTGGAACACCAAATCACGCGATTTTAATAATTCTGTGACTGGCAGAAGATTCTCAATTTCTCTCCTTCATAATGTAAGAGACCCTAAAGGTTATTGTGATTTTGATAAGGTATATGGACTAGAAGGGATTTATATTGCAAATGTTTATGATAGAGAAAAAACTAATGAAGAATTTGATGCTTCTGACACGAAAAAGAAAAAAGGAAAAGATGCAGAAATTACATATAAGAAAACAGCAATTACTTTTGATAAAGGAGGAGTCTGGAAAACAATAACTCCCCCTGAAAAAGACTCAAATGGAAAACGAATTTTGTGCAAGGATGAAGATTGCTCATTGCATTTATAACATTTTCAGTTATTTTTATATATATATTTATACATAAAATAATCTCAAATTGTATATAAAATAGGTTTAACCCGGAAAAAAATTTTAGAGCTAATTATTAAGTCAAGTCTACATTCAATTACTTCTCAAAAATTTGGGACCGCTTATTCATCAGAAAACGCGGTCGGGATCATCATTGGTGTTGGCAACGTCGGAAAATACCTCTCAAACAAGCCTGATGAAGTAAATACTTATTTATCTAGGGATGGTGGTCTTACATGGAGTGAAATCAAAAAAGGGTCCTATATCTATGAAATAGGAGACCATGGCGCTATTATAGTCATGGCTGACGACCAAAAGGCTACAGACCGCGTCTATTTCTCATGGAATGAAGGTCTTACTTGGGAGTCCATCAAATTCACTGATACTCCTATAGAAGTTGACAACATCATCATTGAGCCAAAAGCCACATCTCAAAATTTCGTCCTTTATGGCCAAGTTGGAGGAAAAGGAGTCAGCGTCGCCATTGATTTTTCATCACTTCACGAGCCTAAATGCAAAGGAGCTGATAAGCCAGGAGAAGGCAGCGACTATGAGCTGTGGAGCCCAAATGATGGGAGGACTGGAAATGAATGTCTTTTAGGTAGAAAAATGGAATATGTAAGAAGGAAAAGAGAAAGCGAATGCTATAACGGTGAAGAGTTCGAAAGGGGATCGTTTAAATATAACTGTGAGTGCACCAAGCTGGATTATGAATGCGATTTGGGATATTTCAGTGAAAATGATGGACCTTGCAAGAAAGTTGAAGGAGTTGTGGAAGAGGAAAATTGCCAAGATGAGGATATTTATTATGAAGTGTCTAGAGGATATAGAAGAGTTGCTGGGGATACTTGTGTGGGTGGGGTAAGTGTAGATTTGGAGCCATATAGATTTGAGTGTGCAGCTGATTCTATTGGGACTAGTGGAATTATTATAATCATAGTATTGGTTGTGGCAATTATTGGATTGCTATATGTGAGGTTTTCTGAGTTCTTTATAAGGAAATGGAATGAATTTAAGGGACTTGAAGTTTTTGACAAAGTTGGATATTTCAGTGACCTTAGCAAGGCTCCAGAAGGAATGGATGAAGAGCTGTCTGAAAGAGAAAATAACCAAACAGCACATGCTTTGGATAGCAACAATGAAGAAGAGGAATTTAACCCTAGATCATAATATATTATGACTAATAAATAGTTTTTATATAATTTTTTATTTTAATGATGAAGTGATATTTTTTCTAATAAATTATCAAATCAAATAGTCTTTTTATTTAGAGAGATGCGAAAAATATGTTAATTACTATAACTAGCCTTAAATCCATTATATAAATTATGAGTATTAGTGAGAAACTAGAGAATGTTCTCAAAGAAATCCAAAATCAAATTGATATTATTGATAGTCATCTGAAAGAGATTTCTTTAAATAATTATGACCCCAGCTTTGAAGAATATTTATTATGTACCAAAGAAGAGCTTGAGCAAAAAAAAACTACTCTTGTTAAGGAATTCTCAGATAATGCGATTTATGAAACTACTAAAATAATAAACGATGACAAATCTAATTGTCCGGATATAGAGGATACAGATGAAAAAGCTCGAAAGCATGATGAATCGCCAAGTAATTACCCAATCCCTGATGAGAGTCCTATTAGCGAAATACTGAATCTGAATAATCGAAAGCTAAATAAATCATCAACACAGCCGCTGATTTTTGCAGATACTAAAACCCTTAACAGCCCTAAATTAAATGAATCATGAATAAAAAATAGAAGATATGAAAACCGATCAAATACTAATCATGAAGATTCCACTATTAATCCATTTGAATTATTAGAAGAAAATGATATGGACTTGAAATTAGATTTTTCTAAACCAAAAACATTGATAAAACGCTTACACACAGATAAAGAGGGGCAAAAACAATTTATTTTTAAGTCTGCAAGTTTAAAATCAGAATCGCCCAAAATTTTTCATAGAGAAGAAAAAGAAGACAAGAGTAATCAAATTTTTAAATCAGCAAATAAAGAAGGGCCACCCAAAAATTTACAAAAAGAAGGAATAGCAATTATTGAAAAGGATCAAAATCAAGCCGTTCCCAAATCAACTATTTTAGAAAATGATCCAGCTAAAAACTCTTTGAAAGAAATAGCTGATAGCTCAAATGCAGAAAGAACATCAGGCTGCTTCTCAAAACATGATTTGGACGTAGAGCTTGTAAATTCAATTGATGAATTAATGAAAACAGATAAGACACAGGAAATCGTTCAAAATATTGATAATTTGCAAATTTCTCAAAATAATAGCTCTTTATCTTGAAAAAGTAAAAAGTTTCGCTTATTCTTAGAGGGTTTTAAAATTAAATTTAAAAAAATCCCAAATAAAAGTAAGTAAATAAAATTTGATTTATAAAATTAATAAATTAGCAAAATATAATTATAATAGTTATATTTACTGCGAAAATATGACTAATCTAATAGCTTTGTTTGATAACTAAGAGAGTAAGAAAACTAGCCAGCAATTATCTAATAATAAGAGTCCTGAGAGAGCTCAGCACAATGAAAAGATCCCCAGGAGTGACCGAAATACTCATAAATTTGGCCAAAATTCAAAACGAAGAACAATAAAACCTCCAATTACAATTGATATTGATAGAAGCATAAATGAAGAAAATCTTGACGAATTAAGCATCTTAGAGCTTCAAAAATTAATAGAAACCTACAACGGAGGAGTTGATATCCAGAAATCTAAAGAAGTTATTGTTAAATTATCTGAAATTAAAAACAAAGCCCATGAAGAAATCTTAAAAATAAGGGAAAAAATAGTAAATGAAAAGGAGAAAAAAATTGGAAATTTTGAATCTTTGCTGTCTCGACTAGCCACACCAGATACAGAGCCATCACCGAAATCAGCTGATGATTGTAAATCTATTATGGACGACACAGCTAATATTAAGCTAGGCTTGCCTCCTCTATCAAGATCAAGATTAAATCCAAATAATTCCAAAAGCAGCTCAAATTCTCCAAGGCCAGCTACAAGTGAAAATATAATCAAAGGAAAGCCTCCAACAAGCAGCTTTCCAAGGCCACAAACAGCAGTCATAGAAAAGAAAGTTAACTCCCCCCTTCGAAAGCGAACAAAAATATTTATCAGTTCACGGAGGGGGTTAATTTTTTATATATAAATTTTATTTTCGAAATTTAAAAAAATATTGGTTTGTAAAAATTGAAGGCAAATATTTATTTAATTTGTAAAATTATGTTTTAAAATGCAATTTGTTTAAAAATTAAACAGAATAAGCTAGAGATTTTATGATACTAATTATCACTTATATAAAAAATTGTTTTGTTCACTCACGGGGGGTGGATTTTTGGGCATAAATAGGGTTTTTCCAATGGTTTGTTCGCTTGGAGGAGTAAAAAGGTTTTATTAGAAACTAAAAGTAATGGAAAACCAAATAATGTGATAATTAGGACAAGACTTCATCAATCAAATAGCCCTGCTAAGCATCATAAAACTAGCAACACAGGAGAAATCAGAGTAGATGCTCTACCTAAAAAAGACAAAACTGTAAGAATTATATAGAATGACATGGTAAGCGTACTAGCTGGGCTGCCCACAAGAATTATCCCAGATGTCATAAAATCCATAAGAAGATCACGCAGCTTTACAGACTTAAAAACTTCAGGCAGCACAACACCTATTACATTGTCCAAAAAACTCTCTAGAGCTGAGCTATCTCCACATGATTAATTATAAATAAAATTAAAATTCAATAAAAATTATTTGTAATTTCATATAAATAATCACTTAAAAATGAAAAAGGATCAATAGTAACGTTTATACAGTGTACTCTTAAAGACCATGACATGGGCAAGAGACTCTCATGGTCTCTTCGACTATGAGTCCAAGAACATCCAAAAAAAGAACATCCGAGCCAACTGTTCAGGCAAGCTAATCCGAATCAGCAATGAAGTCCAATTTTTAAGCGAAAAAATCGACACAAACCATGTTGACGACCGTTCAAATTTGGCCCACATTTCTTTGGCCAAAGGACAATACTCCATCTCCCCATTTGACGAAAATCAGCCTTTATGGCTCGCTTTAAGAGTTACGAAATCAAATGAAGACTCGAAATGCTACAACCTCAATGAAGGGTCCATTATTAAACTTGGCCGTGTTAAATTCAAAATCAGTGCTCTCCACACCTCAAGTTTCGAGCCTTTAACCTTCATACAGGGCAGCTCAGAAAATTTTTTACCTGAAGAAAGCGTCTGCAGAATATGCCTCTGCGATTCAAATGACCAAGAAAATCCTCTTATCAGCCCTTGCATTTGTAAAGGCACAATGAAACATATACACGTCCAATGTCTCCAAAAATGGGTCTCATCTAAATTTTCTACCAAAACTGGGCCGAATTCTGAGATTTTTTGTTGAAAATCTATGGACTGTGAACTTTGTAAAAGTCCTTACCCAGCAAGTGTCCAGGTGGGGAGAAGGGTTTATGCAATTTTTACATCTGGGGATATACAAACCCCTTATTGTATGATAGAATCTATGTCTAGGGACAGCAATAACCATAGGATGCTTTATTTGGTATCTTTTAAAAATAAATGCTCAATTACAATGGGGAGAGGTCATGACTCTGATTTGAGGGTTTCTGATATTTCGGTGTCGAGGATGCATGCTATGATTAGGTATGTGAATGGGAAATTCATTTTGGAGGACAATTCAAGCAAATTTGGAACATTAGTGATGCTACAGGAACCGAAAAAAGTGGAAGCAGAGGATGAATTTGTGATGCAGATAGGAAGGACTGTTTTTGAAGTTTCCATTAAAAGTGGAATAAGGGGAGATGCGTCTATTGATGAAGATTTCTAAAGGCGAGAGTTATATTTTATTAGGATCAATAAATTGTTATTTTAAGCTATTTTTTTACAGGTTTTTTCTTTGCGGGATATTCATCTTTTCCTCCAATTATAGTTAATTGTGTAGGAGAATTGGCAATGAGGCTATCAATAAGGCTAATACAAGAGCTAGGTCTCAGTCATTTTGGCCTTTTTATCCCTCCAAGAGTTGGGGACCAAGCTAAAACTCGATTTACCTTTTCTATTGGAAGAGCTGAAAGTCCATCTGCAGAAGCAATTAATGACCCAATAATACAAGCGTTTGTATCTGTATCTCCACCACCTGATAAAATCTTTTCAACTGCTTCCAAGTATCTATCCCCCGCTAAAAGGCTTCTAAATCCATACACAAATGCTATTTTAGCCCACCCAGATGCTTTATTCACAGGCAAATCAATAGACTCAGCTTCAATTAAGCCTACCCATTCTCGTATTTCATTATTCATATAAGGTTCCATTTCTTCTTTAGTCCTCATATAAGAGCTTCTTCTATCTCTAGTATTAATTAGCATCCCAATCGCCATCACATGAAAACAACATGCCAATTGAACCGTCACATTTGGGTGAGAAAGGCTGACTTCTTCTTTAACCGCTTTAACTATATCTGCAGGACTTAAATTTCGGCATCACACCGCTAATGGCGAAATTCTCATCAAGCAGCCATTGCTTTGGGAATCTTGGTTTTTTGCTGCACCTCTTCTTACCATTTCTGCGACGTGGCTTTTTAGGTTTGCAGCTTTTGGTAGACTGTTTCTGAGGGATCCTCCCAGATCAAAAGGTCTTGAAGTAATTCAGTTTCCATACTGTTCAGCTATATAGTTTAAATTTAGATTGCTACTATTAGACAGTCCTCGCAAAAGACAGCAAGTAAGCTCACTGTCATCAGTGGTTTGTCCTGGGCCTGCATGATGCAACCCTCCCCCTCTTAGTTCAAAAGCAGCTCTAAGAGAAGACACATTTGGGACTCCTTGGAATTCAAGCACAGCTCCTATTGCATCTCCAAGCCATGCTCCAATAATAGCACCTTTGCATCTATCAATTATGGTTTCATCATTCGAAATCATTAGTTTTTTAAATGGATTTTTCATACTTGAGAAAATGATGTCTCATACTGAAGCTGATTTTATTAAAAAATAGATGAATAATATACAATTTCCATTGAAAATGAGACCTGGGTCAGGCTGGAATAGAGAAAAAATAATGATGGATTTAAATACAAATAAGATACAGCTTTTGAGGAAAGGTGTCAAAAAGTGTAACTTACAACGGAATAGAGAAAATTATTCAAATAATCTATTGCAGCTTTCGGGGATAGAGCCGGATCAAAAGGGCTATGAGGAGCCTTTTGAGGATTCTGTTATATTTGAAGTTTATAAATCGCTTACTTCAAGATCAAATGTATCAAATCACAAAAATAAAGTTAAAACTCTCCTTAAAATGGGATTAGCTACAGATAGAAGGATACCATTTTTAAAGCCAACTACTCAAACAGAAAAGAAAGGCTTAAGACTAGCTGCAAGAACTCTAGACAAAAGGGAATTAGATAGAATGCTAATATCTCCTATAATGTTTAGACAAAAATATACTATACGGCCCGTAGGATTTAAATATTTAAATAGAATCCGAACACAGAAGACCATCAAAACCTCAAGATAAGACGAATTTCCTAAAATTGGAACATTAAAGTTAAGCATCAATAAAAATATTCTTAATATAAAGTTAATTAATCCAAAATTCTCCAATCACAGCCAAAATCATAAAAATATTATTGAATTTAAAACAGGAAATGGCTTTCAGAGACCACTAACTTCTCAAATCCAAATTCTTAATAGGGCATTTCTGTTAATATTAGCAATAAATATTTTCAGAACTTTAATGAGTCAACTGTAAGTATCACCTAGACTTCAATTATTCAAAACTTTTAACTGCTGTACAACTGATCAGCTATCAGATGAAGCAAATAGTGAATTTATGACCACTCAATCACCAATAAAGGTAATCAGTATTCAGAGACCAAGATCTGAAAGTACTGCGAAGAATGAGATCTTTATAAAGCCTTTTCTGATTAAATCACTGAGAAAATCTGAGGTTTTAGAAGCGATAGAAGAGCAAAACATATCAACAAATATCGAATAGGAATATATAAACGAATTTAAATTAAACAAATTTTCAAATTCAAACTTTTAGATGAGCATTTGCCCTCTGGCAATTTTTAAGGGTAAATTGAATGTTTTAGACTTTTGTAAATATTATAGGATAAACTGAGATAATAAATGCTTTTAATAATTTAGGCCATGATGAATATTAAAATAGAAAACAATGGGTTTAATAAGTCTCTAATCCTTTCTAAATATACATAAACGCTTAAAATTTGGTGTATAAAATTTTTAAGTGCTATTAGCTCACATACTTTTGATAAGTTGAAGAGGATATATATTTCTCTTACATATAATTTATTCACTATAATAGATCTCTATACCCCAGCAGAATACCAATCAGAAAGAATATGGTGCAGGGCACCTTCTTTATACAGTCTAAGTCTGATTAGGCATCTTAAAAACATAAATGGAGATTTGCCATCCCCCTTTTTGCTCTCCAAAAAAGCTGACAAGTATATACAAATTAATCCCGGAAATCAAAATCGATGGCCAATAATGATCTAAAATATTCTAGGGGTTTATATAATGGAAAATTAATATTGAAGTTTCATCAATTGAATTTCATTTCTTAAGCAAACATTTTATATAAATGTCAGTCGTATAAAATACTAACTCCCCCGTGAGTGAACAAAAAAATTTTGTTCACTCACGGAGGGGGGTTAATTTTTTTTTTAAATTTAAAAACATCCTAATTCGCAAAAATTGGAAAGCAAATATTAATTCAATTTGCGAAATTTATGTTTTAAAAAGCAATTCGTGTAAAATTAAACAGAATTAACTCTAGATTTCATTATACTAATTATCATTTATATATCAAAATTTTTTTTTTCCATAAAAAATTTTTGTTCACTCACAGAGGGGGGGTTTTTGGGCAAAAAATAGCGATTTTTCTAATGGTTTTGTTCACTCACGGAGGGGGGGAGTAAATATCTGAAATCTTTTTAATTTTCATCAATGAATTGTATTCGTTATGCACTTGTTTTTGATATCAGAAAATTATTATTTATATAAATTTAATCAAATATAGGGCTTATTTTAATGAAAATTTTGAGTGAATAAAAAAATAATTTTCGGTCAACTAAAATATGTTATATATCCATTATAAACTTCAAAATATTAGTCATGAGCGTAAAGGAGAATAATTTTGAGGTAAAATTCCCAGCCGTTCTAGCACTAGAAGTCCCCACAAAAAGAAAGGCCGACTCATTATTGAAAAATTCTTTCACTTTATCAAGGTCGTCAAACGCTGAATCACTGAGCAATATTCGTATGCAAACTTACACAAGGCTTTACAGCAGTAAAAAATTTTCTATACCAATAGCTCCTCAAGGCCAATCAACAGCTAGGATAAATCAAGATTCAGAGATTTTCCCTGGAATAACAAAGGAAAAAAAATTAAACATGACAAGTATATCGTCTAAACAACTGAAATCAAAACCAGGAACTAGAGAATTTTCTAAACAATCTACAGCATGCCCAGCACCTACTCGTAAAGCTGAAAATAATGAAAAAAAGGTAAAAGAAAGCATGTTTGAAGTCCAAAGAGTTCTAATCCCCCATCCTTGACCGAACGATTTTCATATAATGTAGTTTTGATATAATAATCAATAAAGCAAAATCATACACCTATTTTATATATATTTTTTTACTTCCATCCTTGAATAATTTTTTTTTATATAATAATTAAGTAATTTTTTCTAAAGAAAGGTTTTTAGCTGCATGGCAGATTTTAATAAAGCAAGTGTTTCGATAAATGATGTGCGATAAGTGATAAATTAGAGCTTATTAGAGATCTTGCAACTTATGAAAATGATTTTTCGAAGACCAAAGAATTATCAATATCTTTAGGAAGATTGAGGATGCTATCAACATCAATCCCAGATATTTATGGAGAAAATGAAATAAATCAGGTTGAAGAAAAAGCGATACTTCAAAAATTAAATGAGGGGCTGGATTCGATTTTGAAAATGGGAGCTGAGACTAAGCATCTAGAAAATGAAGGCAATATTGAAAATGAGATTTTTGACCTTAAAAGCAGCTACCAGCTGCGAAAGTTTGAATCTGTATACCAAGGGATATTTAAAATATCCTCTATTTCATGTATAATGTGCTTAATTAAGCATTTCGGAGAACTAAATAATCCAGTAGAAATTTCTTATAGTCTGTCAATTAGATCCAAAATCCAAGAACATCATATAATAAATTTTCGAAGCGATAAATGGTTGGAGTACATAGAAATCAGTGTTGAAACATCATTTGGAGATGCTTTTAATATAAACGTAAGGGTGCCTATTTCCAACTCCCATCAAGATAAAAAGCAAATATATTCATATACAAAAAAGAGCATTCTTCCACATCTTTACTTCATCTATTCCAACAATGAACTGAAATTGCAATATGACTATAGGCATAGCCACACATTTTATAGTCTTATTTGCGAAATCAGAGGGTTTGGTCTTTGCTCTGTTCAGCTCACAGAAAGTGGAGACCAGCAAGTTCATATCCAAGTTAGCTCAATAGATGATGCTTTAGAAGTCCCTCTTGCTCCCTCCCCTCATGAGCGAACAAAAAAATTTTGCTCATTCACGGAGGTGGTTAATTTTTTTTTTTAAAAACATTAATATATAAATTTTATGTGAAAATTGTGAAGTAAAAATTAATTTAATTTGCAAAATTATAATTTAAAATGCAAGCTGTTTAAAAATTAAGCAGAATTAGCTAGAGATTTTATTATATTAATTATCACTTATATATCAAAATTTTTTTGATAATATTTTTCAATTAAAAATTTTTGTCACTCACGGAGGTGGGTTTTTGGGGTTCCTTCACACGACGCCTACACCATAACGACTATTTTTTTGGCCTATTTTTTTTGACCTATTTTTTTTTTGGCCTGTTTTTTTTTAGCCTAATTTTTTTGGCCTATTTTTTTTTGGCCTAATTTTTTTTTGGCCTATTTTTTTTGGCCTATTTTTTTTTGGCCTAAATTTTTTTGGCCTATTTTTTTTGGCCTATTTTTTTTGGCCTATTTTTTTTTTCGCCTATTTTTTTTTTGTCTATTTTTTTTGGCCTATTTTTTTTAGCCTATTTTTTTTGGCCTATTTTTTTTGGGCCTATTTACGTATTTATCTATTTTTAAGAAGCCTTCCTTCACACTAGCAATACTAAAATTAAAACTTTTTATTTTCGACTTACTCCCCCCCCCCCTCCGTGAGCGAACAAAAAAATTTTGTTCACTCACGGAGGGGGGTTAATTTTTTTTTTTTAAAAAAAATTTATATATAAATTTTATAAAAAATATTTTTTTCGAAATTTAAAAAAATCCTAATTTGCAAAAATTGGAAAGCAAATATTAATTTAATTTGCAAAATTTATGTTTTAAAAACGCAATTTGTTTAAAATTAAACAGAATTAGCTCTAGATTTCATTATACTAATTATCACTTATATATCAAAATTTTTTTCCATTAAAATTTTTTTCTATTAAAAAAATTTTTGTTCGCTCACGGAAGGTGGGTTTTTGGTCAAAAAATGGTGATTTTTCTAATGGTTTTGTTCGCTCACGGAGGGGGGGGGGAGTTAGTGACGTCGATAATAAAATGGCAGACCAGGTGGCATTCAAGCTATCAATTCGTGATGGTAGAATTGCTTTCTGTCAAGGCTATGCATATAGAGTAAATAGGAAAGATCCCAGTATAAGGAGAACATACTGGAAGTGCATCAAATACTCACTTCCCCTTACAACTTTTTTGCTCATACTCGAAATTGCAAATATGTACAAAAAAAGAATTTAATTCAGCTTGTAAAATTAAGCTTAAGAACGCACTTTAACTAAATGCTATGTGATTATTTAGAGATTTTATTTTAATAACCATAATTTATATATAGTCTTATAAAATAAATTTGTTCACTTTTTTTTTTAAAAACAGATTTTTGAATGATTTTGCTTTCTAATAGGATGAGAGTTAGAAGGTTGCCCTGCACAATGGTCACAGAAAATGATTCCTTAATAAACATCAAAGGAAATCATGATTTTCACCCTCCCAATCAAGCTGAAATTAGCGCTAAATTGGAATTAAAAGAAAGCTTGAAAAGGAATTTGAACGAAAATCCTTTTGGAGAAATTCAACAATGGCCAGAGACTTACTCAGCAATGTGCCTAAAAAGATAAAGTTATCTCAAGAAACTAAAGTAAACCTGCCATCACAAAGGAGTATTGAAGCTGCTCTTTACAGAGAGTGCGAATCAAGTGTTTCAGAGCTTCCTAATAGTTTGGCAGAATTGGTGCTTGAAGACAATGACTAATGACAACTTGGAGTTTTTACTTATTGAAGATGGAATTGAAGATAAAATCCTTGTCTTCGGAACTATTTTAGAGCTTCAAAAGCTGTGTGGATGCAATGTCGTGCTTATGGATGGAACTTTTCAGCCCTAAAGCCTTTCAAATTGACTTTGAGATGGCAGTTATCAATGCAATAGCCATTCTGTTTCCTTATGCTCAAATCAGAGGTTGCTTCTTTCATTTCTCGCAGTGTTTTTGGCGCAAAATTCAAGAGTTAGGCTTAGCAACAAATTACAAGACTGATGGCTCAGCACTTAGAAGTTACGCCAAAGTCATTCAATCTTTAGCTTTATGTCCTTTGGACCAAATAGATGAAGCGTGAGAAATCATAGCATCATTTGAGCCAGAAGGGGAAAGAGTTCAAGAATTTACAGCATATTTTATGAGAACATGGCTGCTATCAAATGCAAAATTCAGACGCGAATTTTGGAATCACTTTGACAATGATGGTATGCGGACTACCAACAATCTTGAAGGCTATCATCACGCACTAAATAAGTTAGTAGGGGCTGCTCACCCAAATATTTTAAAATTCATTGAAATCATAAAGAATGAGCAGCAGATATTCAGAAAAGTTTTGGCTAATATTGCAGGCAGAGCCAAACCACCCAACAGTAGGGAAAAATACAGGCTTTTGCATGAAGCTGTTGAGAGGACAAAAACTTTAATGAGGAGAGGAGACATTTCTTTAAGCGATTATATTGAGCAAATTAAGCGGAAAAACTCCTAATTAATTCGAAAAATTCTCTAATTTAAAAAAAATAAGTAATTAGTATTCTAAATGCTGAACGACCTGTGAAGGGGAATAAAAATTTACTTATATTATTTTTTTTGAAAAAAAATGATTAAAATTTATATTAGGCCCAAAAAAATAGGCCAAAAAAAATAGGCAAAATAAATAGGCTAAAAAAAAAATAGGCTAAAAAAAATAAGCCAAAAATAAATAGGCCAAAAAAAAATAGGCCAAAAAAAAATAGACCAAAAAAAATAGGCCAAAAAAAAAATAGGCTAAAACAAATTAAATTAGGCCAAAAAAAAATAGTCCAAAAAAAAATAGGCCAAATAAAAATAGTCGTTTTGGAGTAGACCTCGTGTGAAGAAAGGGGTTTTTGGGCAAAAAATAGGGATTTTTCAAATGTTTTGTTCGCTCACGGAGGGGGGAGTTAGCATAATTACCCCTAAAAGCAGTTTATTCCTTGAGAATTCTGACTGAATAAAAAGAGTGGTTCAGAAGTATTTAAGCTATATCCCGCAAATGAATGGCCTTTATTGGCAAGAGACTGATGATCAAGGATATATATTTTCCCAAAAAGAAGCTTGCTCTCTGTTAATGAATGCTGAGTATCTAAAGGAAGAGTTCGATATTTTGATGTTTAGTGAAGTTTATGCATTTGAGATAAAGTTAGGAAACTCTATTTTTAATCTCCAATGCTTTGGCTCATCTCAGCACGTTAAGTTTACAGCAAAGTATGATAATGATGTGGTTGATGTATCTCCAGAGTCAAAAAGCTTTAAACTTCTTACCGATTTGCAGTCTCTAAACCTCAGAAAATGCACGGCCACTCTTAGAAATTCTTTAGAATTAGAGCTATTTTTTCGAAAAATATTTCCAAAAGCATTTTTATGTAAAAATAAAGAAAATTAATTTTCCCTAAACACTTTAGCATAATTCTATATTAATGGGGTTGCGTCCATTGTATCGTTTTGAGATCTATTCCTTCTTGCACCATCTCCCACAATGGAGACAATTGTCTTAATTTTTCAACATGCTTTCCAACAAGAGAAATTGCGTAATCAACTTCTGCTTCTGTCGTAAATCTCCCAAACCCAATTCTAAGTGATGTATGTGCTAAATCTTCTTGGACTCCAATTGCTCTTAGCACATAAGAAGGCTCAAGTGAAGCTGATGTACAAGCTGACCCAGAAGATAGCGCCAAGTTTTTTAATCCCATTATTAAGCTTTCCCCTTCCACATAAGCAAAGGACATATTCAAGTTTCCAGGAAGTCTATGCACAGGGTCTCCATTCAAAATCACATTTTTTACACTTTTCATTACTTCCTCTTTGAACTTTTTTGCTAAATTTCCTACATAAGCAGCTTCTCTTGGCAGCTCTTCTTTCGCAATTCTGCAAGCAGATCCAATTCCAACTATAGGGGTTTCCCCTAGATAGCCCTGTAAGGGCTGTGGATTCTGGGCGGAATCAACAAGTTAGTTAGTCCGACTAAGTACTGAGTTGGTCGGACCAACTGAAAGATTCCGCCCATAATCCACAGCCACTGCAGACTATCTAGGGGAAAAAAAACCCTATACTAGTGCAGGTGCCAAAGTCCCGCTTCTCATGCCTCTTTCTTGTCCTCCACCATTTATAAGCGGCTCTATTCTTACTCTTGGCTTTCTTCTTACATAAAGTGCACCGATTCCTTTCGGTCCATAAATTTTGTGGCCTGATATAGAGGCTAAATCAATATTCATTTCATTTACATTGACTGGGATCTTCCCAACAGCTTGTGCGCAATCTGAGTGAAAGAATGCTCCTTTTTTCCTACAGATTTCTCCTATTTGTTTTACAGGCTGAATTACGCCGATTTCGTTATTTGCGGCCATGATGGTAACCAGACTAGTTTTGTCATCAATCGCTTGCTCGAGAGATGATATACTATTTTGAGCTTATTTAATATAAAAATAATAAGAATGTGCTATAATATATTATAGGCTAGATTGCTATAGCAGAGAATAAATTTACTAAACCATTTGTTTCAACTGGAAGGTAGACAACTTGAAAGCCTTCTTCCTGTAAATGACGGCATGTGTCCAATACACATTTATGTTCTGTCTGTATTGTGACTATTTTGTTTTTGCCTTTTTGAGCATAGAATTTTGCGATGCCTTTGATTGCGGTATTGTTGGACTCTGTTGCACCGGATGTAAATACAATTTCTTTCGGATCGGCACCTATGATGTCGGCTACTTCGCTCCTTGCTTTTTCTACAGCGTCTGCAGCTTTCCACCCATATTGATGAGTTCGTGAATGAGGATTTCCGAATTCTGATATTCTTTTTTAAGCAAAATATTATAAAAATTTGATTTCATTTTCTATATTAATAGCAGAATTATTATATAAAATATATGAAATATTCATATTTATAAGAAATACCATGAATGGAAGCATATCATCCAAGACTCTAGGGTCTAGTGGAGTTGTAGCTTGGAAATCTAGATATGCAGGTCTGCCTGGTACAATGCCTTCCTTAACTTCAAAGCTGCTGAAAGAGCGAGCATTTTTGGAGATTAACTTTATTGCTTTGAACATTTATTATGCAACTTTGACTGCAATTCGCATTTTAAATGTAAAAAATGCTATTTAATTTTCTAATAAACAGAACTGTCATATACCTATTATAATATATGCGTCTTTATCTATATTTATTAGCTTAACTTATTTAGCAAATTTAATAGGACCTACTTGCTGTTTTCCCTATTAATTTTTTAAACTCCTCCCCATCCTTGATCGAACGATTCACTGTAAAAACTCCTAAAAACTGGGAAAAATTAACCCCTGTCCTTGATCGAACGATTTTCGTATCATGCAAATTTATAAATATATAAAAATATATTATTTATCAAAAGCTTGAGAGATGTGCCTAATGAAATTGTTTTCAGAGGTTTTGAGACGACAGAAAGCAACGTAATCAACCATCCGAAGTGCTTTAATAATCAACCTGGGCTTAAAACTCAATAATCTAAAAAACAGAGATTCTTTAAAATTTAAAATTTTTAATTCAATAAGAAAGAAATTAAAATTTATACAGTTTAAAGGGGTAATAGATATCAAAATATTAAAAATTGGTCTTCTTATGAAATTAATTCAATTTTTTGCTGTAAAAATAATTATTAGATACTCTTAACCCTCTTATTTAAAATATATATAAAAAAAAATATATTTTTTATTATATATATTAAAATTAAATTTTTTTTTAACCCCCATCCTTGATCGAACGATGGCGAGCCGTTCGATCAAGGATGGGGGAGAAAGTCTTTAATGCCTTTTGATCTTCAGTATATAAATGTGGAAAATTTATCTTTAAAATATTTTTATTTTCACTTCAAAAATAATGCAAAATCTCCATCAATTAGTTATAAACAAAAAAATATGAATGACCTATTAAGAGATATCTCTACAAATACCAAGCTTTATGACGTACAGAGCGCCGCTGGGCACATTTTGCTGGTAGCAGATATGTGTTTTTTCGTCGCTTCCATAATAGATGCACAAATGAATTATCAAACAGTCTTTCATACATCTTGTTCTTTAAATGTAGGCAATATGTCTATTGAAACAGCCACAACTCTGGGTTATATCATCAGGCTAATTTTCACCGCAATTCTATTAATAGCCAAAATTATTAACCTTTACAAATTTATAGCGAGGACTAATGTATTCCGAGTTAAATGAATATAAATGCTCGTACTGGCTTTATTTAGCCTAATTTAAAATAGTAAATAGGGTAATGGCAGATCAGAAGTAAATTTTATTCATTTTAATTGGTATATTTCCTAAGGTCGGAGCCTTGTATGCTCCTTTCATGTCAAGCGTGCTACTGACAGTAATTATATATGACTTTGACAACTGCAGCAAGGTCAGTCATATTTTCAGCCTGGAATCATCACTAGAGCTGAGTGGAATTTATAGTGTTATTATTTTAGCTGTTTTAATTGGACTTGTGTCAATTAAAATTATAACTTATGTGCAGAAAAGGAGCCAGCGTTACAAAATTTTTACTGTTTTAACTTTGCTATTGACATTGTGCATAATTGTTGGGTCTTTAATTGGGCTGATTTCTGAAATAGAAATTTTAAGGAACGATAAACCGTATGCATTTGTGCTGTTTGATTTATATAGCTTTTGTATAGCGCTTGTGTTTTTGGGGGTTACAGAATGGAAAAGATTTAAAGTATATATAATGAGGATCCGACCAAGCACTTAAATATGATATATCAAAATTATATGATTTAATAATAAATTAAACAATTAACTAATTTTTTGATATAAATTGGCATTGGATTTTTAATAATTTAATTCATGAATATTATTCTATTGCATTGCCTTATAATAATATTTTGATAAATCTTAAACTATTGCCTTTGCATTAATAAACATAAAAATCTTGATTTAGAAAGGAAGATTAAAGGGAAACAAACAAAGTAGTTTTGTGTGCAGTTGAGCTTCATTAATTAAAATAATTTAACCTATTTTTTACTGTTGAGGAATTTTTTACAATTTTCGTTTTTAATTTCTTGCTTCCTTTTCGCATTTTTCTTTTGCTTTGTATTTTCTTCTTGGATTTCAAAGATACTGCTATATTCTTTATCATCATTGCTAAACATGTCTTTAAGAGCAGCAGCATTTTTTTGATAAAGCCAAGATATTAATCGTACTGTAGGAGTCGCATTATCGTTTTTAGTTCCTCCATCTCTTTGCAGCTGCTCTAAAAACCAAGGATCAAGCCTTTCAGGGTGGAAAGGGCACTCTTTATGATGTGACTCTAAAATTTCCAAAGCGCCAAATCAGGAGCATCCTTGGTTGCTGCAAACTACCGTTAATAAATTTATATCTGCTGCTGCAATAAGATCTTTGCCTGTTCCTTTTTTATCGATATTTGCTCTGCAGTTAGGGCGGCTCCATGCTAAATGACAGTAAATTTTTGATAGTGTACATTCCATCGAAGTAAATTTGGTCGAAATTTAACGGTTTTTTGTAGTCAAATATCTCACTATTAAAAAGTTTCAACCAATTTTCGACCAAATGTGCTTCAGTGAAGTGCTCACTATCAAAAATACACGATCGTTGGACATGTACCTAGTTGGGGCAGGTTGAAGACTTTTTAATCCATTGCAGAATGCAGTGAGAACAAAAAGTATGCCCACAGGAAACTCGGGTAGGGTCTGTGAAAATTTCATTGCAAATGGTGCACATTAGGTGAGCTGGAAGTGATTTTGGATTTTTAAATACTCTTGGAAGATGATTTGACATTTTAAATATAAATTATGAAAAGCATAAAAATTTAGGTTAGTTTATGAACTTAAAGTGTAAAATCGCCATTAAATAATTTTGAATGGAATCTCAGAAAAGATTAGACTTTTAATAAATGGAAACCCGCAAATCTTTTATGTGTTTTATACATCCTATGCTATTTGTATTTAGCTTTTGCATAATATCTGGAAACGCACCATAGAATATAAATCTTATCAATTAAAAAAATCTCAAAAATTTGAACTTTTCCTGTATTTTTAAATTAATTTAAACAAGCCCATAAATATGTAAAAAAATTGGTCAATTTTTTACTACCCAAATTGCTTCAAATCAAAGTAATCTTTATCCCAAATTTAAATTAAGCATTTAATTTATGAATTCACGCTCTTTAAATAATTTTTACACTGATATGATTGTCTGGGGGAAATTGTTGAAGAATAAGGACGACAGCATTGAAGTAGATAAATTCACACACAATTCCAGCTTCAACTGCAGTATGAAAAACCTCTGGAGTTTCCCAAAGCCAGCAAAAGAGTATGACTTGGCGTCTCGATTCATGCAAAAATTAGAAATTTTTATTCCAATTATAATAAATACTATTTTATATAGCAAATAACAGCCAGAATTTCTTTTTATTATAAATAGATATAAATCTTTCAAGCCCATTTCAATCGAACCCGAAACAAAATCGTCCGACGAGGAAGAAAACCACGCGATTTTACTGGCAAATCTAGCTGAATCGACACCGAAAAAAAGATTTAGGGAAGAAACAAGTAGGAAGAAGACTTGTTGTAATTGCCACAAATCAAAATGCCTCAAGCTGTATTGTGAATGCTTTGCTGCAAGAGAGTATTGCTCTGGATGCAGCTGTGTGGGATGCCACAACACAGAAAGCCAAGAAAACGCGAGGAGACGGGCAATTAATGGAATATTAGAACGAAACCCCAACGCTTTTAAACCAAAGTTTAAAGCTGTTTCAGTGGAAGGAGAAGTGAGGTCTATACACAACAGAGGCTGCCATTGCAGCAAGTCAGGCTGCTTGAAGAAGTACTGTGAGTGTTATCAGAATGGAAATGCGTGTTCTGATATATGCCAGTGTTCAGGCTGCAAAAACCAGCATAACTCCAAAGATAGTTTAGAAAACTTTAACTAAGTTAAGCATTTTTGCTGATTTAATGCAATATTTGGAGTATTTTTTATTAATTTGAGGATTGCAGGGGTGGGATGGAGGTTAATTGTAGAGAACGTTTCATTTTGGAATTGGAGAAAGCTTTATTATATTTAAAAATATAATGGTGAATGGAAAAATATAATGAGGATTTTAAAGATAGATAATTGAATTTAAATATAGTGGAAATAGGAGTATCTTTAATTTATTTTAATGTATAAGAATTTCAGGCAAAAGAATTCTTTGAGTTTAAATAAAAAAATTAATTTAATTGATGATAACTATTATAAAACATGATTAAAGCTATAATTAATAATTATATTTTTATAATTAGCACCTAAAATAATATAAATTATATAAAATCTTAATTAAAATAAATTCTTTGATGATAAACTTTTTTAAACTCTTATCTAGATTTGCATTTACAAGATTAAGAATTTATATTTAAAACTTTTTAGTTCTTCTAATATTACGCAATGAGTCAATAGCTCATAGCATATGCTTTAAATTTATGGTAAAAAAACTATGGGAAAAAAGGAAATATTGTTGCTGACAGCAATACTCTCCGCTGTTCTACCTTTTATAAGTGAGTATATTACTTTTGAAGCAATATTTCCCGGCTTAATTTGCTATCATTTGTTTACCTTTACTCTAAGCTACCCAAAAGCTCAAAATACCAGAAAACTTTTTATCAATTTGGCTCTATGTTTCACAGACATTGCTTTTACTGCTTTATTATTCCAAAGTAGCATCACCCTATTCAAATTTTGTGTATGGATGACTGAATTTATCATAATTTTTATCATCATTTCCCTCAGAAAAGTAAAAGAGGTTTATAAAGCATTGGCGGGAACAAATCTCAGGTATACGCTTTTCTTAATTGCCAGCTATATTAGATCGACAAGTCTTGCATCATTTATAAGCTATTATTATTGTACCGCTACAGACTGTGCTTCAGATAAGCCAATAGATCTTAATTGGCTGATTTTAGCATCAATTATTCTATTAAGCACTATAAAAGTTATGCTAACTCCATTAATTTATCTTTTAGACAACTTTTATTGGACCAGAGATTCCAAAATTCTGACACTTAAAGAGTTTTTTTCTAGATTTGAAAGTGGGATTGGGGCCATTTTGATAGCTCTCGCAGCAGTGATGCCTTATCAAGGAAAAGCAATATCAGCCTTGTCTTTAAACCCATTATTTTCTACACAGTTTTCTTATCCAAAACTGATAGCCAATGCGTACTATTTTATATGGTATGGTTTTGAAGCAGTTGATTATGGAGCTTACTTTAAAAAAGATGCAATTGCTGAGCCACAAAACTAACTTAAATAAACATAATTAGATAATGTGACTGTTTAGTCGTAAAGGTTTTAATTTATGTTAAAAATAAATAAATGAATGACAATGAAAGATTAGTTGATAAAAAATACGATGGACTTACAGAATTTACTATATGAATGTATGGGATTGGGCATGTAATGAATGACTTATGTGCAGCTTGCTGGGTGAATTTCTTGATGTACTACATTATATACGTCCAAAACCTTTCCACGGTCACAGCAGGGTAACATTGATATAGAATTGTAGTTCTTATGCTTCAAATTTCTGATGGTATTTCGACCCCACTTGTAGGATTTTACTCAGATAAATTCACATCGAGGTTTGGGAAAAGGATGATTTGGTTTATTTATGGAACTGTTATAACTAGCGTTACTTTTTTCTTTACATGGCAGGATTGTTACCCTTGTGATCTTCTTGAAGGAAGCAGTAGAGTCATAGCTCAAGGATTTTGATATTCAGTTTTTTCTTTTGCATCTGGAGCTGCATGATCTGCAGTACAAATCCCACATATTGCTTTAATACCTTCATTATCTCCTTTAAAAGAAAGAAAAGAAAAATTAATTGGCCTTAGAAGTGGCTTTACCTATATTTCGAATTTTGCTGTTCTACTAGCAGCTTTGATTTTTTTTAATTTTATTGAAAATCCTAAGTTGCAGTTTAGCTTATTGTGTGCTTTTATTTTGACAGCTGGTGCAATTACGGATTTATTGTTTATTTGAAACATTAAAGAAAATAAGTTGACAGAAGAAACACAAAGTGGGTATAGAGAACTGAAAATTCAAAATGAAGATGAATTAGGAAATAATAAAAAGACAGAACTAACGTGAAAAGAATGGCTGAACAAGAGAGAATTGTATTTGATTGCAGCTGTCTATACTTTGGCAAGAGTCTCAAATAATGTGCCGCCAGGATTATTGCCGTTTTATTTAACTACAGTTTTGGAGATGGGAGGAAAAGATGATGCTGAAGGTAATTATAATAAAACTCCACTGCAGCTTGCATCTGTCCCTATGGTGCTTTACATTGGAAGTGTAGGGACTTCGTTTTTGCTTAAGAAAATAGGTGAAAAATTAAGCAGAAAAAGGCAATTCCAAATAGGAATGATTTTTATAGTTGGAGCCACAATTCCATTAGTATTTCTAACTCCAGATTACCAGAATTTAGTATTCATTATTGCACTATTTTTAGGAATTGGATTTTCCTTACAGCTAAATTCATCAACTGGAATGGTTGCCCTTTTTGTAGGAGAATATGGTTCTTCAGGAGCCTTTGTATGAGGCGCTGTTAGTCTTGTCGACAAATTTTCCCTTGGCATTGCAATAAGTATCTTATTAAATGCTGGAAGTTTAGACAGTGTAAATTATATGAAATTCGCTATGACAGTTGTGCCAATCCTCGCCTCAATTATTGGCACATTAATAGCATTAAATATTACAAAAATGCAGGAATACACAAAAGAAGGGATAATTGAAGAGTAATTTTAAAATAAATAAGCAGAGCTCGATATTTTACAATTTATTTTCGTATCTTTTTCCAGCTGGAGCAGTTGATAAGGCTGATCTTGACTGTTTCGAGGATAAACTTGCAGGTGATATCGCTAAGCTATCAGCTAAAAAACTAATAACATTTCGTGGCTTTCTATGCCTTATTCTTGGGATTAATATGATTTTTTGAGACCCTCTGGCGTTATTTGATGAAATTTTATTTTTTACTTCCCCAAAGAACTTTTTTTTGATTTTATGATCAAGTGTAAGATTCCTTGGCGACTTAAGCTCATCTTTTTCAATAAATAAATTCTGCAGAGACGAAGATCTCACCTTTTGTTTTTCCATTGATCGGCTTAATTCGTTATAGCTTTCGTGTATTGAGTCAATTTCTTTTTTTATTTTTTCTGATCTTATGACTTGTTCTTCATGCTTTTTCAACGTTTTTCGTAAGAAATCGTCATCTTCTATAGCGATTTCGTTTTTCTCCTTGGATCGATCAAGGCTAAGCCTGGATAATAATTTTTTGTATTGAAATCCTGATGCTTCTCGATCAAGAATTGACCTTCTTTTATGTGAAGGAGATGTGGTTGTTGGCCTTTTGTTATCAATTTTCTTTTGTGGAGTTTCACTGAGTTTTTGATATGCACTCAGCATTATTTTATGCTCATATAGTTCTTTTGTAAGGGGATCTTTAGGAAATAATGAAGCTCTGCAGGGGCTGAGCCTTTGTGTAGGGATTGCGTCAGCGTCAATGTCGATTTTTAGGATCTTTTCTTTAAACTCGAATTTTTTATCTAAATTTGTGTTAAAACGGTGGATTTTGGCTTCTCTTACTTTTCGGAGGTCGAACTTTTTTTCATTTTTGCAGGAGTCTCGGATAGTAGCAAAAGACCCAGCTTCGTGATTGTTTTTACTGCTGACTCTGGAAAAATGGTTGCTAAAGGACCTTTGGTTTTGTGGACTGATGTATTGGTTAAATGGGCTTATAGAAGTAGATTCAATTATTTTACTTACTCTGTCCCCTCTTTATTTTAGATAATTAATGATCATCCATTTTAATTATTAAAATTAAGTTTTTTTCGAAAATTAAAGCAAAAATGATAAATCTCCGTTTGGGTTTTAAGATGCCTAATCAGATTTAACAGCATAAAGAAAGCGTCTTGGACAATATTTTTGCTGGTTGGTTTTCTGCTTGGCATAGTGATCTATTATGGTGCATAAATTATATTGACAAAATCTCAACGGGCAGTTCGATCAATAATTAGGAAGAGTTAGCTCATATGATCTTTTTTTTATATCTCGCTCTGAAGATCCTCTTTTCATTATTTAATATTTAACATATGATTCAGAATAACGCTGATTAATTACTTTTAGGGAATTTGATTTCGATAAATGGAAGATATATATAGGTTTGAATTTTGCATCTAGAGAGATATAATAGATATTTGTTCAATAGCAAGATTTCAATTTGTTTTTAAAGCTAAAAATAATAGAATAAATAAGATTTACGTTAATAAGGAACTTTTAAATATTTTATTAATAGAATAAATACAAGCCAAATTATTGCAATAGAAAATTCATTAGATCTTTAAGATAATTTGAGATTAATTATTCAAAGCAGCAGGCTCATATGGGCATTTTTTATTTAAGCATAAATAATCAAAATCTTTGTTTAAGTAATAGAAAAATAGAGGAAATAAAAATTGCAATATTGATTGACAGAATAAGTTCATATTTATGATAAGCTTTGGCAACAATAATTTTCACCGTATTTGCTATTCAATCATCGCACAATAAAGTGAGTAGAAAATTTTTCTTTTGCCCTTTCAAATAAAATAAAACTCTTATATGCAAAAACTTTCTAAATTAAGCATCTATGTGATTTATAAAGCAATAGACAAATTTGCAATTAAATATTATATAATAGCAATATTAAATTATAAATAATTCTATCTATATCTTTATTTTATATATATTTATATTTCCTTTATTAATTTCTATTGAAATTTTGATTTTTATTGTAGAGATGAGCTAATCTGTCAAAATTTTAAGGAATTCTTTAATTCTGATAATACCCTATAAAAAGGGCAAGCACAAATAAAATTATATTTAAAAGCTAGAATTTGCTTAAAACAAGCGATAAATTGGTATAATAGTTCATAATTCAACTGGACAAAAAAGTGAACCCAGAGCGACTTGAACGCCCAACCTGCGGATTTGGAGTCCGTTGCACTACCAGTTGTGCTATGGGTCCTGCTTAAAATTTAATATCAATAAAGCTATTTATATATTTGGATCTATAATATATCTATATTTTTACCAAAATATATATATTTTAAGAATTGATCAATTAAATTCAAATAATTTGAAACTTTGTTTTTTATTTAGCCCTTTATAAGCGTTTTCTTTGATGCTGAATGATCTTTGACTCTAAATGAAGCTTCTAAAATCTATATTAATGCTAATATTAAAATAAAGTTCTATATTCTTAAAACGTACCTCGTATAATGAAATTTACTACAAAAGAGAAAAAATTATCCTGAAGACCTTCCAATTCAATAATCTACTGTTAAAATAGCATTAATAAATAAACTAAAGAGTTTGAGCAATAATTTATTGCATATATCTTCAAAATTTAAGATTGAAGACTCAATATGATTCTCTATTTCATCTATAGCATATACCTTGAAAAAATAAACTTGCTTAACTCATCGACGACATTTATACCAAAAAACTGCCCAAAACCGATTTTTACTTCTGTCCCTGAGCTTACCCTTGCCGACTAGAAACTGCCTAAAAGTTACTATTATCAATTATAAGATAATACATATTTATCTACAACATTTATGATTAATAAAACAGCCACGATGTATTGGCTCGCTGCAATCAGAACATTTATAGTAGGTTTTGCTGTCTTTATTCACCTGTTTACAATAATTACATCTTCTATTCATTTCTCCCTTTATTTCCGCCTTTGTAATTTGATTACTATTGCAATTTATATTATATCAATCCTTGGCCACTTCCATTCTAAATTCTTCATGACTAAGTAGTCCATCTGCTTTTGCTGTGGTTTTTATAAATTATATAATAATTTATCAAAGCGATTTGAATGAAGTAGTTAGAAACATGATTTCATCATTTATTTGACCTTTCCAACTGTATAACTTTGAAGAAGCTGATCAAAGTGATCAACACCTGGCATGTGGGGCTGAATAATTAGTTACGATATCAGTTTTATTTTTGTAGCTTCTGACGAGTATCTGGCTGAAGTTTCTTTTGCATTTGATTCAATATTGGAGATAAGGAAGACTGCTCTTTTATCGAGCCAACGCAAAATAGCAAAGGATTACTGAAATAAAACACTAATCGATTCACTTTATTTTATATGAAACTTTGTCAATCCTTTCCTTTTTTCTCACTGTTCCAGTTGCTCCGAATCCTTGATTTGCTAAAATTCTGAATAATTCAGGACTTGAATACCAATTGTCGCAATATAAGTGATGCCAGTTTGATCTTAATTCTTCAATCAGTCTCAGTGTCACAGCCATTGCGATATTATTTTTTATTTTGCTGATTTTCCAGGGTAAATTTCATAAATAGCCTGTTTTTGAATCGCTCAATGTAAATACCTTGAATTCTCATTTTATTGGCTTTTTTGACATACTGCTTGGAAATATGGTGGCCTTTGTATTTTATCATGCTTTCATCAATTGAAATTTCTCTGCCTAATTCATAATTTCTTTTGCAATTTTAGACAAAATTTCAGCGATTGGACTAAGTTTAGACCGTCCAGTCCATTGAGATGATGAAGGAGGTGATAAGTGAATTATTTTGGAAATACCTTCAATCATCAATAAAATCTCCTTCAGTTGAAGATGCAGAAGAGCAATCAATATCAATTGATCCACCACTGCTATCACTTGATGAATTAGGTTCTTGTTCAGTGTCTAACGAATTTAACAATTAATAATTAATTCATAATTTTAATACTTCAACCACTTTACCATCAATTATTATATTTTGGTAAAATTCTGGGTAGTTTTTGTCATAAAGGGTAAAGCCTATTTTTATGGGAAAATTTGATGTTGTCGTCAAAGTGTTAAATGAATTAACAGAATTATATAATTTAAATGAAAAGAGATTTATGGTTTTTGGAGAGATCTATTATTTATTGTAATATAAAGAAAAATAATGGATAACTATGAGAGAAACTTCTATTCATTATTAATTGCGTAGTTAATTAAATAAAAATGATTAAATGATAATTTACTGTGCACTTAGAGTTCAACTGAGAGCATCTCTTGCTATTATTTTCGCTATAATATTTTATTGATAACTTAACTTATTTATTTGAGTAAATTCGAATTTTTCTATAACTTATAAGCTTACTCTTCCCTATTTAATAGCAAACATTTTGTTGTATTATTGTTTAACTAGAAGAATTCGGTAAATAAATACAATTTTCTTTTTAATTTTTCAAATTTTACCCCATACACAAGACTACCTTTTGAGCTCATAAGAAATACTAAAACCTCACTTTAATCGTTTTTTCAATCGAAAAATTTTATATGTGAAAATACTAGTTTTTATAATTTATTTGGCATAATTTAATGTAAAAATTGAAAGTAGAATGCTATTTAATCAGTTTTCACACCGGATCGATTATATTTTAATTGATCCTCCATAAAATAGATTAAAATTAAAAAATGTTGATTTCAATTTATACTTCTTAATTTTTTATAAAAATGTTTTTTAACCCCCTTTAATTGGAGCAGGTTTTTTGTTCCAATTTGATGTGGAGTGAGTAATAAATTGGTCTCCAATATTACAAGCCTAACCTTTAATATAATTTCAATAAATTTTCTAAAAATAATTTAATTAGTTTTATTCTATCGGTAAGAATATTTAATTTTTTACGATGGCATAATTATAGTTAATTTTTTAGACTCTAAGTCTTTCCAATCATTATAATATCTTTTCTTAATAGCTTGTGACGTGAATAAAATATGGAAGGAGCTATTATAGAAGGAGAAGCAACAATAACTCTTCCTGATGGAACATCTGCAAAGCTTCCGTTTATTCGAGGAACTCAAGGACCACCAGTTATCGATATTCGTTCTCTATTTACTCAGCTAGGCTGCCTCACTCTTGACCCAGGCTACACTTCAACATCAAGCTGTCTTTCTGCAATTACATATACTGATGGAGAAAAAGGAGAGCTATGGTACAGAGGCTATGCAATCGAAGATCTGGCCAATAATTGTACCTTTCTTGAAGTTTGCTATTTGCTATTATATGGAGAATTGCCCAATACTGCTGAACTAGAAAGATTTGAAAATGCTGTGAAAAATGAGATGTTGATTCATATGAAACTTATTGACTTCTATAGCAGCTTCCAGCAAGGTGCACATCCAATGGCAATTATGGTGGGTGTTGTAGGAGCTTTATCAGCGTTCATGCATGAAGATATCGATGTCTTGGTAGCTGAACAACGTGAAGCAGCTGCAATTAGAGTTTTAGCGAAATTCCCTATGATGGCAGCAATTGCGTATAGAACTGCATATGGACTGCCAATAGTTTTTCCTAAATCCCATCACAGCATCTACCTCTTTTTTGCTTGCATGATAAAAATATTAAAAATAATCATCAAAATTTTAATTAGAAAAGTCAAAAAAAAAAAACTATATGAATTTCTAAAGATAAATATTTATTAAAAAAATCTATTAAATTCTTTTAAAATAAAATTATTTATCCATTATTAAAAAATCTATGCCCCTTAATCGAGGATAAGAAAAAGTTCGGATACACTGAAAACTTCTTGTATATGATGTTTTCAGACCCGATGTCTGATGATTTTACAGTCGATCCTGTCGTAGCTAATGCTCTTGAAAAAATATTTATCCTCCACGCCGATCACGAACAAAACGCCTCCACATCAACTGTCAGAATTGCCGGAAGCTCTCTTGCAAACCCATATGCCTGTGTAGCTGCTGGAATAGCTAGCTTATGGGGCCCTATGCATGGAGGTGCAAATGAAGCTGTCCTCGCAATGCTTGATGAAGTAAAAAGTGTTGAAAACGTCGATACCTATATTGCAAAAGCTAAAAATCCTAACGACAGTTTTAGACTTATGGGTTTTGGCCATCGTGTTTATAAAAACCATGATCCAAGAAATCATATAATTCAAGAGATTGCTCATGAAGTTTTAACTCATTTAAAATGCAACAAGCAAGACATTTTTGACTTAGCGATAGAGCTAGAGAAAAAAGCCTTAAGTGACGATTATTTTATTAAAAGAAAGCTATTTCCAAATGTAGATTTTTATTCTGGGATTGTCCTTGAAGCAATTGGAATCCCACGTGACATGTTTACTGTGATTTTTGCTTTAGCTAGAGTCATCGGCTGGATGTCACAGTGGCATGAGATGATGTCTGAGTCTGTCAAAAAAATCGGAAGACCAAGACAGCTTTACATTGGAGCTCAAAAAAGAACAGTCCAACCTATAGAACTAACTCCCCCCCCTCCGTGAGTGAACAAAAAAATTTTTGTTCACTCACGGAGGGGGGTTAATTTTTTTTTTTTTTAAAAAATTTATATATAAATTTTCTAAAAAATTTTTTTTTTTTCGAAATTTAAAAAAAATCCTAATTTGCCAAAATTTGAAAAGCAAATATTAATTTAAATTTATAAAATTTATGTTTTAAAATGCAATTTGTTTAAATTAAACAGAATTAGCTTTAGATTTCATTATATTAATTATCATTTATATATATCAAAATTTTTTTCCATTAAAATTTTTCTATTAAAAAAAATTTTTGTTCACTCACGGAAGGTGGGTTTTTGGGCAAAAAACAGCGATTTTTCTAATGGTTTTGTTCACTCACGGAGGGGGGGGGAGTAAGAGAAGGCAGAGAAAGCATCCACCCTGAAATAATAAATTCACCCAGAAAAGTATGGTCACCTATAAAAGATAAAGCAGCCATTTAATTAGCGATTATTAAAAAACCATTTAAATATGAATTCCCAGATTCCTCAAGGAATCCTTTCAGATTTATCCCACCTAGCAGTCCTATCAAATGAAATCCTTACTCTAATAAAAGGCTCATTTGAAGAGTTTTCCTGTATTGAGCATTTTGAAAAAGATCAAGAAGAACAATTTCATTCAGAAATTTCAAACGAAATTTGCAAAAACCTGAATTTAATTGCCAAACAAGCTGTAAACTTGCTAAGCCAAGTTATTGAAAATAATGAAAAAGCTGAAGAATTAAATAAAGAAATCGAGCTTGAAAGAGAAAAAATCGAGGAATTGACGAATAATTTTTCGGCGCTACAAGAAGATTATAATGATCTTTTAGAGTACAAAGAATTGTATGAAAAATCAATTGAAATTGAAAAAGATAGAGAAATTGATACTGATTATTTAAATATGATTGAAGAAAGTAAAGCTGAAATTAATGAGCTAAGGAAGGGATTAGGCATTTTAGAAGAGGATAAAAATTTGCTTGAAGCTAAATATAACGCTTTAAGAAATAAAACTGAAGAAAACCATTCATTTGATGCAAGGAATTATGAACAGGTTATCGCTGTAATTGAGGTAGAAAAGACAAGGCTGGAAAAGGAAAATGAGGAAATTAAGAAAATTTTAAATGAAAAAGAAAAGATGCTGAAGGAGAGGGAAAGAGAAAATGAAGACAGTTTAGGAGAAATTGAGAAGAGAGATTTGTGCTTGAATAAAGCTAAGTTGATGATTAATCAGCTCATTGCTGAAGGAGAAAAGCAAAGTAAAGAAAATTATGAAATAAAAGAAGAGTATAATATGTATATGAAAGAAGCTGAAAAAATGATAAATGATTTGAATAATCAGCTGTTGAAAGATGCGCAGCACGAAGATCAGCTGAGAGAAGAACTGAATAGGCTGAGAGATCAAATAATTAAATCAGAAAATGAATTATCGCAAAGTATGTATACCTTAAATATATATTTAAAATAATTAATTAATATTTTTTATAAAAAATAATTGAAGATCCAAATAGGAATATATTATTAAAGAAACTGCTGAGCAAAATACAGATTTACAATTACAACTTAAAGAATTAAATAAAAGCGAAAATCTTCAGCTTGTAGAAATTTCCAGGATAAAAATTCAGCACAAGAGATCATTAGCAATTACAAGCCCCCATCTAACTTTCCTCATAAAAGGTATAAAGCAAGCCAACACCACAATTACCCTCGACACATACGGCCAAACAGACAACAATGAAACACTATTTCTATCTCTCACAGAATACGAAAAAATCAACTCAAAAATCGACCTCCTCGAAAGAGAGCTCGAAAAAAGTCAATATGAAGCCACAAATTTAAAAGAAAACAACTCAGATTTACAGCACAAATTGTCTACCAAAATAGAAGAATTCCAAGCTAGCCTTTCCCTACAAAAAGCTATGAAAGATGAATTTGTCGAAATGATTAAAGGATATAAAACAGAAATCCAGGCAAGTAAAGAGAAAGCTAATTTAGAAAGAAAACTTAAAGACGATCTCTATGAAATTGAAAAAAAATTAGAAATTGCATTAAAATCAGAACTGGAATGTAATGAAAAAATACAAATGACAGAAAAAGCTTTTAATGAGCAAGCAAAAGAGCTTGAAGCCATTGAGATTGCAGTTTCTCTGCTGGAAGAAGAAATTTCTTTAACTGTTAATCATAATGAAGCACTTCCAACAAGGGTACTTGATATAAAAACTAGAGTTATCCAGCTTATCAAAGCGAAGGAAATTGAAATAAAAGGACTTAAAGAAGCCAATGATACAATAAAAATGAACCATTATTATACATCGCAGTCAGATTTGCTTTATAAATCTCAAGACTCAACTCAGTATAAAACAATGACTGCAGATACATTAAGAGGGTTTGTGTCTTTAACTAGAAGCAGAGAAGGGCTTCTAAAATCATATCAGACAGCTGATAGTATTACAGACAGAAGATACAAAAGTAGCAATACAAGAGATTTATGCGATAAAGAAACTCTTCACTCCCCCCCCTCGAAATTCGACCAAGATTTTTAAAAAAAATTATATAGAATTGTTTTAATATAATTTAGTAGTTAAAAAAAACATTATTTATCATATTCTTCTGTATGGTTGAGAGGGTGTAAGTTAGAAAAAATAGTGCAAGATGGTTTTGTAACGCTTTTTTAGAACTTGAATACAAAAATCGCAAGCTCACCCCCACATAGTTTAAAAAATTTTGCAAAATTGCTTATTTTCCTAGTAAATTTATATAGGTCTTGGTCGAACTTTGAGGGGGGTTAATTTTCCAAAAAAATAGGAATTTTCCCTATATCTTGGTCGAACTTCGAGGGGGGGGGAGTCAGGAAAAAGAAGATTATATTTATAAATTAGAATCAAAAATAAGACGATTAAAAAAGCATTCACATCATAAGTGTCGAGGGAAAAGCATGGAAGTAAGTGAAGTAAAAATACTTGTTGAAGACATTATGAATGTAATACAAGGCAAAGAAGCTGTATCAATTTTAATTGGAAATGATGCAAAAAATATAGAAATTGTAATTATTTACACACAGTAAAACAAAATTTTATTTGATAAAAATGTGTATAAGTCTCCTTCCCAAAAAATATTTTTAACCAATTCATAATGTGATATCGCAACGCAGATTTGCCAGATAAATCTTTTTATTTGTCACTTATAGAAATCCTTCAAAAATCACCTTCTTTGAAAGACCAAGAAAAAAGACTAAATATTTTGAAACAAATTTTAGAAAATGGGTCTATCATGGCTTTTTCTACACAGATTTTAGGCTGCATCCAAAGGCTAGCAGCATCTCGACATATTGACATAATGAAAGAAATTTTTAATGTCACTAAAAAAATGCATATGAGTTTTTCTGCTTCTAAAGAAAGTATTGTAAAGGTAAGCAGATGCATTGAAGGAATGAAAGATTCTATAAATGAAGCAGAAAATATGCATAAAGGGCTTATAGCTATAAGGATATTAGATATGGTTTCTGGGTTTTTAATTGATTTACTAGAAGAGTATGAAAATAATAATGCAAATATTGAAATTATTATTGATGATTTAACAAATTTTTGTAGCTGTTAGTTATTAAGACTTATAGAGAAGCCTGCTGCATTTCCATGTGGACTATCTCTACCCATATCACTCGCTTCGATTGTTCTTAAAAAGGTTGATCCTGCCTGACGAGGGTGTGCACTTCACCCAGTAGTTGAGTGATTCGCGTTACCGTTATGTAAATCTACAAGGTTGTCTGCCATTTAAAATTTCAAATGGTTGAATTTTCTTGTCGACTCTCAAACCCGTTGTCTAAGGTGTTTCACACAGTGGAATAGCCCCCGACTGCTCAAGGCAAACGCCATTAATTCTGTTGCAAAACCAAGCTCCAAATTTCAGATCCATCTCCCTCTGAGGCAAAAACCTAGCATTGGAATAAAGCCAGAGGTCAGCCACCCTGACATTGCCCTTCCCCAGCCCAAGAAAAGTTGTCGGATACACAATATTCCTTCCTTGGGGTCCCTGGCACCCTGTAGGATGCTAGCTACAAAAGTTAAGAGGGTTGGTTGATTCGCCATGCCATTTTAATATATATACAAATCTTTTGTAAATTAATTATAATTTTTATCATAAATGTAAATAAACTATTTTTATGAAAAATAAATAGCATAACGATTCCCATAATCTATTCGAATAAATTAATAAATTGTTCAGTCAAAATAAACAACAACAAAGGCTCTAAATTACTCATATCACCTCTGCTTAAAATAATCAGTGCACACAGCTGCGCCCCAATCCTCACAAATTCAATCACAAAAGTGTCAAAAACAAACCCCATAACAACACACAAAAATCATGTCCATTTCTGATCACTATTCAGACTTACAAGAAAATCAATACAATAATAAAAATTCCCCACATAATAAAGAATCATCAGCATATAGCCTAATTTTTCTTTAGTTTCTCTATGCCTTATTAATCTCTGAACTACAACTGTTTCAATTTGTTTCGCCATTTCATCATCTGTATTATATCTAACTTTCAGTGGCTTTTCTTTTTTCTGGAGACTAAAGTATAACGCATGCATCAATCTTGCCAAAATCATTGAAACTCCTCCTGCAATAAAAATTTTTTTTATTATTTTTTTTTATTAATTTTAATGCTAAATTTCAGCATTTTTAGCTAAATCCACAATAAAATAATTAAGTTCAGCCTTTATAAACGCCCCTGAGATTCCTAGCACCCCTAGCAAGTTAATAAAATAGGCAATGCATACATGAGCTCTTTCTTTGCCTTCTAGCTCTCTAAAAAATATTTCAAATAACGCATGGCATTGCTAATTAATAATATACTTTCAATGCAAGGTAATACACGTAAAAATAATTTCTATGAATTTCTTGGACAGTGGCTTTCTTTTTTTTCCTTTTTCCTGAAATTTTCGCTAAATTTATATCGTTATTTGCAGATTTTTGAACTTTACCACCTAAGTGTGGATTTTTTTCCGCGTATGAAAAGGTGTTTTTCACGTGTGGAGCCCTTTTGATTTCACATGTGGAATCCTCTTTTCACACGCGGAAAAAATTCCACACTTAGGTGGTAAAGTTCAAAAATCTGCAAATAGCGATAGTGTCCATCCTAATAGTCCTTCTTTTCACATGGCCATCAACCCCTACTCTTTTGGTCCTTCTAGTAGTACTTCATATAGCAAGCAGGATTCCTACTATATGCAGTATTAAAAAAACCCAAAACACCTGTGACTCTTCAATCCCCATAATTCTTTATAAATGTTGGTAAGATTTAGGTGCTTTTCAACATGGGCGCTCCCAGCTTTAGGAACAGAGGCTTCATTGACGTTCCCAGTGGTATTTTTCAAGACTGCTCAGCCGACTAAGCAAACAGTCACGTTAGACCCTACAATTTTCAATGTCCCTGTAAGAAGAGATATCATTCATAATGTTTTTCATTATTATCGGTGCTTGAATTGGCAGACCACACACAGATCAAGAAGAGTTGGAGAAATGGCAGGGCCAGGGGCAAAAATCAGAGGTCAAAAAAAGTCTGGTAGAGCTAGAGTGGGTAAACTGCAGGCAAATCTTTTTCAAGGTGGTGCCAAATCTCATGGGCCAGTTCCAAGAGATCATTCATTTGTTATGAACAGTAAGGTAAAGCTTTTAGCGTTAAAGTGCCTTTTATCAGCTAGGTTGGCAGAAGGGAATATTACATTTGTGGATAACATTTTGAAGGAGGCTGAAAAAACTAAAGAGGTAGCTCCATATCCAAAGCTGTTTGGAGAAAGAGTTATATTGCTGCATGGGCCGGAGCTGCCTGCTGGTTTTGTGTTTGCGAGTAGGAATATTAAAGGCTTTAAAGTTTTGTCTACTGAAGAAGTCATACTTAATGACATTGTGCTGAATCCAAAACTTTTGATTACTGTAGATGGGCTAAATGCTTTACAAAACAAAATAAAAGGCATGGAAAGCGCGCTGTTTAGAAATAGAAAATTGAATAGAAAACTTACTCATTATATTAAAAAATAATTATTTTGTAAATAAATTATAGAAAAAATATTTTTTTTGAAAAAATAATTATTTTTAAATAAATTATAGAAAAAATATTTTTTAAAAAATAATTATTGGAAAATAAAATTTTAGTAGAAGGAATTAAAGAAGAAAGCAAAGCAGAAGAAGAAATCCAGCCTGTTGTTATCAAATCGAAGATGCTCAAAGACATTGTGCAAAAATATAACTTGGATATCCCAACTAACTAACTTCTTTATATCACACTATTTCTCTGAAAATTAATTATGTAAAAAATTTAAGCCTCCTGCAGCTACTATTACATTATCAATATAATTACTTTTTCAGGACTCCGTTTCCTTGATCATTTCTAAATGGACTTAGTGACACTGCTTGCGTTCTTTTAGACCTTACTTTATGCAATTCCATCAGAGCTTTTTGCTTTTCCAATTCTGCTCTTTCTATTCGTTTTCTAGCTTCTTCAAAATCAGAGAGATTTTTTACGTTCATTTCTGACCATTGTCTTTGGTCTTGGGTTCTCCCCATAATCAATTTTACTCTATATTTCTCTTCTTGAAGCTTTTGGATAGCAGCTTTTGCTTTGGCAAGCTTAAAACTTTCAATTTGTTCTAATGTTTTCATTCGGCTCATTTTTTTGACGTTTTCTTGTCTTTGCTGCTTTTCTTTTTCTTCTTCGTCAAAAGTTTTGAGGACATTTGTGACTCGTTTTCCTACTGAGCTGTTTCTACCTCTTACACGGACTTCTATTTCTTTTGTGAGCTGAGTTGTACCAAGAGTTCTTGAAGTTTTTAAAGAAGCAGAAGAGTTATGACTAGAGGCTCTGTGCTCTGAATGGTAGCGTTCCGTAAACTTGTCGATTTCATCATTAGGAGCCTGCTTCGCAGGCTCTTCAGGAGGTAAAGTAAAAAAATTATTCCCAGTCAGCTGCTGTAGCTGTAATTTCATAGTTTTATTTTCTTGCTTCAGAATTTCTACATCATGAATTGTCAAATTCTGAGTCATTTCTTTCAGTTTTTCGTTTTCCTCTTGGAGTATCATTAATTTCTGATGAAGCTCTTTTACCCCTCCTCCAGTTTGTTTTATATGTAAAATGTCCCTTAAATATTTTATTTCTCTTTGCAGTCTTTGGACCAGTTTATCGTCTGTAGCTGAAATTTCATTGGTTTTAGCGTTTACACTGATTTCTTTGGCTTTGCTTGCGAATTTAAGGGTTTGAAGAGTGTCTTGAACTGTATCATAGGTTGGAGAAACTGTAGCTATAAGACAAGTTCTCGTGTGGCCGCCTAATGAATCTTTAAGCAGATATGTAAGCTGGGAGTTCCTGAAAGGAATAAAGGATCTTTTAGTTTTCCCTTTAGCTAATTCTGAAATAATGATGCCGAGCACAGAAAGAGATTTATTGATATTTGTCAATTCGCTGAGATGTGATTTATTAGTCCCTCTCATTTTGTCAATTCTTTCTGAGCCTGCAAGATCGCACATATTGATTTTTGATCGCTTGATTTTGCCGTCTCGGTCCACTTTGTCAGTTTCTAGCACGATTTGAAAAATCATGTGGGATCTGCTACTCATTGCATTCATTTTCGTATACTTTGCTAGGCTGAATTTAGACTATTATTCAGAAATAATTTAATGTCAAATTTGATTAAGCCAAAAAAATTAATTTAATTTAAATAAGTATATTTCTTACAGCACGGTTTGTTTCTGCTTTTCTTATTATAGCAATACAGTCATCAACTGTTTGGACTACATATTCACTTAGCCCTTCCACATAAACCCCAAAGGTTTGATCCATTCGGATTCTCAATGGTTTTTCCATCCTATCATCTTGGAGTAAATCATACAATTTTTCGTTATAAATTTGTATTAAGCTGCATACAATTGTGGACTGAGAATCTTGACCTCTGAAAATGGTATTTACACTTCGTGGGATTATACCGTATTGCGAGTAATCTGGGATGAGTCCAATTTCCCAGCCAGGGCCAAACATTGTATATGTTTTCCCTGAGCCAGTTTGCCCATATGTAAAAATTGTATTAAAAAATATTTTTATTTTTTTTCTAAAAAACATAAGTATATGAGTTTTCCCTATATGGCCCGATAAGTGCCGTGGGTTCTCCGTGGAATCCCTCTGTTGGTCAAAACAACTCATTGCGTTGATTTGACCAATTCACTGGTTGGTTCAACCAGCAGAGGGATTCCATGGAGAACCCACGACCCTTATCGGGCCATATAGGGAAAAACTCCTATAGAAAAATTTTGTTATTATAAAAAATTGTGCAGCTATAGCCATGCTTTGCACTTTCAATAATATCTTCGACGAACTCATATACGTTTTCTTGGGTTGAGTTTTGATCAAAAACATGATGATAAGTAGACTCATGGAACTTTTCTCCATCATGGACTCTTACTCGATCTTCGTCACAATATACTGCGTCGCCTTGAAGATATTCTTCATGGGATTTAGGTCTTACTCTTAACGCTACTTTTACATTTGTTTCCATACTTAATAATCAAAAGCTGTTAAGTTTGCTTTAATTTCTTTTACAAAGGATTATAAAAGGTAGGCATTTGTAATTATATGGGCTAAGTTTTGGTAATAATAATTAAATAAATGCTTAAATTTATTAATTTATATTAGTTAAATAGATAGCAATAATATAAACATAAGGTTATTTGTCTTATAAATCAGAGGTGTTTAATTAATTACGTTTTATTAAACTTTAATCAAGGCAATATATTGAGTTTTATCATTATAAATGGCTCTTACACTTCAAGGATTTATCAAGCCAGCATCAGGAGAAGACTACTGTGTTGACCTTCGCCTCAACTTCGGTCTTCTTGCTGCAGGCTTCAGCCATTCAAACACAATTCACATTTTCAATGCATCTGGTCTCAACACTCTCCAAGTCCTTCACGCAAACACCACACAAACTCTATCTGAAATTTCTTTAATTGACGAAAATACAATTACTTGGTGCGATCGGGCTGGTGCAATAGGCATAATTGACATCAGAAACTCAACTGAAGTCCATAAAATCCAAACCCGTGACGAATGGTTTTGCATTGATTCATCTGGATACAATCTCGCCAGTGGTAGCAACCTTTAACGTTAGAAATCACTCCCTGTGGGATCCGAAGATCCTTATTCCCTTCCTAATACTCCACTCTCCTCCTTGCGAACAATAGTAACGACCTTCAAAGTGTTCGCTCCTATGGGTATGTGCCTGCACACGCTCCCCGGTAGTAGGAAAATTTGCCTTATGTCAACATGGTTTCTGGAAAATTCGAAAAATCGAATTTTCTGGTCACCTGTCGGCCAAGATGAATATTCGCAGCCCAGGATACAACCCCTAGTATCGCACTGGGTGATATAGAAGTTTCCTATGTTTGGCGCTGTAAGGCCGATAAATTCTGATCGGAATTTATCGGTAGGTTGCACCAAATCAATGCCTTGGTCGGACCAAAAAGCGATTTGGTCCGACGAACTTGGAAAGCTCCTGGGAAAATGTCTGCGCTTTTAGCGCTATATAGAGGAAACCTCTATACTCCCAATTGACCAGGAGGAATCTTACTGGCTTCCCAGCTGCAGGTGTTAAGAGAGTGGATTGGCTTTCCACGCCTTTTAATTTGTATATAAGCGGCAGCAATCAAGGAATGAAAGTCTGGGATATAAGGAATTTCCAATTAAAAAAGCATTACCAAGATATTCATGCTGACAAAAGTGATGTGTCCTCTATAAAGCTTTCGCCTTACTATACTATTATAATTAATTATAAAAAAAATTAAAAAATAAAATTTATTTATTATAATTTATATATAAAAGAATATTCTAATATTATGGTCACTTGTAGTGATGATAGCTTAATGTCTATCATTAATATAGAAGCTGAAGAAGATGATGATTATACATTGCTTAATTTAGAAGAGCCAGGACTAAAGGTAGGGTTTGTGGATAATAATGTATATTGTGTGACCATGAGCAGATATGTGGAATACAATCCACATGCAGATAATAATGAGATTCCACCTGAAGTTGTCCAAAAACTCCCTATATCTGATTTTCAAATGGACAACCCTAACCCCAGCTAGAAATAAAATAGTGGCGCTGATGGAAATTAGAATCCAAGGCGCACTCCCTATGGAGCGAGTAGGACCCATCCTCATAATCTGAAAGCAGAACCTCTGTCCCTTTTGAAGTATGCCTTCAGGCTTGGGGATGTTCCTCATCTGAAGGTTTTCCTGTTGCTGCCAGATAGGCTAAACAGGTTTTACCTGCCGCATGGTCCTCCTTGTCGGGACTCGCAGGGCACTCTTCAGATGGTTTGCTCTGGCCAAAGAGTTGATCCCCTGGTCAGTTGTTTCAGGGCGGAAATTCAAGATGGCGGCTTCTCATTTTCTCATTTGAACTCAGAGGCCTATGGAAGCTATAGAAATTGCCCGAGGATGGCGCTATTTTGCGCCATCCTCGGGCAATTCAAAAAACCGGCCCCACACGGGAACTGAACCCACGTGTGGGGCCATTTTTGGTATGTGTAATACATAGACTTACACGTACCAAAAATGGCCCCACACGTGGATTAGATTCCCGTGTGGGGTCATTTTTTGAATTGCCCGAGGATGGCGCAAGATAGCGCCATCCTCGGGCAATTGCTATACTCTTTTGGAGCCGATACAAGGCAAAGACTAGTGGGTTTGCCAACTTATGGCCAGTTTATTCGTTTAATTTAATTTATAACCCCAACTTTTTTATAGGCCCTGCAGGATTTGGCCCTGACAAATCAATTTTGATTGGAAGTCATGAGTAAGATACAAGTAGGAGGAGGATTATGGGCTTCTAGCATAAGGAACCCAAAAATATGCTACCCAGGAGTTGGCCACACACAAGCAGTTAGAGCAGCTGCCACACTATATGACGGCACAATAGTGACAGGCTCAGAGGATTCATCAATTATTTCATGGAGAATTGACCGAAATGCAACTGTTGCTGAAGCAGAAGTGGAGTCTAAAAGCTCTTCATCAACAAATGATAAACGTCCATCAAGAGAAGAAAGATACTATAGACCTTATTAATAAAATCAAATTTTAGCTAGAATTTTATTAGAAATAAAACTCAATAAATATTTATAATTAAAATTTTGAATAATAATTTATTATTTTAACAAAGCAGCCTTTTTTTGGTCAATAAGAAAAGCAAATTTAAGCATTAATGCATAATAAAAAAAGCTCAAATGTTGAAAAAAGTCGTTTTTAAGTTAGCAATTCCTAACCATCCTATAGTAATTGAGTTCCCTAGTACAGAGGTCATCAAAACTGTAGCTGATACCATTGCAGCGAAAGGTTTTAACCAAGTTTCATTCAAATCAATTGATGGGGTGAAAATAAGCACGACTACTAAAGTTAGCGAAATTCTCCATGAACCGTATTTCATTGAAGTGGATGGGCATTCATTTAAAATCAGCCCAGAGCTGCATGCGGACTCAGCAGAGAACTAAACTATTTATATATGAATTAATATAAGTTCTAATAATATCTTCTTTATTAATTATTTATTCTTATTAAGTATATAACGAGTTTTTCCACAACTTGAATTTAAGCTTAGAAGACCGTCATTTACTTCAAAACTACGTACATTCAGTCTCCTCCTATCTAAATTTAGCTTCAAAAGAAACTGATAAAAGCTCTGTAGCAGCCGCATTAAACAAATTCTTACCTGTAGGCAGAGCAAAAACTGAAAATCCTTTAGAAATCCAAAAAAATTTAAATGAATATCACAATGAGCTTATTAAGCTTCTAGAGTTAGACGAAAGAATTGATAAAAAAGCAGCAAGGTTTACTAATGGAGTTTTTTGGATGGGATTTGGAATTCTCAGTATGCAATTTGCTTATATAGGTGCAGGATTAACATTAGCGTTAATTAAAGATTAGGGTCTTCCTGGTTTTACGTCTCACCCGTGATGAATCTTCGTAGAAGAATCGTTTAGCTGCTAGCAAACCTCTCTGCATGTCAGCGTTTTCACCAGAGTTAGCTGTCATCCGGCTTTCAGCCTGGTTCTTAATGCTGTCTTGGAACCTTGGAGTATGCAGTTTGGGACTTGACGGCTGCTGCTTGAGTGACTAGAGTTCCAGCTAAGGATAAACTCCCTAGCTAGTATCGGTGCCAAATATGCCTTCGTCGTCAGCACTAGTGGCCTCTAGGGGTAAAAAGCCTTTTTTCCCAAATGTCCATCGGGAAGATACAAAGCCTTCGTTGCCGGGCGAGGGAGGCAAAACCAACCGGAACACAAATGCCTAGTACCCGTAGACTCCGTTTCCTGCTCGGTTTGGGCTCAAGCTGCAGCATGGTCCTCAAACTCGAAACAGGTTCGGGAGAGGACGGGTCGATGACGTCGCCATTTTATTTGTGTTATTAGGTGCAGGCACTTATGTTTTTTACTCATGGGACATTATGGAGCCCCAAGCTTACTTGATAACCTTAGCGAACTTTATTACAGGGGTCAGCATTTATGCAGTCAAAAGGCAGGAATTCAGTATGGAGTCTATGTATGATGTGATTAAAAATAAAAGAAAAAATTATCTAGCAAAGTCATATGGGCTGGATAGGGAAAGATTGGAGTTTCTCAAAGAAGAAGTAAATCGATTAAAGAAAAAATTAATTTCAGATTAAGCTAATTATTGGTCTTAAATATATAATTTAGAAGAAAAATCAGAATTTTGTAAAATTTTGAACTTAAACTTAAGCCATTTATCTTCTATCAGTTTTTCCAATACCTCTCTTCCCAACTGACAAATGTTTGATATGTTGAGGTTTTTGGTCATAAAACGCTTTGGTAGCCTCATCTCCAATGATTTTCAGCTCTTTTCTGCTTGGGTTAGGTTGAATTGCACCAGGTTTTCTCGCCTTGACCAAAGCTTTATTTTTCAATTTCAGCTTTTTCTTTATCACTTCTCCGCCGTCACCTTCTTCGACGTCCATAAAGTCTTCTACATTTGTCGCTATTTCTGGTGAAGGCTTTCTTCTCCTTTTCACCCCTACTACATCTTTTAATCCACTTGGATCAATTCCAAGCTCCTTGAACCCTTCTTCTACCTCACTTAAATTCTTTCTTTTTGGCTTAAATGTGCCTTTAGCCATCATGCTTTCTTGCTGGATTCTTTTTCTCCTCAAATGGATTTTTCTTTTAACTTTGTAACCAATTTTCTTATAAATAAATATTTTTACTATAAAATAGAATTATTTATTATAAAATGATATAAATGTCTCTATACTCATCATAGTCTAAAGGAACATGGGCGTCTTCTTGGATTTCTTCTTCTTTTTCAAGCTCTTCTAGCTTAGCTAAAATATCAGGATCAACGAAATCTAAAATGTTTTTGCCGTCCATGACCTCTGGCATAACGTCCCATTTCCAGTCATCATCTTGAAGTTCTACGAAGTGAGCTTGAGGAGGAATAGCGAAGACTCCTGCGCCGCCTTGAAGTTCTTGCATTTCTTTAGGAGTTGGGCCTTCTCTAGCTTTGATACCAGTTTGGGCTTCAACAATGACGGAATCTGGGATATGAGGAGGCCTTGATGGATTTAAAGCTCTGGGAACACTGACATAAGGCATGCTGCGGCCATAGGTGGTAACTTTTTTGGTTTTCACGTTTTCTCTGAATGATTTGAGATGCTCGCAGGCTTGGTTTCTGCATTCCATCACTCCTTCTTTGTTTTCATTAGAAATGAAAGACATAAGCTAGACTAAGTTAGATGCTTGGGTATTTATAGTCCCTAATTCTCGTAGCATCATTCTTAAAGGCAACGTCTAATAGGGCTGCTGTCATGCAGGGTTCAGAGGTATGTAGACGGCTTCTACCTTAGCATGATCAGACCAAAATTCTGTTTTTCTGGGGAAGATTTCCCTATCCATATGCCCATATAAGGATTTTGCCAAGGCAGACCCCTCAGTCTAAGCAGGTAAGTAGCCATACTTCTATCGAGCACCCAACCTGGGCCTAGGTGCTGTTGGCAAAAAATGCAAAAATCTGCAGCCCCGAACCAGACCAATAATCAGCATAAATAGTGCTGGGCTTTTCACCTCAAAGCTAGCACAACCCTCAGGAATCTCTTCGCAATAAAACTCATTCCCTATAAAGATAAGTACACCCTCCACCAGCCATTTTTCCTGATATCTAAATGAATGACATAAAGGCGTTGTGCTTTTGGACAATTTCTTGGATTTTTTGTTGGTATTCTGGGTTTAAGTCTTCCCATCTTTTTAGATCAGTTTTTGTAATAATGATCCCAAGAGGTTTATTTGTAAACAACGGCTGAACACTTTCAAATAGCTGAATCTGTTGAGGCACTGTATATCCACACTTTTCCGAAATATCAATAAAGAAAAGTATGCACGCATTAATATGTGCCAGAGCTGTGATCGCTTGCATTTCTACAATGTTCCTCTCTTCTATTGGCCTGTCAAGAAGTCCAGGAGTATCAATAACTTGCCATGGGATAAAATCATAATCTGTATGCCCAACAAATAAGCTTTTAGTTGTAAATGCATATGGCTGGACTTCAGCGTTTGCACGGGTCACATTGTTCATAAATGAGGATTTTCCTACATTGGGATATCCTGTTATGATAATACTTCTTGTGTGTGGGTCTATAGACGGCAGCCTTGCCAAATGCTTTCTGACCTCGTCCAAATAGTTCAGGGAGTTGCTAAGCTTCTTTAAGATCGTACACATACGACCTAGGGCTGCTTTTTTGAGTGTCTTGCCACGATATAAACTGTCAGCATATTTAAGCATACGTACATAGTCTTTAGCCACACTTTCGACTAAAGATTTAGCTTTGTTAATGTGTCCCAGGGCTAATTTATAGTGGTCTTTATCGTAAAGCACATTAATTAGATCAGCGTAGAAGGGATGAATATCATCAAGCTTAGGGAATTTTTCAAGGATTTCTCCAAGCTTTTCTTCTATGGTGGATTGTGTGAATTTGACTTTTCTCATGTAAAATTTTCGAATTCGGGCGATTTGAACCTGTGGATGTATTTCAGTTGGTGTTTTTCGTTGAGTTTTGGAGAGAACTGTATCAATCAGGTCTTTAGCGCTAGGCACGCTAGGAATTGACTTGAAGTTATAGTTCATCCCTTTTTATTATAGGCCTGTCATTTATGGAAATTTGTGAACTTTTATGCAAGCTTTTTATTAGTTATAAAGTTAATTCTTCATAAATAAATTTATTTATATTAAAATGCGAAGATTTTAAATCTTAATTGAATTGAAATTGTGAGCAATTATTAAGAAATTATCAAAAATGCTTAATATTCTTGTATTGTGGATTTTTACCACAAAATTCTGTTTTTATGGAAAAATAAATACAATTCACCCCTTACAAAAATTTAACGATTTTGACATCTTGAAATCTACTTAAATTTACTACAATATAAATTTTCAAAATGAGTCGTATAAGAAGCAGACCTCCATTATTCCTCAGGCCTAGAATTGTAAGTGCCAAAGAGCATACAGGACCTCCAGTTTTTGATATGGAAAAAGTCACAGAAAATACAAAAGGAATTTACGCTGAACAAAAATCAAAAAAAACATCAGAAATTTTATGGCGACTTGTAAACTGTAAACAAAGACCCTCAAGTGCTAATAAAGAAAACTATCCTCACGCAGCGAAATATGTAGTAAAAGAAGCATTTCCGCTGAATAAGGATAGATCGAAAAGAGCTCTAAGCAGCTCTCCATCGAATAATTTGCCTAAGCTGAGCTTTCAAATATTAGCTGTTCGGAATTCATTTTATGAATCTCTGGAAAAAATGGAAAGGGTTTTAGATTGTATGGAAGATTTAAGGAAAAATGTAATAGTTCCTGAAGGGTTTTTTTCACCTCTAAGGACTAGAGGTGTGAGTTTTGCTTAATTTTAAATAAATATCGTTAAGTTTAAAATGTAAATGGAGAGTGGGATTTTGCTGATTAAATTAATTTGTGTTAAAAAGAATAAGAAAGCTGAATTTATATTTAAAATTGTATGTATATAAAAAGAATTATCAAAAAAATTAACTTTGGGTTACTAATTAAAGCATTTATATAGCATCTTCTAAAATTGAGTAATCCAACTTAATTTCAATAAAACAATACAGTTTTATACAAATCCAATATAACTTTATATATTTAATTACTTCTTAAATTTCTTTATAAGTTTATTTACCAATTATTTGTCCTTATTTAAGGCTCTTAAGCATTTTCTTCACTCAAATCTCTCCTAAATCCAAAATCCCAACAATATCCTTTGTAATGGCTTCATAAAAAACTTCTTAAACCATCATTTTATTATGCAAATAATTAAATGGACAACTATCGTCAGCAATTTGAAAACGAGCTCCGAGCCAAGCTCCAACAAAAATCAACCTCTCACGTCTCTGAAGAAACAGTCCTCCTCAGAGCCTTCAAATATTTTGACCTTGATAACAGTGAAACAGTATCATTAGACGAATGGACAAAAGCCATTGAGAAAATCGGTCTTGTCGTCCCAAACCAAAGGATGCTGGAAGACCTTTTTAGATTCTATGACACAGACCATTCTGGAGCTTTAGACTATAAAGAATTCGTAGCTGCGATTTTTAATAACCAAAGTATCACTGGAAGACCTGGAACTTCTCAGAAAACGCTGAATCAGCTTGTACAAGATGGCCAAGCTGGCATAGAAAAAATAAGAGAAAGACTTGCTGCAAGAGGAGGAAGAGGCATCATGGGCTTAGCTCGGCAGTTTAAAATCATGGACGACGATGGGTCTGGCTACCTTGATTTTTATGAGTTTTCTAAAGCTATCAGGGATTTTAGAGTTGATATAAGAGAAAACGAGCTTCAGGCTGTTTTTAACTTGATAGACAGAGATAGATCAGGAGAAATAGACTATGATGAGTTTTTAAGAGCAGTCAGAGGGCCAATGAATGATTTTAGGATTGCTTTAGTTAATAGAGCTTTTGACAAGCTTGACTCAGACCATTCAGGGATCCTAGATATCGAAGATATTAAAGGCTTTTATAATGCAAGAGGCCACCCTGATGTAAGAAGTGGCAGGAAAACAGAAGACGACGTTTTAGGCGAATTTTTAGAAACTTTTGAAATGCATCATAATATTGGTGGAACCAGGGATAGAAAAGTGACAAGAGAAGAATTCTTGGAATATTACAATAATATTTCAGCTAGTGTAGATAATGATCAGTACTTTGAATTGATGATGTCAAATACCTGGAAACTTAATGAAGCTCCAGCCTATACCAAAAATAAAGCTTGGGCTAATGAAGATGGTAATAAAGGGTTTTCAAAGCCAGCTAAGAATTCTCCTGGACTTTTACCTCCTGCTCCTCCTCTTAATCAGAGAAGTGTAGAAATGCTACTTGAAAGATTCAGAAATAAACTAGCTACAAGAGGGGCAAGAGGAATTATAGGGATTGCTAGGCAATTTAAGATTATGGACGACGATAATTCAGGAACTATTAGTCTAGGAGAGTTTAGAAAAGGATGCAGAGATTTCAGAATCGATATAGAAGACGAAGATATAGAAAAATTATTCAACGCACTTGACAGGGATAGAAGTGGGATTATTGATTATGATGAACTTATCAGAGGTATAAGAGGACCTATGAACTCATTTAGAAGAGGAGTTGTAGGACAAGCTTGGAATAAGCTTGATAGGGATAAAAGTGGGGTTATTGACATTGAAGACTTAAAAGGGGTTTATTCAGCGAAAAATCATCCTGATGTAAGAGCTGGCAAAAAAACAGAAAATGAAGTCCTTGGGGAATTTTTGGAAACTTTTGAGACTCATCATAATATTAGTGATTTGTCAAAGAGGGATAGGAACATTACAAGAGAAGAGTTTGAAGAGTATTATAATAATGTATCTGCAAGCATTGATGATGACAGATATTTTGAATTGATGATGAATAATGCATGGAAGCTTCAACAAGATTCAGGAAGAGGTGCATATGCAGGATCTTCCAAAGGGTTTTCACCTGACAGCAAACGTGCTTATTTATTAGCAAACCACCCAAGTGCTGCGCTAGGCAAAAGTGTAGCCAGCACTGCCCCATATGGGACATCAGAAACCTATGGAGTACCAAGAAGAGATGTGGACGTCACTGACTCCCCCCCCCCTTTGAATTGGAACTAAAAATTTTGTTCCAATTTAAAGGGGGGTTAATTTTTTTTTTTAAAAAAAAAAATCAATATAAAATTTTTTATAAAAAATATAAAAATTTAAAAAAAAACAAAATTTCAAAAACTTATCGAATTAGATTAATAAATTTGTTTAATAAAACGCTATACTCTTTATCCTTTAAAACAAAGCAAGATATAACTAAATTTTCATTATTAGTTAATACGCCACTATTAATTGGTATCAAAATTATTTACACAAAAATTTTTATTTTTATTGATAAAAAAAATTAAAAAAAAAAAAAAATTTGGAAAATTTATCGATCAAAGTGCTAATTTTGTTTAAATAAGATGCTATTTATACTCTATTCTTTAAAATAAAGCAAGAAATATGTAAATTTTGAAATTTTATAAAGAATTCCTATCCTATTGAATTTATATCAAAACTATCCAAATAAAAAATATCATTTTTATCAAAAAAAACAAAAATTTTTTTTGAAAATTTTTAAAAAAAAAAATAAATTTTTTTTTTAAAATTTACCAATTAAGGATAATAAATTTATTTAAATAAGATGCTCTTTATACTTTTTTCTTTAAAAAAGAGCAAGATATAAATAGATTTTTAATTTTAGTTAAGAAGAAACATTTAACTTATATCAAAACTTTTTAGATAAAAATTATATATAATTTTTTATTATAAAATTAAATTTTGTTCCAATTTAAAGGGGGTTTAATTTACCAAAAATGTGGAAATTTTACCGATATTTTGTTCCAATTTAAAGGGGGGGGGAGTGAGTCTCAGCCACGCTCAGCAAACCCTACAATTGATGAAATTTTAGAAAATTTAAGATCAAGACTTGCTGCAAGAGGAGCTCGAGGTTTTGTCGGAATTGCTAGAAATTTCAAAATAATTGATGATGATGGTTCAGGAAATTTAGATTATAATGAATTTTTGAAAGCTATGAGAGATTTTAGGGTTGACTTTGAAGAAAAAGACTTGAGGAAGCTGTTTAATCATTTTGATGCTGATAATAGTGGGACTATTGACTATGAAGAATTTATTCATAGATTGAGAGGGCCTATGAATAATGGAAGAAAGCAGCTGGTAACTCAAGCTTTTAATAAACTTGATAGCAATGGAAATGGAATTGTAGAAATCGATGACATTAAAGGTGTTTATAACGCCAGGAGCCATCCTGATGTAAGGGCAGGCAAAAAGACTGAAGAAGATATACTTTGCGAATTTTTAGACACTTTTGAGACTCACCATGCGACGTTTAAAGAAAATACAAGAGATCACAGAGTGACTTTGGAAGAATTCATGGAGTATTATGCTCACGTTTCTGCATCTATTGATGATGATAGATATTTCGAGCTTATGATGAGAAATTCATGGAATTTCGATGGAAAAAGCTATGAGAAAGGTTGGGCAGGAGACAATACAACTCCAGCTCGTAGGCAAAGATAATTATTTAAATCTAGTTAAGTCTATATGATTTTTTTTTACATACGAATAAATGCCTTATCAATTTGAGAAGGATTAAAAATTGATAAAAGAATGATAATTAATTTATCCTTATTTATGCAAATCAAATAAGCTTAATGCTTTATTCTTCTTGATGCACCATTATAAGCAGGCTCAATTGCTTTATCTTGAGCAACAATTACGACTGCTTTTCCAATGTTGTAGCCACAGTTGAAATATTCTGCGTTATTCCAAGCTCTCATAGCAGTGGTAATTTCATTGTAAATTTGCTTTTCATTGACAAGGATTGCTCTGCCAACATGATAAGCAAAGGTGTATGGAGAAATAAATTGCTTAGACGCTTTAGAAACTATAGCAATGACATCAGTTGCTTTTGACTTGCATTCAGCAATAGCACTGTTAATATGATCAAGGGTGTTTCCAAGAGTTTTGAAGCCTTCGACCATACCTTCTAACCTATTTTTCTAATTATTTTTTATTTTAAAATTTCATAAAATAATAATTTTTTTTTAAAAATATTTTTATAAAAAATATAGTAAGGTTTCTGTCTTAATTTCAGTGAAAAATGCCTTAATGTCTTTTTCGACTGTCTCAATATCTGCGAAACAGCTTTTGATTTCGTCATTATACATATCTGAGGCAATTCCAAACAAGAACCCATCTAATAACTCAAGAGAAGCATCCTGGCTTGATCCTAATAGCACATTGAACTCTTCCAGTACATTATACATCTCATATAAAGTCTGTCCAAGGCTGTATCCAAACCCTTCCATATCATTCTTACTCCACATTGAAGCTGCTTGGGCAAGTGAGCTTTTAATGTCTTTTGAATCCAAGACATAAGCTTTTACGAAGTCGCTTGAAAAAGTTGACGGCTTGAGCATGGTTTTCGCAAGATCAGTCACAATATTTAAAGCTTGGGAAGCTCCAGTCTGACATGTGCTCAAAGCAGTTGGGAAAGCTTTAGCTGCCAGAGTCAGGTAAATTAAGCAATTTCTTACACCTTCAGCAGTATCTTGTTTGCAGCTTTCAATTGCTTCTTTTAGGTCAGGGATCATATCATCGACTTCTTTTAAACAAGGCTTGACATCTGCAGTGACAATTTCTTCTTTAAAAGCTTCAAAAAATCCTTTTACGATGTCAACAGGGCTTGAGGCACTGATGTGTAAGGACATGAGATTGTATTCTTCAAGGGTCTGAAATACGTTATACATGGCTTGGCCAATGCTGAACCCGAATCCTTCATAGTCACTTTTGCTCCATTTAATTGCGGCTTGGGCGAAATTGACTTTAATATCTTTTCCATCCAGTACCAAAGCTTTGGTAAGGTCGCCTGGGAAGCTTGACGGGTCTGTAAAGGTCTTTAAAGCATCAGAAATAATGCTTGCAGCTTGGGTTGCACCGCCTTTGCATGTGTCTATTGCAGATGGAACATCTTTGAGGGCAAGGCCAAGAAGTAATAGGCAGCTTCTGTAGCTTTCAGAAGTGTGCTGATTATAATAGCTAATTGCTTCTTGAAGGTCTGGGATCATATCGTCTATGTCTGCTAGGCATGGCTTGATGTCGTCAGTTGTGATTTCTGAGCCAATTCCTTTGAGGAGACCTCTAATTACATTAGTCGCGCCGGATACTGGAGAAAATTGGACTGAACGGAAGGTGGACCCACTTAAAGCGAGGCTGAGTATGGTGAGGAATACCAATACTTTCATTTTATTATCTCTCCAGCTATCTAAGGAAAATATGAAATTTTGCTAGGTTCAGACGAATTTAAATTACCGAAGGTATTTATATTGCAATTTAATGTATTAAGGCCATTCTCTTAACTCCCCTTATGTGAGCAAACAAAATAATTTTGGGTTAATATTTTTTTAAAATTTATATATAAATTTTATAGTAAATTTTATTTTCAAAATTCAAAAAAATCCCAATTCGTAAAATATATGGAAAGCATTATTTATTCAATTTGTAAAATTTATGTTTTAAAATGCAATTTGTTTAAAATTAAACAGAATTAGCTAGAGATTTCATTATACTAATTATAATTATAAATAAAAATTTTTTGTTCGCACACAGAGGGTGGGTTTTTGGGCAAAAAATAGGGATTTTTCTAATGGTTTGCTCGTTAGCGGAGGGGAGTAAGCTATTATTTTATATTTTATCTGTTTATTTAATATAGTAAAAAATAGCAATGCCATAATTTTCTACAGCATTATAGTTTATTAACCGAAACATTTTATGCAGAATATCACTCATCCTCAAAAGCCCTCTTCCCATCCATTGGATGTTCCTTACTTTTGACAATAAATAATATCCACTGCCAATTTTTTGGGCTAATTTTAAAAAAGTTTACTTTAGAATTTTTAATATTAGATTTCAATATACATAAAATGGCCGGAGACGAGCGACCCGTCCTTCCGTGGCGGGTGACCTTATTTATACCGGACGTGGTTTTTGGGTGCGAAGAGCTACTCAAAGGAAGGGCTGGCCTCGAGGCGAGAGGCCTTTACAATTTCCGCTGATTTTGTGGCCTGACTCGGGCAGCAGTTTTCGCATCTTTTTTGCCAGTAGCGCCGAGGCCCAGACTCGGTGTCCGAAAGAGGCAGAGGGATTACCTGCCTAAGCTACTTGGTGGCTTCGCCCCGAATCCCGCAAGGGGTTGAGTTTTTTCTTGGAGATGATCCGGGAAAAAGGGGAAGGCGAGGCTCGACTTAAATTCTCAAGGGCACAAGTCTCTCCAGTTAAAAAGGGTCCCGATCAAAAGGGGCGATCTGGCGGATGGAAAGGGCAGTGTTGGCGTCAACTTTTGCGACACAGCGAGTTGGAAATGGAGGCGGTCAGCTAAGACAGTGTTCTGTCCCTTGACCTCACCTCTACCGAGAAACCGGGGTTTCGGCCCGGGCTTGCTGTGGGTACGCTCTGCCACCCTGCGGGTAAAACCGCGGCATGCAGTCCACGAAGTAGGGACTATAAACACCCAGCTTAAACTAACTAACTAATATTAGATTTTATAAAAAATAAAATATAATTAAATAATCTTTTTGCTTTTTATAAGAGAGCGTGCATATTAATTTAAATATAAAGGTTTTTCATATATCTTATTTACTTTCAGAAGGAGAGCTAGTTTTGCCTTTTATCAAATCACCTTCTGCGTTTCCATTAGCATCCTGATTTATATTTTCTAAGTTTTCATTCTCTTCATCAAATTCTGAAAAAATTTTGCCTAAGAATTCTTGAGGACATTTTGATTTTAATTTTTTCTCAAGATGCTTGAAATTGCAAGCTTTCCCTAATACACATTTTATTGACGTGGATGAATATGGACAGAAATGAGACAAGTACATCTGAGGGTGATAAATAATCTCAATAGCATTGTGTGATTTTGTGCAAGAGTTGCCACTTTTACAGTTCGGGATATTTTCACAGAGCTCAGGGATATAGAAAAAATCTGATGGAGCGCGCCTTCTTTCGCCTTCAAAATGATAATCATTGCAACTTCCTGTGCAGTCTGAGCCTAAGCTACATTTTGAGGTCTTATAGGTCGTAATATTGAACAGTGTATCTGAACCTTTAGAAGCATTTTCTATGATTCTTTTTGGCTGGACTATTTTATAAGAATTTCCTTCAAAATCGGCTGCCTTTCTTTGTTCATTTGTGGCTATTTTTTGTTCTTCATTTATAGCTATTTTTTGCTCTTCATCTGAGGCTATTTCTTCAATTTTTGCATGTGATTCTTCTGGAAACAGGCTAATTTCAAAAGGATCGACTATTGTATGAATTTTTCTTTGAGTGTATGGTGTTTCACGATTATCATCAATAAGTATTTTACTAGAGACCTCTTGGATATACGGAGGAAAAGTTTGGATCGTTATGTCATGATATAAAGGAACAGGCTCAATTTTTGGTAATGCATTTTCGGCTTTATAGATACAATCTCCGTCTGCAGTATATTTATATGGATATGCTCCGCGTTGTTTATAATTGGCTTTCTTGACTTGATAATCAGTATCTGGACTATTGATTTGGTAGCTTATTTTGCTTCTTTCTGTAACACACACACTTTTATGAGGAACAGAGAAAGTAGTGTTTTGTGGGTATGAGAATTTTTTATCTGGTATTTGAAGCTTAAAGGAAGTGTCTGATTTAATTTCCCACTCCCATGGTTCTTCAATACCACGTTGTCTTGGTTTTTGAATTCCGGTATCTTTGTAAGCTTGAATTTTATTGCTAAAGTCCATTTTATTACCCCCTTAATTTAGGCTTGATTTTTATTTTAATAATAAGTGTTTATATACTGGGGATAGTCTTTGCTATTTAATTACTTAATAAAATACGTACTGTTCGTTCCAAGCTGCTTGTGCTGACTCATTGTTTTTAGCTCGTGCAGATCTCTTGAACTTTTCTACCATCACTTCTATTTTTATTTCTTTTCTCTTACCTATCTTCCTCTTCTTACATATTGCATCTTTTAATAAATCATCATTTTTTTCTGTATCTTCTGTTTTTACCTCTTTTTTCTTACTCCCCCTCCGTGAGCGAACAAAACCATTAGAAAAATCCCTACCAAAAACCACCCTCTGTCAGCTAACAAAAATTTTTTTAATAGAAAATTTTTTTATAGAAAAAATTTATATATAAGTGATAATTATTATCATGAAATCTCGAGCTAATTCTGTTTAATTTTAAACAAATTGCGTTTAAAACATAAATTTTACAAATTAAATAAATATTTGCTTTCCAATTTTTGCGAATTAGAATGTTTTTAAATTTCGAAAAAATTTTTTTTTAACAAAAAAATTAACCCCCCTCCTTGAGCGAACAAGATTTTTTTGTTCGCTCATGGGTGGCGGGAGTTAGCAACCTTTTTCTTGCTACAAATGGCTTCTTTTAATAACTCACTATCTTTTTCTTCAGCATCTGCTTTTGTTTCTTTTTTCTGAGCTACCTTTTTCTTGCTGCGAATTGCTTCTTTTAATAAATCGCCATCTTTTTCTGCATCATCGACTTTTATTTCTTTTTTCTGGGCTATCTTTATTATACTGCAAGCAACTTCGCTTAATAAATCGTCGTTTTTTACAACCTCTGCTTTTTTTACTTTTTTCTTTCCTGCTTTTTTCTTGCGTGCTTTTCTCTTTTTACAAGTAGAATAATCCTCAAATTTTATTCCATCTTTGGCTGCCTTTTGCATTTCTTCATGCTGCTTCTTTTGCTTAGCTTTGGACTTCTTTTTAATGCATTTTTCACAAAACCATTCTTCTAAAATAGGAATATGCTTTAAATTTATACAATCAGTGTGATACCCATTATCGCATGCATCACAAAGCAACATAGTTTCTTCTCCTGTAGAAAGGCGGCATACCTGACAGATAATATCCCGATAGATTTCTTCGTCTAAGGTATTTGGCTGGTCTCTATCTTGGCCAATGTATGCTAATTCTGAAGATCCAACGCTTGAGTAATAATAAAATCTTTTATTGCAAAGAGGACATTTATTTGTAATTTCTGATCAGCGACTTATACAAGTGTAGCAAAATTGATCGTGACCACAGTCGTTTAGGGTGCATCGTGATCACTCGTCAATTGATTCTAAGCAGACAAGGCATCTATTGTCAACTTTTGGTGCTGGTTTAATATCGCCATCTATTTTCTTTAAATATCGGGTAATTTTATTCATCATAAATAATTTTAATTATTAGCCCCCTAAATTAAAATTTAATTAATTTAATAAGGCGAATGCAAAAATTTTATATTTTGACTTTATTTATGTCTTGCGCTAACAATATTTTATTAAAAATTAAAAAGATAATAATTATTAAAAATTAGCTAAGTAACTCAATTAAATGAATTTATTTAAAATATTTTAAAATTGTTAGTGGCAGTGCTTAATCATTGTGCTTGTTAAGTTAATGTGGATAAAAAATGCTACTAAATATAGGACGCAGGTTTTTCCGAAGATCGTCTTTACTTAATAGGCTTGAAACCTTCATTATCCCTCAGCCCGGTGAAGGTATCGCCGAAGTCGAAATTCAGCATTGGCTCATAAAACCTGGAGAATCAGTCAAAGAATTCCAAGTCTTATGTGAAGCTCGAAGTGACAAAGGCTTTATAGAGTACAAAAGTCCTTATGATGGCACAATCACAGAACATTTTTACAATGCAAACCAAATGGCTCCTATAGGTGCTCCTTTATTTAAAATCGAAATTGATGATAAAAAATACCCACCCAAAGGAAATATTAAAAAAGAAGAAGACACAGAAACTCCTAAAGAAGAGCAACTAGAAGAATCTACGTCAAAAACTCACTCAAAAGTCCTCGCTACTCCAGCAGTGCGTTTCCTTGCGAAACAGAAAGGAATTGACATATCAACAATCCCATCCACAGGCAAAGATGGCCGAGTTCTTAAAGAAGATTTATTAAGATATTTAGAAGGCCCCTCTCATGTCACACCTCCCGTAAGGCCTGCCACTGTAGCCTCCGTTGAAGCCAAAGACAAAGTAGTTAAGCTTTCTCCTATCCAGAAAGGCATGTTCAAAGCTATGACTGAAGCTTTAGCAATTCCTCATCTAACTTACTGTGAAGATATCTACATGGACACCTTAATAGAGCTTAGAAAAATGATAAAAACCTCCTTAACTGACGTAAAACTCACATTTATGCCTTTCTTTATTAAAGCTATGTCTCTCGCTCTTTATGATTTCCCTATCGCAAACTCTAGCTTTATCAACAACAATACAGAATTTGTAATGAAATCATCCCATAACGTAAGTTTTGCAATGGACAGCAGAGCTGGACTTATAGTCCCTAACATAAAAAATTGCCAAAATTTGTCTATTTATGAAATCGCTGTCGAAATGGCAAGGCTTCAAGAGCTAGGCTCACAAGGCAAAATAAACCAAGCAGATTTAGAAGGAGGGACTATATGCTTGTCTAATATTGGGACTATTGGAGGGACCTACACAGCACCTATTATAATGACTCCACAAGTTCTGATTGGAGGACTCGGAGCAATTAGGCCACGACTAGAAAGAAATAAAGGAGAATTTGTGGAGAGACAAGTGCTAGGGTCATCATGGTCAGCTGATCACAGATTGCTAGACGGAGCGACTGTAGCAAGATTTGTGGCAAGATGGAAAGAACTTTTAGAAAATCCTTCATTGATGCTCTTGCATCTTAAATAGAATAAAAATTTGAAAATTAATTATTCTTTATTAAATAAATTAATTTTATTTTATTTTTTTTAATTAAAAAATGCGATTTAGGCAGAAAAGAATATTACTCTAAAATCCTTTAAACTTCTCCTCAGCTTTTCTCTGTGCGAACATGAAGTGAACACAAAAGCCAAGGTAAATCGTAAACTTAAACAGCATCCAACTCCCTTCAGGTGTCGAAAACTCTCTCATTGCGATATAAAACCCTTCAATTCCAAATGAAAATCCTATGAGGTTTGCCATCATTAGAAGGACGATATAAAATCCTCCGCCAAAAGCACATAACCAGTTGTAGGTAAGCGTTTTTCTAAATTCAGCAAACTTTGGCTGCTGGAAATAAGCTTTGGCGAGAACTTCTGGCATGATGAAAATGCACATCCCCCAGCCCCAAGCTAGCAGTTTTAAGGTTAAATCATGCCAAAGTGCCACAAATCCAAAAACTACCCAAATGTTATATGATTTTATATTATAATTAGTAATAATGAATCAAATTGATTGCACCTTATTATATTATTTACCTGAATTGTGCCTTTATTTAGATGCTAAAAGTAGTTTTTTTAAGTATAAAAATTTTATATTTCCTCCCTCCAAGTGGCACAAAAAGATAGCGGACTAGCCACTGATTAAAAGATCGATGCCACATTCTCCAGAACTGCTCAAAACAATAGCTATTCGACATGCAGCGGACCATGTTTTCCACACATTCAATTCCATCAAGCAAAGCCCAGATTCTGAAATATCTCCAAATCACTGTAAACTTAAGCCAAATCCAATTGAGGATAACATATGAAGTCGCGATCAGCTCCCAGACATTAAATTGTTCCCATAATCTCTTATTTCTAGGATTGGAGGCAATTCCTGGAAAATAAAGATTGTGGATAGACCATTCCAATATATACCCACTATATATAAATACCGATAATAATATAGCTTAAATCCATAATTAATCCCTTATAGTATAAAGTAAATCATAAAAAACCTCAATATGTACATCCCAAGCCTTTTGGCGTCAAAAGTTTGCTGACTCCCCCCTCCGTGAATGAACAAAACCATTAGAAAAATCCCCAAAAAACTCGCCCTCCATGGGTGAACAAAAATTTTTTATGAAAAAAACATTGATATATAAGTGATAATTAGTATAATGAAATCTCGAGCTAATTCTGTTTAATTTTTAAACAAATTGCGTTTTAAAACATAAATTTTTATAAATTAATTAATATTTGCTTCCCAATTTTTGCAAATTCGGATTTTTTTAAAATTTCGAAAAAAAATTTTCTATAAAAATTCATATAAAAATTTTTTTAAAAAAAAAAATTAACCCCCCTCCGTGAGTGAACAAACTCACGGAGGGGGAGGAGTGAGGGACTTGTACATGGGAAATCCAGGCATTATATGAAATAGTAGGCCCAGCTAAATAAAGAGGTGGGTAAAAGAAATATGAAATAAAGGCTTTGAAAGAATAGTGAGAGGCGTGAGACTTTGTCCTATAGTCTAAGCAGTCTATTGATTCTGTGCATTCTGAACATATAAGCTTGTGCTTTTCTTTGGTAGGCGTTGGGAGATTGAGGATACTCCAATGATAGTCCATTGCATAACTGATTACTTTTAGCATGCAGAGATTAGTGACTCTCCACCATGGTAAATCATGAGGAACTCTGTCTAAAAATGCTAGACTTGATGACCACCACGCAAATTTATAGCCAGTATAGAGTTCAGTTATTATAAGGAAGCCTAAATTTAGCACCCAAATCGAAATTGCAAAGAATTTTTTCCCAGCAAAATTTTCAACCAAAAAAATATTTTTTTGTCTGCTTTATGTAATATAACTAATAGTAAGCCTTAAATAAATTTATATGAGATATAGGAGCTTTATCATATTGGTATAAGCATAGATAAGCCAGAAATAGGATAATTCACAGCAACCATTAACACTAAATAAATTACCCCTGGACCATGTATGTATCCTGCATACCCTAGTCCAAAGATAATATAATAGGTAAGTTGAGTCTCTAATTCTGGCTTGAATCGAAGTAGAATTTTTCTAAAGACGATAAACACAAATGCAAATAGAGATAGAAGAGGGAGACTTTCTCTAAAAGAACTGAGCTGGCCGTCATACAGATCTATATAGCTGGTTCATGGGAATGTATATTGCTTTGGATTATTTTCAAAGCAATTTTAACATAGCTTGCCAGCATATTTATTATTTTTTTTTTCTCAAGACTGGAATAATAATTATTTTAATGCAAAATACTTTGTTTTAGACCCACTATTTTATTAGAATCAGCAAGCTTATGTGACAAATAATAAGATTCAATCATCATTGCATAAGCAGCATAAAGTCCTAGCGATAATGAGAAATACAACTCGCATTTGCGCCAAAATCGATTTTTAGGGGTGTCTGGAGCAGTCGGACTGATAAACATTATTATAAAGATGCCTCATTTTGATTCTGCTTCATTAAAATTGATAAGATGAAACAGCAGATATATTAAAGAAGTGAATAGAGATAGCAAGAATTATTTTTATAATAAAATTTATCACCTTATTTTTTGTGACGATACGTGGATTAAAATGGATCATTTTATCAATTTTTGTGTCTAAATTAATGTTGAATCAATATTAAATAAAATTAATGCATGTTTGCAGTGAATTTTATGAAATTTATTATTAGAGTTAGCATGCTCTGTTAATTAAATCAATAATAATTTTTTATTCAAAATCTGACTTCCTCTATTTTAAATTTAGGTAAAATCTAACCTCTCTTTAAATAGGAAAATTTTATAGGAAAATATAAATAGTTTTGAGCTAATTTAATGGAATGAGTGCGAGTGGAATTCTATTTAAACACTGAATTGATTAATATTTTAAATTTAATTCTTCTAAAATTAAATTAAAATTCAAAATATTACGTTCAATTAATATTTTTTAAATTATTATAAAAAATGAACCCTTAAATTGAACAAGATTTGTTGTTTCAATTTAAAGTGGAGGAGTGAGCATTTCCTTTCCTTTTAAAATAATCTAAATATCCTTATTAAATATAAATCCAATCATAAATTGCCAGATAATTGAATTGAATTATAACAAGTCTTAATTACAGCATCCCTTCTTTACTGGCTTCGCCACTGAACTTAGCCTTCTTCTTGAGTTATCCCCAGAAAGCGTTGATTTCATATTCTTTTCCAAAATCATTTCTCCCAGTCTTTCGAATGCTTGCGATACACAAACATTATCCTTCGCTGACGTCTCCACATATATAAGCTTATTTTTTCTCGCAAATTCTTCAGCGTCTTCTTTGCGAACCTCTCGCTGCTCCGTTAAATCAATTTTGTTGCCTACAAGTATGCATTGAGGATCATCTGAATTTGTGAATAATTCTTTCAGTCAGTATCCTAAGTCATTGAATGTTTCTTTTCGCGTAACATCAAAAGCAATAATTGCTCCAGGCGTTCGTCTTATGTAAAGTGCATTGATCGGGCGATATTTTTCAGTCCCTGCAGTGTCCCACAAATGAAGAACAATATCTTTATCAAAAACTCTTAACCGTTTGGGCTGATCAGATAAACCACGAGTTTCTGGGACTGTCAAAGAAAATGTGTCTCTGCATAGTCTCCTGAGAAGACTGGTCTTGCCTACACCGTGAGAACCCATGAGAACGACCTTAAATCGGTGTTTGCAGTCGTCGTAATTATCTGACATCATTTAATTTATTCAACTAAAGATAGGCAAAGTGAGATTATTACAAATTTATGTATAAAATAACTATATTTGTGGTGATTTTGCTAATTCATACCCATCATAGTGCGTAAAAATTATCAAAGTTCGATCAAGGATAGGCAAATATCTAATAACGAAAGAAATCTGTGTATCCTTTTTTTATATTTTTCTTTCTAAAAACTTAAAATTAACTTTGAGCTTAGGTGATTCTAGCGAAAAGATGTGAAACGACCAGTCAAGCTAGTCCACAAATTAGCGGATATTTCGCTGGGCTTCTCACTTTAAGTCTAAACCAAACCTTGATACCTCTCAAAATCATAAAAAAAATAAGTGGATATATATAAGTTACTCACAAGTATTTTATTCAATTTATTTAAATATTAAAATATTTTAGTCTCTTAAAATTAGATCATTTAATATGCTTATTTTATGCAAGTGCTCCTAAAAATAAAAATGACATCAATTATTAGCTTTATTTCAAGAATTTTCGCAAAACTCCAGTTGATACCCAAATAACTGAGTCAAAAAAAATAGCTGGTCAAGTAAATATCAAAACTTGAAACCCCCTTCTACTCCCAACTCTCTAACCCTCACTCTTAAGAATATAGAAAAGACAAGGAAAAGCAAATTTCAATCAAAAGAAGAATTCAAGTATTATTTAAGTGATTTAATTTCTATATATAAATTTGAAAAATATTCACTATAAAATAATCCAGCTTTTAGCTAAACTTATGGACCGTCTACAAAAATTCACATAGCTTTAATATAAATTATTAGATTTTAGAAATCTTTATTAAGCTCATACAATTTCTCTATAAACCTCGGCGTTTCTACTAAAGAATTATGCCTTGTATTAACTGGCCCCAATCCCTTCAGCTTCTCCATCTCTCCCCCTTCTTCATTTTCTTCCTCAACACATTCCTGCTTATTTAATTCAATCCCTAAATGTTTCCTATTATCCTTCACATCCTTCCAATTATTTCTATTTTTTATTTTTTCCAGCATCTCACTCTCAATTTCTTCAAAAAATTTCATAACTCCTCCTACAACTTCCATAACTCCAAATACCGATCCAAGTAAACTGCTAACCAGTATCATAAAAGTTTTACTTATATCCCTTGTTGTATACAAACTAGACTCACTTTTATCTAAAATCACCTTGAGCTTAAGTCCAGCTGTGAATGGTAAACTATTTATAAATTACTCAACAATTGAACATTGAGAGCCTGGCAATGGAGGATTATCTATAGAAACATATATACATTAATATGGCGGAGGCGACCACCCACCTCTTGACGCAATTTCCTCAACACCTGCAGGGAACGCCCAGGTGGAGGAACCAAGTCGAGATACAGGCTCGGCATCCTTAGTGTATACCGGCAGAGGTTTTCTCCGTACCACAGGGTATGATACCTGGGACATGGGGTTTTTCCTCCTGACATGGAAATTGGAAAGGGCACAGTTGGCTATCATCCCCGAGATTAGTTATGATCCCTACTCGAATTAGGGACCCTGAAGACAGCAGGTGCTTAGCGTGAAACTGGGAGTTACGCCTAGGCTCCAGCCGAAAGCGAACGGACGCCCCGGGAGCAAGTCAGGTAGACGGGCCTGAAGCAGGGCAGACGGTGTCAGTCTGGACCCTACGTATTAGGGTGATGAACTTGTAGAGGTGTGAATCCTCGGCCGTCTTTAAACAAGGCGTAATCATAATCATTATCATAATTTATAGAAATATGATAGCCTGTTATTTTTCTAGGCCATTCTAAGGTGTAGGACTGAAATACTGATGGAATCATATTTAAAGAAAAATTGCTTTCGTGGTACCCCCGAAAAATGGTACCATTGCTGGGGAGAAGATTTTGGTACACAGAGCTCATTTCGTTAGGAATTGAGCTTTCTGAGGTCACATTTAAGCTGATTGCTGAAGCAAAACTTTGGATTTCGTGGAGATTGTAGTAAATATAAGCTCCTGTATTAATAACACAATTATAGCAATTTGTAGTGATAATGCAGGAATTGTCTTCAGATTTAGAACATTTAAATTTGATGGAATAATAAGTAAGATCTGAAGTAATAATGGAAATTGATGAACTGCATTTATTGGCGATTTCTGAGCAGCTTCCACCGTATTGATGGAATTTTGCTGTAATTTCTATATTAGCGGTGAATTCTGATATTTCGTATTGAACAGATACTATAGGAACCAAAGCTTTTGTTTCTATAATATTATTGAGAGAATATTCCAAAATTGAGTCATATATTATAAAAAGCGATATAAAAATAAAAATCAAGCTGAAAATTCCTCCAAAGCCGTTTTTATGCAGAATGATATTTTGGCCGATTTTTCGATTGTGCATATCATCATATAAATCTCAAGCTGTCATGTGGTTTCTGTGTTTTCGTAAGAAAATTAAAAAGATAAGAGAAAAGCACACAGATATAATTAAAATAGAAAGACCAATTTCTACACCAAGGTTTAGTTTATCAATATCAGCTTTATATAAGTCTGGCTGTTGAGATTCTGATATTAGTTCTAATTTACTGCTGCTTGGATAAGAACTTCCTGTAAGACAATACGATCCAGAAGGGCATTCCTTACAATATACAGCGCCTTCAATATCACTAAATCATCCATTCGCACATGGTAAGCATTGCCTTACATCACTGGCTGCTTTGGTTGGATTATAAGTTCCTTCTGGGCATTTTATGCATGAAGACTGCCCAATAGCGTCGTTATAAGTTCCTTCTGGACATAAAAGACAATCATTATTGCTTGCATAAGTCCCAATACTGCAGACAGATCCACAGATTTTCCCATATGAACAACTTATGTCAAGGAAAAAAAAACTATTTTTGGCTATCGCATTTCTCATTGTGGATCCTATTACAGATCCTCCTGCATGCATATATACATGATTTTTAAAATAAACAGAGGCTCCGTTGTAATAAAACTCTGGAAGTGCCCCAATTTGTAAAGTTTTCTGCTTACTCTACCTTCTGCTCATACTTTCCAACTGCTTTTATATAACTAATTTTTATGCTGATAAGTTATTTTTTCTACTAAAAATAAAAAAATAATTCATACATAAAATTTAATTAATTGGATCTGAAGAATATTAGACCCTTCTTTAATAATTAATATTTAAGACAAGTTAGAAAGATCAAAAAAGTACACATCTTTACGAGGATCAGTTGATCATTCTTCTCCCCCAATAACCAGCACCTTATTATTCAAATACTTTATAGCAGCCCCAGCTCGATTTGAATAAGGAATATCAGGAGCAGGATCATATATTTTAATCCAAGTTTTACTCTCAACAGAAAATGCATATATAGACCCTAAAGGTGCAGACCCATCTGTATATCCATACATAGCATAAATAAATTTTGTATTATTTTGTGTTATTACCTCACATGTAGGATAAGCTGCAGAAGGGACTTTTCCATTATAATCAATTAATTCCCATTCATTTTTTCCTATATCAAACGATCACAATTCATTAGATGCTCCTGTGTCAGTAAGTCCTCCGAAAATATAAACATAAGGAATATCGACAACCATGCAAGCCCCTTTTCTTTTGCTAGGAAATGAGGATGAATCTGGAATAATTTCAGTCCAGACTTTTGAGGAGGGCTCAAACTTGTACATATCGTTAACATAGCCATCAATTGTTTCGCCTCCTCATATAAGGAATACTTTTCCTTGTGAGGCAGCTGCGTGGCTGGCTCTTGCGGAGGGTGCTGCTCCTTTTGCGGTCACAATGGATCAGCTGTCTGAAATTGAGTCGTATAATCATAGGTCATTTAAATAGGTATTTTTATTGACGCCTCCGAAGAGGTAGAGGTTTGTGCTAATTAAAACGAGGGAATGGTGCATTCTTGGGATAGGGTCAAGCCTTTCTATACTTAAAGTTTGATAAGTGATTGGGGAGATAGATAAATCAAGCTCAATTAAACTGTTTCCTATTGAAATATAATCGTTATAACCTCCAAATATATAAAATTTGTTATCATTAGAGGTGAAGCCAAATGAATCTCGCGGTATTAAATAATAATTTTTAAGTTCATTTATGCTAGCTTTTGTCCATTTATAGCTAGGATCTGATAAATCAACCCTATCAACTGTATTTACATCTCCATCTATTTGATCAGATCACCCATAAAATAAATAATAAAAATCATTATATATGGCACTTCCGGATAAATATCGATTTTGGTATCAAGAAATAGTATTCGTAAGGTTATATCATTTTTGTAACGATAAATCATATTTCCAAAATAAGTTTGGATAGCTGGTTTCACTATAAAGAACATTATTTACATCTCCTCCAGCTACATATAAGCATCCATTATAATACTCCATTGTCGCTCCTCTATACTTCTTTATGTCTGCCCCATTATTTTTTTGTTTTTGCCACGTAAAATTTGCTACATTCAATCTAAATCTCCATTACATAAATAAATTATTATCCAGCCCATTGCCAAGACTCCCTCCAAAAACAGCAAATTTTAAGCTCCCACTTTGGTCTATAAACTTTTTATAGGCAAATCTATATCTACAAGGAGGGACATCTCCGTATTGGTTTATTTGGTTTCATTGCAAATTTTCTAAGTCAAATGCTCAGAGTTCATTTAAAGGACCATTTTTTGACATCCCTCCAAAAATATAAAAAATACTTGTATTTGGATTGATAAACCCAGCAGACGTATACCGGGAGCCTGGCTAATTGTTACTTGGTATAGTGTTTGTTGTAGATACTAAATTTGTTCATAATGAATCATTGAGTGAAAATTTTCAAACGTCGTTAAAGGTTGATGATGCTCCTTGATTTCCTCCAAAAATAAGTAGAGAATTACTTGATTTATCATAATCCATAGCTGAAAATTGCCTTTTGGGAGGTGGTGTGCTTGTGGGAGGAATTCTTGAGACTTCAAAAGAGTCACATAAAAAAACTGATAAACAAAATAATAAAAACATCAATTTTTATAATTAAATAATGCTTTAGCATAGTTTTATTCGGATGATGGCTTGAGAAGATTATGATGAACTTGAGAAAACTTTAGCTGGCATTTTATAGTGATCTTTTGAATAAATCGAGCTCGAAATAGCACTCATTTAAAAATCGTATTTTTTGCTTTTTAAAAAAAATATCTCTAAATTTAATAGTGCAGATATCAGAAAAATATATAAAATTGAACAGAAATAATACCCTTTGTAGCAAGCAAAAATTTTTCGTAATATAAATAAAATTATATTTTCTAAACATTTAATAGTTATAATAATGAAAACTCAAGCAAATTATATTGAATTATATCTAAAGCTTCAATTTTATAAATTAAATTAAATTTCTCAATTCAAATATTAGTCAAGACTAACCCGGAGGAGGAAGTAAGAATTTTTATTTTAGATTCTTGCATTTTCTTATGATTCTTATAAATTTTTCTCAAAGCTTTTACTTCTGCTCCTTTTATCTGCTCTACAGCTTCTTATTAAGATTCCACTTCGCTTCTCTAAAGTCCCCAGCCATCCTTATATAATGAGGGTAAAAAAAATTATATATAAAAATAGCTTGGGAAGTTAGGCTGCTCTTCTCTTTACACTTAATGTTCAGCAAGTACAACTTGCTCTTAATGCAATTCAGGCTAAATTTCTGTACAATAGCGCTGATCTAGTATCGTGCTTGTATAATTTTATCAAGCTATACTGACTCATGCAATTTGTGCACGACGAATTCTAGTTGCTTCAAGTGTTTAGTTCAATTGCTCAAGATGTGTCTACTTGTAGAGTTAACTCTACCGGATATCAGCTTAGCTTTTCTGCTCCTAACATTGAAATTGATTTTTCCAATCCTGCTGTATCAACTTTGACATAAAACAGCATTGCAGTTACACTAGGAAGTGGATCAATAGTAGATACATCAGCTTGGACTCTGAGCTCTTGTGTTGCAGACGCATCAAGTTGTACGATTACTGCTGTCAGCTTGGGTATTAGCCAACTCCCAGCTCATATTATCTTATTGTTCAAGCAAGAAAAAATAATCAAATTTTAAATATTTTGATAATTTTTTTTTAAATTTTGAATTAAACATAATATAATTGATTTCGTTTTAGGGTAGAAGTAATCTTATAAAATTTAGTGCTTTTCCTGTAAAAATGTTTTATTAAAAAATAATTTTACTCATTTAAAGGGGATTAAAGTACTCAAAAATGGAAATTTATACCTATTTTTTGTTTTTAATTTAAATGGGGGAAGTAAATAAACTACCAGCTCTATAGTTAAGTCTAAGTCTTGGCTACAATTTAGAAAAATTCCCTCCGTGGTGAGTGTTTGCCTGGCAATAAGTATCGTGTCGAGGTTCAAGACAAAGCGACTGTAGGAGAATTAGCTTATGTTTAGATGAAGCAAGAAGTGAGCAAGTCCCAAGCTGCGTAATATAGAAACACAGGACGTCCAGTATAACTGGCAAAAAACGAGAAGAGAACCTTTTTTGAATCATGCGGCAAGTCCTGAAGTAGCTGAGCAGTATTATAATGACCTCAGGCAAGCTCGATCCTTCTAATTTGTATAACAACAGAACTCTGATCAAAAATTTAAATCTCGAAGTCTAAAACTCATTTGCATAGTGCCTTGTTACCGTTTTATGACAAATTTTTATTTATTATATTTGTACATATGGACATCAATAATTTGATACTAAAGACTGCGCTATAAATTTATTAAGAAAATAAACTAAATATTATGAAAAATAAATTATTTTTCCCTCAAAGTCAATTAATTAATACCGAGATGTTGCTTTAAAACTTCTAAAGCTTCATTTGCTTTTGCCTTAAGTTTTGACTTGTCACCAAGAATTTGTAATATTTCTGGCTCTCCAATTTCTATCAGCATTCCAGTGATTTTTCCTGTAAATTGCCCAAATATAGGGTTTAGCTCAGTATATATAGCTTCTCCTATCATCTGTTTTTTATGAACTGGATCAGCTGCCTTATAAAGTTCATAATTAAACAAAACAGGCTGAATTATTGGAGCTTCTTGTTTAACTTGCACAGGCTGTCTTAAAGCTTGATCTCTTGGCTGATATCTGGGCTTTTGTTCTTGCCCTGACATTTGATTAGTCTGTCTTGGCTGATAATTTGGTCTCTGTCCTTGAAACTGTTGTCTAGGCGGATACATTTGATTATTCTGTGGGAATCTATTTTGCCCGAACTGCCCTGGGTATCCTCTTCCTCTTCCCATCATTTGTCCTTGTGGCTTCATATAAGGAGGTGGTGGTGGCATCATCATAGGAGGCGGCACAAAGAATTTGTTTCTATTTATTATCTTTAATATCTCATTTTTTGGCATCCACCTTTTCACTTTAATTTCTGAGTCGTTTACTTTCATATGTTGGAGCTTGGCCAAAGCATTATCAGCATCTGCTTCATGTTGGAAACAAACAAAGGCTTTTCCAGTTGATTTTTTTTCGAGGACTAAGGTGTCAGCAATTCTGAAATTGTCAGCAGTCACAATTTTTAGAGATTCTACAGGACCGTATTCTGAGAATAGCTTTTTTAGCTGATCTTCATTTAAATGGCTTGGGAGACCACTGACAATTATAGTATGCTAGAGAGATAGGTTTATAATATATAAAAAAATAAATATTATTTTTATAGAAAAAATATTTTTTTGCCTATTTAACTTACAAAGCATAAATTTCTTTTTTTCCATTGTTCTTGTAGCTCTGCGTATTTTTTCTTATTCAAATAAAGCCTTTCATTTTTATTCATAAATTGGCTGACAAACCATGTAAATCCGAACTGAGCATTCTCTTTTCCATTCATTTCTCTAACTGCGTTTGCAGCGGTTTCTGGATCTTCAAAGCAAACAAATCCAAATAATCTTGAATTCCCTTGTGCGTCCCTCATAATTATTTTTGATGTGATTTTTCCAAAAATTTCAAATGAGTGCTGTAAATCTTCTTCTCTGAAATTATCAGAAAATCCTCTTACATAAACATTATTTACTGACTCCCCCCCCCCCCTCCGTGAGCGAACAAAACCATTAGAAAAATCGCCATTTTTTGACCAAAAACCCACCCTCCGTGAGTGAACAAAAATTTTTTTATAGAAAAAATTTTTATGGAAAAAAATTTTGATATATAAGTGATAATTAGTATAATGAAATCTAGAGCTAATTCTGTTTAATTTTAAACAAATTGCGTTTTAAAACATAAATTTTGCAAATTAAATTAATATTTGCTTCCCAATTTTTGCAAATTAGGATTTTTTTAAATTTCGAAAAAAATATTTTTTATAAAATTTATATATAAATTTTTTTTAAAAAAAAAAATTAACCCCCCTCCGTGAGCGAACAAAATTTTTTTGTTCGCTCACGGAGGGGGGGGGGGGAGTGAGTTTCTTGTCCTTTGGGATTTTGGTGTAAACTTATCTATTGTAAGCTTATGGTCCCCTATCACAAGTCTTCCTGAAGCTTCCACAGCTCTATCTGCTTGATCAGGCGTCGCGAACTGCACAAATCCATAGCCCCGGGATTCTCCATTTATATCAAAGCTGATTTTTGAGCTTATAACATTTCCGAATGACTGGAAAAGTTTTTCGAATTCAGATACTGTAAGATGTGAAGGGAGATTTTTAACAAAAATGTTGGCTTGTTCATTTTTGTGTATATCTTTGCTATAAAGCATTACAAAAATATTCCTGTTCTTTAGTTTTTTGCCGTTTGCTTCAGATCGCGCCAATTGGGCACTTGTCATGTTGTCAAATGTAATGAAAGCGTAAGCTGAAGATGGGACTAGACCGTCTTCTTTGCGGATTATGGCAATTTTAACGATTTTTCCGAAGGAATTGAAAAAGGAGTAAAGCTCTGTCTCTGTAATGTCATGGCTTAAATCACCAACATATAATTGCCCAAATGATTCAGCCATTTTATTTCTGATTGTAAATGGAAAAGAAAGCCTAAAAAATTGCAGCAAAATAGATAATAAAAAACAGTTAAATTAGTTCAACTTAAATTTAAAGGTTAAAGGAAGTTTTGATTTGCAGTTTAGGTTTTGGATGATTTTTTAAAAAATTAAAAATAATTTGAGAAGAAAACAGGTTGTATAAAATTTATTTTTGGTCAGAAATTATAAATCTTCAGTTTGATATATTTTCTAAGATTAATAATTTTTGTTAGTTTGGTATAAGCATATGCTATTTGATAAATTTTCCGTAAAAATATATCTTTTGTTAGCCCTATAAAGATTTCATTAATTCTTTCCAAACTCTTAAATCCTTATAAATCAGTTATACAAGTGACAAATATCAAATAACTAACGATGACCCCCCCCTCAATCTTTATGTCTACTGCAACAAAAATTTTTCGAAAAATTTTCATGCCTGCAACACACAAAATTTTTATAAAAAAAATTAATGCATTTTTCTCTAGGTGAGTTTCTCAAAAAAACATAAAACAGCGCTGCTGTAGGCGTGCCAATGACTTTCTCATCGAGATTTAGACGGCTATTGTGATCGCTCGCCATTTTATTAAACTTATCTAGCTAAAAACTACGGGAAAATTTAAGATGCGCATCGAAAATTTGTTGCAAGAGGATTAGGATTATTACAGACAGGCGCTAGCCATATTGGTGACGCAGGCGCTAGCCATATTGGTGACGCAGTCACCAAAGACCTCCCGTATGGAAGCTTCTACCGCTTTTCGACTCAAGCCCAGAGGGTCGATCCATCTTACGAGTGCCCTTCCGGTACCTTCTGTCTCCTCCTTGCTTTGCGGCTTCAGTCTTGAGTAGGTGGCTTATGGATTTCTGCGGCCCTGCTACGGGCGATAGGAGTAGCTTGATTCCAAGGATTTGGAGTCTATCGGGTTTCAAAGTGCCTTCCTTCGACAGCTACAGGAAAAAGACTGTTCCCCTGTGACTTCGGCTGAAATCCCCAGTTTCTCGGTAGAGGAATGCCCATGGGTCCTTGGATCCAAAGGACGTTGTTGAGTGCATCTATTTCCAACCACAGGAAAGCACCCGGATACACACTTCTTGAGTCTGCGTCTGATTCTCGGCTCGGAGTCCGTCACAGTTCGCTGTAGCCATAAGGTCTGGACTACTGCGCCAAGAAGGCAGGTTGACACGTGTCGCCATTTTAATGTATATAATTTGTTGCAAGAGACATGAAAATTATTATTTTTTTATATAAAATTTATATTAAAAAATTGCATTTTTGTTGCAATAGATGTGAAGATTGAGGGGAAGTCATCGTTACATAATTAACCAAAACCGTAGAGCTATTTCCTGTAACAATCAATCTTTATTATTTATTAATGATAAATGGTATCATAGATTAACTCGCTTCCTTTTTCTAATTCAAATCAAAATTCCAATATAAGATCTCTAATAATCATGGAAGAGCCTTCAAACGAGCACGAGTACTTCGAATCAATCCAAATTGAGCAACGCCCCATGCCAGACGTGCTAGAAGTCGAAGTTACAACCTCCGAAGGAGCCATCAAAGTAGTCACTGTCGAAGTTATTAAAGCATCAGGCCAAAAACCTTACCTAGGCGGTTATCGCAACAGCACGACCCGTCTAAATTATTACCATTCCGCCACCAACACTGACCAGCCACGGCGCGAATACAAAGAAAAATTCCATCGAGAAGTCCAAGTTTTCCAATACCGAACTCGCTCAACCATCATGAAAAAAGAATTCGGGACTCAAATGGAAAAACCAGGACTTGTCTCTATAGACCCAAGAAGAGACGTCGAAGTTGAGCCAGGCGAGTATTTTACAAGTGAAATGTGGGAAGAAGTCAGAGAAAAAGCTGCACTTTATATACAATGCTGCACTAGAAGATGGTTTGCATATAAAAGGAGAAGAGAACTGAAGAGGATTAGGGATTCTAATGATAGGAAAATTATAGAAAAACAAGAAGAATTGAGGAGGGAAGAAGAAGCGAAACATAAGACCGAAATTGAGAGGAGAATGCATCCTAAGTCAACTGATGATTTTGAAATATTGTATAAGGAGCTGGAAATGTGGAGGCTTAAAGAGACAGAAAGGATTAAAACTAGCAATTTGTTGTTAGAAGAAGAAAAAAAGAAAGCGCTAGAGCAGCTGCTGCATAAGGAAACCAAGCTGCTACAAACAATAGACAGACTTAAAATTATGCTTTTTTATAGTAAAATATTTTTTTTTTTTTTTTAAAAATAAAAAAAATATAATTCAATTCAATTCCATATACAGCAGGCTACCAAAATAAAGAAGAAAAAATCGCGAAATTCTTAAAAGCAATGTCAGACCCTAAGAAATGGAGATTAAGTGACGGAAGATTCACTGACGCCCATACCCCTTGGACGACCAGAGCTAAAGAACTTATGGAGCTTTATAATGGGCTTAAAATGAAACATTTGTCAATTGATGAAAGACTGGACGTACTTTTACACACAAAATGGACTGTAAAAGAGTTTGACTGTAATTTAACAAGAGAAATTGTAGATTTAATTGATAGAGAAGCAGATATGCTTAATAGAGGGAGGAGCGAAGGAAGTTTGGAAGGGCTCAGAAAGAGGCTGGCGAATTTATTCCTTCAGTTTGTGGAAACACCTGACTTTAACCCTGAGGCAGCAAGATTCCAGAAAGTGCCGAAGGAGCTGCTACAAAATGCAATGGAATTGGAGCTAAGTAACTAATATTATCTTTGATATTTAAACGGGTTAATAAATATATAATTTTATACAGCGATAGTGAATTTATAGTTAATCATATTAATTTGACTAAATTAAATAGAAAATAATAAAGAGAAAAAATTCAATGTATAGTAATTAATCCAAGAAGGCTAGCAGGGGTAATAATCTGCTTCTAAAAATTACAAAAAATAAGATATTAGCCTTATGCTTAATAATTATTAAGGCTTTAAGCCAAATCTGTTAGGTATAATAAAATATAAATACTTTCGGCTTCAAAGTCTGGGTTTTCAATTTTTCCAAGATATGGCTCAAGTTCCTTACTTTATGTCTTTTACTTTCCAAAGTGACTTTATTTACGCTATTCATACTATTATCAAAAGTTTTAAATTGCCTTCCTGAGTATTGAGCAATATCTGGGGTCGTTGCTTTCTTTTTATTAATTGAATTATATCTTTTGTGCCGGGAATTTTTGGTATTGTCAATAAAAACGTTGGAAAATTGGAAATTCGAAATAATAGAATTTTTGGTAATGTGTATACGAGGAGTTATTGATTTTTTGCTGCTGTCAGAATCTGGTGATTTTATTATTTTGGTAATAATTGGTTTTGGGGTTGGTTTTCGGGGAGTTAAGTTGTCAAGATTTAAATAAACTTGTTTAATACCTTTGTAGTTAGGGGAAGACGGGGTTAAATTTGGAAGCTCAGGACTGTCTGTATTAATTATACTATAAACAATTAATTTAGGATTATTATTTATTTAATATTTTATAATATTTTATAGACAATGTGATCTATTTTCTTAATAGTTTAGATAAAATCAATCAGAAATGCAATGATCGTGCAACATTTTTCCTTTCAGAGTTATTCAAATCTTCAAAATAGCTATGCCTGCTTTCATTAAACCTAGATGTCGTTTTTTTGGAATCGCATAGATGGGATTTCGATTTTTTGTGCCCATATTCTTTCATTAGAGATCTTATAGGGAATGCAGGCAAGAAATTGTGCTTTTCTTTAACAGTGAAGGATTTGTCCATATTTGGAAATTGCAGGGTCAACATTATTGCATTAAAAATAATTTAAAATTCACAAGCTATTTTTAATGCGCTATATCTAAGAAAAACGGCTCCATGCCAAATGACAGCGGATTTTTGATCATCGAAATACATTTGGTTGAAAATTTTAATAGTGTGGCATTTGGTCGAAAATTTAAACCTTTTTTCCATCAAATGTCTCAATGTTTTAATTATTTTCGACCAAAAGCACTTCGGTTAATGCATGCTATCAAAATTTCATGACACCCAAGAAAAACATATCAACACATTAATATTATTAATTAGATCCTGCACTTTGATTTATAATCTTATAAATAAATAGTAATGATATTTTGAATAAAACTAACCAAAAATACTTCAAAATTTACAGTTTTTTCTTTTATTTCGAAAATAACTATTTATTATACATATTTTTGTTGACAAGAATATGTCGAGTGATGAGGATAGCAGTATAATTTAATATGGCGTCTCAACTTGGCTTTGCCTCTCCGCCAAGCAGTCTCGAGCCCTATTTAAATTATATCTGGCAAGGTTTTGCCAACGAAGAAATGGACAGCTATGCTAAGTAATCAATTCCCGCAGAAGGCAGGAGCCTAGCCCTAATCAGCTTTCGGAGTTGGTTTTTTCCTCAAGGGTAAAGGAGGGTTTGGAGTTGGAAAGGAGGCACCTAGCTATGCCTGCAGGGAATACCCAGGCCATCGTGCAATGCCGCTAGCGAGAAACCCAGGAGTTTCGCCCCTGGGCTTCAACTTTTCCTTTTTTGCCGAAAGCCTACCAGAAAACCCATTTTTTGGGTTTTTTGTGTGGACAACCTTGCATCTCGCAGCCTCAAGCAAGGCCGCAGAATTCCTAAATCTGCCCACTCAACACTGGAGCAAGGTTGTAGCTTGCAAGAAGGAGGCGTTCAACAGAACAGGCTAGCCATTAAGTTGGAGTGCTATAGGCGGTGTCGCAAAGCGGAGGAACCTTCGGGGCTGGGTGGCTGCGTAAACAATAAGGACTTAGCAGCCGTTAATCTCCTAATTAAGATTAAGATTAAGATGAGGATAGCAGTTCTGAAGGAGAAAAATGTTCTCCAGGCCCACAAGATTACTTCATAATAATGAGTAACGTTTTCAATCCACAAGCAAACAGAAAAGCATACCGACTTGATAAAATTTGCATAGTCTGTTCTAGTAAATTTTCGCTTTTAGGGAGTAATAAGAAACATCATTGTAAATTTTGCTTCAGAGGAGTTTGTAGGAAATGCTCAACAAATAAAGGCTACCAGCCTGAGCTGCAGGGCAGGTATAGAATTTGTGATAATTGTTACAACAAAGCTCTTGAAAGCCAAAAAACATCACAAAAGGCAGTTGAATCCACCCCTGAGGTATACAACTTAATATAGTTGTATCTTATTGATAGAAAACAATAATTATATGGCCATTTATTTTATTTTTTATAATTGAAGATGAAGCTAATGAGTCAGCTGAAGAAAAAAAATATGAAGAATTAACAAAAAAACTTGAAGAAGAATTTTCTGCTAAAAAAGCTGAGCTGGAAGCCGAAATCTCAAAAATCAATGAAGAAAAAGGAAAAATCGAGCTTGAAGAAAATGGTCTCCGGAGACTTATAGAAGACTCCGGCAAAGAAATGCGGAAAAAAGATATCAGAATCATCGCAACCCGCGAAAAAATCCAAGAACTAAAAAAAGATACCACAGCTGACAGAGAGCGTGTAAAAGAGTTACATAAGTTAATAAAAGACCAAGAAGTGGAAAATGACCATTTAAAAGAAAAATTAGAAGAAACACGTGTAGAAAGGTCAAGATCAATAGACAGTATAGACGATAGCTCATCTTTTAGTGAAAAACCATTAAAACAGACTTTGGACTCTATAAAAGAACAGACGGATGCATTGAAGCAGGAAATTGATGAAATGAAAAACAGGATGGATGAAATAAGAGAAGAACTTAATGAAAAAAAAGCAGAGGCGGGGGTGCTAGAAAAAACTATTGAAATGAAATCGACTGGAAATCCAGAGCCTGAAGAAGAAAGTGAAACGTCAGTAAGGGAGCTGCAAGAGAAGATTATGAGGCAACAACATGAAATTCAAGCACTTAATAACCAGTTGACCAAGCAGGGAGTTATAAATGGGCCAGACTCTGAAAGTAGAGGTATTTGCAGGTGCGTTATTTGTTAACTAATTATATGATTTGCATATATCAATTTTTGAATTATATATTTTCATGATAATTTCTATCATAAAAAATTTTAATTTTCCATAAATTAATTAAAATACTTCACTTAGTTTTAAATTTTCTGCTCTAAACTTCAAATTTTCATACTCCACCTCTAAATCTTTTAGCAGAGCATTTGAGATTTTTATTTGTTTTAGTCTGTTAATAAAACTTTCATCAAAAATATCTGAATGACTATTTGGCATACTTATACTGGTCAGCACAGACATAACGTTTTCGTACCGAGTTCCTATTAATTCCCTGGACATTCTGCTTAAAATGGCTATTGCAGCTTTAAAAATGATTTTCCAGCCTTTTTGGAAAAACAAGTCCCAAAGCTTGATTAAAATGTGTGATTTGTGCTGCAAAATGTTGGCGTATAATGTAATAAACCAAGGAGAGCTGAAATGGGCTGAAGTGATCCCAGCTTCCATGAAAAATTCGTAGACTTCTGGTAATAAAAGTCCTGTTAATCGATCTAACATATAGAAAAATTGCCTTAGTTTTGGTAAATCATCTATACTGTACTAATTATATTACGATAAAAATGTCTAAATTTATTAACTATATTTTAAGGGCTATAAAATATTTAACTCAGCTTAGCAAAGAATATAAAAATATTTGTCATGTTAAACCTCTTAATAAGTGCTGCAAAACATTTAAAGCTCATTTCTTCATCTTGAAGCTGAATAAGTAAAGTACCTGCTATATAGTTCATCCCTTGGCAATACCCTACTTCTGGGTTATAAAATGCATATGTTTTTAGCAGATTTTTAAGGGAATTTGGGTTGACAAGAGAATCTTTATAACTTCTCAATACATCCATGTTGATAATTTCTTCTAATTCGCTAATCATGCTTGGCTCTGACGTAATTCTTTGAACAAATGCTTGATATTCAATGGGTGGCATATGGTCTCTCAATAGCTCAATTCAGGCTTTGCTTCGAATTTTTTGGGCAGATTCTTCAGCTTCTGACAGTCACTTTTTTAGGATTGGGACATAGAATTTTTTATTTCATTTTTTGCATACTTGTAGTATCCATCATTTTATTGATTTAGAGAATATCTAATATATGATATGCTTATTTTGTCTATTGATATATATATTATTAGTTAAAAAGAGTACCAAATTTAATATAGAATAATATAATATAAAGCTTTCAGAGTGATTTAAATAATCTAAGGCTAGCCCAATAGGTAGGAGACCGTTCCAGATTTCCCTTTCTTTTTCACGGTTTCTTAATGATCTTTTTCATTCATCTTCAACTTGCAAATTCATCCTTTGATTCGCTTGCAGCTCAGCTAATAAAACACATGTTCTATCAGTATCAAGATTTACTTTCTGGCAGCATTTTAAAATGACTGCATTAGCAGTCTCAAAAGGAATTCCTAAATGAATCATGTGGAAGCTGAACTGGCTAATAATCATTACTGCAGCAGATTTTATTATATGCTCATTTTCTGCAATTTTCTGTGGAAACTTATTTTTTATTCCTTTTAAAATTCCAAATAAATTATTCCCTTTTTTCTTTAAAGAATGATATTTTTGCAAATTATCTTTGTCAGCTGAAATTTTTGCAGAAATACCACACTCAATGGCTTCGACCCACCTCTCTTTATCATGCCATATATTATGAGACGATATATACTCAGATAAATAAACTCGTTTCCCTTGTTCATCTTCTGTATAAAATATGTGTGAAAGTACAACAAGTTTACAGAAAACAATTGTGTCGTGGTCTTCCTCCATCATAATAACAGTTAAAAGAGACGTAATTATTGCTGCCAACTGTAAAATTTTTGTCGGAGTTAGTGAGCTTTTATGTTTTAAGCTTTCTAGAGAATCACAAAATAGTGTTCGACCTTCTGGGGTGTGGAAAACATTAGAAATTCTTCCAAAATAGACAGGGTCTAGGTCTTCTGGCTTAGAAGAATCTTTTGATGCCACCTCAATTCAATCTTCTGGGCTACTGTCATTATTTGTCAAGAAATTAAGGATTTTTATTAGGAGTTCTGTCGTTATTTCTGGCTCTTTTTGGGTTTCTTCTTGCTTGCTTTTTTCTTTCTGGATTTCTTTTCAGCGCTCATATGACACCATCTCTTCACGTTTTTGTGGCTCCGTTTTTAAATTTTCCACAAAAATTTTGACGTCAATTGAACTATTAATTTTACTTGAAACTGCGCTGAAATCATCTAAAGCCTCATCAATTACTGTAAAATAAGATTTATAATGCCTGATATACCCTAATAAATTAATTATTTACAAGATAAATATGCTTTATTATTAATATTATTCCCCTTTTATAAGAGATATATTTATCAAACGTATATTTCAAAAAATGAATGCGGCTTTCTTCATTTTGTTGAATAAATTCCATCACCTCTGGCATTTCTGCATCAAAAAATTCCCAAGAAGTGTTCATTTCTTCATGGGCTTTTGTATAATTTTCTGAAGCTTTATTAGCAAGCATTCTATTATAAAGAGCTAGCCTTAAAGCTTTGTCTTGCTTTTCTCTAGTGTCTTCTTCAGCAATCATTTGCTCTGACCTCTCTGCTAATTTTGCAGACTCAATATATACTTATATGTATAGGTAGCAATTTATTATTTTTTAAAAAAAAATTTAATTTATTTTATAAACCCAGCATAACTTTTTTTGGTTTTTTGTACTTTTTCAGTTGATTTCGCAAGGTCCTTTGCCGCAATTGACCCTCTGCTTACCAAGCTTGAATTTGTAGTGGTGAAATGTTCTAAAAACAGCTCTAAAGGCTCAATTATATCAATCTGCACGTTTTTCGACAACTGAACCTGAGTCTGTATATGCAGCTTCATATAAGTGGTCAGCTCATTTAAAGCCCCTGACAAAGTGTCTGTGTTTCCTTCTTTTGGGAGATCTGCAAAAAGACCTTCTGATAGTTTCTGCAGCTGCTGGTTAAAAGAGTCAAGGTTTTTCTTAAAACCTTTAAAGAAAACGTGAATTGCTGATACCACTTGTGTTCCTTTTTTGAGATTAGCTGCAATTGAGTCGAATTTGTCACAAATTTCAGAATAACTCATTTTTAGTTTTACATGTAAAAGTGACTATAAAAAATAGCAATAAATAATACGCTGGGATTTTTATAGGCTAATTTACTAGAAATTTTGAAAAAATTAATAATTAATAAATGTTGTGGAATTTTTCAATAATTTCTATCACAATAATCCTCACAGCAGCAATCAACCCAGGCCTTATATTCTCAAGAAACATGAACGATATAACAACCTACATCAAAGAGCTGCTCCCTAACATGTTCCTTGGTATCTCCTCAGGCAAGCTCAGCCCAATCTTCTACAACTCTTATGATGGTTTTCGAGAAATTACCATGAATATCACCAATATTTACCTTGTTAATGCTAAAGTGATTCCACAAGACACAGTCATTCAGTTGACTTCTCCGTCTTATCTATATGTCTTATTTCACGATTTTCAAGGAAATATCTCCTTTGATTACCAAGAGCTTGGCTTTGCTATAAATAACACAGGGCATGGAAATGCCGTTATGAATGACGCTCAATTGTATTTTAACCTGTCTTTATTTGAAATAAACTCGATTCCACAGGTAAAAATGGAATATTTGATATTAAATGTGACGTCCCTAGATTTAAATTTGCCTTTAAACCAAAAAGTCCAAGATACTATTGAGCAAAACCTTGTATCTTTGTTGCAAACACATGCAAATGCAGCATTTGCGAGTTCTTTTGAAAGCCAAATTAATTTTTTCTTTCAGCATTTTAATTATTATCCGAGGCTGGTTTTTGGGGTTCCTTTTGTGGTTGATATATCGTGAGCTAATAATGAGGTGATTGTGTCTGATGAATATATGGCATTTGTGTATAATGGGACGATTTTGCCATCTAAGGGGAATGCACAGCTGATAAGTGAGATAGCGCCACCTGTGGAGATGCCGACGAGAAATTTGGATCCGAAATCAATAAATAATACCCAGATTTTTATGTCGGAGTATATGATTAATTCGTATTTTTGGGCAATTTGGACCGCATATGCTGCTTTATATTTTTTTTATTATTAGATTTATTAAGATAGCAGTGAAATTTTTTTATTTTTTTAATATGATAAAAATTAGTCTTACAAAGAAATTAAATTAATAATTTATACCCAAATTTCCTTGTGAGCTCTTTTCCTGCAAGCTTCAACATACAACTAGTCTCAAACTCTGGGTATTTTCCTGAAGTTTATTCACATTTTGGAACAACTCCTATGCAAATTAATATTACATACGGCTCCATCCCATACATAAAATCTATTCCTAATCTAGGTCTGCAAGGAAATTTAATTGTAAATGCCAATGTAATGGCAATGGATAAAGATGAATTTATATCAGCTTTTAATGCCACAGTTCAGCTGCAATATTTAATCAATGTTTATATTGATGGAAATTACTATTTAAAAGGCTATCCCTTACGACTAAAAATTATTTCAATTGATATTGTTAATAGTAATGTTGACGCTGTAAGCCATTATTACCTTGGAAGACTAATTTTTGATTTATTTCAAAATCTTGCGAATACGAACAGCTATTATTTTTTCCCACAAATAAGGCTGCCATATATGCTAGGGACTATTTTTAGTAATTTCCATGTTCGGTATATGCAAGGGTATCTAGAAGTAGATTATGCGACTGTTGATGTAGATTCTGATAATAGTGATTTAATAAATAATTATTTGTAAAATTGATAAAAAATAAGCCATCTGAAAATTTATTAATAAGCATAAGGCATTATTTTATTATCAAAAAGCTTGGCTTATCTATTTATTAATATTCGTTATAACGGTCTGGTCATCTTCTGGATGTTTCATCAGCTGAAACCCTTGCTTTTCTTTCGACTGATTCAACGATACTGGCAACCATTTGCAAATATTCCACATTACCACTTCTATAGCAGCTATCAAATAAAACGAAAACGAATAATTCAAAGGAAAAAATAGCCCATCCTTAACAGTGCTTGTAAAAGTAAATCCAATCAGCAAAGGTGCTATAGACTTAGCTAAACTTGCAGACGTCATAAACAGTCCATTCATTCTTCCTCTTTCTTGTGAAATAACTGAATTATTAGACATACAGCTTATAGCTGTAAAGGAAATAATATTCACAGTAATCCATGTCATCTGAATCAGTGCCAAAACTACTCATCTGAATACTAAATCTCTATTAAGCAAGCTTGCCAAAGGTGCTAATAAAAGTATCGGGATAGCCAAAAACGTCGTAATTTTTGCAGTCCTCACAAGTCCATACTTTTTTATCATAAATGAAGCTATATTTTTTTGAAAAATTGCTATCAAAATGGTAGAAGCGCCTAAAAATAGGCCAATTTCTTTCGGATTTAGCTCAAATCCTCCATATTTAATGTCAGTTCATAGGTACAAAACCATAAGCTCGTTCATTGCGGTTGAGTTATTAGCTCAAATTGTGTAAGCAGACAAAATCTTACAGACTACCGGGTCTGTAATGATCTGTTTTGACGTCCTTGTATTTGAAATAGAGCTCCCTCCAATTAATTCCGTTTTTTGAAGGGTTTCTTCTAAATTCGGGTATACAAGCCAAAACGACAGAAATGCTATTAAAGCAGCTACACAATTTGGCAATAAAAAAGGAAAGTCAGCGAAAATTCCACTTTTAATAAGTCCAGAACTTTCAGGGTCCTCTAATACACCTCCAAGCACGTTTCCAGCAACCAGCCCTATTTGTCATAGCATAGATTGTAAAGCCATGGCTGAAGGCTGTTCCTCGTCTGGGCAAATTTCGGAAATCAAGGTCTTTGTTACTATTGCTAAAGGTGTAAAAACTCCTAGCTTTCCTTAGAATAATTTATTTATTTTTTATGAATAATTTACTATTAAAGTATACAGAATTATTGGTTATTAATTAAGGAGTAAAAGAAACCTTGATGTGAGTGCCCATCAGAAATTAGGCGAAAAGCCAAAAAGTAACGAAAAAATCGTAATTGAGGCAATTCCAATAAGCATTACAGGCTTTCTTCCCCATCTGTCACAAATTGATCCTCAGCAGGCTGATGTAATTGTTCTACCAAACATCAAAGAGAAGGTCATAAGGCCAACTCAGGTGCCTGTTGATGATCTGTCATCAGCTATTTCAAATTTAATGACCATTTTGCTTGCAAATGGGATCACCAAAGTAAAGACTATTGCATTGGCGAAATATGCAGTATATATGCCGATGAGAATAATTGTCTTCTTTTTCATCTGTTTTGCAAATATTTTTCAATTATATTTAATAATTTTTAGTAAAAATCTTATGCATAATTATATATTTCATAGTTTTTTGAGTCAATAAATTTAGTAAAAATCTTATGCATAATTACAGTTATTTCATAGTTCTTTGAATCGATAAAATCCTGAATCTGATGATTTCTAATTTCTTTTCTAGCGGCGGAAGGGGTTGCTTTTGTGTAATACTTCTTCTGATTGTCCGCTTTGGCATTTTTATTTCTTTCTTAGGAGAAAGAGTGACTGTAATTCTGGGAGTCTTTCTTGCACTGTTTGAAATTTCAGTTTTATAATTTGATGGTGGAAAATTTCCGACCCCAGACATAGTAAAAGAATCCTTTATTCTGATAGTTTTTAAAAGACAAATGGAAGAAGAATCTTCTTTTAGCTCAGCATTTTTTAAAACCTCATGCATATTTAGGAGCCTGCTGCAGGAAGGCCTGAATTCTGGCTTTATAGAAAGCAATTGTCTTACTATATTATTTAAATCGGTTGAATACTGCGTAGGAAGCCTCTTATAATTTCCTAATGAAATTTTTTTGTAAAGTGATTTTATATCACTGGCGATAAACGGAGGGTGAAGTGTAATCATTTCATAAATAATGCAGCCTAAAGACCACATATCACTTTTTAAATTATAAGTCTGATATTGCCAGATTTCTGGGCTTGCATAAAATGGAGTACCAACCATTGTATTTGCAAATCCATTTTTACTAATTTTTGCTATATTCATGTCTCCTATTTTAACAGTCCCATCACTACACATAAAAATATTGGCCGATTTCAGATCTCTGTGCAAGATTTTATTATCATGTAAAGCTTTAAGCCCTCTTATCAGCTGGATAAAAATAGTCCAAATTTGGGATTCTGGAAAAGATGTATTGCATAGTATATGATTTTTAATTTTTGTATGTAAATCTCCTCCATCTGCATATTCCATTATAATGCTGACTATGAATTACCATAAAGTCCGGGAATTGTCGTCAAAAAACGCTTCTTTGTAGCCTATGATGTTAGGGTGATTGATGGAGGCCAAAATTCTTATTTCGTTGAGGGCGTTAAGTTTTTCTTTTGAGCTTAGATCAGTTATCCGAATCTGTTTAAGAGCATAATATTTGGAGTCTGCTAGTCGCTTTACTTTAAAAACCTGTGCAAAAGAGCCTTCACCAATTTTTGAAATGATTTCGAAGTTATTAAGCGACATGATAAATTTTAGAATAAATTAGATACCGATCGTAGAAATAAATATGAAAAATAAAATAAAAATGTGTTAAATGAGGATAGGTTTAATTTTTATTTTCGGCTTATTTTAAATAGAAATTTTTATAAAAATTGTGCTTCTTGAATACTATTAAGACTTTTACAGCGGAATTAATATTAACTAGGTGCATCATGATAAATAAAAATTCTAATAGAGAGGCTTCAAATAAAGATTGCTGGCGGATTTATTAGGTATATATATATATATATTCGCTTATTAAAGCTTTTGCGTGTCAAGTATATTAGAAAGATTTACTAATGGTTATACTTGGATATTCCATAGAGTTAATAATATTTGACTTTGAGATATTATGATTTTTGCAGTTACGATATTTAATCAGCAGATTCGATTAGAATAATTAAATTTATAAATTTAAGGCTAATATAAGTACCCAGAATTGGCTCAAAAATGACAAATTCAGGTAACTTTACCAATACTTATAAATATAATTGGCATGAACTTAATGCTTAGGAATCATCCTTGATTTGTAAACTGATTACTTTTTTATAATTAATAATGGAATCCTCAGCTGTTTTCCCAAATCCAACTAGATATATAAATGCCAAGAGTCTTGATTGAATCGAATAAATTCGATTGAATAAAGACTCTTAAGAAAATTATAATATCTTTGGCTCCAAAGATAGACTTACGATTTGAAGAATAATAACTTATTTGCAGAAATTTTAATGCTCAAACTGATGAGCTAATGGAATTCTTTGAATATTTGCCAATAACTTAGTTAGCCTCAAAGCTCAAGTATGCGCCAGAAATAAGAGAAAAATTGTATCTCAACTTTTACAAGCATTTCCTGCACTCCCTATACTGACTCAATCAATTCTATTTCAATAATACAGCCATCTAAAAATCAAGCCTTGAATATATACCGCTAAGCAAGACTTGCTACCGCTCAAGCTGCAATCATAAGCTTTTTAAGGATCCAGAAAAAACTGCAATTACTAATCATGACTATTTGGGCTGATAATATTGGTCAAGATTGCTATGATTTTGACAAACTATTGCTCCAGAAATTATGTATATCAGAGACAAGCTTTAATGTATTAAATTTTGATTAAACTTTTTTTATTTATGTAGGTTTAAAAATCATAATAACTGTGATTTTAAATGAATTTTCCATTGCGAAAAATATTAATAAATAAGGAATTGATTTGCAGAGATAGATGGGCATTATTAATAAAATATCATGTACTTTAAACACACAAAATAGCATTGATTTATTTCTGGATAATATGATATCACATTATTTATGTAAATAAATCTTTTGTTTTATTTAAAATCATGCCTGCCTTAAATTAGATAAACTTCTATTTCCAGATTGAAATAATTCAATCATCAGCATAATAAATTATAATTCACTATTTAATTGCCTACAATCAGCATAATAAATTATAATTCACTATTTAATTGCCTACATTACCATAATAATATATATTACGTCATCATCCAAAAATCAAATTCCTACAAAAATGTGTTATTTATAACTTCTTTTATTATAACGAAGCTATTTTTAATTTTTAACGACTATTTCTATTGCTTATCTTAAAATTAGCTTGCAAAAATAGCCTAAAATCAATATCGTTTTCCTTTTTATTTCAGTTCAATCTAATTTCATAAAATTACAATAATAAAATGCACGCCCGCGATATAGGGTTGTATGGGATCCTAGTTTTTGCAATGGCTGCATTGAGCTCAGCCGCTGCAGCTTTTGAACAAATAACTTCAGTTAGCCCGTTCATGAAAGCTTGTTGGAGACTTGAAGTGACTGCAATTCTTCAGATCGTCCCTATGGTTTACGAGATTCGTAAAGATCCAGAGGCAGTCAAAACCATGATCAGAGACTGCTGGCATTATTTATTAATCTCTGGCCTCTGCCTTGGGCTTACTTTTAGCCTGTGGTGTTGGAGCTTAGATTTAACGTCAATCGCCCACTCGCTCTTGTTTTCCTGTTCAGCTCCACTTGTAGTGGTAGTTGCATATTTTCTACTCTGCAAAAAAGTGGCTCCTTTAGAAATCGTTGGAGTAGTTATAGGATTTGTAGGACTTAGCGTCGTTATTTTTGGGAACTCTGAAAGCGAAGGGTCTACTTGGTATGGAGACGTCATAGCCTTCATGACGGCAATTACATTGGCAATTTATATGCTTATAGGAAAGAAACTTATGGAAAAATGTGTCCCTATGTGGACTTATTTGACAATAGCTAATATGGAAGCTGCACTCTGGGCCTACATTTTTGCAGTTGCAGTCCAAGGAGACGCCCCAATTGAAGGGATTCAATGGATCTATACAAGCGATTGGCTTATTGTGATATATTTAGGCTTAGTCCCAGGAGCATTAGGCCATGGTGCTATAAATTGGCTGCTTAAATTCATGTCCTGTCTTGTCATTTCAGTATTTATTAACTTTGAGCCAGTAATTGGGTCATTTATAGGCTGGGTTGTAGGGATTCAGCCGCCTCCTGCAATATACACTTATATTGGAGGAGCCATTGTTATGGCAGGAAATCTCACTGTTACTTATGCAGGATCCAAGGTAAAAATTCCAGGAGATACTGAAGAAAAGTTCTATTTAGATGAAGAAAAGGGGAAAACTGAAGAAATGAGGGAAAGCTTGCTTGATGATAATGATAATGATGAAGGGGAAAAATTCGAAAGAAGAATCTCTAGGAAGCATTCTTTTGCATTAGCTTAGAGTATATACTGGGCTATATTGAGCATTTATTATTATTTTTATATTTTTTTATTACTTTATATAAAGATGGTAGGATATTTACTCTTATTAGAATCTTTTAATTAAATTTTCTAATAAATTATTGGATAAAATTCATATTCGTATTGAATAGGGATTGAAAAATATTTAAATTGTAAATAATTGATATATAAATAAAATGGCATTCGGTTCGAGAGAAATTATTGGTAATTTTCTCTCCTTCATGGAATTTTATTTATGGGGTTGGGTTTTCTCTCGAAAAATCAGGCACAGCAATAGCTGTTTAACTTTGGGGATAACCAAAGGAACAGCTCCTCAGTGCGTTCAAAATCTCGGAGTTTTACCCCTCAGCACTTCTCCACGGGAAGAAGACCCTTAGGCGGAACACGCGCAGGAGCTGAGTTAAGGCAGAGCGACGGCAACGCGCAGGGTGATGTGCGGCGGCTAGGGGCGAAGCGTTGATAGAAGGCTTGGCGGGTTGGGCTGACCACCGTGATCCAAGATGGCTCCGTGACGTCACTAGTTAGCTAAAAGTTCCATTTTGTACTGTGGCACTAGACACCTAAAATACCGAATAATTAAGTTTAAGTTTAAGTAAATAATTTGTATAGGAAATGAGATATTAAAACGCGAAAAGGAATTCTAATTCTGCTCAGATACAGCTTACTATTATTGTAAAATGGCGGATCTTTGGAAAATTTGGAGCGAAAAAGAAAAACAAGCTTTTTATCAAGCCATGGAAATTGATCCTGACTACAAAGCCCTGCAACTTTATTTTCTTCAGCTCAGAAAAGTGATGATTATTTAGAACCAAGGCCGAGAAACAGCAGAAAAAGTAAAATTATTATATTATCGCGGTTTAATTACTATAAAAAAACTCTGTGAATCAGCAGGAATGCCCTTGAATTCCAGTCTCCCTAACCCAGAATTTTTCAAACTCAGTAATTTCGATTTAACCTCCTTAGGCTCTTCATCACACCTTAAAAAAGAAGTGAGAGCCCTTTCAAAAAATATGACCCTTTTCTCAGTAAAAAATATTTAGAACTGTATGAAAGCTTTATCTTTCACTGTAAAATCCAAATATAACCATCCCCAAAAATCCTTATTAGGCATCCCTCCACTTTTGCGTCAATCTGACGAAGATCGAATTTGTCAATTTTGTGGGAAAAATAAAAATAGAGGAAGTTTTGTACTGAAGTATTTTTTATATAGAGGAGTACCTGATACTTTAAACGTCCAATTATTGCCGTTTAGCCCAAATTATCACAAAGCGCTCGTAAGGCATGGATTTAACCCTAGATTGGAATTATATATGAGGTCTAATATGCTGCTTATTGAGGTCTTAGATCATCTTAAGGTAAAGTGAAACCCTGCATTTATAGAGAGCTCTACGAATGATTATATGATAGGACTATTGGCATCATGGGAAGGAAAATTAATTGAATTTAATAGAAGCCAGGAGAAAATTACTATTGGGGATATTTATTTAAGCTTGGAATCACCTGTGCCATGGCAGCTTTATTATTATTGGAAGCAGATAGGAGGAGTTTTCCCTGAGCCTCAGCCAATTAATAACGAACAATCTGTGCTGACAAGTTCGCTGTATTCTAATTCTATATTCCCTACCGAAGAAAAATCAAACTCTGCTGCTTCTTTGGACAAAAAAGACAAATCCTTTTTATTAAGAAGCCCTAACAAGCAGCTGTTTACAAAGACAAATAAAGAAGTTTTTTCTAAAAGCACTGACGAGAAATCAAAACTTTCTGCTTATGAAAGTGCTTTGATAGAGTTTAAAACTGAAGGAGAAGAGAGCATGTTTTCTACGTGGTTTTCGTTTAATAAGAATCCTAATTATTAAAATTATATATTGAACTATCAGCTAATTTTTCATATGCAGTTAAATTAAATTATAAATGAGCCATCATACACGAATCAAAAAATTTTGAATTCTATTATAATTCTCATTTTAATTTATCTAGAATATAATGTAAGTTCATTTTATTAGTCAGTATAGCACACCCCTCGTGGTTGCTCGCCATTAAGTATCCCCTCCCCATGTCACCCCCACCCTGAAAATTTTAGATATTAAAATATTATTTGACACCTCCTCGAATATTTAACTTGTCAAATTAATATTTAACATGTTAAAATATTTGGGGCCGTTAGGGGGTGGGGGTGCATGGGGGAGGGATGCTCAAGGCCGATCCAAAACAGGGTCTAAGCTATATATGAATCAGTACTTAAATAAACTCTTTAAGCCGTCATCTATTTTGTTAATTTATCATAAATTAAATACATCTTTCAGATTAGCGTTGCATTCAAATAAATTTCTCCATCTTACTTGGATTTTTCATTAAATTCATCATGATGATTTCTTTTATGCTAGAAATTTAACTTACTTCCCCTCTGTGAGTGAGCAAAACTATTAGAAAAATCCCTATTTTATGACCAAAATGTTTTTAATAGAAAAATTTTTTACAGAAAAAAAAATTTATATATAAGTGATATTTAGGATAATGAAATCTCAAACTAATTCTGTTTAATTTTAAACAATTTGCGTTTTAAAACAAAAATTTTACAAATTAAATTAATATTTGCTTTAAAAAATTTTGCGAATTGGGATTGCTTTAAATTTCGAAAAACAAATTCTATAAAATTTATATATAAATTGTTTTAAAAAATAAAATTAACCCCTCTATGAGCGAACAAGATTTTTTTGTTTGCTCACAAAGGGGAGTTAATATAAATATTAGAATATGTGCCGAAATTCCTTATCAAGTTTTAAAATGCGAGCAGCTTTAAAACTATCTGGCCATGATGGCTCTAAAACTGAGAGGAGGAAACTCAAAAGAATTTTCAGAGAGCTCTCTAAACGCTGTGGTCAATCTGATGATGGAATCAATCGTGATCAATTTTTAAGGTTTACCAAACTTTCGGGTATTTTAGGCGAGCAGTTATTCAATTCGCTAGACGAAGATGAAGATAACAAATTGGATATCAAAGAGTTTCTGAATGGATTAATTCTTCTCTATAAAGGAACCTTTGGAGAAATTTCTGAGATACTATTTAAAATTTTTGATTTCAGTAAAAGTAGTCATATATACCTTTTTTAAATCAAATTTAAGATTTTATTAGCATTAATAGCAAAATCATCTTAAAAATAGGAGCTGCCCTTATAAAAAAATTTAATTATCTCCTTAAAATATCTTATCTTCAAATGATGTTTTATTCATTTTATCTTACTTGCCTATGTATTGTCCGAAATGCAAAAAGAGACTTATGGTTGTATGGGATTATAAAGAAAAAGTCCAGGAACTTTTCGAAGACAGAGATTATATTCATTTAGAAGAATTCAAAGAGTCAATCCAGCTGAATAGTGAAGTCGGTGAATTAGTTTTGCAATGTATTTTTAACTCATTTCCTGCGATTATTGACGAGTGTTTTTTACCTAAAAAATTACTTTGTGAAGGATTAGAAAATGTGATGGAAGGGAAACTTATATATAGCAACAGAGATTACTATTTTCTATTGAAAAATAAAAGTTTGTATTATGCAATAAGCAAGGATAGAGTAGCGAGTAATCCAGCTGGAATTATTTTTGCCAGCGATTTATTTGTGGAAGAATCATCAGGGAACAGTTTTGTACTGAAAAATACTAAATTTGAATACACATTTGAAGATGAACATTTTTTTATTATTTTTTTAAATATTTTTAATAAAATTGAAAAAAATATTCCACATATAATTATTTTTGAAAAATAAAAAAATAAGCCTTTTTATATATTTACATTTTAATTGAATAATTTCTGTGTTTTATAGCAGCATAATCAGGAATATTTTTTATTTGAAGCTGAAAGCCTAGCTCAAAAAGAAAAATGAATGGCATCAATAAGGGGTGAAACGGAATTTAAAGATTTTTATGCTGATTATGAAACCACCGAAACTATAGGAAAAGGCGCTTATGGAGAAGTCAAATTAGGCAGAAATAAGCATACAGGCAATACTGTCGCTGTAAAAGTTATATCAAAAGAACCACTAGATGCAAGGTCAGAAACAAGACTAAGAAGAGAAATTAATATCTTAAAACTTATAACACACGAAAGCATTTTACGACTAGAATCTGTATATGAGACCGCAAATGAGCTTTTTATAGTCACAGATTATATATCAGGTGGATCTTTATTTACCTGGCTTAAAGATAGAGAATTTTCTATCAGAGAAAATGTTGCAAAAAAAATTATAAAGGATTTAGCAAATGCTTTGGAGTTTTTACATTCTAATGGAATAATTCATAGAGACCTTAAGCTAGAAAATATCCTAATTGAAACTGATAAGGATAGGAATTTAAAGCCTATACTTATTGATTTTGGACTAAGCTGCATTTTAGGCCCACATCAATATTCTCAGGAATCGGTAGGAACTTTAAAATATGCCTCGCCAGAAATTTTATCAAGGATTCCTTATAGAGAATCAGTAGATATTTGGGGACTTGGAGTAATAGCTTATATCCTTTTGGTAGGTAGAATGCCATTTTATGGAAAAAATGATCAAGATATAGCGACAAGAATCCTTAAAAAACCTATTGATTTAGAAGGGAAAAATTTCTGCAATATAAGTGAAGCAGCAAAAGATGTAATTAAAAATTTATTAACAAGAAGACCAGCAAATAGAATATCTCTGAGTGCTTTGTTAGAGCATGAATGGTTTTTAAATGAAGAGGAAAGAGCTGAGAGAACAATTACTGATTAAATATCTGCAATTTTAATACTTTTAACCGAATTTAAAATTAATTTAGTTTGAAATGTAAACAAGGCTCGATAAAATTTTTGGGATTTGGAAGAGGCTATTAAGAATTTATATTGCTGGCAGCAATTATTTAATTATGATTTTTGTATATATGTCTTTATAAGAGATTTGCTTATGCATAATCTTTGAATTTATTAGAAAAATAGAGGATTAATGCCTTATAAATCAATATATCAAACTTTAGAACATATTTATCAAATGATTTCCAGAAAATGGCAATTTACATTGGCTATTCCTATTTAATAAAATTTATAAACCATTTATAATTTTTAAGTAGCATTAAATAATTAATCCTCTAATAAAACTCGTTTCACTTATTTCTCACAATAATTCTTCATCATCAATTTTTCTTAAATAACTGCTCCTTTCTAAAATAAATTATGACGTAACATTATTTTATAAAAAGTCATGGAACTTTTAGATAGTTGTATTAATGTTACCATTCCTAGAACCGCATTAAGATGCACTAATCAAGTATTTAAAAGCAATTTCACAGTAAAATTCATTCAGGAATACGAAGTCCTTATAACATTTCACACCTACAAGTACAGAATTTTTAAGCGCTACAGTCAATTTCATCAACTCAGAAACGCTCTGAGGACCCACCCAAATTCCGATGAGTATTGGCCCCAGCTTCCAAAGTTCCCTGAGAAGAAACTTCTCGGGAAAAAGCATCATTTATGTATAGAATCCCGAAAAAGGGTTCTGGAGGAATGAATTTCTTCTTCCTTAAATTTCCCACAAACCCTCCAAAGTTTGGGTGAATTCCTTGAAATTCCAGAAAACTTCCGGTTGCTATTTTTAGATCGTGGGAAATCAGCAACTTGCAAGCTAAGTCCAACTGAGTTGTGTGTTGCTAATTTTATTAAAAGAGTTGACCAGTCAGAACATAAAAGACTTAAAGCCATAGAAAAATTCGAAAGGGAGTTTTTTAACCAAAAACAAGAAATTTCGATGCCAGTCGCTACAATTTTACTGATGAAACTTATGCCTCTGTGCGGGGTTGAAGTAATAGGATCAAAAGCATTGGACATTCTATGCCTAGTTAGATTTAATTTAAATTTAAGGATTATTTTTATTATTTTTTTAGAAAAAATAGACATATTTTATCAATAACAGTATATATATCATATTAAATTAACTTAGGCTATAAAAAAAATTATTATTTATTAGGCTCCTATTAGACTCCAAATTATTTGGAAAAGAATATAAACTCACAAGCTCAACTACCTTCAGGTATTATCAAACTATTATTGACGCAATGATGAAAATCAGCATGGATGTGCTTCGAGATATGAAATTAAACCTTCATTTAAATCGAGCCTTCCAGGGAGATTCCGCAGAACTTGCCTGGCAAATTTGTGGGAAAATCAAAGAGCAGCTTGGAGACAGTCATTTATTAAACTACATTCTAAATGACGACAGAAAAGCAATCATAGCCTTTGAAAACTGAAACGAAAATACCTTCCAGCCACAAATTTCCCCACGCTCTGCCAGCGATAACACCTCTTCCTCCTGGAAAAAGCTGAACACAGATGGCTACCCAGGCAATCTTGAGCTCAGCTACAAAAAATCAGGGAATTTTATCGAAGCCAAATGTGAAATGGAGATTAACGCTTCCCTCGACACCATAATTGACATTATTACTGAACCCCACCTCAGGAAAAAATGAGACACTTTTGTGTCTGACTATGAAATAGTCGAAAAAATCAACGAAAAACAGTCCATAATTCTGATGGGTTTTGTATCAGACAGAAATGAAGTCGTTGATTTATCACTAATAAGGACCATCACTCTTGAGCCAGGACACGCAATTTTGACATATGGCTCTATTGAACACCCTAAAGCTCCACCACGCCCAACCCATAAAAGAGTAAAATGCAGCGAAAGCAAATATGATATTTATACAATTCAAGCCCCAAAACAAAGGGCAGCAACTGATAGCACAGATGAACCAGCCAGCCCTGAAAATAAAATTAATGATGAAGAAGATATAATAGAAAAATGCAAACTTGTATATACGACAACTTTGGCTATTGATATTACCAGATTTTTGTGTAGTGAAATGATTGAGGAAACGCAGTATATCAAAAATGCGTGGAAAAATCTAAAAAAATTAGCTGAAAGTGATGAAGATATGGGACCGGTGCTGATGCAGAGGTCAAAACAGAATATAATATTTGGAGCACTTTTGAAGAAGTCGGGGTCAGCCAAGAATATTCAGGAAGAGACTATCACTTTGTATGAGTAAAATTGATAGTTTTATGTTACTAATAGATACTTTTTATTCAATATTTTGCTTACTCCACCTTCCATTAGTGAGCAAAACCATTTGAAAATCCCTGCTTTTGGCTCAAACATTTTTTAATATAAAATTTTATGAAAGTGATAATTATTATAATGAATCTCTAATTAATTCTGTTTAATTTTAAACAGCTTGCATTTTCAAACTAAATTTTACAAATTATATTTATATTTGTTTCAAAATTATTTCTAAATATGGTATTTATATAATTTTTAAAAAAAATTAGCACTTTTCATGAAAACCAAAATTTTTTTGTTCGATCGCTGAGGGAAGAGTAAATATTATTTTTTATTAATTTTCTTTTTTGCACTTCCATAATTATCTCTATTTAAGTTAAAATAAAATCTGTAATATCACTCGTTACTTCTTCTGTAGTTTTCCCTACCAAATAGTTTCTAATGACATTTTCTATATTTTTTTGATACAGCCCATAATTCGCTTCTATTTCTTTCATAGCCAAACTTATTCCTTCATCAAGATTTTCTTTAAATTTCGTCAAATCAACCCCGATTTTAAACTTCTCTACAGCTTTAGCAATCGCAAACTGGTCACCTCCTTGAGGCACTACAATTATAGGAACCCTATAAAATAATGTTTCAAAAAAGCTACTCGGCCCTCCGTGGGATATAAAAACGGCTGAATTATGCAAAATTTCAGTTTGGTTTACAAATAAATGGATTTCAATATTATCAAAATGATAAAGGGTTTTCAGTTTATCATAAATTTCTTTATTTCCTCCGGCTGATATTATAAGCTTATAATCTGTTTTGCTTAAATATTTTATTGATGAGGTGTAGAACTCTTCATTCCAGTTAAACATGGTCCCTAAAGTGCAATAAATGGTGCTGCCTTGGGAAAGGGTTTTTGATATACTCAGAGAATCAGGATCAGGAACTCGACTATTATAAAAGAAAAATTTATCAGGATTTGGCATTTCAGACCCTAAAGCTGCCTGAAAAAGATTTTGAGACGAGTAAACTATGACTTTATCAGCATTCCAGCAAGTAATTATATCTGTTGGGATATAAAATGTATGGTATTTATCATTAAATGATTTTAATATTGAGTTTTGCTGATCTTTGCCTTCTGTAAACGTAATTTCAACCATTTCAGGCTTTCTTAGCCAGCTAGGGTTTGAACAAATTGATTTAACATTAAGAAACTTGCTTATTGCATTTCCCCAGATTCCAAAAAAGCTATAAATCACCGCATCAAATTTTTCATTTTTGAAATTTTCAATGAACCATGGTGCATAAATTTCAGCTAACCCAGTCAAAATTTTAATATTAAATAGCCCTGATGCATTTCTAGTGACTTGCCTCATATTTGCACTAGTATGACCAATTCCTTTATTATCAGGATACAGGAAAAATTTTCCACCTATTTTTTCTATTGGGACTTTATCTTCTATATACCCAAAATACCAAATTTCATGACCGGTGGCTATAAGGGATTGAACCAAAGGATAAGCTGGGGTATTATGGCTTTTAATATGATCTCCAAAAAATGCGATTTTCAGATTCTTCTCACAATTATTATGTATATATAGTCGCCATAAATTATTTTTTAATAGAAATAGCTAGATACCAGGCAGGCTATTTATGGAAAATTTCTATAAATTCTCTAAACAACCATTTTGCAATGAATTGTCAGAAATTTTATTATTAGAGTCATATTCCTTGCATAAGGAGTCTTTTTCATCAATGGTATTTGAACTACTAGTATAAATCATCAAGAGACCAATGAGTAAATTCGCCAGAACCATATTTATTATCAATTAAAGCTATCTATATTTTAACTTAACTTAAACTAAATTACCCTTGTATTATGTTATTGTTATCTTCAATAATCTCACTCAGCTGATATATAGCATTTTCTGACTCTGGTATTAACCCTTGTCTATATTTTGTATTTTCAAGGTCTGCTAATAAATCTTCATTTTTTGAAATAATTTGGCCCATTTCATAGACATGGTCATGGGTGTCTACAGGAATGACTGTTTTTTTCCTTAATTCTTTAATATATTGGAAACTCGGCGTCAAATCTCCATGGCAAGTCTCCATAGCGTGCTTTATTTCAGGGTGAAGCGACATTTCTTCAAATGGTTTATTAGCGTTATCCCATGCAAGTTCTCGGACATATCCTAATATTTTGTGAGAAAAATGCTCTGAGGCATCTCTAGGCAGCTCAGAGGGCAAAAAATCCATACTGTGATAGAGAATTGAAGTTTGGGCATGCTCTTGGTTGAGTCTGTAAATTCTATCATCAGTAGGGCAGTATAGATAGAATGGGTCTTCTGGCGTTGTAAATTTTCGGCAAATTTGAATTCCACCATTAAAGTCGCATGAAATATCGCAAATACCTAACTCTCATACAAAATATTAAAAAAATCAGAAAATAAGTAAATTAAAAAAATTATTATTTTTATTATTTATTATTGGCCTACAAAAGTAAGAGCCTCCCCTTAAGTGTTCTTGCTTGTTCTATAGTTAATAATCTTGGCTGTTTTGTGCTCCAAAATGCACAATGTACAATGACTGACAATTTTTCTGCATATTTAATAAACGTGCTTTGATACAGCTCAGGATTTTCATGGAATTCTTCTCTATCATATCCGCCTCCTTCTTTTCTCTCTATAATTTTATCAGAGGGAAATTGCACAATATAAATCTTGAACCTCGACTCCGGAGTTGGCTCAAATTTCAGCAACTCCTCAGGAGTCAATATTTCATGAGGGAAAATCGTCAAAATCTGCATCGCTCCTTCAGCGCATCTTCCGGTTCCTGTTACTCCAAAAATCATAGGTGACAAGGAAGGTAAAAATCCTTCTTTTGATATGATTTCTCCAATATTTCTTATATTCTGGCAGGCGTCTGCTAGATTTCTATACATATATTCCCAATTGTTCCTATAAATAATATTTTTTTTTGTTTTTTATTTTTTCTATATTTATTATAAAATTAATAAGAAAATCCTTGCAAAATAAAAGGAGTCGAGATATTTCTCATCAGCAAAAATTTCCCAAGACCTTGAATAAAATCAATAACCCCTGCATTTCCGGCAAAAACCCCAAAAGCTACAAGACGATTGTGAGGTGGGTTGACGTCTTTGATTAATTCATAGTCAAAAAGCCTGATTCGCTTCTCTAACAATGCATCTAGCAATGGCATATTGTAGGGCTGGCCTTTATATGTGTGTGAAAAGAATAGGTATGACCTGTTAGGCAGTAGCTCTGCAATGGGAACTTCTTTGATCCCAATAATCAACTGAGCTTCAGAAAGGTCTTCTGTTATTTCTGCTCCAGCTTTTAAAAATTCGATGTCAGAAAAACATCGGGTTGGAGATGGCTGAACTAAAACACGAATTCCTTCATTTATCAAGACTGTGACATCTTTAGGTGTAATAGCTACACGCCTCTCCCAGTACGTTTTTGTTTCACGTCTAAGGCCTATTGTTCCTGGTGTACCTTCCATTTATGTTAAACCGTTAATTCATGTGGTGATTACAATGAAAATATTATTCTTTAAGAGCATTGATATTAAAATCATTTTTTGTAAATTTTAATAGAAAAAACAGAATTTCCGCCGTATTGATAAGCATTTTGATGTACAAGTAAATTAAATAAAAAAAATCATATAATAAATAAATACCTCCTAAATTATAATTTTTTTAATATAAAAGTCTTTGTTTTATATATTAATAATAACTAATTAGCCAAAAATATAAGTCAAAAACATAATCATGGAGCATGAAAAAGGTAAATATAATAAAAAATGAATAAATACATCCTTTTAGCTCTTCCACTTGCCAAAGCTTCAGTAGTATTCTCAGCCCCAGCACCCTATAATGAAAACATTCGTGGGACTTACGAAAATAAAATCCGCCAAAACGCAAACCCAGAAAAAGTCTTCGAAACTTTCGCATCAATTAAAGAAAGAAAAAATTACTATATGTCGGTTGCAGATTTCTTTAAAGCCATAACTCCTTACAACTATTCTTCATGCGTGAATCAGAATTTTTTCGATTCTCATGAGAGTTTAGTGTTTAAAATCGCTGATGCCAATGGAGATGGGAAATTAAGCTTTTCAGAATATTTCTTTTTTATAGTTTTGTTGAGCACAGGGGCTAAATGGTTTAAAGAAATGTTTAAGTCATATGGAGGAACTGTAACCAGAGAGCAATTTATTGAAATAATGAAAGAAGCAAAAAAGAGATCTCCACAAGGGAAACATATGGTCAATACTAAAGGCCATCTGGATCCGAGGAGCTCAAATGTGACGGACGAGCAGTTTAGAGAGTCCTGCTTAACTTTATCAGAACTCTTCTTCAAAAATGATAAAATTAAAAAAAACTATTAAACTTTAAGCTAAAAAAATCCTTATTAATAGCATGCATTATTTAGCATAAAATAGAATACTCTTTAAATAAATCTAATTTTTTATTAAATCAAGCAGTATATTTCTATAAAATTATTTTTGAATCAAAATTATTTTTACAACCCATGATAAAAATCTGATTTCTTGGAGAGAATTTATGAATCTAAAAAATCTCATAATGGAAGAACTCCTTTATTATGAATTCCATGCTTTTGAAGTTGACGAAGATATGAGCATTTCTTCAGAAGATTTCGCAAAAAGTATCATTTCTTATATGCCTGTCTCCAAAGCTGCTGAATATTTAAGAAGACTAGAGACCTTAAAACTAAAAGGAAGGGTTAAATATTCCGAATACATGGCATTTATGATTATTCTTCAACAAAGCAAAAGACTGGAAAACGCTTTGTTATTTAAACGAACTGAACATGGTAGAGCATTAAGCAGAAAAGACATTAAAAAAGTCTTAGCCAAGCTATGCAAAGACTCAAAATTCTGCAGAAATAATGGACTTAGTATTAGTGATATTCAGATAAAGGTGTTTGTGGAGCTACTGGATCTAGATGATAGTGGGTTTTTAGAGCCTGAAGAATTTTTTAATGTACTGGTAAGCCGAGATTCGTTTGGAACAGCTCAAGCTTCAAAGCCAGATATTGATCTTATGGCTGAAAAGTCAAAAGAAGCGGTAAACTTTGTTTTGAAATATTTCGGATTTAAACCATATTTCGCAGAAAAAAGTTCGCAAGAAAAAATTACTAATAAGCTTAATACACTTGAGCACTAAACTAATTATTCTTTATAGGAAGACTATAAGCTTATTGGCTGATGATGGTATTTTAGCTATTATATATAAAAAGGATATAGATAGAAAAATAAAAGCCTTTTAATAATAATAATTTATATGAATATCTTTACAACTCAAATATATTTTTTCCTTTCAGCTCTGCAATCTCATTTTTCCTTTCCTGAGCTAACTGCTGTGTAATCTCTTCAATTTCTCGAAGCATTTGCTTATCCATTTCTCTTAAAATCTCCTTAATTGTATCTATATATTTTTTACCATTATCTCCCATAGCTTTAATTTCATTCATTTGCTCTTTATATTTTTCTTTAATTTCTTGAATTTTCACAATTTTTTTCTCTAACTCTCTGTAAATTTTATTTTTTAAAATAATTAACATCCTCTACAGCCCTATAGCAATATATTGTACACAAGATATTTTTGCTATATAATATTTTTTTTTTTTTAAAAAAGAAGTAAATATTTTTCGATTATTTTTTCAATTTCTTCTTGATATTTCTCCATCTGATTTTCCATGTCTGGCTTTTTCCCATTTTTATAGCTATTTTTCCTTTGGATTGGCTGTGAGCTGTTAGACCTTTTCCTTGCTTCTAGTCTTTCTTTAAGCTCTTTTCCTTCTTGGACTCGTATGTTATCTCTAACTTTATTACTTGTAATATTAGTTTCTTTATTATGAGTGGTTATTACTTCCTCAGCTCCTCTAACAATGACTGGCTGTGTCGGTGCTATTTCTTCATATGGGATGACTGGCTTTATTTTTAATTTCAGTTTTTCTGGAGGTTTTCTAATAGAAATTGGGGCTGATTCTGATAATTTTGATGATCGGTGAGGTTGATCATTTAGAAGCTTTAGAACATCCCTGCGAGTTAGTAATTTTTGAAGCCGCTCTTGATAATGAAGGTACTTAAGGTCTGGAATAGATTCATAATATTCAATAGCTGCCTATTTCGATTTTACTGAATAAAGCTCCATTAATCTTGATACTTGAGGAATTGAACATTGAATGCTTAAGGCCATTTCTTGGTTAAGGACATCTTCAGCAAAATTTTGGGGTAAAACAAGCCTATATGGGGCTTCTGTGTGTTTTGGACTTACTTTTTGGGATTTACTTTTCTGAAACATTTAATAGATTAGCAATTTATTTTCATATTTATAAGGAAAATTTAGATAAAAAGGCGTTATATTATTGAACCATCTGATTTCGTGGGTCCCATAACAAACGATTGAACTCTAATACAACTTCTCCAGTCACCGCATCTCCTTCAGGGAAATTTATCTTAAATTTCCCACTTTTTCCAAAAGAGCTTACAATTACCCCAATTTTTCCATTAACTTTTACCTGAAGTCCTACAAATTTTGATATATCAGTTTCTTTATTAAACATTCCAACACCAATTGCAGTATAAGGGTCTTGAATTCTATCAACTTGGCCTACTTTTTTCTTTGGTTTAGAAACTTTGATAAAATCACAAGAAATTTCAGGATCCAAAACTTCTGTGATCCCAGAAAATGCGATTCTACAAGCTTTTGAATTTACGTCAATATCAAGTTTTGCACCATTTTTTATTTTTTTTAAAAAATAATTATTATTTTAAAAAAAAATAAAAAAAAATATTTTTGCACCAATAACTAAGCTGTCAGCAAGAGTACAAATAGGACTCTCCAGCGTTAATAAAGCCCAATACTTTTTATTAGACTTAGTAACTTCATCTTCATAATGATAAAGCATATCTGGGCTAAACCTTTCTAAATCCTCCTCATTTGGGCTATTTTTTAAATTCGGGCTTGAAAAAAATACGCAGCTTCCCATGACTGTTTCATTCCCACACGTGATATGGAATTTCGCTTTAGATTTTATCGGGAATTTATAATGCGGGATTATTTGTACGCGGATAATTGATTTCTGTATAACTCTCAAGGTATTAGGGGTATAATATTTATCAATATATTGCCTTTTAAAGACAGCTAAAGGATTTTTTACTATATAATTTATATAAAAAATATAGAGGCAACCCCTCTTTCTAGCAATTTAGAATCAAACCCTGTCACGCAAACTCCAACTCTATCCCCTTTTTTCGCCTCATTTACAGGCTGATGAAAACACTCCATTGATTTTATTTTTTTTTGAATCCCCAAAGGAATAATTTCCAAAGTGTCCCCTACCCTCATATTTCCATGCAAAATAGTCCCAGTCATCACAGTTCCTTGTCCTTTTATTGGAAAACAATGATCAATTTCATAATAAAGTGGCTCATTATTTATTCTACTCGGCAGCTCATCAATAGACCCTGAAATAGCTTCAATAAGCTCTCTTATACCTATAGGATCTCCTTCTCTAGGTGCAGCAGCTACTTTTAAAATTCCGAATTTATTATTGAATTTTGTCATAGAAAGCATTGCATTAATTCTTTTTTCCACATTATTTAGCTTGTCCTGGTCTACAAGGTCAACTTTATTTAAAGCGACAATAAGGCTGCTTTTTAATAGAAGTTCTCCTATAACGATGCACTCAGCAGTTTGGGTTTGGATACCTTTGGTGGCGTCTATTACTAATAGCATTTTGTCGATAATAGAAGCTCCAGCTATAATGGTCCGGATTAAGCTGGCGTGGCCTGGACAGTCTACAAGGGTGATTTGGAGGTCTGTGTAGTCTCTGCTTAGGTGACTTGGCATTTCTATTCTAAATGCAGAAAATCCTAAGTCTAAGGTAATTCCACGTTCTTGAGATTGAGGGGATTTGTCGAGGGCGGCTGTAGATAAAATGGTGCTTAGAGCACGGACTAAGCTTGTTTTGCCTGAATCTATGTGTCCTAAGACACCTAAGTTGTAGTTAAATGTTCTTTGAACGTCCATTAGGAATTATTTGTAATGGATATTCAAATAAGATCGAGAAAATCAATTATTCTTACTGAATAATAATAAGGAGTTATTTATACTTATAAGGCCCTATTTTATATTTAAATTAATATAATTATTCATTATATATTATTATATCAAGAAAAGAAAACATACAGGATTCTCTGTTGACACAGCTTCAAGATCCTCTCTAATTCCAGACTATAATAGCCTACGCGACCCCAATTTGGTTGGATTTTTCGCTAGTAAATACAAGCGTAAATTGTTATTTGACCAAAAACTTGTAAACTTAATATAGATAACCCGAAGAGGATTTATTAACGACAGGATCGCTTTTCGGCCCATTTTTGACGAATCTTTACGTAAATGTAACACACAAAAAAAACTTCGCTCACAAACTCCTGATGTTAAGAAAAAATCACCAAGGCTAAAAAAGGTAAGTCCATCTAGAAGTAAAAGTAAAAGCAAGCTGCCTGAGCTTAAAAGAATATCAAGTACTGAGCTTAAAGAAGTTATAAACAGATTTAGAACGAGCACTACTAATACAGTTAAGACGAGCCAAGGCGAAAACTCGTTTATAGAAAAGGATGTCAGTTAGATTATTTTGTGAATTTTTAATATTTAATTGGAATTATAAGAAATTATATTTAGCTGTTTGTTAGAGAGGTTTTTATTATATAAAATTAGAACTTGCGTAGAAAGAACTTTATTTATAAATTAAAATATGATGGAAAGTCTTAATCGAGCGAATTCCCTCTTTGTTCAAGATCAATTTAGTTCAGCTATTCCGCTATACCAAGAAGCCCTTGCTGATGCTAGTTGCTCATTAGAAGCACAAATAGGCTTATCTTCCTCTTATCTGAAGCTTGGAGAACTACACAATGCAGAAATCTCAGCAACCCGAGCAATCGAGATCGATCCATCATCTTCTTTAGCTCATTTTAGGAAAGGTCAGGCTTTATTTTACCAAATGAAATTCCAAGAATCTTTGATTGAGTTTGAATCTTCAGGAAATCTTGGGAATAATTGGGTTGAAAAATGCAAAACTGAGCTTCATAGAAATGCTTAAAATAAAAATTTCAGAATTTTATTTTTAATAAGAGACTTTGCCAATTGTTTTTACTACTAATTCTTTTCTATAATAAAAGGAATAAATCATCTCAAAATAGTCCTATAAGTTAAATATCATTATTTATACAAAGCTTTGCATCTTTGAAATTTATTTTTTGGTGCCAAAAAGCAAAAAATAAACCTGGTCCATATTTACATAATTTTCAATATCTTTATATATTATCCAACATTTCTTAACCTAAAGCATTTTTGTCACCCACCCAATTTAAATGATCTTAATATATAAAATTTCGAATCTATATCCCTTCTCCTCTAGAATCTTAAAAATTTCTTAATTCGCCAGCCATTTAAAAATCTTTTCAATATCTTTTCATCCCAAAGAAGCCATAATTCTTAGGATAGATACTCATTGATTAGTTACATAATATTTATCATTTAAGATGGATAGAAACAACATGCAGTCTCTCTATTATTCCTGCTGGAGGCTGGCGACTGATTCCAATGCGCTTCAAGCTCTGATTGCAGAAGTTGAAACTAATCGCTCAAATACGGCAATTTCAGAACTCGAGAGAAAATTCCGCTCTTTAACTCATTTAGACGTTGGCTTTACCCCTGGAAATTACTATACACCACGATGTATAGTCTATACAGAATTGATAGAAACCCCAGAACTCTCAATGGGTCTGTTTGGCATGAGTACCGGATGTAATTTTCCCATTCATGACCATCCTTCAATGCTTGCAGCTACGTTTGTGCTTTCTGGTAGACTGCAGTATCGGAATTATGACATTTTATCAAGAGAACGAGGAGGTGTTATTAATTTATCTCTATGTATGGAAGGAGAAGCTAGAGGAGGTGAACTTTTATTTCTAACTCCGAAGCGTGGAAATCTGCATCAGATTCAAGCTCTTGAGAATTCAGTTTTTTTAGACGTATTCATACCTAGCTATAATGACATTGACAGGCCTTGCACATATTACCAAGAAATAGCGCCAAACAAAGTTGCCAGCTTTGTCCCTCAGCTGCCTTTTAAATCCTTGCCATATGTGGGAAGACCGTTATATTAGTCCTAAAAACGCTAAATGCATTTATTTTACTCCAAAAATAATTTTATTTACTGTTGACTCGTAGAAATGCTGGTAATTGAGGGTCAGCAAAGTGAATTTAAAACTCTGTTATTATGCATATTAATATATAAAATGTCAACAAATCTCATCGTTGCTAAAGCTCTCCAGTCTCAAGGAGTGAAAAAATGCTATGGGATTATGGGCTTCCCCATCATTGAGATGGCTATGACATTTCATCAAGAAGGCATTCAATGGATCGCCTTTAGAAACGAACAAGGTGCTGCCTATGCTGCAGGAATTGAAGGATATTTAACTCAAAGACCAGGAATCTGCGCAACTGTAAGCGGTCCTGGCTTTACAAATGCCCTTAGTGGTTTAGCAAATGCCCGAGACAATTCTTGGCCAATGATCCTTATTTCAGGGTCTTCTGAAGTCGCCCAGCTTGGCCGTGACGCATTTCAAGAATTCGATCAAGCTGAAGCTGCCAGAGAATTTGTAAAATGGAGCATCAGGGTCACATGCCTAGAAATGATACCAAGAGTAATTGAAAGAGCCTTCAGAATCAGTATGAGTGGACGGCCTGGGCCTGTTTATATTGATTTGCCAGCTGACATTTTAAGAGCGACTATTCCTGAAGAGCCAGCTTACTTGCCTTATTTTAACAAACTTTTAGGGCCTATGGGGAATCCTGAGTGCATAAAGGAAGCTATTTTATTGCTAAAAAATGCAAAAAATCCACTGGTTATTGTAGGAAAAGGGGTCGCATATGCTAGAGCTGAGACTAGTGTTAATGAATTGATATCAAACACAGGGCTTCCTTATTTGCCGACACCTATGGGGAAAGGAATTATCCCAGATTCCTCTGAATTTTGTGTATCCCCAGCCCGTTCTACAGTATTAGGAAACGCTGATATAATTTTATTGCTTGGGGCTAGACTTAACTGGATTCTTCATTTTGGGCTCCCTCCTCGCTTTAACCCAAATGTAAAATTCATACAAATTAATATTGACCCTCACCAGCTGAGTAATAATGTAAGAGATGCGGTATCTATTCATGCTGATTTATCATTAGCTATACCTCAGCTTATCGCAGGGCTAGGAAATTGGAAATTTGCAAGCCAAGAATGGTGGGCAAAAATTAATGCTTCTATAAAGAAAAATAATCAGCTTTCACAAGATTTTACCAATGCTCCTGAATTTAATGAAAAATATGGATTTTTATGATTTTTTTAGAAAAAAATATATATAAATTTTTAAGAAAATTGAGAAACCAATTTAATTTATTACAATTCTTTGAATAAAGTTAACGAATTTATTAGAAAAGATGCAATTTTAGTCATAGAAGGCTCAAATACAATGGATATTGCTAGAACTGTAGTCCCAAGCTATCTTCCTAGAGCTAGGCTTGATGCAGGGTCTTTTGGAACTATGGGAGTGGCAATTCCTGCATGTATCGCCGCAAAAGCTATTAATCCAGATAAAGAAATTTTTGCTATTGTAGGAGATTCGTCATTTGGGTTTAGCGCAATGGAGATAGAGACAGCGACTAGGTTTAAGCTTGATATGCTTATCGTCATTATTAACAATAATGGAATTGCATTTGGGGTTGACAGTCTGCCTGAAGATCCTAAAGAAATTAGACCAAATGCATTAAACCCAGCTACTCAATATGAAAAATTGACTGAAGCATTAGGAGGAATTGGATATAGAGCCAAAAATTTGAAAGAATTAGAAGAAGTTATGAAGAAGGCTACAGCGACTAAAGGGGTCAGAGTGGTTAATGTGTGCATTGACCCAAATGCTGGGAAAAAGCCTCAGCAGCATTTTTGGCTCTCAATGCCAGACCCAAAACTTTAAATAAGCAAACGATTAACTTAGGATTAATTTTATGTAAAAATGGCTATTTATTTTTTGCTTATTTTTAAGAGGTAAATAGAAATTTTTAAAGTACAATTAAATGATTATTTTATAAATTTTCTATTGTAAACTGTATAATTTTTTATCTAACTTGCCTAATTTAGTATATTTTTTCTATTTGTGACTTTTCTTTACAAATTAAACGTTGTATGTTAAATATTTTACTTATGTGAAGAACTAGAAAAATATTAACAATAAAATAAAATACTTTTCATAAACAAATAATTCTTAGAAAAAATCATAGGTAATATATCTTGCATATAAGGCGGACTTTGAACTTGCTAAGACTCAGTCAAATTTGTTTTTATTCAATAATATTCTGGTAGTGGACCATTATGTCTCCATTTCTATAGCCGAGATAAGCTCAGGCAAAATTTTTGCCGCATTTCTAGAATATTCTATATAAAAATTGCATAATTATAATTAAAATTCCTTTATAGCTTATTTAGCCAATTTTAAGCTAAAGCATAACTGACAGCGGGCTTATTAAAAAATAAAATGTTTTCCATAGTAATTAATACTTATTTTCAAGCTTATTTTAAATTTACCAAAATTATTGATAAATGTTGATGAAATTTTTCTAATATAAATAGCTAAACTCTATTTCGCAGCGATAATACTGGATTATAACGAAGACCATTTTTGAATAATAATTTCAATTCAATATGTTTACTAGAAGTATTTTCTGATGGCTTATTACTATTACAACTTTCATAAGAAATTTTAAAAGGTGTTGTTAAAATCATGATAACTACTTCACTTTCTAGGCACTTAAATAATCCATTTAACCAGCAGCTCAAGACTTCCACATTTATCCGCTTTCTTATCACAACAGAAACCGATTAAAATCTCAGTTTTTCTTTTTGTTTCCAAATTCTTTATACAAACTTTAAAATTCGGTCATGAATTATTCTTATAAACTTAAACTTTACCCTTTACTGAACTATTTATTCAACTAAATTAATTCAAATTATAATTCCTTCCTAATTTTATTGTCGAATTATTCATTTATAGCCATCAACAACCATTTTCGTAAAAGTTGATCATCACAAGTGTAATAATAAAATATGTGCAAGTTTAATGTTGAATGCAAAGAAGGTGAGGGAACCTGCTGCTGCCCTGAAAACGCTCCATGCAAAGGGTTTACCCCTGTACAAGGAATTGTTTGCCCTCAGCCAATGAGGCTGCCCAAAACTTCGATGCCACCAAATTGCCTGGTCCACATCCTTCAGCAACAGTCGACCATAATCAGAATGCTGGCTGAACAAAACGAAGTCACTAACAAAAAGCTGGCTTGTGTCCTTGCCAAGCTAGAATCACTAGGACCAAAAGATACTGGTCTTCCCCTTGTTGAATTACCTGAAGAATCTACATCTTCACGAAGCCTTTTGTCAACTTTATGTGGAAGTACTGCGGAGTTTCAATACTCTATTAAGTTGACAAGTGAAATCCCAAGCCCTGTTTTCAAAGAAAGAGCTTTCACACGGGATTTTTTTATTATTTTTTTAAAAATTATTAAAAAATGCATTAGGAAATTTTGCTTTTCCCTTCACACTCACAGCTCAAATTGTTGATTTGCAGGGAAATGAAGTACAACTTGCAGACCATGTACAATTCAAAATTATGCTTTTTACGTCAGAAAACCCTCCAAAGGTGTTAACAATTAATACATCTGGGGACAAAATCATGAGAGGGACGGTAGAGGTGGAAAGTTCAAGCCAAATAGTTTTCAGTAAAATCGTGATAAAAGAAGTCACGTCACATTTTCGCAATGGGTGCTTTTTCCTTGTTGTAAATCCGGTAGGAATGCCAAGTATAAAACCGCTAATTATTGATAACTTGGTGATTAAAGCAAGGAAGGTGAATCCTGAAGGAAACCCCAGGAAAAAGATAAAGACAGAGATGAACATTGAGGTTAGTTAAGTAGACATATCGATAAATAAATAATGTGTATAAATTCAATTAAAAATCCTTTAATTTTTGATTTTTTATTTTGAGTTTTGTCAGAAAATTGAGAGTTTCACATAAAAAAATGAAGTTTGGAAGATGCTCAGATTTAGATAGCAATTTTGAGGGAGTTTTAAATGAAATTTGTTGAGGAAAAAATAACTGGGGAATAAATGCTTATAAAAATGACAGATAATTATATATGAATTAAATGTCCCTATTTCACTGGATAAATTACTTATATAGTCAAGTCTTTATTAATTCATGAAAAGACTCTGTATAAAAGGAGAATGTATATATTAAAATTAGCAGGAAAATTGATTTTTAAATTAAATAAAATAAAAATATGTTAGATATTATTTAGATTCAATAAGTCTATGATTTTTCTTATATTTGAAATTAATAAACCATTTTCATAATTGAGGTATCTTATCCTACTGGCAAAATAAAGTATCGCAAGTATAATATAATACTAAATAGTGAACTTATAATAGAAAATGCATATATTTAAATAATCTTAAGATACAAAAGACAAAATCCATCTAAATGCACTAATTTCCAAATAAAATGCTACTAAATTATTGTCTAATTCCCCCGAAATGGGCCTATTTCTATTATACAAAAAATACGATAAAATCTCAGAAAATATCATTATAAACCCTTCAGTAAGGATTTTTGGACAAAAATAAATTATTTCTAGACCTCAGTGAATGCCAAGCATAAGGAAACAAACAAAAACTAGTCCAAGAATTCTTCCTATATCGTCCATCAATATACGTAAAAATTTTTTTGGCCAAAATACTTTAGGTACCGGTATATATGAATTCATTTCTAATGCATCAAGTATTGATTTTGTAATACATGCAAAACAAAGTAGAAAAGGCAAAGAAACAAAGTTCATCATGATTTCTTCCAAAATCTTCTTTGCTGCAGGTATAAGTCATTCATATGCTTCAGTACTTAAAAATCGATAAGAATGAGTAAATACCGTAAAAATGAGCCAAGCTGTATTGAGAATGAAACAGATAATAATTTTATTTTCATTATTTTTGACACTTATACCATTATTTGTGAGAAAATAAATATATGTGAAGACCATCATAAAAATTGAGAAAATAATTTTTGATAAATTAATTTCCCAGGTATTGCTGTCTATGTAATAATTCGCGAAGCTTGTGTCTAAAAATATAAGAAAATGTGAGATGAGTATTTTTTGACTTGGATCAATTGATTGCCTGATGAAGACTAATAGGAATAATATGATGGTTATTAGATTGTTAAAATTCAAAGATTCTAAGGAAAATTTCCAATTATTTTCATTTAAATTTCCTATAAATGTAGGCTGTTCGAAGGTTAAAGCAATATCCATATAAGATTTTCTAATTTCATCAAAAGCATTTTCTTCAGGAGCAAAGTAATAAAAAATTCCAATATTTATAAATATTCAAATGAATATTTCGCAGAGTCCAACCCATTGGCTATGAACGAATTTATAGCAGAGGCATAAAAGCCCATTACAGCCAAAGAAAAAGCTGTAAAAGCATATAACATACCACATTTTTATTAAATAAATAATTCAATCATTATCTAGTAAAAAATTTGTTTGAATATATTTATTGAATAAGCCTAAAATATATAATGATAGCCTATATATTAAATAGAAATATTAAACTAATGTCATTTAGAATTATTTAAAAGCATTTTACTTACAATGCTCGTATGTTGGAACGTGGCATTCTTTAATCCCTTCTTTAGCAAATATGTCTAAAGAAACAGCAAACTCATACACATTCTCTGCTTTCAATGCTTTTTTAGCTCTTCGTTTACTTTTCTTAATGATTCTTTAGCTCTTCGTTTACTTTTCCTAATAATTCCTTTTTCCTTTAAATTCGCATACTACTAAATTTTCTATTATTTTTAAGAAAATTTCTTTTTGCTTAAAAGTTTTTTCAATAATCTCAATTTTATCAGATGTAAGTCCTTGGGATTTTCTTAAATTATTGTGCAGTTTTAAAAATACTAAAGGGTTGATTTTTTTACATCTTGACTTAAATGGCTGATTTGGTAAGGCGGGTGCATTATTAATCGTAATCCAGCCTATGACGCTTTTATTTGATGGTGTCTCAAAGCTTTCTGACATTTGAGAAACATTAATTTGGTTTCATTTTTCTAAAAGATCGTCGCTGCTCTTTTATATTCAAATTATCAAAACTAGCATTTTTGCTAAAACTATAAGAATTTCTTTGTTTGGGAGCTCCATTTTTTTGAAAGGGATTTATTGGAATAACTGGAAAATTTTTAGAAGGGATTGAAAATCCAAGGGGAGATAATTTTATTTCAGTAAATGTACAATTTTCGTCTAAAATACTTATAGAGCATGCTGTAATGTCAACTGATTTTTTTCTTTCTGGCAATTTTAATGAGTTTCTTGGTTTAGCATCAATTTTGATTGAGGCTGTAGTTTTTATGCTATTTACACTTTTTGAGTATTTCAATTCTTTTGAGATGGCTCACTTTTGAAAAGCATCATATAAACGTTTCTATTTATTGATTTTATATTATTAATGTATAAAACAGCGTGATCAATCGGTCTGAAATTATGAACTAGAGACATTAAGGAAGAGAGCGAGGTGTCATGTGTGTGAATTCTTAGGTTTTAAGGTGGGACATAATAGCTGATCAACAAAGTTAAATCATGGGGGAGTATTTTTCATCATGGGTAAATGGGAGACAAGTTGAAAAGGGATCTTTCAGCTGCACCAAGGGATACTTCTTTATCAGCCGCAATGTTTGAATTCGAGACTATATATTAAAATTAAATAAAATAAATTATTTTAAATATTATTAAGATTCAATAAATCCATGATTTTTCTTATATTTAAAATTAATAAACCATTTTTATAATTGAGAAATCATATCCTGCTAGTAAAATAAAGTATCCAAGCATAATAATACAAACTAGTAAGCTTATAATAAAAAATGGATATATTTAATTAATTCTAAGCGGTGAAAGATAAAATCCATCTAAATGCACAAATATCCAAATAAATTGCTGCTATATTACTGTATAATTTATTCGGATTGTCAACATCTCCATCATATCAAAAATACGATAAAATTCAAGAAAATATCATAATAAACCCTTCAGTAAGAATCAATGGGCTAAAATAAATTTTTTCTAGACCCCAGTGAATGCTAAACATAATGAGACTGATAAAAATTAGTCAAAAAATGTTTCACAAATCGTCCATCAATATATTTGAAAGTTCTCTTCGTCAAAATACTCTAGATTCTGATATATATAAATTGATTTCTAATTCATCAAGTATTGATTGTGTAATTCACATCAAACACAGTACAAAAATTAAAGAAAAAAAGTTCACCAAGACTTCTTCAAACATCTTCATTGTTGCAGGCATAAACCATTCATATGTTTCAATACTCAAAAAATGATTAGAACGAGTAAATATCGTAATACAGAGCCAAGCTGTATTGAAAATGAAGCCTAAAATAATTTGATTTTCATTTTTTTCGACACTTGCATCATATTTTCTGAGAAAATAATTAAATGTGAAGATCATCATAAAAATTGAAAAAATAATTTTTGATAAATTAATTTCCCAGGTATTGCTACCTATGTAATAATTCGCGAAGCTTGTATCTAAAAATATAAGAAAGTGCGAGAAGAGTATTTTTTGACTTGGATTAGTTGATTGCCAGATAAAGACTCAGAGGAGCAATATGATAGGTATTAGATTATTCAAATTCAAAGATTCTAAGGACAATTTTCAATTATTTTCAGCCAAATCGCCTATAAATGTAGGCTGTTCGGAGGTTAAAGCAATATCCATATGCGAAATTCCAATTTCATCAATAGTTTTTTCTGCAGGAGCAAGGTAATAAAAAATTCCAGTATTTATAAATATTCAAATGAATATTTCGCAGAGTCCAGCCCACTGATTGTATACTAATTTATAGCAGAGGCATAAAAACCAGTTACAGCCAAAGAAGAAGCTGTAAAAGAATATAAAATGCATCATTTTTATGGTCCAAAAATTATGCTAAAAATATATAATCTATTGAAAAGGCTTAAAAAATATAATGATTATCTATTTATTAAACTGGTGTCTGTTTAGAATTATTAATTGCAATCTACTTACAATACTCATATGCTGGAACGTGGTATTCTTTAATCCCTTCTTTAGCAAATTTATCTAAAGAGACAGCAAACTCATACACATTAGCTGCTTTCAATGCTTTTTTGGTTCTTCGTTTAGTTTTCTTAATAATTCCTTTTTCCTTTAAATTCGCATCTACTACTAAATTTTCTATTTTTTTTAAGAAAATTTCTTTTTGCTTGAAAGTCTTTTCAATGATCTCAATTTTATCAGATGTAAGTCCTTGGGATTTTCTTAAATTATTGTGAGGCTTTAAAAATACTAAAGGGTTGATTTTTTTACATTTTGACTTAAATGGCTGATTTGGTATGGCGGGTGCATTATTAATTGTAATCCAGCCTTTAACGCTTTTATTTAATGGTTTCTCAAAGCTTTCTGACATTTGGGAAACATTAATTTGGTTTCATTTTTCTGACAAAGATCTTCTCTGCTCTTTTATATTCAAATTATCAAAACTAGCATTTTTGCTAAAACTATAAGAATTTCTTTGTTTGGGAGCTCCATTTTTTTGAAAGGGATTTATTGGAATAACTGGAAAATTTTTAGAAGGGATTGAAAATCCAAGGGGAGATAATTTTATTTCAGTAAATGTACAATTTTCGTCTAAAATACTTATAGAGCATGCTGTAATGTCGACTGATTTTTTTCTTTCTGGCAATTTTAATGAGTTTCTTGGTTTAGCATCAATTTTGATTGAGGTTGTAGTTTTCATGCTATTTACACTTTTTGAGTATTTCAATTCTTTTGAGATTGGCTCACTTTTGAAAAGCATCATATAAATGTTTCTATTTATTGATTTTATAATGTTTTTTTTAAAATTTTTTTTTTGATATCAGAATTTTGTTTAATAATTCAGTTCATGCAGGAATAGTTTAATTAACGTTTCCTCGAGTGTCTAATTTTTGAAATACATGATGTGTATATCATGAATCAATAAGTCTGTAGCAAGCTGAGATAATTAAAAAGACTTGAAGTAATAAAATATATTGGCAGCAAAAATACAATTGAGGTGAAAATTAGCAACAAAGATTTTAAAACAAAAAGTAGCCAAAAGAGTTTTATTTTAAATATCTTTATATTGAATTAGCTAAGCTTAAAATTATAAATATGCATGATTTTCAATAAATTAAGTTTGATTTAATGAAAATAGTATGTTATCATTATAGATATTTAGTCGGAGATTCATTGGAAGTCAAAGCAATTATATGAAGTTTTTGATTTATAATTTTTTTATTCTTAAGCTAGTTAAAAATATAAGCTAGATTACAAGAAGACTCTTAGTGCATGCTGTGAGTCTGGATAAACACTAGGGAATTGAAAATATTCTTATGTATTTTGAGTAATGGATAAAAAATTAGCAAATAAAAGTTTATCTATATCTTGAATTGCTCTGATTTTATAGATTGCAAGAATTACTCATAGTTTAATCTTATCCGCAATTTTGCACTAATTCTTTTATACTTTAATTGCAATTAATACACAATTTCAGCTTTATATCTAACAATTAAACTTCACGTGTACAATTATCAAATTTTAATTTTAAAAATGTAACAGAAATAATTCTTTTAAGAATGCAATTATCACCAAAATCTTAAATAAATATTTCATTTAAATCAATTTTTAAAAAACACCCGCAATTATAAACCAATTTTTATTAAATTTCAAAATCCACTAAATTTTCCAATTTTTATAATAAATAAATCCATGAATGGTAACTCCAACGCTGCAATTTTGCCAGAAACCTTTGTTGAAGCTATAGATTCAGGAATTAAAAATAGCAGTGAAGAAAATCAATTATTCCGAACAAATCGAAGCGAATTCAGCTCTTTAAGCGATATCAATGAAGAATTAAAATTAGAAATAACTTATTTTTATAAGCATACACTGATAGCATTAGCAATTCATTTTATTCATGCACTTTTTGGGCCTATTTCAATACCCTTGCTATGATGACTTTTTGGGAAAAATTTGTGCACAAATATGGGTTTCAACTGGCACCCATTTTATAAAGGAGAATTTATGGCTTGGAGCTGAATATTTTACACTATAAATTTCCTTATATTTAATTCTTCCCAATTTATGATCCTCCTTAGCTTGATTTTAGCTACAAAAACAATCATTGTAATAAAAACAATCCTGGTCTCTATTAAATATGGCTTTTATACTAAAGAATTTTGGCAGATGATGAATGATGAAGAACTTGAGCTTGAAGTCTTAAGAAGCCAATTAATCCTAGTTGGCTGACGAAAAATTCCATCTGATATTATACTGCATGAAATTTTGAAAAGTTTTGGAAGATGCAGTCGTTCTCCTGATGAATTGTGTATTGTTTTTGAAACTGAAATATCAAAAGAATTCAAAGATCTGATAAATAAAAGTAAGAGTGGATATAATATAGAAATTCGTCATGATATAAAGTATCTTTCACATGCTGATAATAAGCCATGCATCCCTACTATGGTCTTTGCCCAAATTCTAATTGATTTTTCAGTACCTAAAAGCATTTCAAGGGCAGACAATTGGCTTCCAGAATTAATTGGGCTTTTTTATGGACTCAGCCCAATATTATCAATTTTTATTCAATTTGGTGCTAAAAAACTCGAGTTTGGTATTGCTGAAATTTTTTATGTGTTTTATTCTTTATATTTAGCATATCATGTCGCAAAAGTTTTCATAAAATATATAATTACTGGGATCGTTGATATGAGAAGAAAAAAGTTTCTTATGAGTCAAATCAGTGCTTTAATTAGCAAAAGAGAAACTTATTGCAAAATTTTGAAAGAATATAAAATTCCTAGGCTAGATTTCAATGATATTAGGACTATTGATTCTTGGTATACTATGAGAACAGCGTTTTTGGATTTTGGGAAAAGATATACTTATAGGATCTTTATTTATGCTTCCTTGATTTTTCCTTTATGCACTTTAATTATTTCTTTTTTAATTATTCAGTTTTTTGGAATGATACAAATTATAAGCATTCCTGCAATGATTGGGGTAATTTTTCTTGCTTTTACAAGTCTGAGTTTAATATTTTGGATGATTTTAATTGGCTCTCAAATAAATGATACAATAAATATTCATAGAGACTTTATTGTAGAAATGTGTAGTAATATACTGCATTTAAGAAACACTGAAAATGGACTTGATAATAAAGTTTATCAAGCTTTGAATTTAGTTGATAGGAAGCTAGAGCAAGATGAAAAGGTTAGGCCAGTAAAAATTATGGGGCTAACAGCTGACTCTAAATTTTTATCAAAAATATTTGCCCTGCTGACAAGTGGAGTTTTATCATTATTCCAAGTTTACTTGAAAAAAAATTAAACGTGATATATATAATAATAAAATCGAAAATTTTAAAAATAAAATTAGATCATTAAGCCATTCATTTATGCTATGTCCCCTAAATAAAAATAATAAAATTGATATTTTTATATTTAATTTATGTTCTTTCTCAGGAGTTTTTTATTGAGATTGGCCGTAGCAGTAGCTCGATGAAACTTAATTATTGTTTACTGAAACAAATCTTTATTAGATATTTTTTGTACAGCCATCAGTTATAAACTACATTTAAGTGCTTTAAAGATTTATTGACTATATATTTTTGCTATATACTAGTTATTTCAGATATAGAGATAGCTAAAAAGCTATAATTGTTTTTTAATCATTGTATTTTCCTTCTTCTTTTAATATTAACAGCAAAATTCTGTTCTATTTTGATAAAATTATATATTAAAAATGGGCATAAACTGCTGCAAGCAATCTACTGACACTGTAAGTGACCCAGTTCAACCTCCTAGCATCCCTCAAGAATCTAAAACTAAAGCAGTGCTTGATAAAAAGTCAACAAAAAAGCACACAATAAAACTTGATCTAACGCAAAATAATTTGTATAGAAAAAGAAAGACCCAAACACCACAAACCGGGCATTCACCATCTTCAAGTGAAATATTCACATTCAGGACAATAGAAGCTCAGAAGCATTGCTCCATTCCAATAATATTTAAAATAAATTATAATGGATTATATATTAGAATGAGCATATCCATTAACTTGAATTAACATTGTGTTAATTTAATTATTTTAATTTCTTCGACCCCTAAATGCTAATAGACTTGATTGTTTTATTAATTTTCTTTTGTTCATTTTTAAAAATTCCTTATATTGAATTTTTACTACTCTTCTATATATCTAGCATTTAGATGTCCTTATCAGTGTCTATGCATGGCATATCAAACTGCACTTGAATTAACTGAAATTTATAAAAATTAGATAAATGGAAGTCAATTTTTGTTGGGCGAGCTCTATACAATTTATATTAAAATTGAGTTTAAGATATAATGCCTAGATTTTTAAATTATGAAAAAATAAGTTTTTAATTCAGAAAAACATAAAAAAAATCGAGAAAAATCATGAAAAAGATCAACTATTGCGTTAATCAGTTTGTGCATATTTTTATATATAAAGAAGATAATGATGCTCAAAAATAATAATTTTAAAATAAATGGAAAATATCTGCGCGACATGTGGAAAAGAAAATGTTCCTAATAGGTGTTCTTTATGCCATAAGTTTTATTACTGCGATCAAAAATGCCAAGGAAAACATTGAAAAACTCATAAATGGACCTGTGAAGGATATCACCCACCTAGGTCAGCTGATGATTTCCAATTTTTATATATTTCCTAATAAATACGAAAATTTCATAAAAATGTAAAAATATCCACATTTTTTATAAAAAAGTATAGAAATACTTGGAATTGGCAATTTTTCTGAGATTATTCATGTAGAAGAAAGAAGAACAGGAAAGCAATATGCACTAAAAAAAGTAAACAAACAAAAAGTCACACAATTGAGAAAGCAAGCTGACATTTTGATGGAAAAGCACGTCATGAATAGATTAAAAGACTTAGAAGGGGTCGTTCATCTATATGAATGCTTTAAAGACTCAATGGATCTTTATTTTCTATACGAAAGAGTTGAAGGTGGAGAAATATGGGATAGATGCAAAATTTTTGGGATGCCAGAAATCCAAATGGGTTCCTTCACACGACGACTATTTCATAACGACTATTTTTTTTTGGCCTATTTTTTTTTTTGGCCTATTTTTTTTTCACCTATTTTTTTTTGGCCTATTTTTTTTTGGCCTATTTTTTTTTGGCCTATTTTTTTTTCACCTTTTTTTTTTGGCCTATTTTGTTTTGGCCTATTTTTTTTTTGCCTATTTTTTTTTTGGCCTATTTTTTTTTGGCCTATTTTTTTTTGGCCTATTTTTTTTGCCTATTTTTTTTTGGCCTATTTTTTTTAGCCTATTTTTTTACCTAGCCTCATTCATGAAGCTGCTGAGAGGACTAGAATCTTATTGAAAAACAGAGACTTTTTCTTACGCGATTAATATTGAGTAAATTAAGTGAAAAACTCCTAATTCAATCTAAAATTTTCGAAATTTTAAAACAATTAATTAGTATTCATGGAGTACGAAATCTGTTAAGGGTGATTTTTTGTTGGTTAAATCGTTTAAAACACATTAAAATTATATTAAAGCAATTAGTATGGAATTATGCCCAAATATTAGTAAAAAATAGTTAAAAAATTGTCAAAAAATCGGCCAAAAAAATAGGCCAAAAAAAAATAGGCCAAAAAAAAAAATAGGCCAAAAAAAAATAGGCCAAAAAAACATAGTCGTTATGAAATAGTCGTCGTGTGAAGATACGATCCAAATGAGGTATTTTTTAAGACAATTTTTAGAAACTATGAAAGAAGTCCATGCAAGGGGGATCGTCCACAGAGATATCAAGACAGAAAATGTTTTAATCACAAATGAAGGAAAAATCAAAATAATTGATTTCGGCACCGCAAAAGATTTAGAACATCCAGAAGTCGAGGTCCCTGGAAATTCAATGCGAAAAAAAAAATTCGAAAATTTCGTCGGAACACCTCATTTTATGGCTCCAGAATGCATAAAAAATAAAGATTCCTCCTTTAAAAGTGATATGTGGAGCATAGGCTGTATGGCTTATTATATGTTAGCTGGCTATCCCCCATTCCAAGGCGGTTCTGATTACTTAATCTTCACCAAAGCTCTAGAGCTAAACTATTCATTTCCATCCCATTTTTCTGAAAATGCTATAAGCTTTATTCAAGGAATCATAAAATTAATCCCAGAAGAGCGCCCTTCAGTCGATGATCTTCTTAAGCATCAATTTATTTCTGAAGCTCCTACAAAATACCCTATAGCAAGCCTCAGAGATATTGCTTTAGAAACAATCAAAGACGATTTAACTAAAAAATTCACCCACGATAATTATGAAGAAGGATTAAAAAATACGTTTGACAAATTTTGGGAAAAATTAGGAAGAGTTGATACTAGACTGCAAGAGCTTTATGATAGGCTTAACTCCCCCTCCGTGAATGAGCAAAAAAATTTTGTTTCACTCACGGAGGGGGTTAATTTTTTTTTTTTTTAAAATTATATATATAATTTTATATAGAAAAAATTTTTTCGAAATTTAAAAAAAATCCTAATTTGCAAAAATTGGGAAGCAAATATTAATATAATTTATAAAATTTATGTTTTAAAACTCAATTTGTTAAAAATTAAACAGAATTAGCTCGAGATTTCATTATACTAATTATCACTTATATATAGCTCATGCACCTTAATAGATCTCTATACCCCAGCAGAATACCGACCAGAAAAAAATATGGTACAGGGCACCTGCCTTATACAGTATAAGTCTGATTAGGCACCTTAAGACCATAAATGGAGATTTTTCATTTTCATTTTTACTTTTCAAAAAAAGCTGACAAGTACAAATTAATTTTGAAAATTAAAATGGATGGCTAATAATGATCTAAAATATTTCAGGGGCTATATCGATTTTTTTTTTCTATTAAAAAAATTTTTGTTCGTTCACAGAGGGTGGGTTTTTGGGCAAATAGCGATTTTCCAATGGTTTTGCTCACCCACGGAGGGGGGTAAGCACTTTTTCTCAAGAGAAGGGGCTCCTCCTAACCAAGGTGTCTAAACTATTAAAAAATTGATTTTCATATTAAAAATAATTTCTTTACTAAATAACACCTATAAGAATTATAAATGGACTTTTCTGAAAGTGCTAAAGGTGTGAGTGCAATAGTCCAGCGCTCCCAAAGTTCTCCTGCCAACACCATTTATTCTCGGATTACTGATATTCAATTTGATTTTAAACGGAAAAATAAAGTAGGCGTCCATATTGAGATTACTCAATCTTCATCAATTGATTTTGAAGTCGATTATTCACTATTAGATTTCAATGATACATTTAAAAGATGTTTATTAGAAGCCCATCTAAATACCCTTGACGTGCAATCAATTGATAATTTATTTCAAGTAAAACTTGTAGACCATTTACTAGTCCAGACTATAAAAAAAAGTATGCAAAAAATCAATAATATGAATTCTCAAGCTATTTATTTGAAGGTAAAAGAAGACCAAGAGAACCCTGATAAAGTGGTAAAAGACTGCATAAAAAATGCAACGGCCGTTTCCAATCAGATATTGCAGTATATAAATTCAAAACATCAGAGGATAAATGAAGTTATGAAAAAGTTTACTATGGAGGTGTATGAAAGAGGACCACTTATAGCGAGGTCGATAGAGGAGCTGACTGATAATTTGAATAGAAAATTTATTTTGACGGTAAATCAAATTATTGAGCTGCAAAGAGGCCATACGATTACAGAATCGCATTTATCAGAGCAAGTGAAGTCGCTGATTAATAATTTGTAAGGAAATAGATTGATTAATTCGACATAGATAATGAAAGTGATAAGAGAAAGCTTAGTAGAAAATTTTAAGATATATTATAGCACCTTTTATTAAATAAGTAAAAAAATTAAAGTATTTGTTCACAAATAAATATTCATTATTGGTAAAAATAAAACAGGCAATTAAAATTATTTGGAGATTATATAGGATAGCATGCATAAAGTTATAACTCTTTATTAGGTATAGCATAGATGAGTTCCTACTTTCGATTTAATGAATTGCTTTGCTTTATGAAATTTAAAGCCAAGTGAATAAAATAAGAAAAATGGACATTGATGACATATACTCAGAAGAAAATGAAAAACTTTGCTTTTAAGATATGAAAGAGAACTTTGTTTTTCTCCAAGATACTTGCAAACAAAATTCAAGTAGAAAATCATTTATCAGCAAATAGAAATAAATAAGTGCTGGAGTTAAGGGTTTTTATTTGGTAATCAAAATACATACAATAATTTAGCAGCTATAGGAATCAATTGTAAGTTGTAGTGATGCACTATTAAGATAACTCAGACTGAATATCAGGTTTATCCCAAGTAGAACTCAACATGCCGATACAGTTGCTAAATTAGCAGTCCTTTCCGTAATTTTACCTGAATTTAAAGGAAGAACTTTGAATGATACAGATATCGATGAAATTGTTCAAAAATATTATAAATATAAAGTATAGCCACAGCTATTTAAGATTATAATTTCAATTTAATTACTAAACTACCTATAATTCCACAATTTACCTTCTTATATAAGCTAATTTATCGAAAATCCCCAATCCAGGCAAATTTCTATCCTTTCTGTCTTTATGAAAGACCATATCAATAAATATTAGTGGATAAAATATGTCAAAAGCAAAAGGACGTAAAGCAGAGAAGGTAGAAGAGCCTGAACAAGCTATGTTAGGTCCAAACCTTACCGGGGAAAAGATTTTCGCAGTATGCCATCTCTTAGCGACCTTCAATGACACATTTATTCATGTTACAGATCTCTCTGGTAGAGAAACTTTAGCCAGAGTAACAGGAGGAATGATGGTTAAAGCTGACAGAGAAGAAAGTTCACCATATGCTGCAATGCTTGCTGCTGTAGAAGTTTGCAATCGCCTTAAAAAATTAGGCATAAACTCACTTCATATTAAAATCAGAGCTAGAGGTGGAACTGAAAGCAAAACACCAGGACCTGGAGCTCAAGCTGCTTTAAGAGCTTTAGCTAGAAATGGAATGCTTATTGGCAGAATCGAAGATGTTACACCTATTCCTACAGATAGCACAAGAAGAGCTGGAGGTAGAAGAGGAAGAAGATTATAAGCTAAACAAAGAATTCGCGAGATTTATGATTTTATATGAAAATTTTCTTATACAGTTAGAGGTTATCCCTATTTATATATGCCAAGTCCTTTATTATAAATAAAAAAAAATATATTTTAATATAGTTAGTATAATGTGTTTATTTTTTTTTAAATAAATATAAATTTTTTCATCATGGTTCATAATTTTCACTGGTGAAAGTGGCACTGGCATCCCATTATCCGACTGCCTCAAACTAAAGTTTTTTTCATCTTTGAAAGGAGTAACCAAATTATAAGGCGGCACAATATTTTGCTTCGTCTGCTTGATTTTATCAGCATATTCTTTTCGTTTTTCGTGGATTTCTCTCTTTTTCAGTCAGTCGTCAGAGCCTATTGTTGGCCCAAGCCCACCCAGCTCGTAATATTTTTCCGGTTTTATTGCTTTATAATCATTCAAGGTATATGGCTTAAACCCGCCTTGGATTTTTTTAGATCTGTAGTAGTCCCCTTCGTATTGGGCTTGCCTTGTTTTTGGGGTTTCTTTTAAAGCATTATTATAGTCTTCTGCGACCTTTCTCTGAGCAGCTGAGTAAGAGAAATTTCTTCTATGAGAATCGATGGTTTTCTGATGTAAGTTGTGGTAAACATCAGGAATTAGCGGAGGATTGGAAAAATCTACTGATCGTGAGAGATGGTGTTTATGCAATTTTATGCTTATTATTTATTATAAAATAGTTAATTTAATTTGGAAATATTTAAAGTATGCTATGGAATATCAAGCTTTTTATTATAAATAAAGAGAATATGGATAAAGCTTATTTAGATTGATGGGAATAATTTTGAATATAAGCTGACGTATCATTGCTTGTAGAAGAGTTCAAATAAGAGCTATTATCAAAGGTTGATATATGATTTTGAGATGGAAATTGGGGATAGTCAGCTGCAGGAGCCCTAGGAGATTGAATAGGGCCTTTAATTATATTAGATGCAGATACTTGCATAACTGTTTTATGAATTTGGTGGCTGTTTGGCATTGTTATAGCGCGGCTTGTATCGAGGTCGAGTTCTCCAAGTCTTGACATTGTGGACATATATAAAAAATTGCGAAAACGTGCCTGACTTCTTGGTGCAATTTTCCCAATCTCATGGCCACGACATATAGAGTAAGAATCTAGTCTAGATTTTGGCTAGTTATTGTTGGTGTATATCCAGGTAAGTTTCTGTAGTTGGTTTTTGAGATAATCAGCAACGTCCGTCGAGACCTAAGATCATTCTCATTCCATAGATTTGGTAAAAACTCCATAGATTAGGCCTTTTCTTATAGCTACCTAGGAAAGAACTTAGACACCTATATAACGCAAAGTTTCCCTACTTGAAATCAAGTTACTTTCCTAAGCTCAAAAAGAGGGGTCGGAAGTTAATAGAGCACTGAATCTGGCAAGACAAGGAGGAGGCACTAACAGCACATAACACTTCGGCCTCCATAGCTGGAGAAGGAGCAAGGCAATGATTGAGCTAATTTGTCAAGCATATCATCTTACCACTCAAGTGCATCGCGATGCGGATAAACCACCCATACGAGAGGATTTTTAGTGACTGCATAAAAATATAGGAAATCTGCCGCACCTATAATTAAATTAAGACATTGTGGAAGTCTTGTTTTGGAAGCGATCTTTGAAGCTGGGTGATGCCATTCTTTAATTAATTTTTTTGAGAGTTTAATTAATGTTCATATTTTTAAGGGAAAATAGATATAATCATTTTGAGCAAAAAAGATAATTTGTGATTCACTATAAGAAGACATTCGTCTCGAATTCTATATTTTTTGAGCTCTTCCTATAAAACTCAATAATTTTACAAAAAATAAAAAATAAATTTTGGTATTTTCTATCAATTACCTCAAAGTCTTTTTAACCAACCTAAAAATAAACATTTTTTTATCCTTTGCAATTCATTTTCTTTCTTTACTCTTTCAAATATGACATATAATTACAAAATGGAAGATAAAAACGAGATATCGATGCTCGGATTATGTATGAATCCTAGTTTTGAAAACTTTGATCATTCTAACTACCAAAATCATATATCCCAGCTTGATACTCTCTTTTTATCACAAAAGCGAGAAATTGAAGAAATGAATATAGAAGAGCTCAAAGTGCATCAACTGCCTCTAGCCAGGGTCAAGAAAATAATGAAAGCAGACGAAGACGTCCGAATGATAAGTGCAGAAACCCCAGCGTTATTTGCAAAAGCTTGCGAAATGTTCATATTGGAAGTCACTCATCGATCATGGATCCATACTGAAGAAGGCAAAAGGAGGACTTTACAAAGAAATGACATAGCCGCGTGCATAGCGAGAACGGATATTTTCGATTTTTTGCAGGATATGATCCCTGGAGAGAGTAAAAGTCTTTTTAAAGAAAGTTATTAATTATAAGGAGATTGGAAACATTTATAATGATGAAGCTTTAATTTTTGTATCAAAATAGAGAAATGGCTGTGGAAAATTTGGGTTGGGAAATTAAATTATAGGATTTTTTGAGGAAAATCGGAATTAATTTTTTTCTTTCGGATTTTATTCGTTATGTTACTGATTCGTTATCAGGAGTAGATTAGAAATGATTTAACTTATAAAATATGACCCAGAGTGGGCTATTTTTACTGATTTCCATTTATTTTATGGAGAAATTGATTTTTACTGAAAAATAGATTTTTCTTTCACTTTCCAAAATTTATTCTTTTCTGAGATTTTTACATTATTGCATAATTCAGCTTCAATTTTTAAGGAATACATATCACAATAATTGAATACTTCGATTTTGCAATAGAAATTTATAATTCCTTATCCCCTTCGCTTTCTAATAACATCAATATTAAATATTTTACCTACTAAAATTTATGCTAGAGAGTATTGTCTTTGGTATTTTCATTGGCTTATGAATATTTTACTATTTTTATAAATAGCTTAAAATTAATAAAAGCATGTAATCTTATAAGTTAAGTTAAGTATTATAAAAAAGACCATTAGCCTGCCTATCCGGCGTAAACCACCTATCCTAAGTATTAGCTCCTTAGCCACATCTTGAGGATGCCCCCTTAGTCCAGATAAGCAAAGACTAAGTTAGAGGCAAAACTTGCTAGCCCATCTGGCAGGGACGGGAAACCTTCAGGTGAGAACAAAATTTCCTCTTTATAAAGTCCTAAGGCATACTTCAAAAAGAGAAAGAGGCACTATTTTCAGCTTCATCAGCATAGATCCTTTCTGCTCCATAGGGAGTGTATCTCAGAGTCCATCTTTCATCAACATTAGTTTATTTCTATTTTAATCATATAAGTAATTTTATTTTATTTTTTATGAATTATTAAAATAGCTAGAGCTATAGAAGTTCAATTAAAATGATAATTTTAAAAATATCTCAGCTTAAACAAGCTCTTCGCTTATAACCCCAGCAACTATTAAATTTTTTATCTAAACCTCAAATTTATAAACTTTTAAACAATATAAATGGCTCGGCATATTCAGCTAAATCACGAAGAGCTTGAAAGAGTAACCAAACTGATGTCTGAGTTCTATGACAACCGAGACGATACCAAGCTCCAAGATCTGTTTGTGTTATTCGATTTAAATGGCAATGGAAGTATTGATTCTTCTGAATTACAGTCTGTTATGAGCCAAATCTCGGGAGAAAGAATTTCAGACCAAGAAATCCGTGACATGATCAGAGAAGCTGACACAAATCATAATGGTGTTATTGAATTCAATGAATTTATAGAAGTTATGAGACGCCATAGAGGCTAATTTAAGTTAATTTTATCGCATTTTCTAAATTGCAGATTTTATGGATTTTTATTTGTAATTTATTGTTTTTTGAAAGAAATATCTATTAAAGATAAGATAATTGATAATTATATAAAGCTTTAAAAGATTTTTTTTAGCTTCTTTATTATTTTAATTATTATAGAAACCTTTAATTTTTCAATTAGGTATAGTAATTCTTTGCTAAATGTGTTGGGCTTATCTGGATAAAATTTATAGTCTTTCTCTTATATAAAAATGACTGATAAATAAACACAAAATGAAACTTAGCCAATCTTTAAGAGTTTTAGGGCTTAGCTCATCTTCAAGCCAAAGTGAAATCAAAAAAGCCTTTTTGCTTAAAGCTAAAATATTGCATCCAGATGCAAAAAGTGGCAATGAAGAACAATTCAAAGAATTAGTCGAAGCTTATGAATTTTTGAAAAAAAATGACAAAAATTATAAAAATATAAGCAATAAGCCAACAAAAGGTTTTTCTAAAGAACAATATTATTGAAGCAACACTATGTATGAGCGGCCACAATATGAATGAAAAGAAAAGAAAAAATATAAGGAAGAGGGAAATGCTGAAGCCAAAAAAGAAGAAGTTTTAGTTGTCCCAAGCTGAATGAAGGTATTTTTTGCTTCCCTAGCAATTTTGGGAATAGCTACAACAGCTTGGACGCTTAAAAACGAAAAAGATAATAGCTATGGGCTTCAAATATCAGAGGAATATTTTAAGGAAGGCGAAGCAAAACAGAAAGATTTTATATACTATTTCCCATGGATAGCCTGGTATGACGAGTATTTGGTTCGACCAAAGAGCCATTGCTATTTCTGTAAAGATTTGCATGCAGAAAAAGCTCTTTATAGGCCATTTAAGGTAATTAAGTATATAGCTCAGGGAGGCTTTTTGCTTGCGTTATAATTAGTTAAGCTAATAATTGGAAAATAAACTCATCAGTAAGCAATAAGCATTCCCAAGCTATACATAGCAGAGTTCTAAGCAAAAAGAAAAATATTAAATTCTAATACTGCTAATTATTTAATAAAATATTATTCTAAAATCCTAATAAATATCAACATTTTAATTCCATCGAGAAAATGGATATTTCTTCGAAATTTTCTGCACAAGCCGCTTCTAACGACGATCTTGACAGCACAATTTTAAACATCAATAAAGCTGCCGTTGACGCTTTACGAAATGATGAATTTTCACTTGCTGTTTCTTTACTAAATAGAGCAAACCACCTATTGAAGCAGCTGAGTAGCAATTTTTCTGTTCTAAGACTTAAAGGAATCACATTAAATAACTTAGGATGCCTATACAAGCAGAAAAACCAATTTTCAAAGTCCTTACTCCCCCTTCGTGAGTGAACAAAAAAATTTGTTAACTCACGATGGAGTTAATTATTTTTTTTAATATAAATTTTATAGAAAATATTTTTTTTCGAAATTTAAAAAAATCCTAATTCGCAAAAATTGATCACTTATATATCAAAAATGTTCTCGATAAAAAATTTTTCTATTAAAAAAATTTTTGTTCACTCACGGAGGGTGGGTTTTTGGGCAAAAAATAGGGATTTTTCTTATGGTTTTGTTCACTCACGGAGCGGGGGGAGTTAGATTATTTATTCGAAGCCTTAGAATATGAGCGCAAACTGCCACATTATATTAATTTAGCTGGAACTTATCTTAATATTTGCTCATTATTTTCTGTTATGGGGAATCATAAACAGTCATTAGAAAATGCGGTAAATGCTATAAAAACTATTGAGCAGCATAATGATTTGTCGAATGAATGAGTTAAATCTTGAGTTGTGGCTTATCAGAATGCTGCTGATTCAGCTAGAAAATTAGGGGATTATAATGAAGCAGAATTTTATATGAAAAAAGGATATGAAATCGCTTTGAAAAAATTAGGGAAAAATCATGAAATTACTAAAAATTTTATTGTGAAAAAGCAAGAGCCAAGTGAAAGTTCATTGACTTTGGAAAGTTATATGAATTCGAGCACTGATGAAATTATTAAGGAAAAGAACTTTCAGTCTTTTTTGCCTGATTTGAGACTAAAACAAAGAAATTTGTTGCTAAATTCTCCTGGGGAGATTTTACTTGATACAACACCTTGGCAGGACGGTAGTCATGCAATTGGACCCTGGACAAATTTGACAGGAAAAACTGGCTTCCCACTCCGTGACCGAAAAAAATTTTTTTGTTTACTGATAGAGGGGATTAATTTTTTTATTAAAAATACCCATTTCGAAATAATTTTAATGCAAAAATTAATTTAATTTTTTTAAATGCAAGCTATTTAAAATCAAACAGAATTAGCTAGAGATTTCATTATAATAATTATCATTTATATATCAAAATATTTTTTCATCAAAATTTTTTTGTTCACTCACAGAGGGTGGGGTTTTTGGGCAAAAAATCGGGATTTTCCCAATGGTTTGTTCGCTCACGGAGGGAAAAGTGAGGAAAAAATAAATAATTTTGAGCAAACTAATGAAAATTCATGATTTAGCAAAAAAAAATCAAAAACATCATTATCACCGACCTCATTATTACGTAAGAACACGAGTAAAAATATTGATAGAGTTAATAAAGATAAGCCAAGACATAAAAAGCAAAACAGTGAAGTGCCATTTGAAAATCCTATATCACTCGACCAAAAAAACACACAAAAAATTCAAAATATCGGTAGAAAAAAGCCTAAATTATCGATAGAATTTTTTAAGCTACCAGCAACTCCAATTTCCCATAGCAATGGGAACTCTACCAAAAGATCAATACATTTGGACCCTATAAATCCAATAATAAATCAACCAAAATCAGTAAAACACAATTTTCCCATAAAAAACAAATTTATAAAACAGACTTCACCTATAACTAAAACGATTCATGAAAAGCTGGATTCTATAGGGAATAAACTATCAACTATCAAAAAAAGACTAAATAAATTCGAAAATGTATATAAAAACCCTTTAAAAAATGTACCAGAAGAAAACAGTGTAAAATGCAGCTCTGAAGCTAAATCTGCAGATTTATCAAGAAAAACATTAAATTGTATAGTAATTCAAACTTTTATAAGAAGGTGACTTTGCAGGAAGAAATTCTTGAAAATGAAAAATGCAGCTAGAGTAATTCAAAGGTGATTTAGACGGAGTTTCAATAAAAGGTTAAGATTATGTCTCGAGAGCCACTGGGGTTATTTCAGCCCCTACACTTCACGAGTTAGCTTCACTCTCAGGTGGTGCTAGACACTAACTCTAACTAACACCCTTTTTCCGTCTGCATCACCAAAAAATGGTGACGCCAGACAGTCTGTCGGGGAGACTCACCCGTTCAGGTCTTGATTCTTGGCCAACGATTAAGGGCTGTCTACTGTCAGCAGAGCTTGACGTTTTGCTGAATCGCCCAAAATCTCCTTCTTAGCTTACCTCAGCCCCTATAGCAGACTAAAAAATTGCCGCAAGAAGAAGGTAGGCTGCTAAGCCTCGGTCTGTCGTCTATGGGCTGAGCAAAAAGGTTTAGCACCATGAGAAAAATCGCCAATAGGATTACCTTCCTCAGGCCTGGATAAATTCACAGAATACCGATGACTAAACTCGCTTTCCAATTTAATAATTCTTTAATAAAAGAAGGAAAGAAAAATATAATTTAAAAGATTTTAGCCAACAATTTTCCCCTAAACACCAAGAAAAATCATCAGATTTATTTGCGAAAACTAAAACATTATTTGGAACTTTAACTTACATTCAAGCAAGAATTCGGGGATTTTTAGCAAGAAAAAGATATCAAAGAACGAAGGCAGCAATTATTAAAATACAAAAAAACATTAAAATGTTCAGCGTAAGGAGTCTTTATAAAATTATCTTACTCTTTAATATCAATAATATTTTTTTAAATGTAAAATCTGCAGTAATAAAAATTCAAATTTTATTTAAAAAGGAAAATGTTATCATAGATTTAGATGCTATTATGTTTATACAAGCAAATATCCGAGGACATTTGGTACGAAAAGTGCTCAAATTAAAACATTAACGAAATTTATACAATTTAAAATTGCAATGTTTCTTTATAGTTTCTATTCTATAGGCAATTTCCATCTTTTCACTAAAATTAATTATAATTTTAATTTATTGTGAACTCATATCGAAAAGTGTTCCCCAGCCGTTTTCATAAGTATATTCTTCTATCCCTCCTTCAGCGTTTACAACATAAAGCTTGAATATCAAATTTCCTTCATCTTCCCAGCCAGTTACAGATGAAGTAACTCCTTCAACTTCAAAAGCCCCTTTATACCAGCCATTTCCTCCTGAATAGCAGTACTCCACAATATTTTTACCATCACCTACATAAACTCTAATATTAGTATCACCCCATGCTATTGCTGAGACTGTCTTTCCAATAGTAAAATATCCTGTTGAAAACCATCCATATCCATCTTCGCACCATTCTTCGATTATCCCATCATGAGCATGATAAACTCTCAAATGAGTAATATCATTTGTCCAAGAAACAGCAGCTAAAGTCTCTTTTAAACAATTTTCGACTGGGATTCCAGTTGGTACGTCTGAGGTCGCATACACATTATCAGCGACAGAGGGTAATCCACTTATGGTTTCTTCTTCACCAGGCACTACTTCTTCTGATTCAGAAGTGCTTTCTTCTTCTGGCTCTGTCTCCTCTTCTGATGGCTGTTCTGTTTCTTCAGTGTCATATATTTGATTAATGTCAGCTATTGCTTCTCCGCTTATTAAAGCTTCAAATTCGTCTATAGTAATGCAATTTGTGCAAACAGTTCCAGCTTCTTCGTCAATTATTACACCAATTTCTACTGTGTCTGTACTATAAGAGTCGCTTGAAACTTCAATTTCAGCGGATTCTGAGCTTTCTTCGAGCTCAGGAGCAGTCTGGGTGATTTTTGTGCGTAAACCGAGGATAATATTAGCTAGGACTAAAAACAGAAATCCGTTTTTTAACATATATAATTGGACATTTTATTGTATCAATTTGAGAGAGTTTTTATAAATTATTATAAATAGATTTATTTTATAATTTGCTTTGCTGGTGGATATCAATTTTTTGAAAGAGATTGATTTAGCGGGAATTGTCACTTTTTGTTTGGAATGAAGATAAATAATTCTATTAATTAAAAGCTTTATACAATAGTTAGAAATTTTTTAATATAAAAAATCGTCTAATATAATAAATAAAGACAAAAGCTATTTATTAAGCATTAAAGGTTTTAGCAATTTTTTACTAATTAAAGTTTTATTAAATTTTTTCACTAAATTAAGATATCAATTATTTTGCTAATTATGAAAGATAGTAAATCAAAAAAAAAGTTTTTATTCGCTATCTATATTTTAAGAAAAACTGCAGTTATTATTAAAGAGATAATTTTTAAAATCTAAAATTATATAATTTTCAGAGATTGGTAAATTTATCAGTTTTTGATTTAACTAATAAAAGTTTAAAATTAAAAAACTTTTATAATTGTAAGGAAACTATCATTGTCTAGGTCTAAAGCTTTCTGCTGAATTTTTAATCATTTTTTCTTCATTTCCTAATTATAATTATTAAAATTTTTAATTTATTCTGAACTCATACCGGAAAGTATTCCCCAGCCATTTTCATAAGAATATTCATCTATTCCTCCATCAGCGTTTATAACATAAAGCTTGAATATCACATTCCCTCCATCTTCCCAGCCAGTTACAGATGAAGTAACTCCTTCAACTTCAAATTCACCCATATACCAGCCATTTCCACTTCCATAGCAATACTCCACAATATTTTTACCATCACCTACATAAACTCTGATATTTCCATCTCCCCATGCAATGGCTGATACTGCTTTACCATATGCAAAAAAATCAGTAGTATACCATCCATATCCATCTTGACACCATTCTTGAACAATCCCATCATGAGCTTGATAAACTCTTATGTGGGCACCTTCATCCCAAGAAATAGCTGCCAGATTTTCTCGTACACAGTTTTCGACTGGGATTCCAGTTGGTATGTCTGAGGTCTCATACACATTATCAGCGACTGAGGTTTCGCCACTTATAGTTTCTCCTTCACCAGGCTCTACTTCTTCTGATTCAGAAGTACTTGACTGCTCTTCTTCACTTGGCTGCTCTTCTTCAGCTCCTTGTTCTTCTGGTTCTGACATGCTTGGTTCCTCTTCAGTCGCTTCTTCCTCAGCTTCTTGTTCTTCTGGAATTGCTTCTTCAGGTTCTGAAGTGCTTGGCTCCTCTTCTGATGGCTGCTCTGTATCTTCAATATCATAAATTTCTGATATTACAGGAGTAGCTTCCCCACTGATTAATGCTCCAAATTCATCTATTGTTATGCAGGTAGAACAAACAGTTCCAGCTTCCTCATCAATTATTATTCCAATTTCTACTTCTTCAGTAGAAACAGGCTCACTGGTTACTTCAATTTCTGCAGATTCTGATGTCACTTCAAGTTCAGCGCCTTCTTGACTTATATGTGTGCGTAAACCCAGAATTAAATTGGCTAGGATCAAGACTAAGAATCCGTTTCTCAACATAAAATATGATATTTTATGATTTATCCTTGAAAAAATGGAAATTAAAGCCGTTTTACAATAGATTTGATGAGTAATCCGAGGTTTTTTTATAAATTTAAGAAGAATAATAATGTTGAATATAAAATTAAAAAAATGCAGAAAAATATCTAAAAGTTTTCATTAATTATGCTTTAATTGAAATTTAAAAAAATATATATAACGCAGGTAAAGAAATTTGCTAGAAAATAATCAAATGGAATTCTGCAAATATTATTTTATGAGGTATCTTAAATAAAGCTTATAATTGTTGGTATTTTTTTTCATTAAAATGCAATTAAACTTATCCTAAACCTAATCATTCAAAAATTTTTGTTTTTAATTGAGCCTGTATATTTTAGCATTATAAGAAGAATAGCTAGCCACTTAATTTAGTAGTAAAGTAGAATAGAAGAACTTATTTATAAAGATTACTTCTATTAGCAATATTTTTCTTAGGGATGCTTTTATTGAGCTCACTATAGTGGTTAATTAACTAAAAGATAGCTTTGAGTTCATTCTATAATAACACTCCATCTATCTATAGTCAAAATTTCCGATTTTTTAAAACTTTCTTATTTTTATTATTTTATTTCAATAAATTAAAATATAGATATATTTTATATCAAAGTAGTATTCAACCTCCTATTTTTAGGTTCAATTTTTGGCAAATTCTGAACTGTTCTATTTAAATCCACAACTTCAACCTGATTTCCTCCATGAGTAACCAAATGAATATTCAGCTGTGCATTTTGTTCTTTTAATTTCTCAGACTCCGCTAGCAATTCTTGATATCTATATTTCCACAATGCTTCCCTATCTTTTCCTCCAATTTTATTCATATCATCTCTCAGCATAACAACCTCATTAAACCCATCCAATTTCAATTGCCTTTCCCTTTTAATTTTTTCCTCTAAATTTTTTATTTTTGCTGAATATTCATGAGATTTTTCTATATATTCCAACGCACCTTCAGCTTCATTATTAAAATTTTTTTTTAATAGTTTGTCTTGGATATAAAGTCCACGTAAAAAAGTTTGGTTTTCGGCCCTATCTGCTGAATTTTGTTTTTTCACTTTGGCTTCTAGCTCAATTATTCTTCTTCCTTTTGTGGTTTTAAATTGCTGTAGCCTTAGCCTTTGATTATTCATGTCTTCTATTTGTCCTTGCAAATAGTCTGCTAGCTTTTCTCCTGTGGCAAGATTTTGTTGGGTTAAAGAAAGCTCTTGTTTTAATAAAGCTTCTCGTCGTTCAGATTCATTTATTTGCTCCCATAAGTATTGATTAGATTGGAGGGTTTCTTTAAGCTCATTTATTTGTTTTTCTTTGCGTTCTTTTATTCTGTGTAAAATCCATTTATTCATGATACGGATTTTTATGATATTGTCTTGCAGACGGCTTAGTTCAGTTTTTTCTTTATTTTCTGTATCATTTTTATCATCGAGAATAAATTTTTGTAGCTCGAATGCTTTGTATTCAGAGGTTCCAGATTTGACTTCTAATAGGGCTTCTTCTTTTTTATCAGTCAAATTTGTTTTTAAGGTTTGAGCCATTTCGTTATAATAGTCTCTATGGTTTTCTTTTAAATCATGAATTTTTCTATTCTTTCTTGGCCGGAAATCCATAAACTTTTAATGATTTATTTTTTGTTTATATAAAATTAGGGTATACTATCAAATACTATTATGCATATTTTTTCATACTAAATATACCTTTTTCTTGTAATTCTTCTTTAAAATCTTTATATATAAATTCATCAGTTTGCTTATACAAATGCTTCATATTGGACTTAATCTCATTTAATTCTCTAAATGCTGAATCTAATGTATAAATCAATTTATTACCTCTTATTGATATATATTCATAAAAATGGCCTGGAGAATCAAACCTGCTCTCTAACACCTGTAACAAGACGGGAGTCTGGGACCTTGTGAAAGAGGGAACAGCGCTCGGTAAGTGTGTCCGGCTGGGTTTTACTTGGTCTGGTGGAGCGCAATGTCGGGCGCCCCGAGCACAGGCTCACATCTAGGGCAAGGTTTTACCCCCAAGGGAGGATGGAACTTGAAGTTGGAAAGGTATAACCCAGCAAGGTCAGAAGGCTTTCTTGGTCAATCCGGCATTTTCCTATCGCGATACCGGGAGTTGCTCCCTAGGCTACAAGTTTCACCTCGGTCGATAGCCTGGCCAGATAATTCTCTTTTTGAATTTTCGAAGCAGGTAGCCCTGTCGTCGTACTGCATGGTGACCCAACATCTTTACCTGCAGATAGCAAGTGCAGGCCCTTATCCAGAGAAAGCAGCACAAGCCTTAGTCTGTGTAATCAGGCTAGTAAGCAAGGGAGTAGTGCGTATTAGAGACGTGAAAAGCCATTAGTGGGCTGGCTGGGAACTTCTGTATATAATCTAATGAATGAATGCCTCTTGTTGATATATTTGAATTGCAAAGCCCTTCAAAATTTGATTTAAATAATTCCAAACTTTTTTTTACCGATTTTTCTTCTTTGGATAAGGCTTTTAGCTGGAAATCAAATAGCTGAGATTTTATTTGATTGGCTTCTTCTTTGATTCTTACCTCAGTTTCTGCGTATTTTATTATGCGGCTAGCAAGCATTTTAGTTAAATAATTTAAGTCAGACAAAGCAAAAGTAAAGGATTTACCTGATGTTGGGGCTTCTATTGCAGTTCCTCTGTTTCTTATTGTATTTATAAAATTATGAATATCCCCAGGGCGGAGGTCCTTTATATGGGTATTTTTATCAAAATTACAAGCAAACTCAGATTTTCCTGTTATGCCCATATCTAAGCCTGTGGTATCTATAAGGCTTATTAATTGAGATTGAAGTAGATTTATAGACTCTTTACACAAGGAAATCTGAAAAAATAATTTCAAGAACAAATTTTCTGGGGATTTTTGTTTTTGGATAAGAAAAGAAGCCTTTGTCTTTATTGTGTCATAATATTCCTTTATTAATGACAAATAGTCTTGAGAGCTAGAAGGGATATCGATTTCGAATTTATATGAAAGCCATGATAATTTCAATTTCCAAGCTTCAAGTTCCTCTTCAAGAGTTGCCACTGATTCTGTGTCAGATTTATTTTTATTAAAAATCATTTTTCTGCTGTCTTTTTCTATCATAATGAATTTTTTAAAAAAATAATTTCTGCATTCTATAGAGCAGTCTACAAAAGTTGACGATAATTTGAGCACAGATGAACTTGCTACAAGTCCTAGGCTTAGATAGTTTTGGTTATCAGAAAATACTAAATTTTCGCCTAAATTTATTAGAAAGCTTTCTGATGACTTAGCGTTTATCGAGTTTTTTAACCCGTGAATAAAATTGTTACGTGTTAGCCTGAAATTTTCACAAATATTTTCTAATACTTCTTTGCCATCACTTTCATTATGATTTTCTAACTCCCCCCCCCCCCCCTCCGTGAGCGAACAAAAAAATTTTTGTTCGCTCACGGAGGGGGGTTTAATTTTTTTTTTTTTTAAAAAATTTTATATATAAATTTTATAAAAAAATATTTTTTTCGAAATTTAAAAAAATCCTAATTTGCAAAAATTGGGAAGCAAATATTAATTTAATTTGCAAAATTTATGTTTTAAAACGCAATTTGTTTAAAATTAAACAGAATTAGCTCTAGATTTCATTATACTAATTATCACTTATATATCAAATTTTTTTTCCATTAAAATTTTTTCTATTAAAAAAAAATTTTTGTTCACTCACGGAGGGTGGGTTTTTGGTCAAAAAATGGCGATTTTTCTAATGGTTTTGTTCGCTCACGGAGGGGGGGGGGGAGTAAGCATCAATTTCAGCATTCAAATATAGAAATTGCCATGCATTGAAAAATTCTTTTTACTTCAAAAATAAGGTATTTGCATTGATCTATTTTATTTAAAGTCTGCATTTCGCTCTGCATTCCTTTAAGAAAATCTATGATTTTTTTAAAAATATTATACAAAACTAACTGAGGACTGCTTTCTTTTAGCATTCTAAAAACTGCTAATGCTCTGGGGTCTGTTTCTTCATTTTCTTGAATTATTTTTCAATATTTATTTTTATACAATAATAAATCTACCATATTAGTGATATCTTTTCCTGGTAGCTCCATGCTGTTTGAAAATAATAAAATTCCAAAAATCCTGCTCATAGTGATCAATAATTCTAAATAATTTTTCACTGAAGAATTAAAATGCCAGTCATTAGAAATTTTTAATGACCCATAGTTGAAATCATGGGAAATCGAATTTTTCAATAAAAGATTTTTGAGTTTTTTATGGTAAATTTCTGGGGTTTCTGCTATTAAATAAGGATCCCAATCTGCCCAGCTTGATTTTTCATTATTTGTAAAGCTTGGTAATGCTAAAATATCTTCAATTGTTGGTATATATAAAATATTCACAATTTTCCCTTCTTCATCTATTAATTGGTTTGGTTTTGGATTTTCCTCTACAAATGCATTGTACAAGTCTTCTGGTACCAATTTCAAAAGTAGACAATATTCGCTTAAAACCTTAATGACTTGCAGCTTAATTGAGTCATGATATGCTTCTCTTAACACCTCATTGCAGTAAGCCTGAACACACAAGCATCTTGTATATCTCAATACAAGATGCAAATTTTCTTCTTCAAAAATAGTTTTATATTTTTCTGCAATTCTTTTATAATTATTTTCAAGATTTTCTCTGTGGTTCAGTTTTTTATGTTTAATATCAAAGCCAAACATACTTGCTTCACTTAACATTTTTATTTGGAGCCTTTTGACTTCTCTTTCAATTTTATCAGGAATTAGTCCTTCTCCTTTTCTTCCAAACATATTATTTCACTTTACTTTTGATAATTTTGGGACATAAGCTAAATCTCTTGCAAGCTCAATATCACAAATTTGTTTTTCTGAGTCTTCAATTGCAGCTTGATTTGTTTGTATAGCGATTGTTAATAAATGCTTATTCATTATTTCATATAAAGCTACTGTTCTTATTTCTTCTAGTCCACAGGTCAGAAATAAAGTTTTTATAGCGTGGACGTTCCCGAAATGCAAATTTGATCTTAAGCTTGGATCTATTTCAAAAGCGGAAAGAGAAAAGTCTATCCTTGAGCCTGGGCCTTCGTCGACTCTTGAGGTTAAGTAAAACCCAACATCTCAATTTGCAGGAGGAGCTTCAGTGATCTCTTTGCCCATTTTTTTGAATTGTGCTATATATCCTCTTTTTATTGAAATTCTCCTAGCACCCTTAAGGCTAATTTCTTATATTTTGGTAAAAAAAAGTATATCAAATTTAAATATATAGGCAAATAAATTGGTAAAATATAAATTTCTTCTAAAATAGCTCTTTCCTCAAGGGTCTTTTCTAAAACTGATCGAAATTTTCAGATCTCTAAAGAATTCGCATATAACTGTTGAAGACTTGGTATATTACTATCAACAGGGCCTTTCCTACCATCAGCTAATAAACTTAATTTGGGCAGCATCCTCCAATTTTTAACCTTGACTTCTCTTTCAAGCTCAGAAATAATTGATGTCACAAGTTCTCCACGGTCAATCAAAATTTCTTCAGGAAAATGCCCACGGCCTGAAAATTGAGAATACCGTCAGTCATGCTGCGAAAATTCCCATACCGCTTGTTCAAGGGCACTTGAAAATAAAGGCGTTTCTATCTGGTGGATTAAAGAAAGCTCATCAATGCATTGCTGGAGAAGTGGCCATGCCTTGTGTATCCAAGAAATTTCTTCAAAAATCTCAATTTCTCTAGCATTCCCTGAAGATTCGAAAACTTCTGGGACATGAAGTGCGGATCTTGAATTTTCTAAAATTATATTAATAGTCTGAAAATGCTGCTGAAGTGAGTTTATGTGTGCCCAATAGCTTTGTGTGAAATACGACCCATTAAGAAAATATCTTGGCCTCATTGCAATTAAATTTAAAATTTGCTTTGCAATGGTCCCTTGCATTCCTGCGTCTATGGCATGATCATATAATTCGTTATATATCCTTTTTTACAGCTAATTATTTTTTTCTAGCTTTTTATAACAGAAATTTTATTTTTTAATAAAAAAAGTATAAAAATATCAATTTTAATTTTTCTTCTTGGAATTTCAGCTCTTCATCAAGCATTTCTCCTAGCATTAAGTCTCTATCTATAACTGGAAAACACTCTCCTTGTTCTTCGCTTCACAGTTCAAATTTATCAATATAAAAGCTCCCTAATTTTTTTAGTTCTTCTAGTAGCTCATTAAAATCGTCTACTGCTTCTTTATATAAAATATTATACCCAAACTCGTCTTGGACATAAATTTCTCCTTCTAAAGTTTCAATGTTGTTTTTTCTCCCATATAATTCTGCACATTTATCAGGCCAATAATGGGTGATATTTTCTTCTTCTACATATTTATTGACATTTTCTATTAATTTTGTGTTTTGGCCCTGCATTAAATCTTGCATATCAAAAAAAATCCTTCTTTCAATGGACTTCATGGCATTTAAAATATTTAAAATTGACTGTTTTTGGAACCTTGATTTCAAAAGTCTCAATAAAAATAAGCTTTTTATATTGTGAATTGGCAGGTCTAATGGCTCTTCTGGCTCTTGAGTGCTGCTTATATCAATATTAGCATCATTTATTAAGGATGCAAAATATCGTTTTAGTAAATCCTCATTAGAAAGCCCAAGTTCACTCAGCAAGACTCCTCGTTTACTTGCACGGTCTACATAGGTGTGAGAAAACTCTTCAACAATTTTGGTGACGACTGATTGGTCTTGCACTTCTAATATCAAAAAAGAGCTGCTTAACAAATTATCAATTTTTAAGAAACTTTTTAGCTGAGCTGACTGCTTTTTCTGCCAGGCAGGGATTGCAGGGGTTATTCTTGAATTTTTAGGCCAATCAGCATTTTTTATATAAATGGTTCTTACTGGCCTATTTCCTAAGGTCTGATAAGAGATCGGGACATATAGAGAATTTCTGCGAACAGATCTGAATGCTTTTGAAGCGTTTACATTAGAAAGTCTGTTTATATCTAACTGGTCTTTTTCAAATTTTTCTGCTGGGATTCAGTCAAGTCTTTTTGATTGATTTTGAAAAATAATAGGAAATAAATTCGATATTTGGTAAAATAAAGAACTCCCATTGTCTTCTTCAATATTAGAAATTAAGGCGAATTCTTTTTGAATTGAATACAGAATTTTTGCTAGCTGCTTTTTACTTAAAATAAAGACAGGTGGGCCATCAATTTCATCAACATGAGAATTCAGAAGTTGCTCGTTTAAGTTCAAATGTTCTTCAGCAAAAGTTGAATGGATAGCTTTGGCCCTTTTCATGATTTCTCTTTGTTTTCTTAAATTCCTCAAATTAATATTCGTCATAAGATTTACCACAAGCTTATACTCCCCGATGTCCTCCCTTCCTGTGATTAATTTCATTCTTTCTATAGACCGTTGTTTAAGCTCATATAAAATTTCATTAGACCTTTTTCATATTTCTGACCTATGAGATACTGAAAGCCATTTCAGTCTCTGAAGAAATCTGTCGATACTTTTGTGGGTGTTTAAGAGGTTGGATTTTATATTTATGTAGTCTCTGATATAGCTGTCAAAAATTGAAGGGCTTTCGATGGCTTCTGTAATTGCTGCTTCATCTTCGCTTGTTAATAAAGAATAACGCTTATTATAAAGCTTTAGGAGATCAGTTAATTTTACTATTCTCTGGTTTACGTGCTGGTTTAGATGGTCAACTCGCACAAATTGTGATAGATGTGCCCGTAATTAAAATATGGCGGATTCGTCTGGGCATGGCCTCTCGGCCGTGCAGCCTCGACTCATATTTTAATTATATCCGGCAAGGTTTTACATTTCAGAAATGGACAGCAATGCTAGATATAGAAATTGCCCGAGGATTGCGCTATTTTGCACCATCCTCGGACAATTTCTATAAGCAATTCTGGTTGTGCACAGAGCCTAGCCCAAGTCTACTTTCAGGGATGGTTTTTCCTCGTGGGGAAGGAGGCACGGAAGTTGGAAAGGGGAAGCTCAGCCAAGTCCGTTAGGACTAATCGGGCAACTCCCTAGCGTGAAACTGGGCGTTAGGTCCCAGACTACGTGTTTTTCCTTTTTGCCGAGAGCCGACCAGAAAATCCATTTTTTTATGGATTTTCGGAAAGGCAATCCATGTACTCAAGCAAGTAGCTGTCGAAGCCGGCAACGTTTGCCCCTAGACGCACGCTGGCACAACAAAGCTGGTCGGCCCAGCGGCTAGTGGGCCCAATGTGCCGAAAGGTAAGCGATAGACCTGGGAACGGTCAACTCCGTAAGGGACGTTAAGCGCTATTAATCTAATGTTAATGTTAATATGATAGATGTGTGCCCAGTTTAATAGAAATTTCAGCTTGTAGTGCTTTATATAAGTAGATTGATTGTAATAAAATTCACTCAATATTTTGATAAAATTATCAGCACGAGGGCCAGATTTTAATGATAAAAATTCTGAAAGAAGAGTGTCTGGATATAAAGGTATAGGAGGCGGAGAAGGGATTTCAGATAATTTTTCAATAAATTCATCACGAAATTTTCTTTGAATGTCTGGATCTTTCAAGAAAATATGTTCTGGCGCCTTTTCTGAAAATTGAGTAAATTCTTTGTATCTGAATTTAAAATCTTTATAGAGGTTGTATAAGTCACGGATCCTACTTATAAGGTAGCCTAATTCTTCTTCGTCTTTTAGATAACGCTCTTCGTCCATCTTTTATTAAAAATTACTTGAATTAAAAGAATTAGTTCTTCTAGCTCAATTTCAAATGCTTTTAGTAGTATATAAGTCTATTTCTTATATAAAATAAATCCTATAGGCAATAAAAAGAAAAGCATAAAGCTAAAAAGTTTTATATGCAAGTGAGACATCATTTCCAAAATCGCCAGATCATTCCATAATGTAAATAACCATTATGAAAACAATAATTTTTGCAATTTATCCAAATATTAGTTATCACGCTATTTTTGATTGTAATTGTAAAATCTTAGATTCAATCAAGTTAAATTATAAATCTAGCTTTATTTTAAGCATTTATTGCAATTTTGCTATTAATTTTCCTTACTATATTGCTCGGTTTCGAAAGAAAATAATATCAAATTATAAATTAATTAATAAGCTATTTATTTTTCTTAAAGTTCAATTTTGGGCTTTTATTTGGAGATACTGAATTTGGAGCAGTTTCCCTCTTATCAATAAACTCTCCAGTACAAGACTCTTGAATAACTATACCTGTTTGCCAAGAATAGCCCACTAAGGAGCAGTTTTTGGTTCGCCATTCTTAAATTTGGTTAGCCAGAAAATATGGCATGCCAGCGAATTTGGCAAGCCAGCTATTGTCCGGCCAACCAAAAAATGCTCCTTAGTGGGCTATTCTTGGTAAATAAGTATATTAATAATTTCGCTAGTAATTCTTGCTGAATGTTAAGTTCATCTTTTATAGGTGCTATTTTTTCATCAAGATAGTTAGAAATTTTTTCTTTTGTTTCAAGCCAACTGCTGTCCATTATAATTTTATTAAACCCATATAAAACACCTTTAAACTTCTCAAAATTTCAAAAATAAGCCGATTTTATCTACAATTATTGAAATTTCCGATAATTTTTATCATCTAAGAAAATGGGTGCTTGCTTTTCCTCTAAAAATCGCAAAAACGCAAGAGTATTCCATAATTAGACCTCAACTGTAATGGAAGCCATTATTTCTGACAACTCTAGCTTCGAATATACAAATCTTGATAAGCAAACTCGTTTAAAATATGTAAAATTAATACAGCTTAATTGAACATATTTGCATTTGGCTGTATTTCTCAGCCAAAAAGAAGCAGTGGAATCTTTGTTAAGGCAGGGTTTTGATGTAAATGCTCAAGATTTCCATGGGGAAACTCCTCTGCATTTGGCAGCAGTTCAGCAGAATGAATTAATTTATTCTCTGCTTATAGATGCAGGAGCTGATAACAGCATTGAAAATAAGGTGATTTTTACTCAGAAAGGAGAAACAGCTACTTTTATTGCGAACTTAAATAGGAAGAGTTTTTCGACTGATTTACCAATATATTCAGATAGCCCTACAAAAAATGAAGAAGATAGTCCTGCAAAGAATGAAGAAGATCAACTATTTAAATATGATACTGAATCCTCTCCAGGTAAATCTAAAAGGCTTAATTAGAATAAAAAATTATTTTATTTAGGGATACTTTAAAATTATCTATTTTTGAATAAAAAAACAGATATTTAATAGATAATTAAATAAGTCTATCATAGAAATGCAGGGCTATTTATACAAATTATTGATGAGGCTAATCTGAATATATATTTATTAAAATGACTAAAATGGTATTTCAGTTAAGTACAAAAATGGGCTTAGATATTCAAAATTTTCTCCAAATAAATGGGCTAATCTGAAAACCTATATCATTAAAACGCTTAGACAAAGAATAACAAACAAGTCATTTTATTATATTCGTTTATTTTGGTAAGCAAATAGATTTAAAAAATACTTAAAATTCGAAACGTATATAAACTCATGCACTATGACAATAAAAATTCAATCGAATTCTTAAATTAATCGCGTCCTACACATAGGACACACTCCTTTTACTGCAACCCAGTCCTTTAAACATTTTACATGAAAATTGTGATCACATGGCAACACCATGCACTTTGCATCAGGACTAATATCTTCTAAGCAAATTGAGCATAACCCTTCCCTTTGTGGTAGTTTTATGTATACTTCTAGCTGCTCTTTTGTAAGCTAAATAAATTTTACTGTATAGCTTTGTGGAGCTTGGTCAGCCATAAGGGTTCTTAATTGTCTGAAATACATCGCCGTATAGACCAACCCAGCGAGGACTTTTAAAAATCCGATATTTATAAAGACCGTCGCCAGAATTCCAGTCGGCTTATCCCAATAATCTGGATTACTTGTAAGCTGTGACGACAATGCGATCACCATCACAAACCGGAAACTGCATAAATTTTACCATTCATAGCTAAGCTGCACAGACCTCACGAAATAAGGTGACAATCTGCCATGAAAATGCAAGCATTTCCTAGCAAGTAAAGAACATAAAAATAAGAACTCATAAGCCTCAATAATCGCATATATAATCATGAATAAGTCAACTAAGCTTCCACAATCTGATGGTAGCAGGGATAATAAGATTGTAATAGCGATAATTTTTCCTAAGGTGTAGAATAAATAAAGCCCAAGAAATTCTCTGCTTTGGCATTCTGGGAAGCCAGGCAATACTTGTGAACTTGATACCTCCATTTATTATATAATAAGCGATTAAAAAATATGGGACCAGTGAAATACTGGGAAGAAGAGAGGAAATTTCGTGAAAAACCTGGCCAGACTTAAAAGATGGAGAAAAGATGGTTTTTTAAAAAGGCTGCAGGAAATCAATAATTTTGGAATTTTCGATTCAATTTGAATATAATAATAAAGTTCAGAGCTTGGCAAATAAATGAAAAAAATAAATTCAAATAATTAATTTAATTAATTTTTTAATTAAAAAAGCCAAATTTTTCTAATAATTATAAAAACTGTATATCAAAATGCTATTTATAATTGAAACATTTATTTCCTTAAAAGATTCCTAACTTATTTAATTCCATAAATGTCAGACTGGCATTCCCAGCTTACAGGCCCAAAGCCAACAGAGAATAAAAACCAAGAGCTTGAAAAACTAATAGAATCCCTCCCTCCAGACCAGCGTGCCAAATTTCAATCAGTCCTCGGCCCAACCATTAAAAAAGAAGAGCCAAAACAAGTTTCAGAACAAGAACGCCGTGAACAATTAATCCGTGAATGTCTAGACCAATGCCAAGCTGGAAACCTAAAACCTCTAGTTGAAGCAATTATAGCTGGGAAACTAGACTACGATTTTATGGACCCAGCAGGCTTCACAGCTTTACATATGGCTGTTTGGCGGTCAGATATAGATTCCGTAAACCGATTATTAGAAAAGGCAGCTTGTCCTTATGATTTGCGCAGCGGGAACAGCCAAACCCCACTTATGCTGGCTGCTGCCAAAGGAAATTACGAATTAATTAAGCTTTTCCTTGACAGAGGGGCAGACATTGAAGCAATTGACAACTTAGGATTGACTCCAATTTTGTGTGCGGTACAGAGCGGCCAAATTGGGTCGTTTTTTGTATTGGTGCACAGAGGGGCGAATATTAATGCGACTGACAGTAATGAGTGTACAGCAATGCATTGGGCGGCTTATAAGAATAATGTGATGTTTATGAGATTATTATACCTTTTTATTGTAGATAAATAATAAAAAATTGTGTTTTTTAAATAATAAGTTATATAAAAATAGTATAAAATCTTATGGAATCTCAATTGATGGGAAAGATAAGCTTGGAATGACCCCACTGCATAGAGCTGCTATGTCTAACGCAATTGACGCAATAGAATGGCTGCTATTTGAAGGAGCTAATAAAGAAGTTTTAGACGAAAAGAAAAGGAAGCCTTGCGATATCTCAAAAGAGTGGAATTCTCAAGGGTCTGGACAAGTGCTTAGGAATTACTGTAGGGATGGAGGAAGCATATATACACATTTTACGCTGTGGTTTCTGCTTTATTGGATCTTAATATATGGAACTTATATTTGGTTTATTTTGCCGTTTACTGCTCAATTCTTGTTTTCAAGCTTAGGGTTTAATTTGTGTGTGCTGTGTATGCCAGTGATTTTTATGTAAATGGTATATAGATTATTAAAATGCTCAAAGCCTGGGTTTTTAGCGAAAAAAGGAGAATCAGTGGACAACCAGCTGTACAAAACTTTTGGCGAACAGTTCGAGCTCGGAAATTTCAGAGAAATGCCTAAGTGTGAAGAAATTTGTTACTCCTGCTATATGGTGCGGCCTCAGCGCTCAAAACATTGCAGATTTTGCAATATCTGTGTCCCAGTCTATGACCACCACTGTCTCTTTTTAAACAAATGCATAGGGCAAGATAACCATAAAAAATTCGTGATAGGCCTAAATACCCACTATCTTGGCTGTATTTTTTACCTTTTCCTAGTCTGGGCCTACCTGGACGCTTCAATTACCTCTGACCACTATACGACATATTTCGTCAAGCTCGTTTATTCTTTATTATCTGAAAAACCCATCATTATTTTGACTGTTTTCCTCACAATTCCTATAGCTTGGTATTCTTTTTGGTATTTATTATTAGAAATCTACAGCATTTCCAATGGTCTTACAGCTAATGAAGTCTTAAATAGGCATAAATATAGGTATCTTTTTGCTCCTTTTCAAAGCATAGACGGGACTTTGAAGCTGAGGTTTAAAAATCCTTTCACAAAAGGATTCCTTAACAACTGGATGGACTTCTTAACAAAATAATTAATAGAGAAATGATTACTTAGCCTCTCCCTGATTAAAATCTATATTTTTTTTTTCCTTAAAAATATTAAAAATAAAATAAAAAATGGCCAGAAAATAGCTAAAGGAGAGAGTCAGAATCTGGCATCCCATAATAAATTCCATACACCTTTAAGATAGGTCATTATTTCATTCGCACCTAATTTGGATTCTCCGAAGATTCTGTCTACAAAGGTAATTGGGACTTCTTCAATGTGATAGTGCTCTTCTCAAATAAAATGGCATCGGTTCGAGAGAAATTAGCTCTGCTAATTTTCTCTCCCTCATGGAATTTTATTTATGGGGTTGGGCTTTCTTTCGAGAACTTCTGCACAGCAATAGCTGTTTAACTTTGGGGATAATCAAAGGAACAGCACTTCAGTGCATTCAAGAGGCTTGGAGCTTTACCTCTCAGTACATCCCCACTGGAGGATGACCCTTAGGCGGAACACGCGCAGGAGCTGAGTCAGGGCAGAGCGGCGACAACGCGCCGGGTGAGATGTGTGGCGGCTGGGGACGGAGCGTTGATAGAAAGCTTGGCCGTTGGGCTGACCACCGCGATTCCAAGATGGCTCCGTGACGTCACTAGTTTAGCTAAATTTCTTTAAATAGAGTGCGGCACTAGACATCTTAAACACCGAATAATTTAAGTTCAGTTAAGATAGTGCTCTTCTCTAGCCCTAACAATAGCTTCCATTTGGAAAGCGTAGCCTCTGCTTTTGATTCTGTTCATGACTATGTTTAATACTGATTTTTTATATTTTTTTATACATGAATATTTAAAAAAAAATTATGCATAAAACAGTCTATTAATTTATAGAAAATAGATTATAGTCTAAAGCTTCCTGTAAGGTCTGAGCATCTTGGATTCAATAACGTCGACGCAATAAAATTTGCGACCCTACTTGTCAGTTTTCGTCTTAAATCCCATCCATAAACCCCGCCACCATGGGCATATCTCGTCCCTGTCACAATGTCAGCATCAGTCTCTTTTTGCTTTTTTATCATTTCTGGGATCTCTTTAGGATGATGTGACAAATCAGCGTCCATTAAGATTACAAAATTGCCTGAGCAGAATTTCATACCTTCAATATAAGCTGAGCCAAGTCCAAGCTTTCCAGGCCTTGTGTGGAGCTTTATTTTTTCAGGGTAAACTTTTTGCAATTGGTGAACTACTTCTTGGGTGCCGTCTGGACTGTTGTCATCGACCACGACGATTTCTAAGTCAAGTTTGGCTTCTTCAGCAGTTTTCATGATCAGATATGTGATTAAGGGCAGGTTTTCTTTTTCATTATAGGTAGGGAGTAAGACTGAGTATTCAGGCATTTTTAATAGGACGTGGGATAATAGGGTTTGCTTCAAAGATGAAAAGTAAAAATTATGTATTATGAAAAGCGCCCACCCAGCACTTCCGGATCTTTATCTTCGAGTTCTTACCAATCCTTTCCTTCACATACAAATGATGCGAGAGGAAATTTTAAAGTTGTAATAAGAGTCCGCCCGCCTTTGACAAGAGAAATTGACCCAGTTCACGGATTTCGCAGTGTGATTGAGGTGTCTCCTGATAATAAACGAATTACGTTGCAAGAATACTTAGGAGCTGCTTCTAATGATGAAGAACGTGAACAGGATATACTGGAAAACCCTGGCCTGGCCACTTACCATCATTTTACATTTGATTACGTCTATGATGAAGATTCTACCCAAGTCCAAGTCTATGATCGCACCGCTCGGCAGGCCGTCATATCAGTCTTGGAAGGCTACAATGCCACCTTACTAGCTTATGGACAAACCGGAACAGGCAAAACCTACACAATGGAAGGCTTCAAATACAACTCAACCGACCCTCAGCGCGGGATTGTACCTCGAGCCAGTGAAGAAATCTTCAAAGTAATTGAGTCCTCTCAGTCTGCCAATGCCACTTTTATGGTCAGGGCTTCTTATTTGCAGATTTATAACGAATTTATATCAGACTTATTGAAGCCAGAACGAGGGACTTTGCAAATCAGGGAAGAAAAAAGAAGAGGACTGTTTGTAGAAGGACTAAGTGAGTGGGCTGTGAGGTCAGCGACTGATATTTGTTCACTTATGCAGAAAGGAGAGATGACCCGTGCGACGGCGTCTACCAAAATGAATGATTTGAGCAGCCGAAGTCATGCGGTTTTTATTATCATTGTAGAGCATATGACGACAGCAGAACTTGATGGGTCTGAAGAAATGGCAAAAGATATAAAGGTCGGAAAACTGAATCTTGTAGATCTTGCAGGGTCTGAAAGAGTAAGAGTGACTGGAGCCACTGGGAAGCGTCTTGAAGAGTCAAAAAAAATTAACCAAAGCCTTTCAGCACTTGGGAATGTAATTGCTGCTTTGACTGATACAAAGCCGAGAACACATATACCTTATAGAGATTCCAAACTGACTAGGCTTCTTGAAGACTCATTAGGTGGCAACTGCATCACGACAATGATGGCAATGGTTTCTCCTTCTAATGACTCTTTTGGCGAATCTTTATCTACAGTAAAATTCGCGAACCGTGCAAAAAATATAAAAAATGCTCCAAGAATTAATGAAGATGTCGACCAAAAAACCCTTATCAGAAAATACGAAGTTGAATTATCCTTTATTTTATTGATTTTCCTAAAAAATTCTATAATTTATACCCTCATATAATTTTCCTATACAATTAAATAAACCATAGTCAGACTTCGCAATGAGCTTGACGAAAAAAACCGCAACATGTATGATATGGAAAAAGTAATTGAGCTTGAAGACCAAAAAAAGAGAGCTGAAGCAGACAAAGAAGCCGCAATTGAAGCCTTAGAAATGCGCTCAAAAGAGTTTTTGCTTGAAAAAGAAGAAAAGCGCAAGCTTGAAGAAAGAATCAAAATGATGAACTCCCAGCTGCTTGTGGGTGGCAAAAAACTTGAAGAAACCCCACAGTTTATCATTGCACTAGAAGAAAAACAAAAAGCAATCAGAAAAGAATATGAAGGAAGGCTGCAAGAAATAGAGCAGGAAAGGCAACAAATAGAAGAAGACAAAGCACAAATTGACAGATATAAACAGCTGCTGCTAAGACAAAGAGATATCATGATAGCACTAACTGCAAGGCTTAATGAAAGAGATGACACCATTATACAGCTACAAGAAGAACTCGATGCTTATGATAGAATCCATAGAGAAACTGAAGAAAATTTAGAATATCAGACAGCCAGATGCCAACAATTGGCAGATTTGTTGAAAAATCATGGGATGAATGTACCGACTGCTGATATCCCTGACACAAATCATTATAAGGAGCCAAAAAGATACCCGCCGTATTCAACAGATACGGTGACGCTGGATAATGAAAGCTTTTTGCCTTTGCAAATGTTGACAAGTGAAGAAAAAATCGCGGAACTGACACAGATTATTGATAACCAAAAAGGGGAAATTGAGAGGCTGATTGGAAGCATTAATGCGTATAAGCAGCCGAGTGAGGTTAAACAAGGGAATTCAAATGTAGCGGCTTTGCAGGCAGCGAATGAGAGATATTTGGCGGAAAAACAAAGCATAAGTGGAATATTAGAAAATGATATTTTATTCTGGTGAAATAAAATAAATAAAAAAATATGTGGGAAATTGAAGTTTTTTATAGAAGATAAGAAAAAAATACTAGAGAAAGGGGAAAATGTTGGAAAAGAGCATAAAATATATAGAAGAAATATATGAAGGGATTAGAGGAAACAATTTGCCGGCTTCTCAGCTTTTACAAGAAATGCAAATTTTGTTCCAATCTGCGTCTCAAGCTTTGTCAATCTTAAAGAATGAAAAATCTAGCAGAAATGTCCAGCTAAGAATCCCTGCACAGTCAGCGCCTGCCAAAGAAAACCCTACACCTCAATTTATAAAGCATAAAGAAAAGCAGCCTTCTAATGGAAGAAGACCTTTAACAGTAGACGAAATGCTGATGCTAAAACGCCAAGAGCAGCAAAGGAAAAGAGAGTAATAAAATGAGTTTAATTTGTGCCTATTTCCTTATCGTAAATTATATACATAACATGGAGTTTTAGGAAAATGGATTTTAAATGTTTTGAAGGAGACTCGTTGGGTTGATTTTTTCCGAAACCATTTTGGACTAGTGAGCAAGAAGCAGTGAGCCAATCGCTGACTCTCCCCCGTGAGTGAACACAAAAATTTTTGCTCGATCAAGGAGGGATTTAATTTTTTTTTAGTCAATTTTTTTTCGAAATTAAAAAAATCCCAATTAAAAATTGGACAGCAAATATATATTAAATTTGTAAAATTTATGTTTATAAATGCAAGCTGTTTAAAAATTAAACATAATTAACAAGAGATTTCATTATAGTTATTATCACTTATATATCGAATTTTTTTTCATAAAAATGCCCAGGGAAGGTGGGTTTTCGCCCAATTTTTCATATGGTTTTGTTCGCTTCAGAAGATGGTAAGTGAGAGGAAAAGCAGCAGGTTCATAGAGTTTTGGGGTCATCGAAGTCATAGGAGTTGTGGAGAGCATGATAGATCTGAAGATGAGAAGTAAAAATAAGAAAGAAATGATATGATATAAACTCAAATGAAATAGAGAAAGCAGATTTCGAAAGAAATTTGGGTCAAATATCCTTGAAAATAAATAGGATAGCTTAAAAGAGCGCTAGCAGAAATTTTTACCATGCTTTTATAGCTTCACGCAGGCTTAGCTCTCTCACTTTTGGTTTAAGATTTTCCCAATCTTCTATTTTCACTAATGCAAATTATATATGTTTAAAATAGCGATACATATCAGCCTGCTCAATAATCCTTACCCTATGGTCATGGTGAACTAGGAAGGATTCCGAACACAGAATTAAGTACAGACCAAGGAGATGTGCACAGCTCGATTTGATTGCCTTCCTGTGGCTATAAATGGAGTTATCCAATAATATCCTTTGAATCAGAGAACCTATGGACATCTCTAAAAAGAAACTGGGAGTTTCAGCCAGGCTACAGCTAGCAGTCTTGTTCTTTTAACTGCTGTTGAATGAAAGTACTCCGGCAAATTAACAGATTCCAAGCAGCCGATCATTGAAACCAAGCTACTTCAATCAACTATCACAGAGCCACAGGAATCCATAATCCACCCACTAAAGACTGAAGCTACAAGGCAATGAGGAGGCTGAAGGGATCGGAAGCGGCATCCACCTGTAGGGGAAAATACCTTCTGGACTTGACTCAATTAGCGGTTGAACCTCCTGCATGGGAGGTTTTGGTTGCTGCGTCACAAATATCGCTAACGCCTGACTTTAATTAACCTAGCATAACCTAACCATTGCACAAATTATGGGGTTGAGCAAGGTATGATAGTCTGATTTGCATTATTATGTTAGTTTCCAGACAATTATTCAACTCCAGTTCCATCCTGCTATTGCTCGAACCCTCCATTTGCACCTCTGCTGCTTCCTTTCCTTTCTTCCCTTTCATTTTTTCCCATTTATTAATTTTCTCTTGACTTGGCTATCCTGGCATATCCTTCACCATTGTATCCAAATTGCTGCAGATCCTAAAAGAGTGATGCGGATGTTTATCCATATTCTTTTCCCTCACAGTTAGTTCATCTTGTAGATCTAGCTTTCTCCATTGACTCAAACTCTCTTTTAAGGATAAACCTCGAGTTAACACTAAAATGCAGACAGTCGCTCAGTTTTTAAACAGCGTTATCGATTGTCACCTCTATGCCCTTATATCAATTCTCTGCCTCATCTAATACCTCTTCAAAAATTCCTGGCATCATTGTGACTTGCATCATTTACCGCGAAATTGATGACTCCTTCTTTGAGAATTGGATTGATAGGTACAGTCAGTTTCTGCGAAGGCAGCTTTATTCTAATTTTTAATCTTCAAAGGTTTCCTTGTTAGTGGATCCCCTGAGGGCATTTCGAGAGCCCCTCAATGTCCCCATCCCTTTTGTGGCAACTTCTAGTGCAAGAATGAATGGGCAATGATCATTCCTCCTTAGCTCAATCCGTTTAGCTTATATGTCTCCTCTTACAAATCTTAGAGTTAAATTTAAGAATTCAGTCTATTAGCTGGGGGCCATATTTACTTAACATTTTAAAATTAAAGTTTTTTGAATTAATATTAATAAAATTATGATAACTGCAGAAAAAGACTTGTATATGAAATTTTTACAGCTTGATGATTGAATGCAGACGAGTGCCAATCAAGGTTATGCATCATTTCAGGCAATCAAAAATGCGTTTCAAGCTATATATAATGATAAAATTCACTTCATAGATCGAGAATTTACTTTAGGCGGGCATCTCGAATCTTCAGGAAATCTGGATTTTATTACAAAAATCCAAGAAATAATGCAAGACTCAGACCAAGAATTGAAGATACCAATTGTATCCTGCTGAAAAGCAATATTAGCTAAAGAAAATTTACAATTATCAGATCAACAGCTCAAGTATAGTTATACTTGGCAAATAATAGTAATTCTCCCTAAGAATCATACACTTATTGATGGAAGACCTCTGGGAAACTTATCTGAATTAATTTTTCTAATTGATTCATCTGGGAATGGTTGTCAAATTCCTGAAAATATAAAATCCCTACTAAAGGAAAAAATTAATTTTGAAGAGCCTCATAGAGGGCCTAGCCTTTGGGGTGGGTGCTTTCCAAATGCTAAAATATATGATAAATACTCTATTAAGCAATGCATAAATCCAAATGAAAGTGGCATATGGTGTATATTTAACGCATTTATGCTTATTTCAAATGGAAATGACAGTTTTTTGGGTGCATTTTGTCGTCGTGTTGATATGAATCAAAGTAGTAAGCTGAGAGCGATTTTAGAAGCACATAACATTGAATTGAATTATCCAATTGATTTTATGGCATCGCGCCCTCATATAAAAGCTATATATAAGTCACCTAAAACTCAGCAACCTGCTTTAAAAGTTAGAGAAAATTCTACTATTTCTTGTGGAAATATAGATTTTGCAAATTCAGTTATGGAAGATGCCTTCGTTGATAAAACTCAATTGATCAAAAAAATTCTAGATGATGCTAGTCCGTCAATCCTTATTGCAAGACCAAGAAGATGGGGGAAGACATCCAACATGAAAATGCTTAAAGCTTTTTTTCACCCAGATTATGATGAAAATGGAAATCTCGCAAATTTACATTTGTTTACTGGAGGAAGAGACAATATAGATCTAACTAATTTAGATCCAAAAAGATGCTTGAAGATAATGACTTTAGACAATGGAAAATATATAAAAGATTTTGGAAGTAAACCAACAATTTTCCTGAGTTTTAGCCACATAAGTAATTACAGAGAAAATGGCAACCCAAACATTGAGCTTTATCTTGAAGGAATGCGTGATGCAATCAAAGATGCATATAATGAGCATAAGTTTGAATATCGTAGGTGCTTAGAAAAAACAATAAAATTTTGATGCTTGCTCCATCCAGATCGTAATATTATTGACTATAGAAATCAAGATAGCGATTTTTTAGAGGAAGTTATTGATAAGTACAAAATAGAAGTTGCAGGTGAGCTTAAACGATTCAGAATATATAAAGAAGATAGCTATCTAATAGACATAAAAAATGCTATAATTGATCTAGCAAATATACTTTTTTATGCTCATAATAAGCCTGTTTTAGTACTTGTGGACGAATATGACAGGCCGATTAATGACTTTATCGACACAGATGAGCCTTATGACATCACTGCCTATTTAGGACCTTTATTGCATAGGCATATATATATTCCAAACTTAATTTATAAAGTAATTTTTATTGGGACTCTTAAGATCCCAACGGCTGGGGTACTTATTGATATGAACATTTTAATTCTGAATAAGGGAATAAAGATGATATAATTAATGAAAGAAAGCAACTTGGTGATGGAGACATAGAAACCTTAATTGGAAAAATTCTAAATGACCACCCTTCTTTAGATGCTATAAAGATTAAAAGATTGAAAGAAATGAAAAGAGGCCCAAATGTTGTTGAAGATAATGTCAAATCAAAGAGATTGAGGTAAATAACAGATTTTTACTATAATATTTATATAAATAGACAATATTTTTACTAAAAATAATATGATGAATTATGAAGAAAATACTAATTTAGGAAACCACCCAGAAGAAATCGTATTAATAGTTGACGAAGAAAATCGCCCAATCGGAGAAGCTATTCGTAAAGATATGAGAAAGCTGAAGCTTGCCCATAGGGCAAGCTTTATTTTTATAAAAAATTCAGAAGGGCTTTTGCACGTCCAGAAGCGAGTTTTAACAAAAGATGTTTACCCTGGGTACTTCGACCCTACTACAGGTGGGTGTGTTTTGGCATCAGATTTAAATGATAAAGAAGCTGCACTCAGAGAGCTTGAAGAAGAACTTGGTATTACTGGGATTGACATTGAATTTGTTGACTGGTTCCATTATAAGAATGCAGAAAATAATGTATGGGGATCAATTTATCTTGCAGAGTGGAATGGACCTGTTAGTCTGCAAGCTGATGAAGTTGAGTCGCTTCACATGATGAGCATTTCAGAAATTTTAGAAAGGTTTCAAAACAATGAAAAATTCTGCCCAGATAGCATGGCAGCACTTCAACAGCTAATTAGTTTAGGCAGACTTAATTAAAAGACAGATCATTTTTATTCTATATTGAGTAATTTTATTATTTTTAGTTAAAAAAGATTTCTCAGGCAAAATGATTAGACTTTCACATGCAGCCAAAAAAGGAAAGAAGAAATATTATGCGGCCGTTGCATTATATCTGAACAAATAAACAATTATTTAATGAAATTTTCCTTGATAGGCTAAGGAATAGATAAATATAATAATGTTTCTACTCATGCATTATAAATCTAAATCAAAATTTCCTATTTATATTGTTCAATATACCTCCTGACTTAGAGTTTTAAAATGGATTTTTTATTATATAAAATTTTTGTAAAGGGTGAAACATTAAATTTTTGAGAATTAAAATGGTAATGCTATATCCTGAACAAATTATTATATCAATCTAAGTCTACAAACAATAAAATGGCGTCAGAAGTCAATAGTCCTTACCTTCTCTACTTAAACAATCAAGCTCAATACAACAGCAATGGCTGAATAATTGCTGACGGCTGCGAATACCATAGTCTTTTCCAGAAAATAATTGATAGAAAAGGCCAGCCATTCGACGAAGCCGAAATATGAAAATATTTCCTTCAAATATCTTTTGGACTCGAATGCATACACTTCAATAACATAATTCACGAAGACGTAAGGCCTGAAAATATTTTTATTGACGAATACAACGATGCAAAACTAGCAATCTCAGACGCTTCCCAAAGCGAAGCCAATGAATACAGCTCTCCTGAAATATTTAATGGCGAGCCTACATCAGACGAAAGTGACATATGGGCCCTTGGTTGTGTCTTATATTACCTTTGTCAGTTGGAGCATCCTTTCAATAAAGATAAAAGCAAAATAATCAACGAGCCCCACAATTCCATCAGAAACCCATATTCAGACGACCTGATCGACCTTCTCAATTGGTGCTTAAAAAAAGACAAATCTGAGAGACCTACAATAAATGACATTTTAATTAACGACTTAGCCTTTGAAAAAGCTATCGACTTAAAAATAAAAATCCCATCAGAGTATCATGAAGAAATGCTGACAAATGAATCCCAATGCCTAAAATACTATAGAAATATGCAAGCAATCAAAGCAAATCCTAATAATGGCACCGCTTATAATGAAATAGGAAATATTTTATATAATGAAAACAGGTATGAAGAAGCTGTACAATATTTTAACGACGCAATCAGAGTTGATCCGAACTGTGGAATTTATCATAGAAGCAAAGGAGATGCTCTTTGCAAGCTGAAAAGAAGGGAAGAAGCCATGGATTGCTTTAATGCTGCTATTAGAATTGACCCAGATGACGATTTAGCTATTAATTTTATAGGATATGTGCTGTATTTTGAAGGGAGATTTGAAGACGCGATAAAGAGCTTTAACGACGCAGTTAGGATTAATCCAGATTTTGCTCTTTTTTATATAAATAAAGGAGATGCGCTTAGTAAGTTAAAAAGAATAGAAGAAGCTTTAGAATGCTATGGCGAAGCTGTGAGGGTCAATCCAAATGAAGATAGGGGATATAATAGTATAGGAGCTACCTTATAGGCATTTCGCCTATATTGCCCGATATGGGCCTATACTTGAGAGCACTTCCTCTCCAGTTGGTTTGACCAACTTATGTTGGCCAAACCAACTAGAGAGTTTAGGGAGTTTCCCTCTCAAGTTTCGGCCCATATCGGCAATATAGGCGAAATGTCTATATTAAATGAAGGCAGATTTGAAGAATCAATAAAATATTTTAACGACGCGATTAGGATTAATCCAAGATTGCCAAATTATCATTTAAGTAAAGGAGATGCTTTGGATATGCTAGGCAAAATAGAAGAAGCCGTTGGATGCTACAATGAAGCTCTAAGACTTAATCCAAGTTACGAGTTAGCATATGTCCGCCTTGGAATTGTACTAATTGAAGTAGCTAAATACGAAGATGCAATACATTTTTTTAATATAGCAATTATGATCAACCCAAGAAACACATCTTACTACAGAAAGAAAGCAAATGCGCTTTTAAAATTGGGTAAAAAAGAAGAAGCTGTAGAATGCTACAAAGAAGCTATAAAAATTGATCCAAATGAATATGGATTATACAACCTGCTACTCCCCCCCTCCATGAGCGAACGAAAAAATCTTGTTCGCTCACGGAGGGGGTTAATTTTTTTTTAAAAAAAAATTTTTATATATATTAAAGAAAAAATTTTCGTAATTTAAAAAAATCCCACTTCTCGAAATTGGAAGGCAGATATTAATTTAATTTTTAATATGTTTTAAAACGCAATTTGTTTAAAATTAAACAGAATTAGCTCGAGATTTCATTATACTAGTTATCACTTATATATCAAATTTTTTTCCATAAAAAAATTTTTGTTCGCTCACGGAGGGTGGGTTTTTGGGCAAAAAATAGCGATTTTTCTAATTTTTTTTTGCTCACGGGCGGAGTTAGGATTAGTATTTCAAAATGAAGGCAAATATGAAGAAGCGCTCATATATTTTAATGATGCAATTAATATTAATCCAAACTGCGCGTGATCTTATACAAATAAGGGAACCACCCTTTTAATGTTAAATAGAAGAGCAGAAGCTTCTAAATGTTATGATGAATCGATAAGACTTGACCCAAATAGTGATTTCGCATATCTCTATACTGGAAATACGCTATATTATGAAGGAAATTATGAAGCAGCAATAAATTGCTATAATGACGCAATTAGATTGTATCCAAATTGCAGAGATTATTACAGAAAAAAAGCAAAAGCTCTGTGAAAATTAGGCAGAAATGAAGAAGCAATTGAATGCTATAAAGAAGTTATTGGGATCAACCCAAATGAGCATAAGGCGTATAACAATATAGGAATCTTATTATAGAGTTTTACCCCTATTAGCCCTATAAGGGCAGATGATTCCCGGTGGAATTATCGACATGGTCCAACCAACAAGTGAGTTGGTCCAACAATGCATTAAGTTGGTTGATCCAACTTGATGATTCGACTGGGAATATCTGCCCTTATAGGGATAATAAGGGTAAAAATCCTATACTCGAACAAGGTAAAATTGCAGAAGCAGTCGATAATTTTGACAGTGCAATTAGAATTAATCCAAACCACGCACCCTATCATTGAAATAAAGGAAACGCTCTTAATTCTTTAGAAAGAAAAGAGGAAGCTATAGAATGCTTTAATGAAGCTATAAGAAATGACCCAAAAGCTGCGATTATATATAATAGGGTAGGATGTATTTTGCTTACTTCCCCCTCTGTGAGTGAACAAACCATTGGAAAAAAATCCAAAAACCTACCCTCCGTGAGTGAACAAAAATTTTTTTAATAGAACAAATTATTTATGAAAAATATTGATATATAAGTGATAATTAGTATAATGAAATCTCGAGCTAATTCTGTTTAATTTTAAACAAATTGCGTTTTAAAACATAAATTTTATAAATTAAATTAATATTTGCTTCCCAATTTTTGCAGATTAGGATTTTTTTAAAATTTCGAAAAATTTTTTTTTAAAAAAAAAAATTAGCCCCTCCGTGAGTGAACAAAATTTTTTTGTTAATTCACGGAGGGCGGAAGTTAAAGAAAGTAGATATCGAGAGTCGCTTAAGTATATTAATGATGCAATTAGAATTGATCCAAATGATGAAAATTATTATATAAACAAAGGGTATGCTCTCGAAAAATTAGGAAAGGAAAAAAAGGCTATCAGATACTATAAAAAAGCTATAAAAATTAATCCAAGTTTTGACCCTGCATTATTTTGCATAGGAAATTTGCTAATGAATGAAGAGAAATACTTAAACTAAAATTAAATCACTTACTCCCCCCCCCCCCCCCCCCTCCGTGAGCGAACAAAACCATTAGAAAAATCGCCATTTTTTGACCAAAAACCCACCCTCCGTGAGTGAACAAAAATTTTTTTAATAGAAAAAATTTTAATGGAAAAAAAATTTTGATATATAAGTGATAATTAGTATAATGAAATCTAGAGCTAATTCTGTTTAATTTTAAACAAATTGCGTTTTAAAACATAAATTTTGCAAATTAAATTAATATTTGCTTCCCAATTTTTGCAAATTAGGATTTTTTTAAATTTCGAAAAAAATATTTTTTATAAAATTTATATATAAATTTTTTTTTAAAAAAAAAAATTAACCCCCCTCCGTGAGCGAACAAAATTTTTTTGTTCGCTCACGGAGGGGGGGGGGGGGAGTTAGAGTGAATAGCATATAGCCAATATCTGCAGGATGATTACCAAAGATATGGTTCCACCCGAATGAGAGCATAACTAGCTCTGTCACCTGCATTTCCTTAAGGTCGAAGAGTCATGTTAAGTAAGTGGAAGCTAGTTAGCCTCCACAACTTACAGGCAGCTTTTTTTCGCCTTTCCCCAACTTACTTCAGCGTTTGTTTTACCTAAAGTCTCCTTCCTCGGAAGTGTCAAGAGGCCAAAAATACTCTGGGTCAGACTCTCAACTTATCCAATGAGTCGCCATTGTATTATGGATAAAAAGTTCACGCTAAAACTGAGCCCCATAAAGTTCCATGAAAAAGAAAAGCTAGCAAAGCTAACTTATTTTACCAATGCCGCTTTATTTATGACTGAAGAGAATTACAAAGAAGCATTAAAATATTTTATTAAAGCAATAAGAAATAACCCAAATGACCCTGCTTACTACATATTAAAAGCAAATGCTCTTGCTGGTCTAGGAAAACATGAAAAGGTTTTGGATTGCTACAAAGAAGTGGTTAAAATTAATCCGAATGACGATACAGCATATAACACAATAGGATCTATTTTACTTATTCTCCCCTTTTAAATTGGAATAAACAATTCTATTCCAATTTAAACGGTTTAAAAAATTAATTTATAGTCAAAGTTTTCTCTATAAAAATCTTTTAACAATATAAAATCTTGAAAATATTATAAATTGAGTAATACTTTGAATTTATTTTCTATGAAGAATAATAAAAAAATTGTGAAAACTATTTTAATAAGATTCTACTTTCAGTTTTCCATTAGATTAGTATTTTCACCTTTAAAGAAATTTTTAAAAATATATAAATGTATCCTTTAAATTTAATTGATCTATGCTAAAACTTTAATAATATGCTGCTTGTATTTTGCCATTAAATTATGTTAAATTAATTTTATAAATTACTATTTTCATCGAGACAATTTTGTTCCAATTTAAAGGGGGGAGATAGTAAAGGCCAATATGAAGAATCAATACACTATTTTAATGAAGCAATTAAAATTGACCCAAAAATCACTGCTTTTTATATAAATAAAGCAACAGCTCTAATGTCATTAGGCCAAAATGAAGAAGCCCTAGAATGCCACAATAAAATCCTTGAACTTTATCCAAATGATGATAATATTTACTGTGATTTAGGAGTAGCATTATTTTATTGTGGTCAACATGAAGAAGCAATAAAAAATTGAAATGAAGCAATTAGAATTAATCCAAGCAAAGCAATCTATTACCTGTTGAAAGGCAACGCGCTTTTTAAAGTAAATAAATATGAAGAGGCTATAGAGTGCTGAAAATCCGGTATTAAAGCTGATCCAAACGAAGACAGATTATACAATGTAATAGGAGAAGCTTTATTGTTACAAGAAAAATATGAAGAAGCTATAGAATATTTTAATGATGCAATTAGAATTAATCCAGAAAATGCTACTTATTTTGCAAATAAAGGACACACTCTTTATAGCTTGGGAAGAAAAGACGAAGGAATAGGATTCTTTAAAGAAGTTATCAGAATATATCCAAATGAAGACAGAGCATATAATAGAATAGGTGAACTGCTGGCTCAAGAAAATAAATATGAAGAAGCTATTGAATATTTTAGTGGTGCAATTAGAATTAATCCAGATAATGCAGGCTACTACTGAAATAAAGGATATGTTCTTAATACCCTTGGCAAAAAAGCAGAAGCCACGGAAAACTTTAAAAAAGCTGTTATAATTAGTCCAAATGATATGGCATGAAATTGAATAGGAGTGCTATTAGAAGAAAAAAGACATGATGAAGTAATAGAAATATACAATGAAATGCTAAAAAACGATTCAAATAATGATGTCTTGTACAATAGGATGGGATGCGTTTTGTATAGAGGAAATAGATACAAAGAAGCAATAAAATATTTTAATAACGCAATCAGAATTGATCCTAATAAATCAAATTATTATATAAACAAAGGAGGTGCTCAGGAAAAATTAGAAAAAAATAAACGGGCTATTATCTGCTATAAAAAAGCTATAAAACTTAATCCAGATGAAGAGGTTGCGCATTTTAAGATAGGAATTATCCTATCAAGTGAAGAGAAATACAAAAAAGCAATAAAGTATTTTAATAAAGCAATTAGAATTAACCCAGATCAAAAATCTTATTATTTATTCAAATCAAGTGCTCTTATGTATCTAGATAGAAAAGAAGAAGGCTTGAATTGCTTTAAAGAAATTATCCGGATTGATCCAAACGATTCTGCTGGGTATAATGCGATTGGAAATATATTACTTGAATTATAGCTCATACCCCTATATAGATTTCTTTATCGAGCAAGATTTAATGGACTCTTGAACGACCAAAACAGACTCTTTCAGATGAGTTCAATCTCTATATCAGGAAGTTTTTAAAAAGTGACACATGTCAAAAAATGGTGACAAGTGTAAAAAAGTTGGCAAGTGAACGCGCCATAATTTAAAATGGCTTTATTATTAAATTAATTTAAAACTTAAATATAGACTTGGATTGATTAATAAATAAAAATCTTATTTTAAAAGTCTTATAAATTAATGATAATAATAAATAATAAATAATACATATAAATTATATGAATAAAACTAATCTATGATCTTTACATATTTAATTAGCAATTTTAAATGGAATTAAAAATTAAATTTTATAATAGTATAATGACTCATGAATTTATTATCGACATATGCAATTTTCATTAGCTAATATATATGGATCTGAAAATCCAAAACTTTTCGTTGAGGCTGCTTTTTTGTGAATGGATAGAATTTTAAACAAGCAATGCCAATTTTCTTATGATCAACTGAACTCCAAAAACCAAAGTTTGTATCCAGCGCTTGTGGTTATTTTTGGAGTTTGTTATCGACACTTATTATTTTCTTTAACAAATATATATGGACTTAAAAGTCCAAAACTTTTCGTCAAAGTTGCTTTTTGCGAAAGGATAGAATTTTAAATAAACAATTCCAATTTTCTTATGATCAATTGAACTCCAAAAGCCAAATTTTGTATCAAGCGCTTGTTGTTATTTACAAAGTTCCTAATGACTCATTATATGGTCTGTAGCAAATTTGAATGGAAATTAATTTAATAAATATACCGTGAGCACAGTTTTAGATCGACCTGAGAACCCCCTCCTCCCATCCCTTGACGGTTTCAGCTTTATTGAAATCTACAAATTGAATTTGACTTGTCAAATACTTAGTCAGGGACTTGTCATTTTGAATAAACAATTTCGTTCAAACTGAAAACGTAAAGGGAGTGGCGGAGGGGAGAGGAGGGGAGTTTCAGGCCGAGCCCATATCTATTCTGAAGGTATAATCGATAGGGTTACTTTTTTATGGCAAAAGAAATTTTAATTAAAACATAATATTTTATATTTATTATCTTTACTCTCATTGGCATCTTAAATTTTAAATTAATTTAATAATATAGCCATTTTAAATTATAGTGCGTTCACTTGTCACCATATTTCGACATGCCACTTTTTAACACTTCCTGATATAGAGACTGAAATCATCTGAAAGAGTCTGTTTTGGTCGTTCAAGAGTCCATTGCATCTTGCTCGATAAAGAAATCTATATAAGGGTATGAGCTATATCGAAATATGAAGAATCAGTGCAGTATTTTAGCGATGCAATTAGACTTAATCCAAATTGCTCAGATTTTTATGAAAATAAAGTAAAAGCTCTATTAATATTAGGCCAAAAAGAGGAAGCTCTGGCATGCTGTGATAAATTGATTCAGCATTTTTCAATTAATGATAATGCTTATGGTATTTTAGGGTATTTATTTTTAACTGAAGACATATATGAAGAAGCAATTGAATGCTATGATGAAGCAATTAAAATTAATATAAACAATAAGGATAAGCTTTATGCTCATTATTTTGAAAACAAGGGATTAGCGTTTTTAAGATTAGGGAAAAATGAAGAAGCTATGGAATGCTGCAAAGAAGCTGTCAAGTTTGATCCAGACAACGAGAACGCATGCTCTTACATAGGGATTATATTATTTACTAGCTTCCCTTCCATTGAACAAATAAAAAATTGGTTCATTCATGAGGGTAATTTTTATTTTCAAAAAAATTGAATATAAATAATTATTTTCAAAATTTAATTTGCAAAATTTATGCTTTAATATATAAGATTTAATAATTATCACATATAAAATCGAAGTATTTTTCATAAAAATTTTCTACATAACAAAAAATTTTTGTTTGTTCAAGGAGGGTGGCTTTTTCAATGGTTTTGCTCACAACGGAGGGGAGTGAGCATAAATATGAAGAAGCAATTGAATACTGAAATGAGGCAATTAGAATCAATCCAGAGGAAACTCAATGCCATGGATTATACGGAGATGCGCTTGGAAAATTAGGTAGAACTAAAGAAGCTATAAAAAGCTATAAAAAATATATTAGAATATCTCCAAACAATGATCAATCATACAATAATATAGGACATTTACTGCTTGATCAGAAGAAATATGAAAAAGCAATAAAATATTTTGATGAGGCAATTAGAATCAATCCAAATCAGACGGTTTATTACAAAAATAAAGCACGCGCTCTAATTAATCTAGGAGAAATCAAGGCAGCTATTAGATGCTTAAAAGAAGAGATAAGGATAAATCCAAATGAAGATGCAGCATACAGTAGTATAGGGCTGATTTTATATGGCCAAAAGAAATATAAAAGAGCTATAAAATATTATACTGAAGCCATAAGAATTTATCCTTATAATGAGAGTCATTATAAAAATGCAGCACTATGTTTCGAACAATTAGGCAAGAACCAAGAAGCAGAGAAGCTATATGAAGAGGCTGAAAAGGTAAAGAATAATCTACAGGCCATTTTAAATTAAATAATATGCTAAATAAAGTTTTTAATAATTCTAAAAGTTTTCCCTCACTTATTTGTTACTTATAGGTTCTAGGCTTTGGCATTCACTGTTTTTCATATTTTTTCATGATTTCTTTCGTCAAGTTTTCATGCTCCACAACCCATGGAATAATTTGAAGCAATAATGCAAACCCAGTGAGAGACACCACAGTGGTATAAATCCCTTCAAGCCAGCCTTTTTTCTTCTTAGCTTTCCATCCCAAATATAGACTTAGCACTAGAGAAGGGACAACATACATAATCTTGAAAATTGTGATAGGCTTGTCTATGCTTTCATATCTTTTTTCTATTAGTCCATCCTCCATCACAATTTCTCCTTTTTCGTAGGCTTCTCGAAAATATTTTCTAGCTTTCATTTATATATAGCAAGGCAGGCTAGTAATATTTCTGACCAAAATATACAGAATTTCTATTGAAAAGCATAGTAAAATTGAATATAATAATATCCTGACGCATTTATGGTAAACTCTATCATTACTATCGAAGGACGTACAGGACTATTTTTACCTTATCCTCAGCCAGGAAGTTCTTATAGGATTCCAAAGGGTGCGTCCCTACAATTTAAAATTGAGGCTTGCAGCATCAATGCTTCAAAATTATCTGTGTGTATTGAAGACCAAAAAATTAAAGCAACCCAGTCTTTGCTAGGAGATTGGACAGCGGTTTTTACGTTCAATAATGCAGGATGCACCAAAGTTTGGATTGAATATACTGAGCCAAATTCAGAAAAAACAAGTAAAAATTATGCTTAAACAGGTAAATTTCACTAAAAAAAAAAATCAATTTTCATATTGGGCGAATTTCAGCTTAGCAGGATACATAGTTATTGGGAAATTTAACTGGATTTTAGTAGACCCAGAGTTCAAGATAAGATATGAGAATTTTTCTCTAAAGCAAATCACGCTGCAGACTCTGCTTTCTAGGTGTTTAGGACCAATACAAAGATGGGAATCCATAATAAAGGAACAAACAGATATTGGTTTCAACATGTTCCACCTTACACCTATACAAGAGTTAGGAAGAACCCAAAGCTTATACTGTATTAATGATTTTCTCAAATTAAACCCAAGCTTATTTGTAGCTCCAAGTGTAAAATGTATATAGGACGAAGAAAGGTTTAAGCTGTTGGAGAATATGATTAATCTTTTTGAACAAAAATATGGGGCTGGATTCATGGTCGATATTGTATTAAACCACTGTGCAGGGTCTAGTCCTTTTCTTGAAAGCAGCCCGGAGTCTATACTTTAAAGGCTTTTTGTTTAAAATTATATTAATAAATTACTGTTTTTTTAGGTAAAAATAGGGATTTTTTTGGAGGATTAACGAGAATAATTAATTATAAAGTATACTTATAATTTGACGAATTGTCCTTATTTGAATGCTGCATATACCCTTGATAGTGCAATTAAGACTTTTTCAGACTCTTTAGCAAATGATGATAAAATGCTATATAGAAAAGGAAAAATTATTGAAAACGAAGATGATTTAGGAGAAATCATGAGAATTTTAAGAGAAAATATAATACCTAGCTTGCATTTAGAAGAGTATTTTCAAATGAAAATAAAAGATACTATGAGGAATTTCACAGAAAATGAGTGTGAAGGGGAGTCAAGCTTAGGAGATAAGCTGAAGAATAAAGGATTTAAAAAATTTATTAAAGAAAACGCACTTTTTGGAGAAGGAGAAGGGAGGTTTTCTGTAAGTATCCAGTCTTTATATAAATAAATAGCATTAATTCATGCAGAAATAAAGCAGCTCTTCCTTTCCATAAATAGCTTTCAATTAATATAATTATATAAACCCAGAAATTATTTGAAAAGCTGCAAAATCCCTGGGCCTTGAATCAGAAAAAGTAATAAAAGACGTCAACAAAGCCCTCCAAGCCATAAATTCTGGCCTCCTCTCAGACTGCCGCAAAAACATTGAAGACGCTCTAATAAGCATCGAGTGCGAAATAAGGCAGCTTAAGCTTATCTTAAGAAACACTGAAATCAGTCCCACAAACGCATTGGTAAAAAAATACTTTGTCGAGCTTCAAAATGGAGAAAAATGTGTCTGCAATGGTTTTATTATCAATAACAGTGACACACTGAAAGACATAGCTGCAAAAGAAGGTTGGCATTATTTCAGAAGAGACGTAATGGGCTGGAATGACTGTGTAAAGCTCAGATATGGAAATTCTAAAGTAGATTCCCCTGCTTTGTGGGAAAGAATGGAAAATTATGTCATGGGAATGGCAAAAATATTTAAAGGGTTCAGGCTGGATAATGCGCATGGGACGCAGCTGCAGGTGACATGCCATTTGATGAAGAAAGCAAGAGAGATAAATCCTGATTTAATTGTGATGGCTGAGCTGTTTACAAATGACCCAAAAGTTGACTCTTTGTATGTAGAACAAGCTGGGATTAATTTGCTGATAAGAGAGTCTATGCAGATAGACAGCCCTTATAAGTACCCTGAGCTATTGAATTTTTGTGCAGAAACAGCCAAAATTAATGTTTTTGAAGAAAATCAGCTGAAGCCAGTGCCGAATTATAATTTATTGTATGATTTTAGTCATGATAATTCTACACCAGCGCAGTCAAGAACTGCTGAAGATTCATTACCGAATGCTGGATTGATTTCTATGACAAATTCTGCTATAGGATCTACTTGGGGATATGATGATTTGATTCCTCGTCAAATTTCTGTTGTATTTGAGAGAAGATTTTATTCGACCCATAATGACGATTCCATAATAGAAGTCCCTGAGTATCTGATGACTGGAAGCAGCGGCATAAAAGTGCTTATTCAATTTACCACAACTCCAGGGAAAAAAGTTGAAATCAGAGGAGATTGGGATGGATGGAACCAAAATGTTCAACTCGGAGAAATTTCTCCTGGCAAATACGCAGTATTTTTAGTTTTCGATGAAATTCTCGAAGGCAAAGAGTACTGCTACAAGTTTATTGTAGACAACACCCAATGGATTTGTGACCAATCACAAAGATATATAAAATCTTGGGAAGGACACGTAAACAACCAATTTAAAATAGAAAGAAGGCTTTTCTCCAGCCCTGGAACCTTCAGAAACATCCGGCCAGTCAGGAAAATCTTTAACGATCTGCACAAGCTACTAGACCAAGAAGACTACAGCACCCAGTATATATACAATTACCCTGAAGATGTCACTGTAATAGTCCGTCAAAATCCAGTCACTTTTCAATCCTATACCATGATAGTACGGTCTTCATTTTGGCACAACAAGCGTAATACGACAGTCACAGGGATTAAGCTGCCAGGGGTCATTGACCGTATTGAGCTCGTCTGCAAGCTAGGCTTAGAGCCTTCTACCTATAAAGAAGACCCAAAAATCATCAACGGTTTACTCGGAAAATGCGAAATCATCAATTTTAACACCCACTGCACAGTAAGAAAAATCAGCCAAGAAGACCAGCTTGATTTAATTAACATCCCACCAGGATTTGTCGTGCTATTAAAAACCAGGGTGCAAGAAGAACTGAGTGTTATAGTCCTTGAGCGATTTTTTGAAAAATTGAGGGATTATGGAGCTTGTCAGGATATTCTTGAAGGACTGTGGGTGGACCAAATAAATGTCCTTTTGTGGAAATGTGTCAGGGAAGAATTTGATAATAAAAGGCAAGGAGGGTTATATCAGATTCAAGGGATTCCAGCATTAAATTATGCTGGGCTTGGAAGTGTGATTAAATATTTGCTATATGGGAATGAGAATGAGAAAAATGTGATTTGAAGCCATTTTAAAGATGGGACGTGGTATATTGAGCATGCACTTTCTAGGCTTGCACAGGTGCTTTCAGCATTGCCGATTTATCATCATTTATTTGTGGAAATAAACCATATAAGGCAGCTTCCGAAACAAATAGTCCCAGATTTGACGTTTAAGCTGATTTATTATATATTCAAAAACATTAAGCTGTACCTTTTCAATAACATTTTCAAAGATAGTAAATTATTCACAGGCAGAGAAAATCTTTATCTATCTGAGCTATTAGGTGTCGTTTCTACCCAATTCTGAGGCGATGTCCAAACTGGACGCACACATGCAGGGTTTTCTACAATCGCCAGCTCTCTTCCAAACTTCTCAGCAGGAAATACAAGAATGAAAGGAAGAGAAGCCATGATTTCAATAACAGGACTTTTATTGTGCTTAGGGAGATATAATGAAGCCAAATATATTTTAATCACTTTTGCTTCTGCAATGAGACATGGACTTATTCCTAATGTTTTAGACATGAATACCGGCAGATACAATGCAAGAGATGTTTCTTGGCTTTTCTTGCAGGCTTTGCAAAACTATGTAAAAATGGCTCCCAACGGGCATGAAATTTTTAATGAAAATGTGACAATGAAGTATAAAAGTGATAAATGGGAAGAACACACCATTTTCAGAGACTCCCCCACATTTAAGCTTTACGAGATCGTTCAAAAAATTTTACAAAAGCATGCAAGTGGGATCTTATCTTATCTTATGGTATTTATATCGCTTAACGTCCACTACGGGGTTACGACCCCAGGTTTATCACTCGCCTTTCGTCGCATCGGGCCCACCCAGTCCGCTGGGGACAGACTCGCTTCGATCTCCAAGGTGCTTCTAGGGCAAATGTCCACGTCTTCGACGGCTCATGAATGAGCTACTTGCTTGTACATGGGTTGCTTTTCCGAAAAACCCAAAAAATGGATTTTTCTGGTCGGCTATCGGCAAAAAGGAAAAATGCAAAGCCTGGGACGTAACGCCCAGTTTCACGCTAGGGAGTTGCCCGAATGGTCCAGAGGACTTTGCTGGGCTTCCCCTTTCCAACCTGCATGCAAGTGGGATCAAATTCCGAGAATGAAACGCAGGGCCTGGATTAGATTCTTCTATGAGCAGTGAAGGTTTTGATGTTACCATTGACTTAGATGCTGAGTCAGGACTGATTGTAGGAGGTTCAGAATGAAATGCAGGGACTTGGATGGACAGGCTAAAAGATGGGAAGCCTGTAAACCCTAGAGATGGTGCAGCTATAGAAATAAACGGTCTTGTATATTCCGCTATTGATTTCTTAGACAGCTTAAGCAAGACTGGAAAATATCCATTCTTTTCTGTTTATCTTGCAAATGGTGCTGAATACACCTTTGAGGAGTGGAAAAATAAGCTTAAAAGTTCTTTTGAAAAACTTTTTTGGATCCCAAAAGACTTTGTGTCTGACTATATTAGACCAGAACTTGTAGGGATTGCAGGGATTTATAAAGATACAGTAGGTAGCAAGCTTGAGCAAGCAGAATACCAGTTTAGGCCAAACCAATACATTGCAATGGCTGTAGCCCCTTATCTTTTTACCCCGCGGCATGCTAAAGCAGCTTTAAAAAGCGGCCTAAAATACCTATTTTCCAGACATGAAGATGGGCAAATCGGTATAAAAACCCTTTATAGCCCAGAACCCTCAGATCCAAGTACTTTTGTTCACAATGGAGCTGAATGAATATGGCCACTTTGCTACTTCTTAAAAGCCCTCAAGCATTTTATGCCAGAAAAAAGCCAGCTTGTCTTATCAGTTTTAAATAATTTCCAAAAATACATAGAAAAATCAGGCTGGTTCAGTCTACCAGAATATACAAGCACTTTTGGAGCTAAAGACGAGTCTTCAGAGCCAGCGTCTTCCTGCAGCATAGGAACCGCAATAGAGCTTCTTTATAGTTTCTACTAGATAATAAATTAAAATGGCTAATGAAGAACAATCAATTGAAAATGAGCTTGAAAATAAAGAAAAATCCATAAAAAGCATCAAGCCAGACCTGACCACCTTTGTGTTCCCTTCCCTTGATAAATTTGAAGAAGAATTCGTAGCAAGTTATATAGAAAAAATACCAGCTGAAGAAAGAGCTTTAATAGAGCACAATTCAAGCAAAAAGTATACAGACAGCACGTATGAAGGAGACCTTCTAGGCGACCAGAGGCATGGATTAGGAAAAATGAACTATGAATCAGGGAGGTATTACTTTGGGGAATGAAAAAATGACTTAAGAAACGGAGACTAAGAGTATAAGGTTTAAGTTCTACAGATTTGATGCCTTCACATGCTTGCGACTACAGGAGCCTGCTTCCTGGAGAAATTCAGTCATCTGTAAACTGTCTGAACAGCGGCCCACCGCTAGGACCTGGGGCTTGTACTGACATCTGATCTCGACGGATTAGAAAGACTTCTCTTGTTCCATGTCGCTCGGGTGCCATGGCGACAATGTTGAACCCGATGACTCCTGACGCCACTGTTGAGGTCCGGATAACTAATACCTGGACTGGAGTAACGCCAGCTGACTCCCAAGATTTACCCCTTATACGGCTGCTCAGAGCGAGCTAGTGGCTAAATTAAAAAGCCTAAACCATGGCTTAGGCTATAAAGCGACTTTGGGCCCAAATGGGTGCGTTGTCATCAAGGACATTTTTCATCGCCACCACCATATTAATTATGAAACGGCAGAGGAATCGAGCATTATGCCAATGGGAATAATTATAAAGGATATTTTGTTAATGGAAAAGCAGAAGGATTTGGTATTTATAAATGAACCAACGGAGAAGTATATGAAGGAGACTGAAAATGTGGGATTAAAGAAGGAAGAGGTATATGGAGGAGCTCAAAAGGCGATTATTATATTGGCTATTGGAAAGATTCTAAGGCCCATGGATGGGGAAAACATGTATGGAGCAATGGAGATTGGTATGAAGGAGACTGGGTCGCCTGCATTAAGCATGGGGTCGGGGTAGAAAAATATGCAGATACTGGAGATGAGTATAGAGGGGAATTTAAAGATGGAAAACCTCATGGATATGGACATTATTACTATAAAAACGGAAGCGTCTATAAAGGCTATTTCAATGAAGGCAAAAAGCATGGCAGAGGAAGGCTAAAGCTGCCTCAAGGGCATTTTTATATCGGGGAGTTCAAAGATGACATGAAAGATGGAAGAGGCTGCTTTACATGGTCTTCTGGGAATCAATATAAAGGAGAGTTTCGGAGAGACAAAAGGCATGGGAAAGGCTTTATGTTTTGGACTGATGGATCTTCTTATAAAGGAGACTGGCTTGAAGGAAATCAGCATGGCTGGGGAATGATGGTAACAGGAGAAGGAAGAGAACCTAAAATTGGTAGGTTTGAAAATAATCGCCTTGTCGAAAGTGTGCAATAATATTTAAAATTTATCTTACTCTATTATTTAAAAAATTAGTCGTATCAGCTTCAAGCTGACTTGAGATTTCTTTCAAATTCAAACAAATTTCCAGTTCGCTTTCTATGCTTTTTTCTTGAAGTTTTGCCTTTGAGTCTTCAGCCTGGCACCACTGTTCTAACAATTCCAACTTTTTTTCAGCGTTTTCTCTGGTACGAGTTTCTGCATCAATTTTTAATTGCTCATTGTACATTTCTTGTTGGAGCTTTACTTGGTTATCAAGGATAATATTATCTTGCCTATTCAAGTTCTGATAAGTATATCTTTTTTCATCAGCATAAGCAATAGCACCTTTTATTGCTTTTTCGTGATTTTCTTTATTTAATGCCATTGAGTCTTCAAAGTCCTTTTTTAGGTCTTTTAGAAGTTCACTGATTTTTTCAAGGTTGTTTGGATTTGAAATATTTTCATGGGTAACTGAAAGCTCTATTAAGACTTTTATAAGCGGTGATAATTCTTCTTTAGAATTCTCATCGAAACTTTTGCTGACTTGCAAGAGGGAGCTTGCAATTTTTGAAGACTCCCCTAATGTAAAACTAGGGTTACTTTGAAGAGTCTCTATCAGCCCAAGAGCTTTGTCGCAGCCTTCAATTGAAATTTCGTAGCTATGCTCTCTTTCAGCAAACCGGATTTTTTCTTTATCGACTTCTTCCCATGCAGTTTCTGACCATCGTTTAGCCTGCTCAACTTCTTGTTCCTTTTCAGGCACATAAGTAGCAGCGTCTCCTAGTAGTGGAATGATGACGTTTATCCTTTTCTGGGAATTCTCAATATTAGCCTGGGCTTTGTCAATTATAGCTAAATAGCTATCATAGTGTCTTTTACACATTTCATCATGCTTTGAATATAAGCTTTTTGATGTCTTTAGGTAGGAGGTTAGCATGGATTCTATTTGGGAGAGGAGGTCTTCAGAGGATGATAGAGATTTTGAAGCAGAAAGCTGAAGATCGATAGTATTGAGAAGTAAATTTCCATAGGGTGTGGAATCGAGCTCAGATAAAGTGGATTTAGCGACTTGAGGGTGGAGAGTTAGGAGTGTTGGATAAGTATAGAGGGATTATAAGATTGATATTAGTATTAAAAAGGTCGATACTTACTTATTTTATTTATAATTAACAAATTTATTATAGAAATAATAATGAATTATCAGTCTGATGAGTATAATAGCAAAAGCTAGTCCTAGCAAAGCTAAATAGTGATAGTTCATGCCAAATTTAAATATATATTTTCAGTTAGACGTTAATTAAAAATGGAAGTTATGCTTTTCATGAATATTAAAGGTGCATTAAAATCTATTCGATCTAGATAATAATTAAATCAGCTTTCAAAGCTAAATAATTAATATCTTATAAAGCAAAATTATACAATAATTTATGATGCTATAAAAGCCAAATTTCTAGTAATTTATTGTTTCGTCTTAATAAATCAAATACAAAACAAAAGTCTAAAGTAAATAATGCTCAATTATAACTTGAAGAAGTTTTCCAAGCAAACAAAACAATATGACCCTCTTGTGCAAAAAGAATACAAGTTCAGAGCAAAAACCATCTCTCCAAAGCGTGTGATTACATCTGATGATGCAAAAAAGGAGCTAAGAAAGGTTCAAGTAGAGCTTTATCAATCTAAGCTTCAACAAGATAAATCCACTAATTTCAACCCTTTAAATATTTTAAAATATAATATTTTGTCAATTTTTTTATATTTTTGATTGAATTAATTTTTTTATTTATAATTTTCTTCATATGCAAAAAATAATAATAAAGTGCGCGGAAGAATAAGAAGCTAACGTCCAGTTTTCTAACTTTTTCCCGAGAAAATCAAGACAAAAATACAGTAATTTTTATTCAGTTGCGTCCAACTAACGTAGACAGCCCTTCGTCAACTCGCTATAATCCCAAATTAGACCTAATTATGCCTAGAATAAGGGTCACTTTATTAAGATCTTCGTCAACTGTTCCTAGGAAATCTAAGGTCCATCTCCCACCCTGCACCGAAAACGAAGAGCTTATATGCAAATATCCGCATATTCCTATTAAATGAATTTAAAATTGTTTATATTTGAGTCCTATCCTATTTTCTTATATAAATATAATTATATTCGACAGGGAGCAACATTGTAAATATTGGATCAGCTATAAAATAGTCAATACCGAAAGATCACATGACTCAAGGACAAGCTATATTGATGCTGACGTTCTCAATGAAAAAATAAAAAATCGAAGGGAAAATCTAAGCCCAGCTCGGGAAACAGCAGGGCTTATTTCATTTGAAAAACAAACTTCAAGGACTTTTGAGAACAAACAAGCAGAAATTACTTCGCTAGATAAAAGTGACTATTTTCCTACACTCTATGGGAAATTTAAGAGGGTTCCAGCTTACGATTTTGGGAAAGCTTCTCCAAGAAAAACTGAGAAAAAAGAAATCCTCCCAGAGTATAGCTGAAGCGAAAAATTAATTAGGAAACCTTTAGATAAAGGAATCATTGATATGAGCAAAGGATCTGATAGGTTTGCAAACAAGACAGCAACTACATTTGATTCCATAAACAAAGATAAAGTAATGGTTGCTGTTAATATAGGAGGGGGTGGAGGTCAAATTTTAAATTGATAAAAATAATTAAAAAAATCATTAATGCTTTAATAGAAAAAAAAACTTGATAGACTTTTGATTTTTTTATAATTTAAATAAATTATTTGATAATATTAGCATTTTGTCTCGACCCCCTCCTTATGCTACTCCCGCATTCAAAGGCTTCTTCGCCGGATTTCAACAAATCTCCATCAAGGGAAGTAACAAGTAAAATGAGAGAAATGAAGCAAAGAGCAATTAATTTTGATTTTCTATAGCCTGAGCCTCTTTTTGGATAGGGTTATCCAACGTCTCCCGACGCTGGAAGGGGAGTTGATTCTACCAACATTTGTTGTTTAAAAAAACTCCCTAGATGGCAAATCTCCTATATAGAGTGGATTTGTCATCTGGGGAGTTACAAATGTTGGTAAAACCAACTCACTTCCAATATCGGTATAGTCCGTACCAAAAGGTGGCTCGAGCTATATAATAATTTAATTAATTAAATAGCAAGTCTTGCTAATATTAATTTATATATATCTTTTTTATTATTATCATATTATAATCATTATATATTAGTATTTTAATTCATTTTACAACTCAATCAAGCCTTTATACCTAATTTTCGCAATTATTGTTCATAATAATTAGTTAATCTTCAATTATAATAAAAATCAAAACCTTAAATTTATAAAATTATCGCTTGATTATTTAATTCATTTTTAATATAGAATTTTTCCAAATTTGGCGCTGTTTGCCCTTGATTTGGCCACTGAGAAAATTTTTTGGTTCGACCAGTACCATATGGTTTGGTCAAACCAAACAATTTTCTCAGTGGCCAAATCAAGGGCAAACAGCGCCAAATTTGGGAAAATTCTATACCTCACCTACAGTAATTTTGTCGATTATTTACAGGTCAGATTTCGATTTATGGAAACTAAAATTTTTCGGATCTGAATTGTAGTAATCTTGGCTTTCATTCAGTAGCCTTTGAATTTCTTGTTCTGATAAAAGATCTGCTGAATGAGTGTCATCTTCTTCAAGAATTGTTGGCCTTTCGCTTTGTGACTTTGAAGACCACATTGAAGAAGTTTTTTGCCACGCTGAAGCAAACACTGTCATGCATCCGCAGTTTGAGCTGAAACTTGTCCCCATAATGATTCTGCTATTACAAATAATTAATTGTTTTTAATAGTCAAATTCATACATTTTTATTAGAAGACTTTGCATAAAACTATATATAATATACCATTATAGCTCAGGACGAGCAGAAAGTTATATTGGGCTTATAGCCATTAATTATGTAGAAAATGCAATTTTTTAAATATCAGTTTTACTCAATCTTATCAAGAACTTGGAGTCAGTTTTCCTTGATGCTTAAGGGCTTCTTTAAATCCATCTAAAGTGATTTCTGCGTGAAAATCAGTTTTCAGTATGCTCCCTATCTAGTCTTGTACTTCATTATCAATTTGGTCTCTTTTTTTCAGGAAATAAGCAGAAAAACCAAGTTGCCTATGTCACGCCTCTAATTACCTTGTCACCATCCACATCAATAATTGAAAGTAGATCTATTGGAGATTTAGTCTTGAAAGGTTTCCATCAAAATAAAGAGTTCCTCCATCTGATAGCCTATTTAATAATTCTTATAAAAAAACTATAATTATTAATTTTTGTCATTTTAAAATCATTACTATAATAGCTATTCATATCTTTTAAATGTAATTTTATCAAGAGTAGTTGCATTTAAATTTAGTTATATTATATTTCTAAGCCATAATATATGCTGAATCAACCACTGTCATGTGTTTACAGTTTGACTAAAGCTTTTCAGCATAATGATTCTGGTATTATAAATATTTAATATTTCTTATTAGAAGATTTTGTGTAAAACTAACAATATAGACCATGTAGAAAGTTATTTTATTACTGAGTCTTTCTTACTCTTACCAAGAACTTTGAGTCAGTTTTCTTTGTAGAATACTGCTTTATGGCATCTTTAACTCCATCTAAAGTGATTTCTGCATGAAAGTCAGTTTTTAGGATGCTGCCGATCAAGTCTTGCACTTCATTTTCAACTTCCGATTTTTTATCAGCAGGCAGTCTGAAAAACCATGTTCCCCATGTGAGACCTCGAATCGATTTATCGCCTGAAATAAGCGAAAAAGAACTTATCTGAGGTTCTTGCCCTGAAAGCGATCCATACACATGGACAGTTCCTCCATCTAATAATAAATTTATCATGTCCTGAGTCTCAGTCCCTGAAATGCAATCAAATCCAATTTTCGTACCTAATTGACTTGTCACTGCTTTCGCTTCGTCTTTCCAGCCATCTTTTGAAGTGTTAAAAACATGCTGTACACCAAGAGAAGCCAGCAAATCAACTTGCTCTTGCCTTTTCACTAAGCAAATAGGAGAGATATTCAGAGACTGACACCATCGGATCGCCATTTTCGCTAGCGAAGAAGCTGCAGCATTAAATACAGCTGAAGTTTGTCTTCCTTCTTTCAACCTCTCAATCATTATAGCAACGGTGAGAGGATTTATAAGTAAGCTAGCTCCTTGCTCAAAGGTAACAGAATCTCTTAAAACAACCACTGTAAACGCAGAAGTAACCAAATACTCAGAAAGTGCTCCAAAGCCTCCTTGCAGTGGAGATAATGCAGCAACTCTCTTTCCAACAAGAGATTGCGCATATGGATGACTTCCACTTCTAATAACAGTGCCACTTCCTTCAAATCCGAGAATTTTTGGAGGCGGAGGAATCCCATGATGCCCTGTAGCCAGCATTAAGTCAATAGGATTGATCGGGGCGCACTCTATTTGAATTAAAACCTGATTCTCTTCTAAGCTTGGCAGAAGAACTTGTTCAACCGATATTGAGTCAAGGTTTCCTAACTCATGAATCACTACTGCAGTTGTCGCTTGAGTCGCCATTATATAATTATCTCCAATGGGTTTATCAATAAAAATATGGTAAGCAATGGAGAAAAATAAGGCAAAAATGCTGATAAAGTAAAATTGTTAAAATTATAAGCAAAACTCAGATTAAAATTGCCTTCACTTTAACTAATTCTTGAAGGCTTATTGTATGTAAATCATATAAAAATTTACCTCATGCTTTTCTATATAGTTGCTGCTAAAAGAAAGCAAAGAATATTAAGGCGTTAAATCATAAAGAAAAGATAGCTTTTAAGCTCTTCTTAGTCTTACTAAGAATTTTCTATCTGTTTTTCTTTCAGAATACTGCTTAATTGCATCTTTAACTCCATCAAGACTTACCTCTTCATTAAACTCAGTTTTCAGCACATCCCCAACCAAATCTTGAAGCTTATTCTCAATTTCAGCTCTTTTTTCAGCTGATAACCTGAAAAACCACTTTGCCCATAACAAGCCACGCACAATCTTATCTCCAACACTAAGAGGGATTGAGCTTTGTCCAGAAAGTACTCCATACACATAAACAGTCCCTTCCTCTACCAATAAATCTATCATATTTTGTGTTTCATTCCCAGCAATACAATCAAATCCAATTTTCGTCCCTAGCTGATTTGTCAATGCTTTTGCTTCATTTTTCCAGCCCTCTTTTGAAGTATTAAAAGCATGCTGAACTCCTATAGAAGCCAAAATATCGACTTGCTCTTGTGTTCTTACTAAACAAATAGCAGTGATATTTAACAATTTGCACCATTTTATAGCCATTTTCACGATTGTAGAAGCTGCAGCATTAAAAACAACTGAAGTGTGGCTGCCTTCTTTTAATTTCTCTATCATTAAAGCTACAGTAAATGGACTTATAATCAGCCCAGCTCCTTGTTCAAAAGTAACAGAATCTCTTAAAACAACGACTGAGTATGCTGAAGTCACCAAATATTCAGAAAATGCTCCAAAGCCTCCTTGTAACGAAGCTAAAGCAGCTACTCGTTTTCCAATAAGAGATTGCGCAAAAGGGTGGCTTCCACTTTTAATTACAGTGCCACTTCCTTCGAACCCAAGAATTTTTGGAGGTGGAGGGTTTCCTAAGTGCCCTAAAGCAAGCATTAAGTCAGTAACATTGATTGGAGCACATTCCATTTGGACGATAACTTGACTTTCTTCTAATTCAGGTAGTGGAACTCGGTCAACTGATATTGAGTCGAGATTTCCAATCTCATGAACCACTGCTGCAATTGTAGTCTGAGGTTCCATTATACTATAGCCAGTAAATTTATCAATAAAATATACGAAATAACAGATAATTGGTGTAGAGAAAAACAAGAATAAATAATTTTCTGATAGAAAGCTTATTGATATAATTTCTGATTATTGATAATTTTTATAGCTAGCCTTTTTTAATAAGTATAATTTTGATATTGATAAAAAATAGTTTAGCTTAAATTGTACCTTACACCCCATTTTGAATTATGATTATAATAGAATCTAAATCCACTTTTGATCCCTTTTTATAAATTAAATTCTGTGCTATATCTCTAAGTATAAAATCCTGCTTTTTTCTGTATTACCTTAGTTGTGCCCGATATTATATACAGCTAAAACCAACAGCTTTAAAATGGAAAATAACTTTTCATCTCCTCCCCAAATCTTTATAGATTTAATTTGCAAGCTCATCAGTTTCTTATGCTCATCCAAATCCCAGCCATCTAAATCACCAGCCCAAGAAAACAAGTTTTTGAGGGTTTCCACATCAGATCACCAAACAGTCCGAGAGAAAGTCCTTTCAGCACTAACCGCTCCCAAAGCTCAAAAATTTGAATTTGGCATAGAAATTATACAGAATACAGAAGGCTGTCATCCTTTTCTACTCGAAAAGTGGGTATTCATTCTGATGCAAAACCCCCGATATATGAAAATATCCCAAACTGAGTTAGAACAAAAATGTTCTTCTGTCCTTCGTTCCTTGATTTCTGGAAGCCTATTATTGCCAGCAAACTGTCATAATAAATCATCAATTTCAATTTCCTTCAAAAATTCCTCAGATGCCTTTTCCTCATGAGATTCAAATATTTCGCCTACAGAAATTTTGCGTTTTCCAAGTCACCCTATTAAGCTGGAATCCAAAAATCATAAGCTCTTGATTTTTTCTGAGTATATTGCAAAGGATATGCAGCCAAAAATAATAACTCAGCATCCACACCACAGGCCTAGACTTTCATCTATTTTTATTGGAGGTAAAGATATTTCACCAAACTCGTCTATAAGCACTGATATTTCGCTGCCAAGAGAAAGAACGTGCAAAAGAACAAAAACAGCGGTGATATCCTTGATACTGTCGACAAGTTTTGAGGAAGATGAAACTGGATTTAGGCCGTTAAAAAATATCCTTCTTACAAGTGGAACTAGAATTCTTCAAACACCAATTTCTTATATTATATATTAATATTAGAAATGAATTTTATATATTTTAGGGGGTTTACTCTAGAAGAGATTAATTTTTCAGGAATTTTCATGGGTGACGAGATAGAAGATGAAGAGTTTGAGGACGACAGCTTTGAGTTCAGAGAGATTGATGAAGGCGAAAGCACGAATTTTGAAGACTCACATGTTTTTGAGTACTGTAAAAAATGTAATAAAATGAGAGACTCCAAGCTCTATGGCGGAGATGAAGATTTTCTTCAAGAAACTCTTAAGCTTGTCAGCTATTGGAAATCAGCCAGAAAAACAAGCCTATAACCTATAATTTCTAATTAACCTTAAAATTGTCTCCGTCATCCAAAAATGAAATCCATTATAAATATCTGACAAAATGACTGATTACGACCTATTTAACATTCATGACTTAGACCCGATCCCTGACTACTTCTCATTTCAAGACACAATCGACTCGTTTCAAGACCTCCCCAAAAAACGCCCTATTGACCAACTAGATGAATCCAGTTTCCTTCCAGGAACCCTCGAATATAAAAAAGCTCGGAAAAAAAGGCAAAATCGAGAAAGTGCTTCTAGAAGCCGAGCAAGGAAAAAGATAGAACTGACAAGTTTGGACACGACCCTTTCGCAGATTGCAGAAATAAACCAAAAGTTGACGTTGGAAAACGCAGCTTTAAAAGCTGAAAATGGCATGCTGAAAAAGGAATTGGAATTTTACAAAGGGTTCGTAAAGAATGATGAACCAAAAATGAAAGGAAATAAAGCAAGCACAGGCTGGCTGGCCGTCAGTGTGGTTTTATCGATGATATGTATGGTATTGGTTACACATGAGGAAGGAGGGCAGGCTGTTAATATGGGTGGGAGAAGTTTGAAATCTATGAAGCAGAATAAGTTTTTGAACAATGAGGAAAGCAATTATTCGATGATAATGGTGGTTGTACTGGGGTTGGCGGCTGCAGCTTGTGCGTGGAAGTATTTCCATAAGTAATTTAATTGTACTTAAAATAGCAAATATCAAGAAATTCTCGCTTTTGACATGCTAAAGAAGATGGATATTATTTATATTTTCTTTAATTTTCCAAAGCATGATTTTGAAGCAGATAGAAATTCATATAATTTAGCTAAATATAAACTTGTCAAATGGCGCTGAGCAAAGAAATAATTGCCAATAAAATAGCCCCTCGATAATATTATTTTCACTGACAAATTTATATTGCAGATGCTTATATTTAATTTTCCACCTTATAATTGCTTATTTCATTATTTTCTTTTAACTATCCTAAAAGCCAGATCTCAAAATATTTTTTATTTCCTAAAATAATCAAGATTTATCCAATTAAGCTAACTCCCCCCCTTCCGTGAGTGAACAAAACCATTAGAAAAATCCCTATTTTTTGACCAAAAACCCACCCTCCGTGAGTGAACAAAAATTTTTTTAATAGAAAAATTTTTAAGGAAAAAAAATTTAATATATAAATGATAATTAGTATAATGAAATCTAGAGCTAATTCTGTTTAATTTTTAAACGAATTGCTTTTTAAAACATAAATTTTATAAAATAAAATTAATATTTGCTTTCCAATTTTTGCAAATTAGGATTTTTTTAAATTTCGAAAACAAATATTTTTTAGAAAATTTTATATATAAATTTTTTTAAAAAAAAAAAAATTAACCCCCTCCGTGAGTGAACAAAATTTTTTTGTTCACTCACGGAGGGGGGGGGAGTAAGATAATTGATTATAATTATTTAATACAGTTCTTCTAATTCTCGCTTATTCTAATTCCCATACTATTTCCCGAATGTGAATATTTTTCATAAAGGCTGTCAAACGGTTTCTCGAACGTATTATCTTGGTTAAAGCAGCTTAGCTCCTCTATAAAAGAAGAATCTAAGTTTTTCATTGCTTTTGTAAGCTCGATTTGTAGCAATCTCTGTTGCAGTGATAATAGCCCAGATCTGGCCAAAAGGCTTCTTGTGTTCAAATAGTCTAATTTATTAAGTCCATCGTCACAAGAACTTCTTACAGGGTTATTTGACCAATTTCTAGGCTTCGGTTTAGCTTCTACGCTGGTATTAGCTTGGGCTTTGGCTTTTGTATTCTTCTCCATTGCGTTTCGATTATAATTTGCAGCTTTCGTCGAAATTACGTAGATTTTGGCGAAGTCATATTTATGATTCGGACTTGCTCTTTTGCTTTTTGACGTACGGGCTACCGGTAAATAAGGAGAATTCAGTTTTCCAAGACTCTGGGACATGATTTATTATAGATATACAAGGCTCAGAAAATGGGATTATTTTCTTATTCAAAAGATAATTGGCTCAAATAATAAGAAATTAGTGTTTTTATTGGATTTTTCTTTATATTTATAGCTGGATTCGTAATTTTACAGCTTACTTCTTCTGAAAATTCCTTTTTCTTTATCCACCTGAAACAGTTCAGTAAATCAAAAGGTCAAAAAACCTGTTTTATACCAAATCTAAGAAAATGCATAATAAACTCTATTACTTATTTTTTATTATAAAAAACTCATCTATTTTCCTAGGCTTCGCACTTTCCACAAAATCAGGCGGATCACTCAAAGTTTTCCCAATCCCATACTGAGTCCATTGCAAGTGTGTCGCATTGTGTATTATCAATTTTCCATATCCCAAGCATTCGTCTATTGATACGCTCCACACCATTGGCTCTTCAGTAGCACGTGACGGGTCATCTTCTCTGTCAAAACTTCCCCCAACCCCATTAACAATATATATAGGAGCTGGCGGGTTTTCAAAAATATTTTTCCCATATTGCATAGTCTCATTTTTATAGACAGGCAGCGTCCTTTCATATAGGTGCACATCTCCTGCTATATATAGATCTACATGATATTCTATTAGTAAATCTTCTAGATACTTTGATAAGACGTGGCAATATTGTGTGCAAGCTGACATACAAACTCGACAGTCAGGATTTGGGCTGCAATAAATAGGTCTATGGCTTATTATAACAGTCCATCTCTGTTGGTTGTTTTCTAAGTCGCTTTTTATAAAGTCCATTTGGTCGTCAAGCATTTTTTGGGTGTGAAACCTCCCTACAAAGCTTTCTGAGTCAATCATAAGAAAATGAGCCTGACCTAAATTAAAGCTATAATAAAGACCTTCTCCAATAGGTTTAAATAGTGCCTTGTAGTGGGTAAAATTTGTATAGCTCTCATGGTTGCCAGGGACTGTCATATAAGGAAACCTTGCTGCGAAATACTCAATTGACTGCATATAATGGTCAGCCATAAGCCCATTGTAAGACCACAAGTCATAGCTGATATCTCCAGAGTGCAGCAGCAAATCATACCAGTCTAATGATTTAGATTCTTGCAAGAGATGGGACAAAATATTAGCTCGCTTTGATTTTGAGTAATTATCAGCAGGATCTGGGTATGAATTTGTTTGAAAATCTCCAAAAGAAATAGCAGTAATCTTGCTGTCTTTGTCTGGAGGGCCTTTAAACACAAATTTTGCAGAATATGTAAGAGTTTCTTGATAAATGCAGATAACTTGATAGCTATAGTGATGGCCAGGGATTAAGTCATTTATTATCGCTGTGTAGAAAAATCGTTTATAATGCTTCCCTGTGTTTCCAAAATATTCTAAAGGACTTTTCATGGTAAAATTTACCTTAATTCCTTCAATGTCAACCCAGCAGTTTTCTGGGTCGTCTTTCATGACTCACATAATATTCATTGAGTTTTCAGTGCTCCCAAGGGCTATATGAACTTGCTCAATTTTTTTAGTGCGGGAGAGAAGATTGAAATTAATCTTGGGAGCGTCAGTGTAGTATATGATGAAGATGATATTGATAAAAAATAAGGCAATAAACCCGATTAACAAGGCAAATTTTTTATCCATCTTCTTATTTATTTAACTGTTTCTAATCCAATTCTAATTCAATTGGCCCATGATTTATAAAAATGCCTGGACACTTAAAAAATAGGTATAAAAAAATTTATTCCAAATAGATGAAATCTAGAGAGAAGCTCTCTACTCCCCCCCCCCCCCTCCGTGAGCGAACAAAAAAAATTTTTGTTCGCTCACGGAGGGGGGTTAATTTTTTTTTTTTAAAAAAAATTATATATAAATTTTATAAAAAATATTTTTTCGAAATTTAAAAAAAAATCCTAATTTGCAAAAATTGGGAAGCAAATATTAATTTAATTTGCAAAATTTATGTTTTAAAACGCAATTTGTTTAAAATTAAACAGAATTAGCTCTAGATTTCATTATACTAATTATCACTTATATATCAAAATTTTTTTCCATTAAAATTTTTTCTATTAAAAAAATTTTTGTTCACTCACGGAGGGTGGGTTTTTGGTCAAAAAATGGCGATTTTTCTAATGGTTTTGTTCGCTCACGGAGGGGGGGGGAGTTTAAGAAAAAGCCTTAAGGTCCCTCAAACCTTGTCCCCAAACCTTGAAAACTTATCTTTTGATAACTCGCCTCAAGGAACTATTAATGTGTCCATGAATGAAGAAGAAAGTTTTTTAGACTCAAAACAAAGCACTCCAATCAATAATAATGCATCCACCCCAAAATTTAATTATTCAAGGCGAACTACTGATTTTCGGTACTGACACCCTCCTGGATCACGCTCAAAAGAGTCCTCAAAGCCATCTACTCCTATAATTCCTATAAAATGCCAAGACTGCATGAAAGCTTCCTGTATTTGTGGAGAATACAGATTTCATAGGACTATTAAAAGTTCTAGTGGACTTACAGCAAACCATTTCAAATTAGAATTGATGCAAAGCGAAAAAAGTTTTAAATGCAAAGCGCCTGAGTCTATAATGAAACCTGCTTTACAAAAGACGCTGCTTTATACTTCTTATAATACTATGAAAAAAACGCCTAAAAATGTCCTGTACGATTTAAGGATTCCTAATAAAATTTCAATAGAAGACGCATTTAAAGATACAAAGCCACTGACTATGCCGTGAAAACCCTTTTTAAAAAAATCTTTAGGACTGATGGTCAATGAAAAATCGAAAAAAAATTCGCCAAGTTTGAAAGAAAAAATCGTGAATTTGGGTATGAAATATTTATCATCAAAAAAATACGCAAGTGAAAGCACTAAAATGGTGAATATTTTGTATTCACTTATAAGGACAGGAGATCGATATAAAGATATATCGAAAAATAGGAAGTTCGCAGAGAAAATAAATGATATTGCTGAGTTTTTAGTAAAACACGAAAAAGCACTGAATATTGAAAGAAATTTGTTTGGGGTGAGCGGAAAGGATATTGATGAACAAAAAATGAATAAACTTTTGGTTTTCAGGTTTCATAGGTTTGCATTGTCTTTAAGCCAGGAATTAATAATGTAATTAAATAGTTTAAAAGTTTATATAATAGACAAGTGCTGACTATGCATCATTTATAATAAGACACTGAACTTCAATGTGCTGCTAATAGCTTAATTTTATATTTCAGTTTTAAGTAACTCCCCCCCCATCCTTGATCCTTGATCGAACGACTCGCCATCGTTCGATCAAGGATGGGGGTTAAAAAAAAATTTTTGGGAAAAAAAAAATTATATATAAAATAAAAATATATATATATATATATTTTTTTTTTATTTACTTTTAAATAAGAGGGTTTAAGAGTATTTAATAATTATTTTTACAACAAAAAATTGAATTAATTTCATAAAATACCAATTTTTAATATTTTGATTTATTAGTTACCCTTTTAAACCGTATAAATTTTAATTTGTTCCTTATTGAATTAAATTTTTTTTAAAAAATTTTAAAGAATCTCTCTTTTATTAGATTATTTAGTTTTTAAGCCTAGGTTGATGACTAAATCACTTCGGATGGTTGATCTCGCAGCTTTCTGTCGTCTCAAAGCTCTGAAAACAACTTCATTAGGTACATCTTCCCAAGCTTTTGATTACTATTATATTTTTATATATATACAAATTTGCATGATATGAAAATCGTTCGATCAAGGATGGGGGTTTAATTTTCCCAATTTTTAGGAATTTTTTACAGTCAATCGTTCGATTAAGGATGGGGGGAGTAAGCAAAAATGGATAAAATTTTTAGGAAAATTCTGCATAATTTAATTGCTTTTGGATTCTTAAAGCTAAGATATGGATTTAAAAATTATAGAAAAAAGATTAAAATTTAGGATGCCGATTTTTAGTTGTACTTTTGCATGCAAAATAAGTCAAACTCGACACAATTGCTATCAAAACCAGCCCAGGAGTTGACAATATGACATTAAGTAAAGAGTCTTCATCGCGCTCTATTACATTCTGCTCAACAGCTTCATAGTCATATTGATCAAACTCCTCTTTTCTCTCAACCTTAATTGGCTTTTTGCGACTTAACTCCTTCAGCTCCTGTATTTTCTTAATCCTCTCAGTCTGTACATATAGCTCCAGCCCATTTCTGCTCGCTTAGGAGCAATACCTTTGCCTATTGAATAGGCCGCGAAATGTCAATTTTTCTGGCAAATACAATTTAAAATTGGTAAGTACAAATTATAGCTCATATTTACCAATTTTTAATTAGCCTATTCAATAAACATAAGTACTACTGCTAAAGAATCTATAAGGGGCCTTAAGCTATAATAATCTGTATCCGTTAGCTCCCCTTTAACCAACACAATTGCATTGATTTTCGGGTTATCCTTCTCCCCCTTCACAAACTCCACCTTTATTTTTCCATTTTGTACTGAATTTTTTGACTCTTTTCCATTTATCAATATTTTTTCTCCTTCATATTTAAATTTAATAAATTCGTCATAAGCGGCATTTTTCCCAACCTTGGCATATATGTCTAAGTCTTTCACGACAAAAGTGTCCCCAATTTTTATGAAAAATTTTTTTTGGCCTTCGCTGTTAAAATAAATTTCTGAAAATTTGAGAATTAAAACGTAGTTTCCTGGCTCTTCAATTGGGATTGAGTAGCTGAAGTCTTGGGTATCATACCTTTCTGTTTGATAAAGCTCTGGAGATTTTGTCATTTTTACCTTTAATTCAGACCCAGCGTCATTTGAGACTCCTGAGGAAAAACCTGTGTCTTTTTGATACATAATACCGTCAGAGGATGTTATTTGGCCGCCGCCGCAATTTATGGCATATTTCACTCGAGTTGGGTCAAGAGCAAAAACAAATGGAATTAATAAGCAAAAGATACCGACCATATTTCAAAAAATTATTAGAGAGGAATGGTCTAGCTTTATTTTAAATTAATGAAGCAATTGTTTAGGCAGAAGAATAGAAGGTCTTAATAAATTGATTATTATACAAAAAAAGAGCTGAGGATAACTGAATTTATCAATTCACAGAGCCATGATAGAAAGCATGTCATAAAAACCAATATATTTTATATCAAAAAATACTACAATAGACTTTATATCCGATCAAAGTGCAAATGGAGGTATGTCTTGTTGACTATTTATCCAAGCACATTTATTTAAATTCTATTAGAAGAGCTTTGCCATTTTCCAATGAATCACATATCAATTGTCAATTTTACCATAGATATTAATAAAAACTGTGCACTTTTATTTTTTTTACTAAATAATAATGCTATTTCATTGCCACGCTAAATTCTATATGCAATTTATCAAGCTTTTAAGCAGTCCATTTTAAAATTTTTTTGTCTAATATTTATACATGGTGACTGCCTTTCAAAGCCGAAAATTTACTAGTTCTCTTTCAAGCTCCAATGATGCATCATTGGAGAAATCATGCCACCTCTGTTCCAAGCCTCTTGAAAAAGCCAAAACCAAAATCTGTGCTTCTTGCTCAAAACCAACCTGTAAATATCATTCAAGAATAAACAGAAGCGGCCTAATTGTGTGCTATAATTGTATGTACGAAGAAATAAAAACAAATTTAATTATAGAGAAAAATAAACAAATTGCCATATACAACACAGATTTAATAGACATTGCAAAGCAAAGGAAAGAACTAAAACATGACATCAAAGAAAAAACTTCAAAAATCCAAAAGCTAGAAAAGCAGCTGCAAAATATAGAAAAACCGTTTGAAAACAAATGTGAAAATATTAATAGAAGGATTGAGTCAGAAATTAAGTAAAGTATTCTAGACGATGACCAGTAATTATTATTTATGATAAAATAATTAAAATTCACATCAAAAAGTATATAATGAGCCTAATCTTAATCTTAATTAACTTGCTTTAAGTACTCATCATGCATAGTCCTTTGGCCATTTCCAAGCTTGGTGCCCGATAAAGAAATCGCTGTCCAGTTCCTATCTCCACCTATCTTCTAGAGGCGCTAGACGGCAGTATCCTCGAATCTTCGCCTGCTCTAACCTACAGTATGTCTAACTTGGGTTACCTGCCATGAAAATTCAGAAAATATATTTTCCAGCCGTCTCGTCCCGATATGGAAACGAGCGACAAGCGGTCCCCAGTAAATTTCTAATGGATTAGTAATGCTATTCGCTGACATCTCTAGACTTTGATGAATATACCCTTTCCAATCTCATGTTCCATCCATCAATCCCAAGAGTTAAAAACCCAGCCTAGAATTCAGACTTGGGCAAAGTGCCACTACTCACTCAGCATTGCTGCCTATTTCTCTGCTTGGAAAACCTCGCTGGCATAATTAAATATATGTCGAGGCTGCATGGCCTCTCGGCCATGCCTGGGTCAAAGCACCATATATAATTATGTATATAATGAGTCAATTCAAAATGAACTCACGCAACTAGAAACAGTTTTCCGTGACGCTGAAAGGACAAAAAATGCTATGAAGAATAAGTTATTAGAAACAGAAGGAGAAATAGAAATTCTTAATAAAAACAGAATGAACCTAGAGTGTGGGAAAGATATGCTGCTAAATAGGCTGAATGTCTTGATGGCCGAAACCAAAGAATTAGTGCCTTATATCAAATTGAGAGAATTTCTATGTGGAAAATGCAAAAGAGCCATAAAAAGAAGATTTTCAGAGTACATAATTGGTAGCATTGGACAAGACCAAAGCAGAAGTATTTTTGAAAGCGTCATAAATTACCAGAAAAGTGTATTAGTAGGATATAACTCAAGAAAGATAAAAGATGAGCCTTCAGAATCTTGCAACTGCGATATCATGTAAATTCAGTCATGGCTTATAATTTTTCAAGAAAAGGCCATATAATTTTAATTAATATGGGATTGAATTATAAGTTAATTTACTTTAAATGGATAACTCTCATTCTACTCACTCCACCTCAGCCTAATTCTTAGAATTCGTGGATTTTAATTAAATTAATCATTAATTATTTATTGGATGCAAAAATTCTGTTAAAATTGAATTTTAGTATATTCTCCTATTTTTCTGGGGGAGAGTCAAAGTTTGATTTCTGCACCTTCTAAATGAAGCTGGTCATATGGAGTCAATGAAGATGCGGGCCCAGGAAGTCACAATATACCAAACACCATTGGATCACAGTCTTACAGATACAGAAATTCCCCTCTCCCAACAATTCCAAAAGCAGAAAAAGGCAGTAAAGTCTACTATTCTCGATCCCTCAGCAAAGAGTTTTATGGAGCCCATTCACCTCCTCTCAATGCTTATAGCCCAAATGTATCGCTAACAGAAAAAGGTGAAGTTTCAGTTAAATTTGGCTCAGGAAAGCAAAGGGATTTGCAGTTTATTGACTCTTATAGAGACAGATCTCCTGGGCCAATCTACAGGTATAAAACCTCTATAAATCAAGATACCCACATTGGAAGCTCTTTTTCAAGAGCTCCAAGAGATATTACACCATCCGCAACTCCAGCTCCAAATGCTTATTCCCCAATACTAGCTCCCCGTTTAAAAATTGAAACAAAATATCATTAATTCTTTTTTTTTTGAGAAATTAACCCCATTATATTTTTTATTTGAATGGCTTTAAAGTGTGGGGTAAGATCTCATGACTCTTATGCTACTATAAAAGGAACATATTCACCCGATAAGGTTTACGCAAGAAATTACGAAAGATACTTAAAAGGACGGATAAGTCCTGGACCTAAATACAACGTAAGCGATACCAAAATTTTAAAAAACACCTACATGTCAAAAGTAGGCAGAGAAGCCTACGAAAGTAACTAATATTTAGTAAAGCGCGAATTGCCAGGTCCTGGGACTTATTTCGCTGAACCTGACCTCCACAACAAGTCCAAATCAGTCTCTTTCGGAACAGGGACTCGGAGTGTCGACGTGCGAAACTGTACTTTTTACATAGATGGGAGGTCTGACGAGATGTACCGATTTTAGCTGTTAAATTAATAAAAAATCCAATTAATCTTAAACTGTAAGCTCATATTTATTAAAGTAACTGAAATGCGTGGAAGAGGAAGAGGTACCAAAGGAAGGAATATCCTCAGAAACCCAACCATGGCCCGACAAAGAGACGAATCCAAACAAGAAGAAAGCACAATCCCAGAAGACGACCTTATCAGTGAAGCCGCACAAGGCCTAAAAGGAATCGACGACACTCCGCGCTTAAGCGAAAAAGAGCTGGAATCTGAAGTCGAAAGAATCCTAACTCCTTCAAACCCTCAGGCAAGCCAAAACATTTCGTTTTTTTCTTATAAAGAAAGAGTCTTCAAACGAGACGACTTGGTAGACCAAATGGTCATACATTTCTCCTTAGATGGGCATTTCTTGCTTAAAGACAGTAATGAGGCAAGAGACCAGGAAGAATTTATTGATGCCAAAAACGTGGAGGCGGAAAACTTGATCAAGGCTTCTTCAGTAGAAACTGGAGGAAGCTTACAATTAAGCCAAGAAGCACTGCTGAAATCTTTGAGGAATCAATTCAATTATGCAGAGAGGACCTCTCAGTCTTTTACGATACCTCCTAAAGAAAGAGGTATCAGCACAGAGCCACCACCAGCAAGGAGTTTTTCAGGGACTGTGACACAGTGGGATATTTATGATAATTTTATGGCTGAGCTTGATAAAAAGAGGCAGCAAGAGCATGTAGAGAAAGAAAAAGAGAAGGAGCCGAAAAAGAGCTCGAAGAAGAAAGTGGGAGGGAGAAAAGAAGACCCAATGTATTCCAGTGAGATGAGCTATGCATTAAAAATCATGGAAAGAATGGTCAATCAGAATGATTTGCAGAACACCTATGACTTTTAAGCAGAATAGCTGATAAATTAATATATATTTAAATCAACCTAATTTATTTTAAAAAATATACAGTATCTATAAATATTTTGATGGAAACGCTGACAACCACCGCACAAGTGAAGGATCTTTAAGTGATCTTTGGATTTTTGGGTCAGAAAAAACAAAGAAAAAAGAAGTGACAGCGCTAGCTTGAAATCCCCGCTATCACGATATGTTCGCTGTAGGTTACGGTTCATATAGCTTCATGAAAAAAGCTACAGGGCTGATTTGCTGCTATTCACTGAAAAACACTCGGTACCCTGAGTATTTCTTTACGACCCAGCATGGAGTTATGTGCTTAGACTGGCATCCTCAGTACCCTGCTCTACTCGCAGTCGGCTTATATGATGGAACTGTATTAGTTTACGATGTCCGTGCCAAGCATAAAAAGCCTATATACCAAAGTACAGTTAGGACTAATAAACACACCGACCCAGTCTGACAAGTGAAATGGCAAGACGAAGACTTAATGAAAAATCTCAGCTTTTTTTCTATTTCAAGTGACGGAAGAGTCACAAATTGGGTACTGATGAAGAATAAGCTGGAAGCTGAAGAAGTAATTAAGCTGAAATTGGTGTCTGGAGCTAGAGAAGGAGAAGAAGACGAGGTCGCGCTAAGTGGGCTGGCAGGAGGGACTTGCTTTGATTTTAATCCGTTCCAGGAACATTTGTTTATTGTAGGGACTGAAGAAGGGAAAATCCACAAGTGCAATAAAGCGTTCAGTGGACAGTACTTAGAAACATATGACGCCCATTTTATGGCAGTTTATAGTGTCAAGTGGAACAAATTCCACCCAAAAATATTTTTATCTGCAAGTGCGGACTGGACTGTAAAATTATGGGACCATACCATTAAAGCACCACTCCTTACTTTTGACCTTGGAATTGCTGTAGGTGATGTGGCGTGGGCGCCTTATTCGTCAACTATTTTTGCTGCTACAACAGCTGATTCTAAGTGCCATGTGTATGACCTAGCTCAGGAAAGGCTTTCTGAGATATGCGACAAGCGGGTGAAAAATGGCAAATGCAACCATATATCATTTAATCCTACCCAGTTTATTATTCTTGTAGGAACTGATCGTGGGACTGTCTATTCCTTTAAACTTTCTCCGAATTTGAGAAAGGCAAGTCAACTGACTGAAGAAGACGTAGCAAAAGGGGTCACTCAGACCCAAAAAGAATGCAAGAAACTAGAAGAAATTTTGTCTTCAATTGACAGAACCGTTTATTAAGATTTTACTATTAAATTATAATAATGATAAAAAACTCGACTGAAAGCGAAATCACCTTAGAATCATTAGAAAAGAAACTCGTTATAGATTTTGGCCACCGGTCAAGAGTCTGGCTTGTAGAGCACAGGCACAACTTTTATGCTCTAAAAGAAGTCCCTAAAGCAGGTCTTTGCGAAGCTGAAGTCAGACACCTATTTGAAGAAAAACTTGCATTAAGCAGTCTCAAACACCCAAATATTATTAAGCTCATAACTACTTTTAAAGACCACACAAACATTTATTTTCTCTTAGAACTTGCAAAAGGTGCACCGTTAAGCCACATATTAAAGCAGCAGCGAAGATTTCCTCTTGAGCAAGTCCAATCAATTGCTTTACAAATTGCCTCAACTTTGTCCTACATCCATACTGAAGGATACATCTACCGCGACTTAAAATTATCAAACGTTTTATTGGACGACACAGGAAAAGTCGTCTTTGTGGACCTTGGATTATGCAAAAAGATTGAAAACGAAAAGTAAAATTTATATAGGGCGTATACAGTCACTGGAACCAAGCATGCAATGAGTCCTGAAATGTTTAAACATTTAATTGATGGGACTGAGCCAATAGGCTACAGCTATGAAATAGACTGATGGGCACTTGGGATCTTGACTTATGAACTTTTGAAAAGCAGCCCGCCCTTTGGACTGTATGGCGAAGACTTATTTGCTCATATTTTGAGAGGACTGGATTATGTTGATATGGCGGAAATACCTGAGATTGCTTGTGATTTCATTAGGAAATTATTGAACCCAGATTCCAGTCAGAGATTAGGACATAACAGCTCAAATGAAGTACTAGACCATCAGTTTCTGAGGACGTCTCCTCCTTTAATAGTGCCGAACTCAACTCAGCTGCAAGTGATACAATCTTGATGTGAATTTATTGACCCTTCAGAGACTGTTTCTGAGCCAAATTTATTTATTGAATTTTAATTTTAATTTAATGATTTTCTTTTGGATTATTATTGTGATGCTTAAGGCTGTGCTTAGTCATGCCTTAAATTACTTTTGTGCTTAATTTAAAGAATTATTTCTTAATATGAGACTCCTAGAAGCTTTTTCATTGCAAAAAGATGGCCAACATAATTTTTATGCAACTCTATATCGGTTTAAGCTCACAAGCTTTTTTCTTTTATAAAATTTTTAAGCTAATTATGATTCTACAAATCAATTATGGTAGAACCCAAGTTTATTCTTTTACCAAAAGAACCAATTATTTTACATGGAGAACTAGCCAATTTTAAGTGAAAAAGCAGAATTGATCCTCCCATAAAGTCTTCCTATTTAGCTATTTGTATTGCTTACCTTGAGTCTCTTCTTCGAGTAAAAGACGTCGAAGTCTACAGGTCATCTTGAATAGCTCTTGGGAATTACAAAAAAGAAACAGATGAACTGGTAAAGAAAAGACCTAATTATAGCAATTACTGAACCCAGTTCGATAAAATCATTGAATCTTTTAATAATCCAAAGTTTAAACCATTACAGCTTCTTAGACTGTACGCAGAACGAAATCACTTACTCCCCCCCTCCGTGAGTGAACAAAACCATTAGAAAAATCGCTATTTTTTGCCCAAAAACCCACCCTCCGTGAGTGAACAAAAATTTTTTTAATAGAAAAATTTTTTTTGGAAAAAATATTTTGAAATATAAAATGATAATTAGTATAATGAAATCTAGAGCTAATTCTGTTTAATTTTAAAACGAATTGCTTTTTAAAACATAAATTTTATAAATTAAATTAATATTTGCTTTCCAATTTTTGCGAATTAAGATTTTTTTAAATTTCGAAAAAAAAAAAATTTTTAAAATTTATATATAAATTTTTTTTAAAAAAAAAAAATTAACCCCTGTGAGTGAACAAAATTTTTTGTTCACTCACGGAGGGGGGAGTTAGGTGCTTGTGATGCCCTTGACGCAAGTATGAGACTACTTATCTGTGTCGTCACCGATAAGGACTACAAGTTTGATGAAATTTTGACTCAGCCGTTCAACTTCATGGAAAACAGAAATTACTTGGAGCATTTTTGCAACAAGCTGGAGGTGAATTTCTTAATTGTTAATGAGACAGAGCATACTTATGTGTCAAGAAGTGATAAAAACAAAAGTCCATTGGTCACGCTTTATATGGAAAGAGATTATTCGTGAAGTGTGCTTTATCATCAAGAATATGAGCTGCTTGCTGCTGGAAATGCAGGGATTGGAGATTTGGATAGGTTCCCATTTGTGTATGACCCAAGATCAGAACCTGTGAGAGTTGGGAGGCCATTGGTTAGCGGCACTCCAATAATCCCAACGACGAGTCTAGAGCCTTCTCCAATTATAGCGCAGCCTCAATTTGTTGAAAGATCATATCAAGAACAAGATATAAGACAGCAAAATGCTACAATACCTGAAGAAATCAAGGAAAGGCCTCCGACTAAAACGTTGCAAAAAGCTAAGACTTCTGGAGGATACAGGCTGATTTTTATTTCAAATGCCTAATATAGGATTAATGTCTTCCCGATAGGCATTTGGAAGAAAAGGATTTTTACCTTAGAGGCGAAGTAAAGCGTTTGGATATATATGCACTCGGCCAGGATTTTAGTTTAGCCGACACCAAGACCACACTTTTCTTGGGAAGATGGCTTGTCAGAGTTGAAAGTGGGATGCCTAGCAAATCCAAGGTTTTTTCTAACCAGTTTCCCCTCGCACAGCGTGATAACCAAACGTCTCTGACTCTCGGATAATCGGTGCAAGCCCCATCTGTAAAGTATCCTCTCAATCCCAAAACTCTGTGCTCCGAAGCAGTACTAAATCTGGCTGAAGCAGGAGCAGAGCTATTGGAATTCTGATAAACTCCCGCGGCTAAGCAAGCCTTCTTTGAAGGCTTCATTAAAATATGATGTAAAGTAGCGGAGCTCTAGCTTAAAAAAAAAGGAGGTCTAGTCTTTAATATCCTAATACCTATCTTTACCCGGAGGATCCAAGAAAATTGCAGCCATAAAGCCAAAGAATACCCAAATTCATAAAGAAAGTAAGCAAGAGGCACTCCCAGTGCCCAAAGAGTCTTCTCCAATAAATGTCCCAGAGCCCAAGAAAGTTAGCCAAGAGCCTTCATCTCCAGAAAATGCTCCAGAATTAGAAGAAGCCAAACAAGGGTCTATATATTATTCAGTGATAGAAGAAAATCCCAAACCAGATCTTTCTCCTGCAATTGAGATTTCTAATCAATTGATATCAGAAATGGCTTCTACCATTCTACTTAATTGCCCTAACAAGTGTAGTGATCTGCTTGTCAAGCTTTTATCTGACTATACAGCTATAAACCCTTCAGCTGACAAAGGAGATATAGCAAGGCTAAAAGAAACCGCAAGCAAGTGGAAACCGGCAGCCCAGCCACCACCTATACTGCCTGCCAAAAAAGAATCAAGTTGTGGCCATCTCAAAGTAAATTTTACTCCTTTATGTCAATTAGAGCACTGTGCTTATTGCTTGAAGGAAATTTATGAAAGAGATAGACATAAATCTGTATGCAGCCATGGGAAAAAAATCAGCCCGAAAAATATGACTGATATTAATAAACTATTAAGCGAACAAGGCCAGATAAATAAAGATGGAATAGAAGCAGAGATGGTAGTACAAGCTGAGGAAAAGAGTGAAAGAGCTCAGGAGCTTATTAAAACCTCTTCAAAAGCTCCTTTAATGCCAGAACAGCCTAGAAAGGTAGATATTTTTGCAATAAATCAGGAAAATATTTTTAGGCCAGGGCCAGTACTTCAATCCTTTCCTGTTGGAAATAATCAGTCTGTAAAAATTATAAACTTACTCCCCCCCCCTCCGTGAGTGAACAAAAATTTTTAATAGAAAATTGTTTTATGGAAAAAAAAATTTTGATATATAAATGATAATTAGTATAATGAAATCTAGAGCTAATTCTATTTAATTTTAAACGAATTGCTTTTTGAAACATAAATTTTATAATTAAATTAATATTTACGAATTAGGAATTTTTTAAAATTCGAAAAAAAAATTTTTTAGAAAATTTATATATAAATGTTTTTAAAATAAAAATTAACCCCCCCTCCGTGAGTGAACAAAATTTTTTTGTTCACTCACGGAGGGGGGGGGAGTTAGCAAATGATCAGCAATTATCAGGAGACCACGAAGTCCAGTCAAAATATGATGATTCTCAGCCATCACAAAAAAATTTCCTTGAGCTGTCCAATTCTCCACCATACCTACAACAAAAAATAATCCCCAAGCCTTCTCAATTGCAACCAAACCCATTACAAGATGTTTTACCTCCAAAAATGGATCTTGAATTCTCTCAAAAGCAGCCACATATGGATCCTGATCCATCCCAAAACCCTTTACAATTGAATTCCCCACCACACCCACCCCAAAAAATAATCCCCCAGCCCTCTCAATTGCAACCAAACCCATTACAAGATGCTTTACCCCAAAGAGTTGATATTGATTTCTCTCAAAAGCAGCTACACATGGATCCTGATCTAGTCCAAATACCTTCAGTAATTAACCCTACACCAAATCCACCTCAGCGTAGAAATGATATTAAATGTGCTGTTTGCTTTGCATATAAAGACGTCGATGAATTCTCTATTACATGCCCCAACCATCAAGTCTGCAATATCTGTAGAATTAAAAGCATGGAGCAATGCAAAATATGCCAAAGATTTTATTCAAAAAATGACCAAGAGACCCTAGAGATTATCAGAATTAGCTTTAATAATTAGCTATTTTGTTTAATATTAAGACTATTAATGCCTCCAAAATGGATATTAATTTTTCTCAACAGCAGCCAAATATGAATCCTAATCAATTCCAAATATCTTCGCATGGTTTTATTAAACCAAATCTGCCTGATCGTAGCAATGTAATTGAATGTGATGTTTGCAAAGCAAATAAAGAAGTCGATAATTTCAATATTTTATACCCAGGTCATAAAGTCTGCGATATCTGTAGAATCAAAAACATGCAGCAATGCATAATATGCCAAAGATATTATTGAAGAAATGACAAAGAGATGCTAGATATCATTAGCATTAGCTTTAATAATTAGCTATCTTATTTAATATTAAGACCCTTAACGCCTATTTGCAGATGCATATAAATGCAAAAACGAGAAATCATAATAGACAAGTTTCTAAACTCCCTTTGATAACAAAAAAAAATGAAAAATCTCTTTTCGGAAAATCAACCCTCTATAGGATCAAAAAATTTTCTATAAATTAATTGATAAATATTACAATTTAAAGTTAAAAGAGGAAATATTTACTTTAAAAATCAACACTGGTGGCCAAAAACTTCTTGCTTTTTCACAGAAGGTAAGCTCAAATCCTGCCAATATGATCATCTCTGTAGAATCAGCTGAAAAACATGCAGAAGAAGGCTACACTCAATATCTCATTGTGCTTTCCGTCGACCATCTTGAGCATGTCGTGTATAGGAGATTTTCACAATTTTCTGAGCTGAACGACTCTATAAAGGCCACCTTTCCCCGCGTGGACCTGCCTGACTTCCCTTCTAAGTTCAGCATCTATAACCGAATTGAGCAGCGCAAAAAACTCTTTCATGGCTACCTCAACGGCATCCTCAAACTTTGTATAGAATTTCCTCCACTTCCAAGAGACACTATGATGAAAATTTTAGCAGAATTTTTAGAAATCGTAGGGGTTGACAAAAAACAGCCTGAGGAGCCTAAAATTCCGAGGCAACTCAGAGAGTCTTTTGTAGACTCCTCACAGGTCATACAGTCCTCAGAAACAGGCTTTGTTGACATAAAATTCGGCCCAGAAGACTGACAAAGACATTATGCGTCGCTAGCATACTCAAATTTATATTTGTCTCCTGACGACAATGAAAGCAATTTTACACATGTGATAAGCTGCTTTGGGGCAAATATAGGGTAAATATTTTTTTAACGAGACAAATTACAGTAATTTTTCCTATAAATATGACTGTTATTTACCTCACATATGTAATAATTTAGTTTTGCCCACAAATATAGTGACTAAGGATAATAATATTTTGGAAATTAATCATGACTACCAAAAATTCCCGATACTTATCAGAGGAAAAAACAGCCAAAATATACAGAAATGAAGCAAGGCTCTAGTGATTGCAGCAACAGCAAAACAAGACTCACCTCTTGCGTCTTATAGGATTATTTGTGCAGGGAGAATTATTGTGAAAATAAAGACAGGGGATTTTCTTAAACCATTAAAGCCTTCAAGCTCTGGCAAAACTCAGTTTTTCGTAAAGGTCGAGCTGTATCCGTTTTCTTTCCAAACATCAGTGCTACCTCAAGAAGACTTAATTGATTGGAACCAATTGTTTGTGATGTAAAGCTTATTTTAGGCCAGTGATGAATAGGTTTTTCATATTGAATTTATCTTAGTCTTACTCTTACTTAGCTTAGTGTTTACCTTCTTCAGCAGGATGACTAGGACGCAACCCTCCTTTTAGCTCAAAAGTGATGACTTCCTACGTTATATCATATTTCAGACCTGGTCAGAAAGTCTCATGATACCCAATGCACTCACTTTGCCTTACTCAGGGGATCACCTTCCCTGGGTGTGCTGAGGGGAAAAGCCTTAAGCCTCTTGATGTACTTGAAGCAGTCATGGCCTTATGATAAATTCAAACCGATATTGCTGTGCAGAAGTTCTCCAGGAAAAATCCAACCCATAAATATTCCATGAGGAAGAGAATTTCTCTCAAAACGAGTGACATTATTAAATTTATCAATCTGCTATTACTCGTCTGATGCATGGCTCAAGCAGCATGCAAAAGAAGAAGTCCTCGAGGAATTTAGCATCACAATCAATGATATCTCATTATTTCCATTTTCTAATGGCCCTGTGAAGCTATTTTTGAACAAAAGTGACAGCAAGAGAAAGAAAAGCGCTGATGAAGGACCTTCGTTTATCACTGTAGAACTAGTCCATGAAGCTTCATTTATGTCTATGTTTATGCCGCCTCCTTCACATTTTTTCGAAGACACTGAAATCCCAGAAATCGCTACTATGAGAGAACTGAAAATTGCGTCTAAAAGACTTAAAAGAGTAAGGATCCTTTATATACGGTTCTTGAAGACTATTTATAAAGTGTTTTTATGGACTTACCCAAGATTCTCAATGGTGTGCTTAATTTTGTTTATTTTATTAGCGGCATTTTTGCCTGCACAATATGTCGTTCCTTTGGCACTTTTTATTTTATTGATGTTTTGCTTGTCCTTAAACCCAAGATCTGAAGGAATTATCAATTGGGTCAGCAGTTTTTTCTTTACAGATGAGCTGAGGACGAAGCCAATTCCAAGCATGAAAACAATAAAGCAAAAAGACCACGAAAATAAGAGCAAGTTTACCATTTTAAAAGAAAAAACCAATGAAGGAGTCATGGACAGGTGAAAAAAGTTCAAAGAAGACGCTGTCGATATCCAAAATCTTCTGATTAAAATATCAATCTGAGCAGAAAAAACAAGGCAAATTTTCTTGTGGGGAGACCCATTGAAGAGCTTGTATTTTTGTATTGGGCTGATTATTGGAATTTATATTTTCTATACAGTCCCTATGAGACTTGTAATTTTAACTGCGGGGTGTCATAGATTTTATAAGGGAAGAAAAAGCAGCAAAAGACGTTTAGATCATAATACAAAAGTATGCAAAGAAGTCCTAAAAAGCTTGTACTCTCAGCATCTGAAAAGCCTCTCTGTGAAATCGACTGAGCTATGGCCAAGTGATATTGTCACTAACCCAAATCTGCAGAAAAAGATCATTGAAACTATAAGAACGCGCTTAAAACTTGCAGCTGAGCCAAGCCTTTTCCAAGAATACCCAACCCCTTTAAGCCTTTTCGATGCGATGAGAGCTGTTGAATTCACTCTGAAACTTAAAAGCACAAAAGGAGAACGAATGATGGATCCGAATAAAAGAGATCGGTCAACTTTCTTATACAAATTCATGATGAATATTCCAAGTGAATACTATCGATACCTTCATCCAAAGCTTTTAGATGTCGAACCAGTAAATAATGTTAACACTTAGTAAATAGAGATTTATATTTGATGTTTTGTAGGGAAGCTATAATTAGTTGAGGATAATAAACTAAAACTTAAAAATCCTGTAATTTTGATGAGCGAATTGGCTATTCAAGAAGAGATTTCTTTATTGTTTTGATTCTTTAATATGAAAATCTTTTAATCCTTCACTCCGTGAGCGAACAAAGAAATTTTGTTCGCTCATGGAGGGTGCTAATTTTTTTTTTAAAAATTTTATATATAAATTTTGGTAGATTTTTTTCAAAAATTTTAAAAAAAATTCCAATTCGTATTTTAATTTGTCAATTTAAGTTTTAAAATGCAAGCTGTTTAAAATCAAACAGAATTAGCTATAGATTTCATTATAAAATTATCATTTATATATCAAATTTTTTTAATGAAAAAATTTTTGTTTGCTCAAGGCAGGTGGGTTTTAAACTAAAATAGGGATTTTTCTAATGGTTGTTTTCGCTCACGGGAGGGGGGTAAGTGCTGGTTTTACACGAAAGCTGGTATATTCAATATCCTGAAATGCACCTAGTCCTAAGAGATAAGGATTTTCTAAATCCTAAATTTTCCAATTGCATATCTTAGTCCTAAAATAATAAAATGGGATGTACAGGAGTATTTGTCTCCAAACAAATCTTCCTCCTTCGCACACAATTAAAATGGCGAGCCATCCGACCCGTCCTTCTCCTGTACCCTCAGGGATTACGGGTTTAAGAAGTAAACGGGGCCTGGATATTGTGTCCAGGGTGGGTTTTTTTACCTTGGTCGGGACACCACGACAAGGTTTTTTTACCTCTCACAAAGACAAGAAGACCAGAGCCGATGCATCAGGAGTCAAACTTCAGGACTAGAAGGGAAGTGAGGAAGATCTTTATGTGGGGAGCTTCGGGGACCTGAAGGAGACTCCGGGAGGCTACTTTTCTCCCTCCCCGAAAAGGGACGGCGCCGGGTCACTAGACCCCTGATCAAGGAGTACCTGGGTGAGTCTCCCTGTTAGATGCTGACGTCACCATTTTTTGGTGACGTCGACAGAAAATGGAGTGAGCTACAGAGCCGGTGCATAGGGCGCGAGCTTGAAGCTGGCAGTGCTGGATAGAGGCTGAAATAAACCTCCGCGACCCGCTCAACTAATTAATCTAATTAATCTAATCCTCCTTCGCATATTAAGCATTATGGAGTCAATTTTCCACATGGGCCTTTATCCAATTTGCTAATATAGATTGCCATGTAGGATAATTTGGTGGCCCAAAGAAGAAAGAAGCAGGTTTGGGCGAGGTCAAACTCGGCCTGTGAAGAAGTTCTGTCCCTTTTAGCAGTTCTTCTGGAATGCTTTTAGGCAAGATGACTCTTACGATACCACTTACGATGCTAGAAGGGTGGGCTTCAGTCTAAAGCAGCCTGCTGAAAGAAGAAACACTTTAAAATCATAATAGCTAGCATTAGTATATCTTATTTCCATTCAATAATTCGGCAAATCGTAATAAATATAAAAATGAGACCAATTAGAACAAGGAAAGACGTCCAGTTTTGGCTTCTAGCACTCGTTGGAAGTTTGTGGTTCATGCCACCTAAAACCTATACAGGAGGAGTGACATCAGTGGAAACTAAATCTTGGCTCCCTGTTACTCGTAAAGATTGCAGCTGCCCATGGCTTAATAAATCTTAATACTTCTCATTAAGAAAACTAAGAGCATTAACTATGATATAATAAGCAATAAAATTGCTGAAAGATATGAAAAAGCTTGATCTCTTTCTTTAAAATTCTTGCTTATATATTAATAAGGCTATATCTCAAGAGAAGCTTTAACTCCTTGAAAACTGCGTTCAGCAAGGTTAAAATAATGATGCACTTTTACTAAATTGTATAAGACTTTATTTCAAATTTCGGGAATTTTATAAATAAAATTTCTAAATAGAGATTAATAAATTATTTTAGGCAAGTCCAATTATAAGAAAAGCGTGGTCTTCTTATTGCTGTTCCAGTCGCTTGTGGAATGAATCTCAAATTATTGATTTCAGGTTGCCGAAAAACTGGGAAATTCCAGAAAGTATGTACTTGTGGAGCTTGAAATTGAGGCTTATTTGCAAAAATTCTGTTTCCAACTTGTTTATATCTTAATTCTTCGGGTGATAAATTTAAATAGTCTCTTTGTGCGGTTATATTATGGACTAAAACGGTGTATCCATTACCCTCTGTATCTGGTGTTGGCTGAAATGTTGATAGCATGATTTAATTTTATACAGGAAATTATTGATTTCATTATATTTGATTTAATTTTCATTAAAAAACAAAATAAAAACCCAATTGAAGCCTGATTCAAATCGAAATTAAAAGAGTATATTATTCTAAAATAGGAGCTAAAACATTAAATAGGAAAATAATAGAGCTAATTAAAAGTGCTTATTTCGCATTTTGAAAAGAAAATAGCATACCCAATTATAATTCTTACCTTCCCCATCCTTGATTGAACGAATCCTAATAAATTCCTAAAAATTGGGAAAATTAACCCTCATCCTATCGAACGATTTTTATATACAATAAATCAATAATTAAAATGTTTAGATTATTATAAATTAAAAATAATTAATAAGGAACAGAAATATTTCATAGAGTGGAAAGGGGTAACTTAAATTTTTAAATTAACACAATTTTTCATTTTAATTGTTTTAATATTTACGATCTTAACCCTCTTATTAAAATCATTTTATATATAATTTTTTTCCAAAAATTTTTTAAACCCCATCCTTGATCGAACGACGAGGTTCGTTCGATCAAGGATGTGGGAGTTAGTTATAATTCTAAGTCCCCTTAAAAATCAAAAAGCTTAATGTGTGAGATTTTTAAGAACTAGTTTAAAGTGCCCCTAGAATTCTTTAAAAAGCCCAAGACCTAAGCTTGAAATCATTCAGCAGGCCCAATTTGTGTGAACTTATGACTATGCATTCAAAAGTTTTGACTACAGTAAGACTTCATAGACAAAAGATAATTTCATCATATTAAGCAAATATTTTACTTTTGTAAATAATCACAAGCTTTACTATAGATTAAGAATATTAACAATTTCATTAGATTGAGCTCTCAAGCATAATATTAAATTTTTAAAGCTGCACTGGCATGAAGCAAGCCACTATTAGTATAATTATTTATCCTCATCTACATCAAATTAATCCTTCAAATGCTTGCTCATATAAATTAATATCAAATTCTGCCACTGCTTTTTCAAAACGCCTTACAAGACTTTTCTATACACATTCCCAGCCCCTAAACTTATCTCATTTATAAAATTAATATGGGAGATAGACGAGTTGCTTATTTTTATGACGGTAATTACTAATTAGAAAATATAGGCAATTTTTACTATGGGCAAGGCCATCCAATGAAGCCGCACCGTGTCCGTATGACTCACCAACTAATCCTGGGGTACAAACTATACCGCCAAATGGATGTTTATGTAATCCTCATTTAGCGTCCTCACTATGCAACCCCTGAAGAAATGATGCAATTTCACAGTCCAGAGCACATAAAGTTCCTTCAGAGGGCCGAACTTTCGGGTGAAAAGCTTTTTATGCACCACGAGCGCGCCAGAGAAGACTGTCCAGTCTTTGAAAACATGTTCGAGTTCTCTCAGATCTGCGCTGGGGCTTCAATTGATTGTGCAATGGCTCTGAACCAAGGCGAGGCCGACATCTGCATTAACTGGTCTGGCGGCTTCCACCACGCGAAAAAAGGGGAAGCTTCAGGGTTTTGCTACATCAATGATATAGTCCTTGCTATCCTAGAATTACTCAAGTACCATGAAAGGGTTCTTTATATAGACATCGATGCACACCATGGGGACGGCGTCGAAGAGGCCTTTTACACCACCAATAGAGTCATGACGGTCTCCTTCCACAAGTTTGGGAACTTTTTCCCGGGTACCGGCGACATTAAAGACTGTGGAGCAAGCGAGGGGAAGTATCACTGTTTAAATATCCCATTAAAGTCTGGGATGACTGACGAGTGTTATGAGAGGATTTTCCAGCCAATCATGAGAGAGGTCGTCTATTTTTACCAGCCAAATGTAATTGTCATGCAATGTGGGTCAGACTCACTTGCTCATGATAAGCTGGGGAAATTTAACTTGACGTTAAGAGGCCATGGAAACTGTGTAAAGTTCATGAAAGGGTTTGGGCTTCCTATGATGGTCGTGGGAGGTGGAGGATACACAGTGGCCAACGTGGCAAGGTGTTGGACTTATGAAACTTCTGTGCTGCTTGAAAAAGAAGTCCCGAACGAGCTCCCTTTTAATGACTATTATCAGTATTTCGGGCCGTCCTATAACTTGCATATTGACCCTGACAAGACTTTGGAAAACAGGAACACAAGAGACTACTTGGAAACAGCCATGATCAGGTGCTTGGAAAATATCAGAAGACTTGAAGGAGCTCCTAGTGTACAAAGGCAAGATGTCCCACCTGATTTTTTCCCGAACGACTTTACTGACAGGATGGAAAAACGACATAACCCAACTGAGTTTTATGAGTAATATAAGAATATTTCAGGATTTAAGGCAGCAATAACGTCTAATTTAGGGTTTAATAATATAAAATTCCTTAATATTAAGCTACCATTACTATTCCTTAAATTTAGAGATAATTAGTAAGACAATCTGTGTATTCAAGCATAAATAAAATCAAAGCAGAGAGCAATTTTACTCAAACTATAAGTAATTAACTTATAAATGGAAGAACTAAAAGAGAACGTAACTGAGTATTTCATATCCTTTATCTTGAATAAACTACCAGAAGAAAACGATTACGCAAAAGAGCGAAGAAAACAGTTTGCTCAGACAATAATCCACGAAAAGTCCTCCCAAAAAATAATCCTCGAAGCCCTACTAAAGCTGTACCCAATTGTAACAAATCATATTGTACAAGACAAACGGAAAAAAGATATTGAAAAAGGCTTAATCGGAAAAGAATACCAGCACGACTCTATTTTCCTTACCAAAGAAATGACGCAGACTCAGTACGAAAGCTTTATCAATAACTACACACAGATTCAGCAACAAGTCAAAAATCTTGCAATCATGCTTGACAAAGATGCACAGATAAACTCAATTATATCTGAAAAAGAAATTAAAGAAAAAATTGACTTTGCGATCACAAAACGTTTTCAAAGCGACAAACTCGTTGGACTTCTAACTGAAATGGGAGGGTATGAGCCAGAGTTTTTTTTGGATATTAGGGATATTAGTCATGATACTTGGAACAAGCATGTAGAGGTGGAAAGACTGCTGAAAGAAGAAATGATCGTCCATGAGAGAAAATTCAACCACCTTGATTCGAAATATCTTTACAAACTGATGTGAATGAAAGAAAGGGCTGGGTTAAAGATACAAAAGTTGGAAAAATATATAGATGACGCTTGGACAAAAAGCAGAGAAGATGTTGACAGAGTTAAGATGACTCTTCAAGATGAGTATTCATTACAATATGAAAACTATTTAAAAGAGGAAGCTGTATTGAGAAGTGCTGAAAAAGAAGAACCTATCACTGACTTGCCGTCTGCGCTCAGAAAAATCAAGCAGCAGCTTGCAGCTAGAAAAATTTTAGAAAAAAAATTGGTGCAAGCTGATAAAGTTATCAGAGGAATTGACAACAAGCTGAAAATCGTAATGGAAAAAAATAAAGACCTTAATGAAAAATTCTCCGGGATGAGATATAACAATGAAAAGCTTATCACGTCATTTCTATGGCTTGTTGATAAGTCGAGGCTACTAGATATGCATCGAGAAAAGTCAAAAACATATGTGGCTAAGCTGAAATTTGAAAAATTAGCAGAAAAACTAACAGAGGGGAAATTCCCTGAAAGTATGACCCAAGAAATTATTTTAAAAAAATTTTATGATATCAGGGAGTCTTTAAATTTAGTTTCGTTAACGACTAATGACTCAATGACCAAGGTCAGGATCGGGAAATTATTAGGAGATTTGAAAGTAGAAGATATATTGCAAGAAGCAGAGAAAAAAAGCTATGAGACTGCTATGGCACAGCTGCAGCAGCTTCAAGTTGCAAATGAAAAGAAAAACAAAAAAACAAGCAAGAAAAATGTCCTGAAAAGAGCCATGGAGCCAAAAGAGATTAAACCTGAAACAAAAGATACCAAGACTGACTCTAAAGAGCCGAAACTAGATTTAAAAGAGCCCAAGCCGGATATTAAACAGCTGAAATTTGATACAAAACCAGCCCCTTCCTCTAGAACTCCTAAAATTGAAAATCCTGTAATTTTTGATTCCCGAATAAAAAGGTCAAAAAGCTATAAATCAACAAAACCTAAAGCTCCACCACCAAAAAAGGTTGAAAGCGAAGAAGATATAAAATCAGAACTTGAATTAGAAGCCGAAGAGGAAGAAAAATCCTTAGATTCCCTTGAGTACTCTTCACTAGATATCAAAGGTGTCTTAGAAAATATTGATGAGGAAGCCAAAAATGAATCAATTGACCTTGATTATTCTCAAATTTTAAGCAGAATTGAGCAAATTTCACCCAAAAATGAAGGCGAAGTGCCTATCAAGCAGCCGTTAGAAATTGCATTCCCTCGGGTAATAGAAAATATTAGTTATCATAAAGGTATTAGGTCTCACAAGCATAGTGCCCCCGATACAAGCCGCCAAAGCTCTCAGAGAGACAGCGAAATGAACACAGAGCCACTGCCACCTGAAGAGACTACTGATGATTTGAGGGTGCAAGAAACCTATCAGACCGAAAATTCAGAAAATGAGAATTTTAGCGATGAGTATATTGATAAGCCATTAGAATTTACTGACACCTTGAATTTTACAGAGCCTAGGAGCTCTGTGGAACCTAGAAATTTCGCAGAGGAGGTTATGGATGTCCCTTCATGTTCTGAAGAAAGTGAAATGGAGGATTATAATAGCACTGCTCCTGCTTCAATAGATACAAGATCACGAATGATTGAGTCCTCTTCACAGCTATTGGGGCATCAGCCATCTCAAATGAATATGGTGACACGCCTGCAAACTCCAGGTGAAGTAAGAAGCTTTAAAGATATGCTTTTCAGCATTCTACAAAAAAATGCAAAATTGAGTGATAAATATACCTATTCTATTTCGCTAATTGGCCCAATTGAATATCGAAACAAACTTAAAACACTGTCAATCAAAAAATTATATTAGATCCTATTAACAATAAATGAAAAATGCTATGATTTTACTTGATTTTAATTTTAATTTGATTAAATACTCTTTAAATTTTTAATTTATAAATAATCTGAAAAACAAATTTTATGAATATTGGACAGTAGCGTGTGCTAATAAGGAGTAAGAGATCTCTTACATCTCGAAATTGATGGAATAAAAGTCCAAAATTTAATACTAAAACTACTGCGATCCTATTTTACCAAAAAAGAAACAAGCTTCACTCAGACTGATGTAGAATCTCAAATGGAGGACTTTTCCAATGCTTATGGTAAAATGATTAAATCACTGTTAAAGAAATCACAAGGGGATAAAAAAAGAGACCAAAAAGTCTCCGATGCCCCATCAGACATGGAAAAAGATTTCTGTGTAGAAAGTCTAAATAAGTATAAATCTCTTATCAAAGAAAAAGGGTTTGAGGATGAATATTACAACTGAGTCAAAGAAGCTACAGGCAGAACCACCGACGCTGTAAATACCTATGAAATTGAATACCAAATTGAAGCCCAAAAACTCGGACTTAAAGCAGTTGACAATGCAGCTGGGAAAAAGCTATGAGAAGGCGTAATTAAACGAAGAATCGAAAATGGAGAAAAAGACGAAATTTCTATATATTTAAGAGGGCTGCTAGGAACTGACTTGTATGAGCCTCAGAAAGATTATGTCATTGGAATGTTTGAAACAAAAAGCATATTTGAGCTCGCCAAAACTATACAAAAGTTCCCACTTAGAGCAGTAAAGCATAAGCACAATTTAATCATAAATAGATGAAAAAATGGCTTATTTTATTTTTTAAAAAATATTTATAAAAAATATTAAAAAATTATGAAAAATTTTTAGTGAAAAAAGTTTATGCAAGCTTGGCTAAGAAATCGTGCAGTAAGGACAGGGTGGAATGTGGATATTGCCAATAATATTCATGACGTATGATACTCCCTTGCGACAAATATAAAACATGTAAAGCCGAAGTTTGGAATTTTAAAAAACAAAATTGAGCCTTTTAAGAAAAATCCAGATGGCCAGAGCCCAGGATTCGATTTTTCTTCAAAATGGGAAGTGCATTCACTCTCTCCAGTGGCAAAGGTCCAAACAAGACTGGCTGCTACCCAAAAGCCAAGACTTAAGCTAATGAGCCAAACTCCTCAGCCTGATAACCGACTGATCAAGCGAAAATTTGGTCCTCCATTCCAGCCAGGTATTGACTTGACGATGTCTTACGATAAAACTTTGGCAGATTTGGATACTTCAAAATCCAAAAAGAAAATTCTCATCAGAAATCGAATAAAATTGCCTTATTTATAATATACATATCTTATTAAGGCATAGCCTTAACTGAAATAATATAATTAAATTTTTTAAATAATTTGCTTATGATTTCGCGTTAGCCTTAAGTCTAAAATTTTCTATCAGGACCAGGGAATCTGTTTTGTCCTCCTTGATTCGGAAACCCTGGCATCCCCGCGCCTTGTGGGAAAAAGGCTCCATTAAATTGTCCACTTTGTCCAGAACTTGGCTGCCCCCACAGTGGATTGCCTGGGATAATTGGTAATGGCTGGGCAAAAGTTTGATCATAAAGTGTTCTCAATTCTGGATATAAGGACTGCAGCTGGTCTTCATATCTTTTAGCAATTTTCATAGTTAATTCTGAATCTGATTGAGAACGAACTGCTTTTGATATAACTATTCATGAGGCTGATAGTCCAAGTCCAAATGCAGTGAACCTTTTGAATGTTATGTATTTTTGATGCCTCTGCTTTATATATCGATCGAGATAGTAGATCCCGACGCTTGCTCCAAATAAAATTCCATAGATTTTATACCATGCATTCTTAAGCATTTTATCATAGTCAAGGTCAAGTTGATCGTTATTCTGGATTATATATTTAGAGCTATAAGCCATTGAGAAGCATTGAATCAAAGCTTGTTCGTAGTAATCCTTCCTTTGATCTGCACTCATTTTTTACATAAATGTGCCAATTCTAACTACCCCTTCGTGAGAGAGAAATCATTGGAAAAATGAGTGTTTTTGGTAAATTAACCCCTTGGGGGCAAAAAATTTTATTTTCATATGATCTTTTCTTAAAATTATTTGATATACAAATCATAAATATTATGATGAAATCTACAGCTAATTTTGAACTATAATTGGCTTGAATTCTAAACATTTATTTTTTCAAATATAAAAGATATTATTTCTGAAGATAATGAAAAGAAATCTAATTCAATTCAAATAAATTTAAAATATATCAATTTGCATAAACAATTTAAGATTTATACATTAAAATATAATTATTGGGTATTTATATAAAAAATAGTATTTAATATATGCTCTCTGAGGGGATTACTTTAGACTCTTCTCCTTCAAGGAGTGGAGATAAGTTGTTATATTAAGAATTATTCAACTTTAAGAAAAATATTTAGCCCTTATATACTTTATATTACCTAAAATTTACATTACTTGCAAATTAATCATTGTGAAGTAATGGCAGAAAGCACAGATACCCTTAAAGATCTTCAAGTTCGGCTCAGAAACAGCGACGAAGACACAGCCAAAGACATTCTTTCTGCCTTAAAGCCACTCTCCATCACCTTCGAGCAGCTGAAAGAAACGAAAATCGGCAAAACAGTTAAACGAATCGAGAAAAAGTTCCCAAGCCTGAAGCTTCAAACTCGCGAGCTCATCGAAAAGTGGAAAAACGTCGTCCACGCCAAGAAAAAGGCAGCTCCTCAGCCTGCCCACATTGAGAGGCACAGAGATCAAGTAGTGACAATGCTTACTGAGGTGCTCGGAGACAGAGACATTGCTTTCCAAATTGAAGAAGAGCTCAATTCCTCAGTCGACAGAGCAGGATACGCAGCAAAAGCCCGATCTCTTAAATTTAATCTCAGTAAAAATCCTGACCTTAAACTTTCAGTCCAAGAGGGCAGAATTTCACCTCAGGATCTCGTGAGGATGAACCCGCGCGACATGGCGACTGAAGAGACCAAAGAAGAAAGGAAGAAGCTAGAAAGTTCCCTGAAGGACAGCTATAGGTCAGATTGGCAGCTTGCGAACAATGTACAAAAAAGCGGGATGTTCAAGTGTGGAAAGTGTAAGTCTGACAAAACAATTATGTCGCAGATGCAGACTAGGTCAGCTGATGAGCCTATGACAACGTAAGATATATGTAGATTTGTGAAGTGCTTGGATTGCGATCATAGCTGGAAGTTTTAGTTGCGCTTTTCAGTGAGTAACTCATAAACCATTATTTCCAAATTTTAATTATGTTAGGGTTGCTATTTTATAGAATTTTCTTGATTAGAACTTGAAAAATAATTAAGGAGGGTCATAGTAAAATGGATCCTATAGAAACTATTAAAGCTATTACTCAGATCTCAACAGAAGACGCAAAAGCTATCCTAGAATGCACACAAGGAGATGTTGACCTTTCTTTATCACTCTATTATGAATTAAATGGCTTCCCTGCTCCTGTGATTCCTCCTCAATTGTTTTTCCAAGTAAAAGTTACCCAAGACTCAGCTCAGACTTCAGCCCGTCTAGAAACCTCTAAAGTCACGAATTGAGTTGAATACTCCTATGAAGAAGTCGAAAAAATTGCAGAAAAACAGCATAAAGAAGGCTACCTTTCTGAAAAGGAAAACGAGAGATGCACTATTTGTTTATGTGACTTTGAGCCTAGTGATAATGGGGAAATTATTAAACTAGGCAGATGCGGAGAACATTTTTATCATAAAGGGTGCATTGAAAACTGCAGAGGGGAGTCTGACTCAGTGCGATGTCCAGTTTGTGGAGCAATATATGGAGTCATGATGGGGGATATTCCTGTCAAACCTGACTGGCTCTACCTGTCTCTAAAGATATACCAGGCAGTCTAGCTCTACCTATCAGTTTGACTCTAACTCAAATTCTATAGGGACTTTCATGTTTATTAATAGCCTTTTGTAGCAATAGCCGTCTAGTATTAAATATAAAATAAATATTTTTAGTTAGAATCCTTTATTCACTGACTCGTACATTGTTTTCTAAATTATTCCATAGCTTTATAATAAATAATATAAATATTTGCAAAAATAGTAAAGATATATTAAGAAAAAATGATATAAAAATTTAAAACGGAATATCTGCTCTATAGTCAAAACAAATTATGAAGACCATATAGATGTTGAAAAATAATATAAATGCAAGAAAAAAAAAAAATTGAGAAATTGCTGAATATTATCCTTATTTGCCCCTTTAAACTATAAAAATAATTCTATTCCAGTTCAAAAAAGGGTTATGTTTTTTGAAAAAAAATTATATTAAATTTTATCCATAAAATTTGTTTATAAACTTTAAAAAATTATAAATTAAGGGACAATACTTTTGAATTTTAGTTTTTTTTTATGAAGACTGATTCTGCGTGAAACCTGTTTAAATTCATTCTAATTGCACTTTTCCAATAAATTAGGTCAAAATTAATTTTATAAAAATAGTGTTTTCATCTATAAAATTTTCCTATTAAAACAAAATATTTCAATTTAAAGGAAGGATGAAAATTTCACCAATATTTTACACCAATTTAAAGCAGGGGAGTTAGTTTTATCTTTAATAAATAAATACATTACAATTTTTATTTAAATTGCATTATACAGCTCATCTTTTTAAATAATTTGTATAGCGTAATAAGCTACAGGAGTATATCTTGAATTCAATAATCTTTTTGATCAATATATATTAAGAATCTATTTTTTTACGTTTATTTTTCAGTAGAAATTTTAATATTTTTTACTAATCATAAAATAACTTTAATATTAAAAATAAATTCAACTTTCTTTTCTCTGATAGCCCAACAGATTCCATCTTTCTATTTTTAGTTATATTATGATTTTTCAGTATTTAAGCTTATAAGCAGACCTAACATGATTAAAGCATTTTATGGTATAAAAAATATCTCATAATATAACTAAAAATATTAAAATTTATTATATAGCTTATGCACCTTAATAGATCTCTATACCCCAGCAGAATACCGACCAGAAAAAATATGGTACAGGGCACCTGCCTTATAAAGTATAAGTCTGATTAGGTACCTTAAAACCATAAACGGAGACTTGTCATTTTCGTTTTTACTTTTCAAAAAAACTGACACAAGTACAAATTAATTTGGAAATTAAAATGGATGGCCAATAATGATCTAAATAATTTCAGGGGCTATTTCTTAAAGAAGCAACACAATGTTTCACTTAGAGCATAAGCGATTTAAATTAATTGGACCTTTTAATATAGCATCAAAGTTTCTATTATTGAATTTTAAAGAATTAATGTCAGATTTTTTTTTCAAATTATAAATAAGCCTCTTCTCCTGAATGGCTATCATTTTTTCTAAACCTTTTATAATTCAGTAGAGCCAGCAGAGCCAGACTGCCAGACTTAGCCAGTAGAGCCAGTAAAGCCGGACTACAGACTGCCAGGTAGAGCTGAATTTCTTGGTAGAGCTAGACTGCCTTTAGAGTCAGGTAGACCCAACCGGGTTGACCATATGCCTCCTGGCACAATGACTGTAATCAGAATTGAAAATTTTATGCCATTAGATGGCTATGATAACTGCGCGACTTTTCAAATTAACTATGAGTTCCCAAATGGAACAAGAAACGGAAAACGGTACAGAGGCACTGCAAGAGTTGCTTTTTTACCTGATAATCCTGAAGGCAACGAAGTTCTAAGGCTGCTTCAAATCGCTTTTGAGAGGAAACTGACTTTCACGATTGGCAGAAGTGTGACAACTGGAAGAGACAATTGTGTGATATGGAATGGGATTCATCATAAAACTTCCCCTGATGGAGGTCCACCGAATTTTGGATATCCTGATGAAACTTATTTCACAAGAGTAAAGGAAGAGCTGGCAGCAAAAGGTATATATTAATGCAATCTTTTTATAATTAAAATAGTCTAGATAGTTTTAGCAATTTCAATTTTCTCACTTTGAGCACGATTTTTGTGATATAAATATGGTTTCTGAATTTAAAGAACTATTAGACCGCTTAGATCCAACTCAGGAGCGTATCCATTCCACTTCCTTTTGATGCCAAGAATTTCTTTATACTCATCCAAACCATATGCAGACAATAGTTGACTTATGGTCAAAATCAATAGAAACAAGCAATCAAAAGATTGCGCTGCTTTTCTTACCCCTTTAAATTGGAATAAAAATCCTGTTCGAATTTAAAGAGGGTTAATTTTATTTTTAAAAAAATATTTAAATTTTACGAAAAAAATATAAATCGAGCATATATTTTGAATTTTAATTTATTAATGGAAACAAATTTGTATCAAAAAATGCAAATTTTACTGAATTTTTTTAATTTAAAGTTGGGAAGATTAGCAAACGACATAATCCAAAATGCTCGAAACGAAACACTCAAAGCAATGTTCCAATTTTCCCTCCCACGAGCCATAACAGTATCTGCCACGAACCCTGGAAGTATCCAAGATATCAGAAAAGTATTGAAGGTCTGGGATGACAGGCAAGTTTTCCCACGTCACATTATTGAAGAGTGAGAGAAGATCTGTGAGAGAGCTGAGTCACAAGGGCCGAAATCCGATAGGTCACAGCTCACTTATGTCATTAATTTGGCCAAAAAGATGAAGAAGCTAAAGCAAGCAGGGCTCGCAGTCGAAAGGTGCCAAGGAGAAGACATAAGAAGGGTAGCTTACGCTGAGCAAAAAGCTAGAGAAGAAGTAATCAAGGAGATTGTTAGTGCTATGAAGAAAGTTTACCATGGAGACTTGAACGTATCGATCCATCTTCATAAGATCAACGAGAAATTAAATAAAATTGAAGAGATAGAATCATAAGCTAATAATAAAATTTATTGAATTAATAAGAGGGAGAGAGGGCAGCACAGGCCCAGAAATTAGATATAATTTTATAAAGAATTACAAGCAAATAGAAATCAAAAAGAATTAAAACTTTGAAGAACCTGATATATATTTGATCAATTAATATATTTAAATACTTGATAAAAATTAAGAATACAATAATTTATTATATAAATAATTTCAGAAAAATAAAAACTCTGTCTTTTAGAGAAACAAAGTGAGGCTTCCTTAGATAATAAAAGAACACTACATTTATTGTTTTAAGAAAATTTATGAAAGGGATAGTCTGAAATCTAATATAATAATGGAAAATATTCAGCCCTAAATATATGGGTGCAGATCCAATGATCGTGCGCTTTTATTAGTGTGTTTTCATCGAAGAAGATTTGGTCGAAAAATTTTAAAAAATATACCATTTGGCAGAAATTTAACGGTTTTTTGGTCATGACTCAATATCAAAATGCTTCAAACAAAATTTTCCCTAGAAAATGTCGCACTATCAAAAATGCACGGTCATTTGACATGGAGCCAAAATATATGAATGAGACTAATAGAGAAAAAGTTCAAGCTAATTATATAAAGATTATTATTTCTTCAGCAGGATTTCTATTACCTCAAGGTTTCAGAACTTTTGAACGATTTTTTTAAGTTTTAACATTATTTATTCATTATATTTATTACTTTAAAATGAATATTTATTAAACAATTTGCATTTACAATAGCATTTTCAGATTTTAATTGTAATGGAGATAGATTAATACTTATTTCCTTTTATCAATAGGCTTTATTGAAAATTTTATCAAATATAAATTGGATAATATATATATTATTAGAGTGCTTACAATGCATTATTTAAATGCAGTCTAATTAGAACCTATTTGAAATCATACAACTTAAAAACTCCTTTTCAAAGCAGCATAATTTTTTTTTGTGAGTTTAATAAAATCTTTTGCATTGCTCTGAGAGTTGAGCATATAGCAAAACAGCCTTTTCGTACCTTCAAAAAACAGTGTCAACACTTTTGCGTCTTTACTATAAGACTTAATTTTGGACAAGTTCTCCAGCTTCATTTGCTCCACAATTTGTGATTTTCTCCCTTTCTTCCTGTCTTCGTCCATTCCAAGATAAATGAAATTTTTGGTAACTATCAGTAAGAATTCTTCAGAAGAAGACTTATCAAGATCTTTATCATAAGTTTTGCAGCTGTAAACGGCTGCTGTTGGGTCAGCTTTTATTTTGTCTAGACTTGAAGGGTCGCTTAGTGACCTAGACTGCGAAGTGACCTCAGTTTCTTTGGACTCCCCAGATCGTGATGAAGCTCGGCTTTTTACGTCAGAAGTTCTCGATACTTTGCAGGCAAGGCATTTTTTTTCATCGTGCTCGTCAATGCGCAGTTCACATTCTTTAGCCAGCTCATGGCATTCAAAGAACCCTCCATCAACTAAGCTGATATAAGGGAATCCCTTGACTATAAAAGCTTGCAACAAATTATGGATCATGTCTTCTACTGGGTCCGCGCTCAAAGAAGAGTCACTATGTCCCAGGTCAAAAGTTTTGGACTTAAACTTGTTCCTGCCAATCAGACACAGATGAACCACTCCCCTCATATCTAAAAACTGGTCAGGGAAATCCAGCATTATTTCTCTATTACTATACGCGTCTTCATTGATCGGCAACGAGTTCGGAATGGCTCCTGCATGCTGCTCTGCTGCAGTCCTGACATCAAGCAAAAGGAGAGCGACGCGCTCTCTGTGCATGCACCACTCGCATCCTTGCAAGCAATTGCAGACCTTACCTTCAGGGTACGCCCTCTGTAGGATTTCTCTGGGATCTACTGACAGACAAAACTCAGTTTCTAAGTCTTCAATCAAATCACTTATGGTGCTCAAATCGAAGATATTGATCTCAGAAAAATACAGCTGGACAGAGTAAGGCATATTTCTCTTCAGTTCTCTCGAATTAACAATTATTTCTTTTAGGCATTCTTCGTCTTCAAGAGACATCCCACATATGGTCTGGGGCAGAAGCACCTCTTCTGTAGATAACAAGTCATTTTTGTATTTTTGTAAGAACGACATTCCTATATACACAGGAAACAGAGGGTCTGCTTCTACAACTAGCTCTTCAAACAGATAATATACTGACTTAATGTTGTTTATTTTGCAGGAAAAAAGCGTTAGAAATCAGCTGGTCGCAAACAGTTCAGGTGTAATTCCATTCATAAATAAAAAAGCGCAGAGAGTGGGATCGTGGTACCTCAAAAGTAAGCGGAAAGTCAAAAAAAGAGCTTGCAGAGGTCTCAGTTCCTAATTAGAAGCTTACATTGTCGCGGAACATAGTAGGGAGGCAGAGCTGCATAAAACTTTTGAAAAATCCATAAGCGACATGACTGGGAATTTGGCAAAGTCGGTTCATAAGAATAAAGGGCGCTATCAGCTCATTCAGTCCTTGTCTGTAGCTGATATTTTCTTCTTTGCAATAATTCAACAGGCATAGTTCAAGCAGTTCTTTTTCTTCTTCAGTCAAATCATGAGGACGAGTTCTATGAATGTCAGCTTCAACTATGTGCTGATTCACGACTCCTTGAGGTTTTTCGTGGCTCAGCCGTCTCACATTGCCATCAGATAAAAGTCTCTATATTGGCACTACCTTCCAAATGTCCATCCTTAAGTCACATGAAGAATCCATTTATAGAGGTTTCCTCTATATAGCGCTAAAAGCGCAGACATTTTCCCAGGAGCTTTCCAAGTTCGTCGGACCAAATCGCTTTTTGGTCCGACCAAGGCATTGATTTGGTGCAACCTACCGATAAATTCCGATCAGAATTTATCGGCCTTACAGCGCCAACATAGGAAACTTCTATATATATCCTGCTACTTAAAAATTGATAATAGTGCCATGAGGACGTCGTTTATTAAAGATCTGAACAGAAGCAACGAGCTGAAGCCGACCCACCAGTTTTATGAGTCAGTGAGAGCGACTACAATGGAGTTTCCGCAAGAGTCAAGGTCCTTGAAAAACCGAAATGCGTCATTGGACTCGAGGAGTAACTGCATTAGGCCGGTGAATCCAGAATTCGAGACTTACCAAAAGATAAGTCAAGAACGCATCAAGCTGCTGGAAAAGCAACTGAGGGAAATCTCTGAGCAGTTGGCAAAAATGCAGAAAATTAACAGAAAGCTGCTGGAGGAGAAACTGCAGATTGACCCTGTAGAAATGCACTATATGGTGCAGGAGCTCATAGTGGCCGATTTTAAAAAAGAATTGATAGAGAGCCAAGCTGAGGTAGAAAAAAACAGAATGGAAGCTGAAAAAGCCAAAAGAAAAGCAGAGCAGCTGATTTTGGAAAACAAAAAGCTAGAAGGAAGCATTAAAAGGTATAGAAAAATCATTGGAGATATGACAGGGACTCCAAGGTTTAATGCCCTCACAGAGTCGCTATCAAATTCTTATCAAGACAATTTTCCGCCTCAGCTGCCGAATATTAAAAATGGACTTGTTGATAGCTACAAGCCGCCAGGGACAGGGATGAGCTCTAAAAGCTTTGATAAGCCTCTTCATCGGATCTTACCAATGCTGGAATCTAGCATCTCTGAAATCTCCTCTTCTGAAACGTTTCACTCTCTTTTGTCACATCTGGCCAAAACTTGTAAATCTATTCTTTCCTGCGAACGATGCACAATTTTCCTTATAAGCCCGATTATTCAGCAACTTTACACAACCTTTTTTAGTAATTTCCATTCTATTAACAGAGTTTTACTAGGAACTTCATGGATCCTTATACATACAGACCCATCGGCTGATAGCAGCTCCCCAGTTTTTGCGAAAAGCTCTGAGCTGATCCCTGGGATTAGGACACCAGAAGAAATTGTGGAACCTATTATGATACATAAGCACCCTATTATAGCAGTCCAATGCCAAAACTCTTCTAAAGGCTTTGATTTGCAAGATTCCAGGGTGCTGAAGATAGTGCTTCTTCAAGTAAGGAGCTGCTTAAAGCAGTTTTTATTGAAAGATAAAGAAACCAAGCTTCAAGTGCAGCTGCAAGACATGTCAGCAGTTATCGCTGCTTTATCAAAAGCAAGAAGCCACCAAGCCTTAGCTAACACAATTGACGCAATTTTGCCAAAATTCTTCGAGTTTCACACAGCTGGGATAATCTTTGTGGACAAGTCTGAGAAGGAATTTTTCAGTTTCGCATACTCAAGGCTTGGGGCTGAAAAATATTCCAGTGATACAGTCTGATTTCCAGCCACAATGGGATTGTCAGGAGAAACGTTTAAGAGCCGCAGCATGAAGGTGTATGAAAATGTAAAGAAAAAGAACTTATATAATCCAGAAGTCGACAATATTGCTAACGCATCTGACGTTTCTTCACTAATAATGTCTTGTCTGCCTGGTCCGAACGACACAATTGTAGGAATCCTGCAGCTCAGCAATAAAATTTCTGGTAGCATCTCTGCTAAGGATATCTGGTCAAGCATAGGTCGCAACTCCACACCCCCACACCCACTAAAAAGTGGTACCCCCCCCCCCTAAAAAAATGGCACCCCCACCCCCCCTTTCACAGATGGCACCCCCACCCCCCCTTAATATAGCATAAATATATGACAAATGCCAATTTAGAGCAGACGTAATAAATAAATTATTATTTTAAATATTCAAAATTACTGATTTATACAATATCCACATAGCGTGGCACAATCGATTAAGGAGTAGGTGGAATGAGGTGAGAATTTCCTATAACTACTAAGCACACCACATATGAAAATTTGTTAGCAAGCATAATAATGATCTTTGGTATTAATTAGCAATATATCCTGCATATATTTATGAACTTTGTGGAACAATGGCTAAAAGTCGAATTAGAGATCCAAAAGTAAAACTGACAATAGCAAATACTATTTTTATTACCACTATTGAATCCTGTTACCAATTCAGTCCTGCAATCCTTGTATAATGGACATCAGATTAGCTTTAATTTATGAATCAATAAATCTAATCCAAGTTATTGTGTTGTGCTTGGCTCATTTAATAATTAATGCCATTATCTATATCTTTGGCATTATATTTATAAATATAAAAAACAAATTTAATATATTTTTCTAATTAATTGCTAATTAATTTAAATTTATTAATTAATCATAAATATAAAGTAATTTGTGGACTTAATTTATCAATATAGTGTTTTAATTGGGTTATATTTAATTTATTCTGCTTATTTCCTATCAATTACTTCTATAGAATAAACACGAGAGGGGGGGTGGGGGTGCAATCTGTGAAAGGGGGGTGGGGGTACCATTTTTAAGGGGGGTGGGGGATGGGGGGATGGGGGTTCCCTTATTAGGGGGTGTGGGGTTTGCTACCTATGCTTGACCAGATATCAAGCTGGTAGGAGAGCTCAGCATTGTGATTGGGAACCTGATTGTAGGAGTCAATGAAATTGACGAAGCTAAGGAATTGACTGTAAAAATGAAAAAATACTTCGATTCGTCGAAAATGGAAGAATTAACTTAACTGTTGTATCAAGCATTAATTAGGTTTATTTTCTCATGGACTCCTTTCCACCTCCATTTTAAGTCGGTTTTGGATTTCCGTTTCCTGTCCAGTTTTATATCCTTAATCTGAGAAAAATCGCAATGCGCGCTCTTTTCGGCAGCTGCACTGTTAGTCAGTGCAACTGACGGAATAAATGTTTGAGCACGCTGGTTGCTTCTTCTGATATCATTAGGCTTTCTTTCATCTGGCTTAGGGGATAAGCTTTTTAGTGTTAAAGCTCGGGTTTTTTTATTTCTAGGAATCTGTGACCGCAGCCTATTAGCAGTTTCTGGCATGAATCTTTCAGCTACTTGAATTTCGTCATTTCTAGGAGAATAGAAAAATGACTTTAAGTCAGCCTCAGATATGTCCTCTTCTTCAAACTCAGTCCTTTTATTTGGCCTGATAAGCTTCATCGACCTGGTGACTGGCTTAACATTCTGAGCATTTTTATTTTCCTGTGTTTTAAAATCCTTGATAAAAATTTCCACTTGGGCAGAAAAATTGTTTAGCGACCCAACTATGGGTGACTTAGAGCTCATTGTGGAGATTGTGGCTGGTGACTGCGGGTTATTTGACTTTTTGAATTTTCGCTTTGACCCTGATACTGATCTCACATTAATTCTTACTTTGGCTTTGCTTCCAATCAAGTTTTCAGTCGGAAAGCATTCGACTGGCTCCTCAATCACAGGCAGGGGGATAGTATACCTTATAGATTTTTGAAAAGAGTCTGGAGGCTTATGAGTTGTTTCCTCAGCTGCGGTCAGAGTCCTTGCCTTTTTCAATGATAAGCTCTTCTTCAGCATTTTTGTATCTTTATCCTTTGCGCCAAATTCTGACAAGTACTGCTGAGCAATTATAGTGGTCATTAAATTTATAGTAAGCTAATTCATTATTGCTATAAGGCTGGCCCAATAAATTCAGTAGTCATAATAATTTTTTATGGCTTAATAAATAAACTCTGTTCTCTCCTATAAAATTCAGTCTTTTAAGCCTATTCTTATCATTTATACCATCCAATCCTAAGAAAATGCAATATATTCTAAAATATTAATATCAGGATAGACTGAAAGGCATTTTAAAATGGCAAACTTAAACGACGCATGCGTTTGTCCTGTGTGCTTGGCAGCTCTCCAAGATCCTGTCATTCTTAACTGCGCTCACAATCTTTGCTTTGAGTGCGCCTATGAAATTATAGAAGTAAACTGTTTGCAAGAAAAAGAGGTGATCAATAAATAGTCGAAAATTTTCATCTGTCCAGTCTGCCGGAAGTGCACTTTTCTCAAGTCTTTTTCTTCCAATTGCCTTCCGAGAAACCAAATTGTTCAAGCAATCTTACATAGCAGCGAGTCTCTACAAAACTCTACCACAAATAAATGTCAAGCTTGTGGGAATTCAGAAATTTACTGTAATATGTGTAACAATTGCAAGGTGATGCTGTGCTCTGGTTGTGCAGAAGCTCATATTTCAGATGAAATGTATTCAGATCATATATAGAGATTTCCTCTATATAGCGCTGAAAGCGCAGACATTTTCCCAGGAGCTTTCCAAGTTCGTCGGACCAAATCGCTTTTTGGTCCGACCAAGGCATTGATTTGGTGCAACCAACCGATAAATTCCGATCAGAATTTATCGGCCTTACAGCGCCAAACATAGGAAACTTCTATAATTAGGTCCAATGCTAATGAAGATAGTAGGACTTGCATTGAGCATAATCTTGATGAGGATTTGTTTTGCATGGACGATAAAATCAGCTGCTGCACAGTTTGTGCTCAAAATCCCAGTGTTCATGCAGGCCACTCAATATACACAAAAGAGCTTGCACGAACTAAACTCGCTGCAGCTGCAATTGAAACTAAAAAACTGATTCCATTATTAGAGAAAAGAGTTGAAAGTGCTAAAAGATCTGTGCTAGTTGAGTTAAACCAAGCAGAGTCTAATGATGAAAGTGATGGAATTTTAAGTCCTCAAAAAGAGTCAGGGCAAGATGAAATCAGTGACTGGAAAAAAAATTCAAAAATTATGAAATCATATCTAGAAACAAATTTAAATTTAATTGAGCAGGTCGAAAAACTGATCCCCAATCTGTATCGATTTAATGATAATTTAGACCTTATAAGCCAAGCCCACAAAATTTCTAAGCTATCTGCTCAGTTTTATAAAAATTTCCCACAAGATGTTTTATTCCACATGCCTAAGGGGCCAACATTGAACGGAGTCTATGACTCACTGTCCTTCCTCGAACTAAACAGCCCTAAAACTATTGAATCTTCCCAGCTTTTCTATTTAATTCGAGGAAGTCGTGACTATTTTGTGTATGATTTCAGAAAAAATGAGTTTCAAAAGAAAATGATCCAAGACACAACTTTGGAAGTCCCAAGGTGATCTTGCTTTGTCCAGCTGCCTAACGACTATGTCTTGATTATGGGTGGAAAGGCAAGGAAAAATAGCGGTGCCAAACAAACTGCATTTTTCCTAGACCCTGCAACCGGATCTACATATGCAGCTCCTTCTATGATTAATGGGCATTCATCCCACGTAAGTCTGCTTGTGGATGGGATTGTCTATGTAATTTCAGGGAAAAATGAAAATAATTTGACTGCAACACAATGCGAAGCATTCATGCTAGTACTAATAAGATTACGCTTATTCAAGCCTATTTTCTTTCAGTCTTAGTGTGGATTTACAGTCCTGAGTAATAGTAGTAAGATCGGCCTGTGCGTTAAGCTGTCCATGTCTGAAAATCCCTTAAGGCCTTTCTACCCACTCCAGACTCATTTTGAATCACTTCTCTTCACGCCATGACATAAAATTCTCTTACTGAGTTCGGCTGTAGGACGTGGTCCTATCCCTAACTGTCATTTTAAATTGTGAGAAGCATTAAACTTGTCTACAATGACATGAAATTCAATTCAAAATATAAATTTAGGACGAACCTGTCCAGGAGGAGCCAGTGTGGGGAAAAAAATTTATATATTTGGGGGTTACCAGCAGACAGTCAATAACACAGTAGAAATGTATGATATTAGCCAGGACACATGGACTTTACTCGCAGTTTTGCTGCCTGAAAGACTGTGGCAGCATGGCTGCTACGGCATAAGTAATAATAAAATCCTGATTTTCGGAGGAGAAGGACCCTCAGATGAGCCTCACAGGGTGTCTTATTTATATGACATAAATTCTGAAGAATTTCACAGCTGCACTCCTATAATAACTACTTCATCTTGACTTTTCTTTTGGCTACATATTATCAGGCGAGGGCATTTGCTGTTCTCAATAAACAAAGAAAAATGCGTAATTTCTTATAACATAGCAAGCAATGAATGGAATACTTATAAAATCTAATTTTTCTATAATTCTACTAATTTAATTCTCTTTGAGCTTTCCAATCAATTCGAGGATTCTTAAAAACAGCGCAATAACGTCTACATATATAAGCATTGCTCCAATAACGTAGTCGTCAGAGGTGATTCCATACTTTTCTCCGTCCACAATGAGTTGGGTGTCTATAATGATGTAGACTCCATAAATAATTACCCCAAGAGAGCACCAGACAACTTCAAAATTATCTCCCATGCGGTAAAGGCCAAAGAACATCATCATAATCATCGAGGAAAGGGCAATGAACATGATCCCCACACATGGTCTAAAATCTGTTTTGGTCTAAATATCCTTTACCAAGCATGCATAGGCAGTAAGCACTAGAGTAACGCCAAGGGTCATTACTGCAGCTGTGATTACTGTATAAGCATCATAAAGAGTGCACACTGTCGCAACCATATAGCTTTCGCACAGTGTCTAAATAAAATTCACGAATAGGAAAAGCGTGATGTAGTTTTTCGGGACTTCACGAGCCACATTTTTGCAACAGAGTAAAGCGATCATTGAGGCAAAAACTCCAAATACAGCAATGAAGAAGAAAGCTAGATTGTTTTGGACAAACTCAGTTAGGATTTCACTTGACATGACAATCCCACAGAACAAGATTGTAACCAAAAGCTGGGCACTGAGGATCCCGTAAACCTTTCTAATAAAGCCTTCATAAAAAATACCTAATCGGTCAGTGTCAGGGGCCTGCTTCAAGTCAAAAGTCGAATCGTTTATTTCAAGGTTTGCACCTGGATATTGCATTTTATAATTATTGCATATTACCTCTGCTCTACAAAAAAATCAGAAATTTCCATTAGAGATTTGAATAAAGTGTTTATTTAATCATTACTTAGCGGCTGCATTCTATTTTTTAAACTATCAGAAAATAGAGAAGCCAGCATTTTTTGAAAGAAAATAATTTTTATATGAGAAATATTTAGCTAAGCTCTTTTAGTCGAGTTATTTCTAGTTCAAGCTTTTCCAGTTCTTCATTGTACGTGGCTAGCTTGTTACTGTTCTCAGCTTTCACATTTTCTGGTGTCTTTTCTTCATATTGAGGCAGTGACATTTTCTTCCTGAGCCCTTCTATTAGTTTCTGCATCTGATCTCTTTTCTTTGCGAGTTTCTTGACTTCTGCTTCAATATTCACCATTCCTGCTAGCTCTAAATAGACTTCAACGTCTCTTGAAGGGTTCATGATGCAGCCATGAGGGACTTCTGTGGTGCAGCTCGCACTTCCTGCCTTGGATAAGGTGGCAATTGTGTTGATATGTGGTTCGATCAAATTAATAATTTCCTGACTTGTCCTCAAGTAGATTTTAGGCTTTTTTCCAACTAGATTCAGGTTCTGGAAAATTGACCTGGCTGTCCTTATGATTTCCATCATGATGTCCATTGTCCTTTCAACTTCAGGGTCAATTAGCTCTGGAATTGGCTTAGGATACTCTGCAATTGAAATACTTTCTCGCTTCCAAGAAAACTCAGGGAGTCTTTGGTATAGCTCTTCAGTCACATATGGGATCATTGGGTGGAGGAGCAGCAGACCTTTTTCAACTGCAGAAAATAAGGTATTAAGGGTTTCTGTCTTAGCTTCAGCATCGTCAGATCTCATGATAGGCTTTATAGCTTCAAGGTAGATGTCACAGAACTCGTGGAGCCAGTAGCTGTAAAGAACCTGGACTGCCTCACCAAAATCGTAATTATTGAAATGAGTGTCGATTAGCTGAATGGTATTAGATAAGCGGCTGACCATCCACTGGTTGACCAAGATTTTTGGCTTTTGGTTTAAAAATCCTTCAATTGGGACGAATCCTTCTCCGAGGTTGGATAAAGTGAATTTCATCACATTCCACAATTTATTCATGAACTGTCTAAATGAAATGACTTTGGAGATCTTCAAGTTAATGTCTCTGCCTTGGATTGTGAACGATAACAGACCAATTCTTAAGGCATCGCTACCACAAGCAGGAATTCCTTCAGGAAATTCTTTTTTCCTTTTTTCAATGTATTTTACTTTATCTTTTTGTGACAGATTGCTGTTTTCGACTTTTTGAATTAGAGATTCCAATGTGGTCCCATCGATGACTTCTTCAGGATCAATAACGTTCCCTTTGCTCTTACTCATTTTTTCTCCGTCTGCATCTCTAATCATAGCATGAAGGTATACAGTGTTAAATGGAAGCTTATCAGTCAGACACAACCCCATCATGACCATACGTGCGACCCAGAAGAAAAGGATGTCATGTCCAGTTTCCAAAATTGTGCCTGGGTAAAAAGCTTTGAAGTCTGGATTTTCAACATTTGGCCATCCTAATGTTGAAAATGGGAACAGGCCTGAGGAAAACCATGTGTCAAGGACATCTTCATCTTGCTCAATTTCAATGATATCAGTCTCTGCTATTTTGAATTTTTGGGCTTTTTGAAGTGCTTCTTCGTGGTTTCTTGCGCAAACCCAGTTATCGTTTGAGTCATTTCTTGGCCTTACTTTTACCTCCCCATTCGCATCTTTTACAGTAACTAAATATGCTGGACATCTGTGCCCCCACCAGAGCTGCCTTGAAATACACCAGTCTTTAATGTTTTCAAGCCACCTGAACCAGGTTTTTTCATTAAAATCAGGCAAAATTTTGAGCTCTCCATTTCTAACTGCCTCGCAAGCTCTAGCAGCAAGATCGTTGCAATTGACATACCACTGCGGCTTTAGATAAGGCTCAATAACATCGCCGCTTCTGCTGCAAAATCCTAATCTCATCGCATTATTTGCCTTTTCCTTATACAGCCCCAGCTCAGCAAGATCCTTTTCTATTTGATTTCGGCAGTCAAACCTCATCATTCCTGCATACCTCCCTCCGTTTTCATTGATTTTTCCATCTTCAGTAAATATGTTGATCGTTGCCAGTCCATTGCGTTCTCCGCACTCAAAATCTCTATAATCATGAGCAGGAGTAATTTTGACGGCTCCAGTCCCAAAAGTCATATCAACAAGCTGTGCGTCAGCCACAACCCTCATTTCTCTCTCAGGGATAAAAGGATGGATAATTTTCTTGCCAATGAGATGCTTATACCTTGGATCATCAGGGTGAACAGCGACAGCTACATCTCCAAGCATAGTCTCCAATCTTGTAGTAGCTACTGTGATTTTTTCACCTGTCTCAATTTGGTAATCAAAGCTATGGATTACACCAAACTCGTAAAGCCCGTCATGGTTTGGAACTTTGAGCCAGGTGCTCTCTGTGATGTCTTCGAACTCCACTTCTAAGTCACTAATCGCAGTTCTCAAGTAGCAGCTCCAGTTGACAAGTCTGTTAGCTCTGTAAATTAGACCTTTTTCCCACATCCTTACGAATGCTTCTACAACTGCTTTGCTGAGCTTGTCGTCAAGGGTGAAGCACATTCTACTCCAGTCTGTGCTGACACCCATTCTGCGGAACTGGTCACAGATCCTATTCCCGTACTTCTCTTTCCACTGCCAGATCTTGTTAGTGAATTCTTCTCGGCCGTAGTCGTGGCGGGTCTTTCCTTCTTCTTTGAAAATTTGTTTTTCGACAACACTTTGGGTGGCGATTCCTGCATGATCAACTCCAGGGAGCCATAAAGTTTCTTTGCCTTGCATCCTGCTCCATCTGGCTAGTGCGTCTTCAATTGAGCTTGTGAGAGCGTGGCCTAAATGTAAAGAGCCAGTTACGTTTGGAGGAGGAATCATCATCACAAACTTTTGACTCGGAGGAAGTGTCAAAGCTCTTTCTTCGTTTGCCCTGTAAAACCTTCGGGATTCCCACCATGTATTCCAGTGAGACTCCACTTGTGTGTGGTCATATCCTGCTGCCATTGGAGCGCTTAGATCTTTTTTGGCCACATTTCGAATGATTGTGCTAATAGAAGACTTCATCTCCTCAGCCATTTTATATATGGAAATCCTTCTGATGAGGAGATATCAGCAACTATGGATGATAATGGCTTGATTATTATACAATTATAGATATATATTGATTAATTTTATATTGATGTAAAAAACTTAGAAATTGTAGAGAAATAGATTTTATGTTATCTTATTTTAGAGCGTTTTATATTATATAGAAGGCTTTTTCGTTTATATGATATCCAAGTAATAGCTAATCTTCATTGTTTTGAGTTTTTATAAAATAGATTGTAATAACATAAAGAAAAATATATTATTCTAATCTGTTATGTCTAAAAATTAAATTAAACAATAGTGTAAATGACTTAAGTTGCAATTTAAATTTAAAACTTAACTATTTTAGTCTATATCTTTTACTGCTTGATTGAGTATGAACTCGAAGAAAACTATTTTTAACTTTTGCTTTTTGATCTTCCTACATTTTTGCTTAAAATTTATTTGGAATGAAAAATGAGTAACTTTGAATTAAACGGGAGGATTTTTTAAAAGTTTATGCAAAGATTATGCTTATTCCCGTCCTTGATCCAAAAATTTCCTCAAAACGGAAAAATTAATTCCATTCCTCCATTAACAATTTTCCTATGCAGAAGCATAAAACGTTCTCCCTACCACCTCAAATCCATCTAAATATTTTGATAATGATGATCTTAGATATTACACCGTATAATCGCTTATATTAATTCTAAATTTTTAATATAGAAATTTTAAATTAATATAAATAAATAATCTTTTTAGAATATTTTTATCCATTATCATTTATCGAATGATGGTGGTCTATCGATCAAGAAATGAAAGTGGATTGCACAATTCGGACTTATTTGAAGAGTATTATTGCGTGTTTAAGGAGAAAATAGAAACCATCACTTTTTAAATTAAAAGAAATTTACAATTTGCGTTTGATTCTTCTATTATTTTTTTCTTTTTTAATTGAATTTAAGTAACTTCAGTTAGTTTTCTAATCTCATCTTTCCATCTTCCTAAACGCCTTTCTGCTCATTATAAAGTGTTCCTTCTTCATGCTGTTTCCCATCCAGCCAAAGTCCTTCATATCTCTTTCCATTAGGCCAGCCAAAAATGCCATATCCTTCTTTTTGGTCCATTGCATAACCTCCTTCATAATATCTTCCATTTGACCATGTAAGCTTTCCTTTTCCATGCATTCTATTGCTTTTCCACTCCCCTTTATATTTCCTTCCATCATTCCGCACGAATTCGCCTGTGACTTAAAATTCGTTATTCACGAACCCGCCTTCTAAGTAGCTCCCATCAGGGAATTCGAATTTTCCTTGTAGTTTCCTCCGAACTTTGACCCATTTGGCAATTTTTCAGAGCCAAAACCTTCCGGTTTGTCAATAATCAATTTCCTTCGTAGATATGATTACCTGCAGCGTATTGCCCATGGAAGATATGATCACCTGCAGCGTATTCCATACATCCGCTACCATTCATTTTCCCTTCAGCCCATTCTCCTAAGTGCATATCTCCCACTGAATTGATCCTTCTGCCTTTACCATGGAGTTTTCCAGCTTTTTAACTGCCTTCAGAAATTCCTCTATCTGCACAATACATCGTGCCTCTTCCTAAAGGTTAGTCTCTATCTTTCCATTCTCCTACATATAAACTGCCATCTGACAGTTTTTTTGGACCTTCCCAAGTAACCTCAAATAAATACAACTAAACTGTAAAATTCAAGTTATGTGTCCTTTTTGGTATTTTGGTTAGAAAAATGAAAATTAAATTATAATTATTAAACTTTATAGGTAATATAGATTAAATAAATACTTATTGCTTAATCTGTGCAAATTATATAAAATACGAAAATAAGAGAGCAAAAATATTTTGCTCGCTGAAAGAGAGAAAAAAACTTAAATTTTAAATTTATAACCTTATTTTTATTGTAAAAACTTAGTAGAAGAGCAATTCTAAAATATTCCAAAATTTGCAAATAAAAAAGTAATTTTAATATGCTTTCAATATATATTTCAATATCTATAAATTAAATATAAAAATGCACCTAAAACACTTATTATTTTATATGTTTAAATATTAAATTGAGCTTAATAAATAAAAAAATTATGAGTTTTTAAAAGAAACTTTAGTTAAAATTAATTCCACAAAAATGATTTAATTTAAAAATATAAAACTAAATTTAAGAGGGTGTTAGGGTGTTAGGGTGTTAGGGGTGTTAGGGTGTTAGGGTGTTAGGGGTAGGGTGTTAGGGTGTTAGGGTGTTAGGGTGTTAGGGTGTTAGGGTGTTAGGGTGTTAGGGTGTTAGGGTGTTAGGGTGTTAGGGTGTTAGGGTGTTAGGGTGTTAGGGTGTTAGGGTGTTAGGGTGTTAGGGTGTTAGGGTGTAGGGTGTTAGGGTGTTAGGGTGTTAGGGTGTTAGGGTGTTAGGGTGTTAGGGGTGTTAGGGTGTTAGGGTGTTAGGGTGTTAGGGTGTTAGGGTGTTAGGGTGTTAGGGTGTTAGGGTGTTAGGGTGTTAGGGTGTTAGGGTGTTAGGGTGTTAGGGTGTTAGGGTGTTAGGGTGTTAGGGTGTTAGGGTGTTAGGGTGTTAGGGTGTTAGGGTGTTAGGGTGTTAGGGTGTTAGGGTGTAGGGTGTTAGGGTGTTAGGGTGTTAGGGTGTTAGGGTGTTAGGGTGTTAGGGTGTTAGGGTGTTAGGGTGTTAGGGTGTTAGGGTGTTAGGGTGTTAGGGTGTTAGGGTGTTAGGGTGTTAGGGTGTTAGGGTGTTAGGGTGTTAGGGTGTTAGGGTGTTAGGGTGTTAGGGTGTTAGGGTGTTAGGGTGTTAGGGTGTTAGGGTGTTAGGGTGTTAGGGTGTTAGGGTGTTAGGGTGTTAGGGTGTTAGGGTGTTAGGGTGTTAGGGTGTTAGGGTGTTAGGGTGTTAGGGTGTTAGGGTGTTAGGGTGTTAGGGTGTTAGGGTGTTAGGGTGTTAGGGTGTTAGGGTGTTAGGGTGTTAGGGTGTTAGGGTGTTAGGGTGTTAGGGTGTTAGGGTGTTAGGGTGTTAGGGTGTTAGGGTGTTAGGGTGTTAGGGTGTTAGGGTGTTAGGGTGTTAGGGTGTTAGGGTGTTAGGGTGTTAGGGTGTTAGGGTGTTAGGGTGTTAGGGGTGTTAGGGTGTTAGGGTGTTAGGGTGTTAGGGTGTTAGGGTGTTAGGGTGTTAGGGTGTTAGGGTGTTAGGGTGTTAGGGTGTTAGGGTGTTAGGGTGTTAGGGTGTTAGGGTGTTAGGGTGTTAGGGTGTTAGGGTGTTAGGGTGTTAGGGTGTTAGGGTGTTAGGGTGTTAGGGTGTTAGGGTGTTAGGGTGTTAGGGTGTTAGGGTGTTAGGGTGTTAGGGTGTTAGGGTGTTAGGGTGTTAGGGTGTTAGGGTGTTAGGGTGTTAGGGTGTTAGGGTGTTAGGGTGTTAGGGTGTTAGGGTGTTAGGGTGTTAGGGTGTTAGGGTGTTAGGGTGTTAGGGTGTTAGGGTGTTAGGGTGTTAGGGTGTGTTAGGGTGTTAGGGTGTTAGGGTGTTAGGGTGTTAGGGTGTTAGGGTGTTAGGGTGTTAGGGTGTTAGGGTGTTAGGGTGTTAGGGTGTTAGGGTGTTAGGGTGTTAGGGTGTTAGGGTGTTAGGGTGTTAGGGTGTTAGGGTGTTAGGGTGTTAGGGTGTTAGGGTGTTAGGGTGTTAGGGTGTTAGGGTGTTAGGGTGTTAGGGTGTTAGGGTGTTAGGGTGTTAGGGTGTTAGGGTGTTAGGGTGTTAGGGTGTTAGGGTGTTAGGGTGTTAGGGTGTTAGGGTGTTAGGGTGTTAGGGTGTTAGGGTGTTAGGGTGTTAGGGTGTTAGGGTGTTAGGGTGTTAGGGTGTTAGGGTGTTAGGGTGTTAGGGTGTTAGGGTGTTAGGGTGTTAGGGTGTTAGGGTGTTAGGGTGTTAGGGTGTTAGGGTGTTAGGGTGTTAGGGTGTTAGGGTGTTAGGGTGGTTAGGGGTAGGTGTTAGGGTGTTAGGGTGTTAGGGTGTTAGGGTGTTAGGGTGTTAGGGTGTTAGGGTGTTAGGGTGTTAGGGTGTTAGGGTGTTAGGGGTTAGGGTGTTAGGGTGTGTAGGGTGTTAGGGTGTTAGGGTGTAGGGTAGGGTGGGGTTAGGGTGTTAGGGTAGGGTGTTGGGTGTTAGGGTGTTAGGGTGTTAGGGTGTTAGGGTGTTAGGGTGTGGGTGTTAGGGGTAGGGTGTTAGGGTGGTTAGGGTGTTAGGGTGTTTGGGTGGTAGGGTGTTAGGGTGTTAGGGTGTTAGGGGGTAGGTGTTAGGGTGTTAGGGTGTTAGGGTGTTAGGGTGTTAGGGTGTTAGGGTGTTAGGGGTTAGGGTGTTAGGGGGTTAGGGTGTTAGGGGGTAGGGTGGGTAGGGTGGTAGGGTGTTAGGGTGTTAGGGTGTGGTGTGGGGTTAGGGTGTTAGGTAGGGGTGTAGGGTGTGAGGGTGTTAGGGTGGTTAGGGTGTTAGGGGTGGGTGGTTAGGGTGGTTAGGGGGTTAGGGTGGTTAGGGTGTTAGGGTGGTAGGGTGGAGGGTGTTAGGGTGTTGGGGTTGGGGTGTTAGGGTGTTAGGGTGTGAGGGTGTGGGGGGTTAGGGGGGGTGTAGGGTGTAGGGTGTCGGGGTGGAGGGTTGGAGGGTGGTTAGGGGTGTTGGGTGGGTGAGGGGTGTAGGGTGGTAGGGTGGAGGGGGTGGGGAGGTGGGTGGTAGGGGGGTGGGGGTGTAGGGGTGTAGGGTGTGAGGGGGGGTGGGGGTGGGGAGGGGTGTAGGGGTGGGTAGGGGGGGTGGGGGGGTGGGGGGGTGGGGGTGGGGGGTGGGTGGGTGGGGGGGTAGGGGGGTAGGGGGGGGGGGGGGTGGGTGGGTGGGGGGGTGGGGGGGAGGGTGGGAGGGGGGGTGGGGGGAGGGGGGGTGGGGGGGAGGGGGGGTGGGGGGGTGGGTGGGTGGGGGGGGGGTTAACGTGAGGGTGT